>CM077091.1:110851182-112051182 GCA_039513925.1 Platanthera zijinensis
AAGTTTCATCTCACACATTTGTTTGGAGTTATGACAGCTATAATCTGCAGGAAGAGTTTAAAGTTTGGAATGATGATCTTTGAAATGATAAGGGATAGCATTCATGAACCAAAGTTTGAAAGGATAATCTCATTGCTGTTGAGTGAGATTGATCTATAACTTTCAAAATCTCCAAAGGTACACCAGTCCATCATCTGAAGAAAATCTCTGTCACCTCAATCCAAAGATGGGAACTCAAGTTGAATAACCCTAACAGCTAGCCAAGTAAGTTGATGTTACTGTCATAGAGGTCAGGACACCATCTCCACCTAAACATCATGTTGCTGAACCAACTGGTGCAGCAACAGAGGGGGAGCCTGCACCTTCTACCTCAGTCCTAAGGATACCTACTCCACCAGAGAGCCCCAGGGAGGATTCTCCAATATCTACCCACTCAGAACTACCAGCTCAAGAGGTACTTAAAGATACAGATGAAGCAATAGACAAAATGATCGAGGAACTCTCATCTAAAGACCCACTTCCTCCACATCCAAAGGATGTCACAACTAATCTACCAAAAGATACTTCTTCCCCCCACTCTTCACCTAAAGTTACTCCTTCTCCTCCACAATCCCCTATACAAGTATCCACTCCTCTAGAAACCATACTGCTATCTGAAGAGGATGAGCCAGCACCTGAGGAGGTAGAACCTTCTCTCAGGAAACTAGACTTCAACCTTCCAACATTCATTGATGAGGAGGGTGATCCAGTCTCTCACACTGTAAGAGATAAGAGCTCTGTCATTCTAGAAGAACTGCCTCCATGGCATGCCCCTCCACCTCCAGCTTCTCCTACCAGTGCTCAAATTTCTTCCATTCCTCAAGATACTACTACTGTTGTTGCTGCTGCTGTAATGGTGAATACAGATATTCTTTCCAAGATCGAAGAAATGCTCTCTAAACAAAGAAACATTTTGATGAATCTCTTAAGGACATTCAGAAAGCATGTCACTGCCTAGGCACAAGAGATGAGCAGTTGGCTTCGCATTAGAAAATTCAGATAAACACTGATCAGCTTAAAGAACTATTTAGAATAGGAAGGAGAAAGGCTCTAGATCATACTATCACAAGTATTGGACAAGTTAAGGACTAGTCAGTCACTCTTGCAAACAATCAAATTCAACTGGACAAAAGAGCAGAGGAAAATATTATGAAGGTATGCAATGAGGTTGGCACCTTCAAAGAGAATATCATAGCCAAAATAACTGTAGAAAGTCAGAAGAAAGGAGGAAGGGGGATATTGTCAAACAACAAGTTGAAAAGCTTAATGATGAAGCAAAAACTCTGTGGACTGCCAAAATTATCGAGATCAATAAAGGTGTGTTCTTGAACAGATTCAGTCTGTCAAATTCCACACTTATGATACAGCAGTATGGATGCATAATCAGATATTCCCAGACTTTCAAGCAGATCCAAATGTTATTCCTCACCACCACAATCCTCTTTTTGAAGGCACTTCTAGCCAAGTGGCTCAACCCCAAATGCCTCAACCTCAGTATCCAACCTTCTCTCCTAGGCCTGAAGATCAGGAACCTCCTCCAGATTCAAAACTCTCATGTCTGAGATGAGGTAATACCTGAAGATCTTCCAGAAATTCATATCCCAATGAAAAGGAAGTATGGGGAGGGACCTTCTACCAGTAGATCTCCTCAGCCTAAGCAGCCTAAAGCAGAGAAGAAAAGCCCAAGAGTTTGCAGAAGTATGGAGCCCTACATCAAAATCTCTAATTCTTGATACACTGAAACTTGTAATGGATCTGAATGAGAAAGAAGCCGAATGCATACATCTATATAGAATGGGAATTATATGAGAAGTCATTGACTAAGAGGAGACTATATATGATAGAGAATATTGGAAATTCCAATCCCAAAGTCCTTCCAAAGCCTCCAAGATACTATCCCAAACCATTCAGCTACAATAGAAGACAATAGGCTAAGCTGGACAAGCAACACGAGACCAGAAATGATTCTTGATGATTAATGGTGTTAAGAACTATGAAATGAATGTTTGATTAAAACTCTAAAAAAAAATTTTATATATGTATAATTCCTGTTTGGCACAATAATTATAAGTTCTAAGTTTCTTTCTGGGTGTTTTTATCTGCTTTTATTTCCATTATTCTTGCTCTATTTTTGTTATAATAATTCACCTTAGTATAAAGGGTTCTGACTTCTACAAAATAGAGGGAGGGATTGTTGGGTATTGTCTCCACAATAAACCCAGATTTGCATGAAGTCACCCTTTTGCACTAAGATGAATTTAAGGTGTATTTGACATGTGTATTATAGTTTGTGTGTTTGTAGATTCTCAGTTCTAAGTGTAGACCAATGTCAGTCTACAGTGGGTCAGGAACACAGGATCACTCTGTGTAATCCCTCACTGGGTTATCGAAAGTTTTGACTTATGTGTAGCCTCTCTATTGGGATACACTTCATATTCAAACTTTGGAACACAAGATGGAGACAAGACCAGAAGGAGATCTTACATGGAATTCTTAAGAAAATTCTTCTAAGTCCATCTCTCGAGAAGTTCCTTCAAAGTTCTCGAGAAGAGTAGTACATAGTTCTCGAGAGGCTCAGACTTTACTTCTAGAGAAGTCAGGACAGCTAGAATTCCTCTAATAGTAGAAATTTTCGAGAGGTTAACAAAGTTCTCGAGAACTACTATAGAAGTTCTCGAGAAGTACTCCTTAGCTCTCGAAAAGCTCTGCCCTTCTCTTCAGGAATTGGACTCTAGCTAAGTTCTCGAGAACTAGACTAGAAGTTCTCGAGAAGTCAATAGAGTTCTCGAGAACTGCTTAAACAAAGTTCTCGAGAAGTTTTTAGTTCAAAATTTTTCTGTAGCAATTAACTCTAAGTAAAGTTCTCGAAAAGTTCTTACTAAGTTCTCGAGAAGTGCTAACCAAGTTTTTGAGAAGTTTCCTTTAAGCTCTCGAAAAGTTCTGTTAAGTTCTCGAGAAGTCCTATATCAGTTTTCGAGAAGTGTTTTAGTTCTCGAAAAGTCAGCATAGTTCTCGAGAACTATAATTCCAAGTTCTCGAGAAGTCCAAGGCCATTTCCAAAAGTTCAATGATCGAGATCCTGCCATAGTTTTCGAAAGGTCAGTACATAGTTCTCGAGAACTATTTCGACCTCTTGAGAACTAAACTAAGTACTTTCTTTTCCAGAAAATTTCTCTGAGTCCAGAATCAGCCTGAATTTAATTCCACCCCACGGGATTGGTCCACGTGTCGTTACTTATGATAATTTAGACCGTTAAGACATCCTATATAATGTCTTATCAGACATAACCCTAATAACAAGGGATTAAGAGATTGAGAGCGATTCTATACTTTCCAAAATTGCTGGTTCGGCCGTATTTCGCAAAAGCTCGACGACCTAAAGCCGCCGCCGCCGATGCTCTCGTTCTGATCGATCTTCATCGCTTAGACTGTTAGAAGAGATTTGCAACTTCGATCTAAGAAGATCTACTGACTCAAGAAAGGTTATATACTTCTTGTTCCGGTAGATTCAAGAATCTCTCAGGTTAATATTCAAGGTTTTCTTCTCCAAATCTGAAAGGGCTTCAACGTCAAGAGGAAGACCTAAAGAGATATATTGTAGATCTTAGATATTTTGTATTTACATCTTTCATATCTTTTGTAATACTTGTAGGAGATTAATTTCTGAGTGTAGGAGCATAGTTCTCCGAGTTGTAGGAAGAATTCATCTTCCGAGTGTAGATCCTTTTGGATCGAGTTTGTAGGAACGTTGTTCCGAGGCGTAGGATTTGTTTGCAATCCGAGATAGTGGAGTAGCCGGATCTAGTGATTTTCTTGAACGGTTAGGTAAAGTGGACATACCCAAGGACGGGGAACCACTATAAATCTTTTGTGTCCTTTTGTGATTGCTTGATTGCGTGTGCTAGATCTCTAAATTTTTATTCCACAAACAAACGCACAACTCACCTATTCACCCCCCTTTAGGTGATTTAGGTTGACAACTTATCTCTTTCAATATAAGTAGTGCCTCCATAAGTTTAACAAAAAATTACCATCACCAACTCCAAGTCATGAATGAGATAATTTTTCTCATGTAGTTCAGCTGTATAAAACCAAAATCTATCACACTAATGTGTTGCACTAGTACGCAACCCAGTCAATAACTTGATGTGTCACTAAAGATTTGAAATCCTTCGGTCCTATTAGGAAGACTCAAGATCAAAGTAGACATCAATTTTACCATTAAATTTTCAAAGGCTTGGTCACCCTCGTGCTTCCACATAAACTAACGATCCCTATGAGTGAGGGAGGTGAGGGGAAATACAATAGTTAAAAGTTATCTGTAATCTTTTTGTAGTAATCGATTAGTCCAAGGAAACTCCTGACTTCCGCCACAGTCTTCAACACAAGTCAGTAGATAACAGCTTCAATCTTTGTTGAATCCACCACCGCCCCATTACCACTAATTATGTGGCCTATGAACGTAACTTCCTCAATCTATAACTCTTATTTGAAGAACTTGGCATATAGTTAGTTCTCCCTCAAGTATATAAAACTAGTCTTAAATGAGCTTTATGCTCAGCCTCAAATTTAGAATACAATAGTATGTTGTCTATATGGATCACTATAAATATATCTAGGTACAATTTGAACACATAGTTCATCACATCCATGAACACTGGTGATGTGTTTGCCAAACCAAATGGCAAAATTAAAAACTCAAAGTGTTCATATCTCATCGAAAAAATATTTTTCGGGATATTCTCTTGCCGAATCCTTAGCCGGTAGAACCTCAGTCTAACTTTGAATACACCATCAACTCAATAAACTAATCGAGGAGGCCATCGATGCGCAAAATCAGGTACTTATTCTTGATGGTCAACTTGTTCAACTCCTGATAGTTTATAATCATACACATTCTACTATCCTTTTTCTTTACAAATAGCATTGGTACACTCCACGAAAAAGAGCTCCATCGAATGTACCCTTGCTCTAAGAATTCTTGTAATTGAATCTTTAACTTGGCTAAATCCTTTGATTCCATACTATAATGAACAAATAATAAAGACCTCTAACTAGGTACCAACTCTATAATGGAATTGAATTTCCTTTGAGGAGGTGCACTAGAAAGTTCATCCGGAAACACATCATCAAACTCTGTAACTGCTAGAACGTCACAAAATGATATATTAAGGAAGTGGATCTCAAACAAAGCCGTAAACATTTAACCTCCTTGATTTATCATGGCATCAAATACAATGCGAAAATTAAAGAGAAAGCAAATCTAGTCAAACCTCTAAACTAGACTTCACCTCATCCTTCACTTCTCAAGGTCACTATTTTCATATTACAGTCCATTGTCTCCCCCTACTCTGTGTGGTATTCCATTCTCAAGATAACTTTGATCTCTTTTAGTGCCAAAATTTTTGCTCTGAAATCAAAGTTGAGATCACATATCCTCAAAATTATGTGCCCCTTTCTCTTAATAGTCATGATAAATTCATTTAGCATTTGCACGCTCAGCTCCAATCCCGCCTTGAAGGTTTCAACACTAATTCTAAATATAAAGATATTCGTGAGGAAAGAATGTGATGTCAATGTATCAAAAAAACTTTAGCAGGAAAACTAGCAAGATTCCTAAACAAGTATACACAACATATATAGGTGGTCATAATCTACTCATAGAATGTAAACTTCTAAAGCACATAACAAAATCTAAAATTTTCATACATGTCACCACGTGGGGTTGATGGTTGGACTCTTACTTCCCTAGACTATAGGCTCTAGTTGCACTGATGGGAATCATAAAGCACTCAATTTGACCTCCTTACCCTTCTCGACATAGCTCGATGCTACTAGAGCAATGAACTATATTCTCATCTCTCCCTTGAACGCTTAAGTATTGTAATTTTGGGCTATATGGTTTGGCTTCCCACACTTGTAATAAGTTGGAGTTCCTCTCAAACGGACTCCACTTATCACTACTTTGCTTTCTTCAACTGACTTTTGAGGGCAAAATATTTTATTTCCATGGCTTACCCTAAATTCTACTCATATTTAGAAAGCATGCCTTCACTTTACTTTACCTCAAACCCCATGCAATATTGGGATCTTTCGAAGACCCTCTCTAATTCCTTGGCAGCTTCAACTAGCTCATTGAAGTATATCATCCTCAAAGTAATAAGTGGGTGTCTTAGATTGTCCTATAAACCATCATAGAGATTGTTGTCCATATACTCCTTGTCTATTATGGTCATTCTCATATACCAACCCAACTGAGTGAGCTCTTATAGACACTCATCCATCAGCATGCCCTATTGAACCAATCTCATAAATTTCTTTTAAAGAGATAGCAATTTCATAGACGGGATGTAACAGTTCAAAAAAGCATCTGTGAATTATCATATAGTGATTTGAGTGGAGAGAAATCAAAGGAACCATCTATTGTGCTCTTCCATCTACCACAATTTTGCATCGCCCTGCAATATGAAGGTCATTAAAGGTACCTTTCTATCTTTGGAAGTATCCAACACCTCTAACGATTCCTTAATCCTCATCAACCAACTCTCAACATATGTCGGTGTGCCAACTACCTTGAATGCAAAATGATGGAAACTCGGAAAATATTTTAGTTGGTGGTCCCTCTACCCACACACATGCATGTCTCTACATACAATACTGCCCTTTTGGTGTGACAGGTGGCATACCAGGTAGCACTTTTATGGCTTGAGATGACACCATTGTGTTTACTAGCATACGATAGAAGTTTGTAGGGGGCATGCTCGCATTCAGGAGGCCTAGGTCTATTTCAATACTAGTCGTAGGGTCCTTATGCCCTTTGGAAGTCTGTGTGTCATTAATAGCACCATAGTATAAGTAACATATGATGTCAATTTATATCCTATAAATAAACATAAATCACATGGACATACATGGTCCCAATAATAAATCATATGTGAACAACTCTTCTTAATGGTCTAGATATACTAAATTACTCTATATCGTTCTAGAACCCATGAACTATCTATGATACTAAATTATGATATTCCCACTATAACAAACATATAGTATGGGTCCAATTGGGCCCCACAACATATAACTATCACAAATTTTAGCATTATAAAATGATATACAAAGAATAGTACTATGATAATCAACAAATTTTATACAACAACGAAAGCTCAAACAACAATCACCAAAGAGTGTCCATATATATAAGTAATCAAAAGAGTAATCAACCTTATGGCCTTATAATTAGTATCCAACGTCCAATAAATTGAAATTTATCAAACTCTTATGCTACCTAGACTCTTAGATTGGCAAAATATGCAAAGGAAAAATAACAGGAGAGGAGAGAAAAGGGAACACTTTATGATTCTTGGCTTCTATTGTCGGCTAGCTCACTCTAACATTAGTTCCATTCCCTACAACTAAATCAATAAAAGTGGTACACGAGGGTCATCTATAAACTAATCATAACTACGCAGCAACACTCCTCCTCTTGGTCGTCCTAGGGGACCCTGGGGAACTGCATTACCCTATAAGTCAGCACCTTATATGCATATGAAAAATAAACCAAAAAATGCATATCAAACTCTAGTCTATATATCATAAGAATCAATTGTATCTCTATATTGAGCATCAAAAAAAGAGTCATGCCATGTTGTATGTATGCATCAAGTATTAGTTATGACACTCTATGACGTGTATAAGCCTAACAACCATTAAACACAATCACATTACACACAAGTCATCTACTTGTGTGGTTTCATAATTCTTTGCAAGCAATAGGTATAGAGGTAATATCTCTTATACATCCCCCTCAACCACTACCTTTATAGCATAAAATAGCTTAAGAATATGCATAGGAATCATGAGAAACATCTCTTGGCCTACACAAAAACATTACCCAATAATTCTATCTACGCATTCTTAGATCATGATCGATGACATTATATTTAATATATTTTTGCCTTAATAGCGACAATACATACAAATTCCCTAGGCCTAGGGGACACTACTCCATTCATATATAGTTGCATTATGTGTAAAGTCTCTTGGCCTTATTCGGCAGCAATACCCATAAATTCACTTATCGGTACATTTAGAACACAATTATAAGTGTGAAAACATATGAATTCACAACGCCTCTCCTATAGCAGTGCACACATAATCTCAAAAATTCATGATGTTTCCAATGTCCTATTCATTAACATACATTATCTTAGCATCACATTCAATTATTACTAAGATTCTCATGTGCTCTCTACCCTAATCCTCACATTTTCTAATTTCACAAAAAATGGGTATCATAACAACATTATAGATACAAGCTCATGTCTACCAAAACCCTAGATGCAATGTCAAACAATCATCACCAAAACAAGTAATGGGCCTTCATTTTGGCTTCGCCAACAATGCCTAATCCACTAATCGATTTTATATTTATAATTTAATGATAACGAGAATGCAATCCCATGCCCTTATGGTTAGCAATGAACCATGGTTTCCCTAAGCCCTCTATTGGAGGTACTTAGTACCATAAATCAAAAAAATAAAAATAAAAATAAAGAATGGAAAGCAAGCATTCTATAACCAAGAAGAGAAATATAGTTTCCCTCTTGGATCCCCCTGGAAAAGTTAAATCAAACATATGAAGATGGGTGCCCTCGAATCTTCTTGACAAATATGGTCTTGGCTTATCAATCGAATATCCAAAGCACCTTCAATGGTAGATTCTCCTCCTTCTCTCCTTCATCTCCAACCCAAGAGAGAACACTACCTGAATAATAAAGAGAAAATTGACCCTATTCATGACCTAAAGAAACCAGGAAACGATCCCAGTTTTCCAATCTCAAACCTCCAATCAAACAACTTGAATTTCATGTTTAAAATGAGTCATGGCCCCGTATGCACGATCATGCATTTTGACATCGCACTATCATGTGTGACTATGTGCATCCAATTCTGATATGATGAAGACGACCATGTGTCTTAGCCTCACATGACCATGAATGTTCAATTTGCGCTAATGTCACTTTACAAGATCTGTGGATTTACATATGAATGACCGTGTGTGAGAGAAATCATCCCCAATACATGGTCCTGAAAGTTCTCGTGGGGTTTGGCCACACACAACCATACATGACTAAATCTCATGACAAATTATCACATTACCTCCAAAACTCCATCGAACAGTCCCCAAACTTCATGGTACTTCCTTAGGCTCCGTAGGACCATAATTCTTATAATCGTAGCAATTTTTGGGGGAGTTAACTGATATTTTGGTGTGTAACATTAGCGCATCAACTACTGTTACTTCCCTTGGGGCGATAACAACTAAAATATCAGTCTAAATAGACTAAGTGGTCCCCTTTCCTCACCCCCAATGCACCATAAAGCATTAGGGGGAAGGTAAGAAAGTGGGGCTGTAGAAAAAGGTGAATGCAAAGAGTAGGTGACGTTGATAATGTATAAAAAGTTTTATATATGAGAGCAGGAATTAGATAAGCTAGCAATGTATTGACAAGTGAGTAAAAGTAAACGATAAATAAGATTAAAATTATCAACAATTGAGAGTAACATAATTTATAAGAGTGTTCATACAAACGTATATGTTAGGGATCCTTTAAGAAAAAGAAAGAAAGTAACTTATCATATCAGAACTCCCATGTGAACTTATAAGATAAGAATTTGTAGGTGTAATGCAATGTTATGAATGTTATACTTATGCAAACTCTTGATTCATTGTGTATACATTTATTACACACAACTCTATGTCGATATTGACTTAGTCTAATTGTTCAGCGGGTAGCGAACACTCTAAGAATCAACGTCATGGCTGAAAAATAATAGCAAAATGGACAACTACCACATCTACGTAGTTTACATACTACAACCTAGGACCCTCTTGTATAGCCTTAGATTGTACCTATGTTGTGTTAGAAGTGCCCTCATAATTAAAGATAGTCAAATAATGTGAAAAAAGTGCACATATAACTACAGTCAACTAAAGGGAAATTCTATCTAGGGCTTAAACCTCCAAACTATGAAACCCTGAAGCTAAGAGTCCCACACCTAACTCTCCATCATTGTGCTTCATTCATACAAGCCAATGTGACCACTCACAAAGCCCTATCCATACCAAAACATATACATTTAGGAGGGAGGAACTGGTCCTCTACAACCATACAAATGGGTGAGCTCTTGGGTTCTCAGATGGTGTCACATACCTCTAACCCTAACATCGCTTGTTAAACTTGCCACAATAATTCTCCTACTGACACATATACTCTATCTGCAACCTCAAGATCACCATGCGGGCCCTAATTCCTGGGTATAAAGGAGACATTATGTGGAACTGTGTTAGTGTGACACAAAATAACTTGTAAGTCTAACTACTAATGAAAAGGTGCATCGTCTAACATTTGCCAAAATTAAGCCCACAAAGGCTAAACAAGCTTTGGCCAAGGCCTGAACACTTCATAAAGCACCTATGGTAACAACCAATCTATTAATGTATTTCCAAATTTCTCTAACTTAACCTTATGATAGCTATCCAAGTTTTAATGAATTAGTTTGGTTCTCCACTTATCTTCAAAACTCATCAAATGAGAACTTACATATTTTCATCCAAACCTAAAAAATTGCATCAAATATACACATTGTTTACCTCACTTTGAAATGGTCCCCAACAAGCTGTAAGCCTTCCAAGTTGGGAGTGCAACCCCAATTTCTAAAGGAAAGAGAGTGCATTAACCACACAAAAAATCACAACCCTTGACAAAACTTTTTGTGTCACTAAGTATCCTCAAGAAGGAGGTTGGTCTAAAAATTAATCTAAAATTAAGTCACCTTCAAATTGCTCTAGACAATGCACTAGGAATCCAATTGAAATGTAAAATTCCAATTTGGAAAGTTTAGAATGTTCCCTTTATAACACCTCTGTACGTCACATGAAATATATTAAAGGGTTTGGTCGGGGCCCTGCACCATATTCCACAAACAGGTAGTGGGATTACATATGAATATAAAAAGACTACATGCACCCTAACTCAAAGCATTATAGCAGAAGCTTCAGGGGTTAAGGTTTGAACTCAAGTACAACAGTAATGTCCACTATATAAACAAAGAAATGCTTAATACAAAATTAAAAAAAAGTTACTATCGCCAGCGGTTATAGTCACTATCACCGGATGATAGTCAACGGTACTTTAACACTGCCTTGGCCTTAAGGGCTTACATTTACTCTTAATGAGTGTGGTTTACAGACATTGGCACGCAGGCCGGCCACACATGAAAGCAGTAAAACTTTTGCTTGGCCTTCGGGGGCTGGCATAGCATCAGGGCTGCGACATGTTATTTCCTTCTCGGCTCTCCAGCACAGGGACAATTCACCACCGGGGTAGTAAATAAAGCAACGGTCAGCATTCAGCTGATCAATTTATAACGACCCTAACCCATTCCCGGGGCAGTGGTATTCCTTCCCTGCAGTCATTGCATGTATACAAGGTGGCATTAATCATTCACCACAGACGCAGACTCAACAGCCACACACCTGGGGCACTTACGGCACATTATCGGTGTGTCAAGGTTTCTGGACCCACCACCATTCTCAGTCCCAGACTTGATGGCAACCCTTGAGCATTTCTCTCTTTTCTTCCTATTAGTCGACAAAGTCAAAGGAGTTCTATTACTTTGATATCCAATCCAGTAATGCAATCCAAGTCGATCGTCATAAGGTGGGTGCAGGTCAACCTTGCCCGTTGCTCAGACCATCATGCGCTGAAAGCCAAAACCTTCATAGTCGCGACAAGACGTGGGTCGGCATTTCCTTTGTGCCCAAGCAGAACATTTTAAGTTCCTGCTAAGAAACAATATCGACCCTCAGGTCTCCTAGAGATGGGCCTTACCATTAGTAGCCCACAGGTCCCCTAGAGATAGGCTGCATAGCTCTCTAGGAGCTATCACCGGGCGATACTCACTGTTGCCGCGCGATAGGGAACAGAGTTTATTGCTTCCCTAATTTGTGGGTTTTCTGGAGATCAACTGCAGTACTTTATTACAGTCACCTGCACACCCCTAGACCCCGGATTTCACAAGTTCACCTATAGTTTTGTCCATGAAGTGTTCTCCGACATACAAATCAAAACAACACCAATCCATACCAACCTATCCAGATGGTCTTCACACAGCATGCTTATTACATACTACGCATTTCCTGATCAATATGTAAATTTATCGGGGACATCACGTATCAACCCGAATGGAATTCCCTTCACTCTTCCACCTTTTTATAGAGGATTTCAAGAACATGCCAAAAGAAGGACTTCACTTTTCTAAGAAGGAAAATCGTTACCCTTGTAGTTTTCTTCGGATCTATGGTGAAGCTTTTCTATCCAGACGGAAAGGAGCACCTCATTTCCCTCTTCGCGGATCTATCCTCGGCTCTGACTTCCAATTACAGAATCTCCTTCACCAAGCTATTGAAGCTCAGCACCAACCCTTAGCTCTTTCTCTCAAGAACATGGATCAAATAAGGAGAGAGAGTGAGAAGAAGAGAATGAATTCTCATTCCTCTACTCCTCTGCATGAGTGGTCTTGGGATAAATCCCAGCCACAGGATCATTTCATCAAAAGGGAGCAAAGGCCACAATTTCGATTCAAAAGTCAAACAAAAGGATATCGTCGTGCGATATCGACATTTGCCTCGCGATAATGACAGTGATCGCCTTGACCTTAGTCAACCACCACTCATCAACTGCCTTCCGACCATCTGACACATGTCTAGAAGACATGGCACTATCGCCTAGGGATATCCCCAGTCGCCATTCCGATAGCTCACTCAACGCTTTACGATGTAAAGTGCGTTGAGTTCACTAAATGCTTTAAGGCATCGAGAGCATTGAGAGTTGGGGCTATCGCCGTTCAATACCCACTATCATTGTGTGATAGTCTCTTACTCAACGATCCTTCGAAAGGAGTCCAGTGTGTTTAGCTCACTCAATGCTTCAAGGCATTGAGTGTTATCGCTATCTCCGTCAGCGATACCCACGATCGCCCGACGATATCGACTAGAAGGTTTGCTGTCTAATTTGGGGTGTTACAACCCTCCTCTCCTTACAGAAATTTCTTCCCAAAATTTTAATCATCTATAAGGGAAATAGAGTAACTAATATGTTGAAACATGCAACAAATTGTTACAACAATTTAAGAAACTCATCACGCATGTTTATCTCATGCTCCCACGTCCGTTCTCAATGGTCACCATTGTCTCAACAAATTTAGACCGTCCCGATTGTACTTTTTTGGAGCTACTCACTCTCTGTACCGTTGATTCAAATAGGCTTAATCTTTGTCGTTAGCTCTTATTCGATCGATACTCGATCATCCACATTTACTTTCGTTGGCTCTTTCATCGCTTTACGCAGCACCGATATGTGCAACACATTGAGCAAGCCAGTTAGCTCCGCCAAAAGATCTAATCGATAGGTTGCTTCTCCAATTCATCCAACCACTTTAGACAGACCAACACACCTCGGACAACTTTTTCACATGCTGAATCCTGGACACGCCTTTGAATGGCTTAATCTTCAAGTATACTCACTCGCTAACTGCAAAATCTATGTTTTGGTGCTTGATGTTGTAGTACTTTGCTTGCCTATCTTGGGCTACTCTCATATAGTAAATATTGTCGAATTTGCATTTTTGACTTCCTTGTGCATATATAGCTTTGACTTGCCTGATTTCGCCCAAGCTAAAGGTGTACGACACTTCCAATCGTATCAGCTTCAAAGGCATCATCTATAAGCTATCTTGATAGCTATTATTATTGACGAACTCAATCTTATAGAGATGGTTTTCCCACCTCTTCTGAAATCCAGGGCACACATAAGGAGCGTATCCTCCATAGTTTTGTTGGTCCTTTCGGTATAACCATCCATTTGAGGTTGAAAGGCCGTACTGAACTTTAGTCTAGTTCCCAACCACTGATGGATTAATCTTCAATCATTTGTAGTAAAGCGCCTATTTTGGTCACCAACGATGCTACAAGCACACCGTGCAATCGTACTACGTCGTCTACGTACAACGTAGCCAACTTTCCACAAAATCGTCCTTTTTGTTCGATATGAAGGGCGATACTTTTGTCAATCGGTCAACGATTACCCACTCGGCATTTTTTCCGCTCTGTGATCTTGGCAGTCTGTGTATGAATTTCACAGGGACCTCATCAAACTTCCGTACCGGAATGAGTAGCCGGCAAGCCCCAAAAAGCTCCGGACTTCTTCCACTATAGACAACTCAGGCCACTCCTGAATTTCCGCTATCTTTTTCGGATCCACCGCAATCCCGTTACCA
Organism: Platanthera zijinensis; assembly: GCA_039513925.1. Lineage (NCBI taxonomy): Eukaryota > Viridiplantae > Streptophyta > Magnoliopsida > Asparagales > Orchidaceae > Platanthera > Platanthera zijinensis. Next base: position 110,865,559 of record CM077091.1, read on the forward strand.
CTAACAATATGCCCAAGGAACGTTATTGAGGACAACCAAAAGTCACACTTGGAGAACTTAGCATACAACTGATTCTTCCTCAACGTCTCCAACACCATATGCAGATGCTTATAGTGATCATCCTCACACCGCGAGTACACCAAGATGTTGTCGATAAACACTATCACGAATTGCTCCAGGTATTCTCTGAACGTCCTGTTCATTAGATCCATAAACACGGATGGCGCATTGGTCAGCCCAAATGGCATGACCGTAAACTCATAATTTCCAAACCACGTGTTGAAAGCTGTCTTAGGGATATCACATTCCTTTATCCTTAACTGGTAGTATCCGGATTTCAGGTCTAGCTTCGAATATACTGTTGACCCAACTAACTGATCAAAAAGATAGTCAATCCTTGCGATCGGATACTTATTCTTTACCGTAAGTTTTTTCAACTCCCGATAATCAATACAAAGTCGCAAACCCCCATATTTCTTCTTAACGAAAAGGACCGGTGCGCTCCAAGGCGACGAACTTCGATGCACATACCCTTGCTATAACAACTCTTGCAGTGGTACCTTCAACTCTTCCATCTCCTTAGGCGCTATCCGATACGGAGAGCGTGACACCAGTTTGGCACCCGGCACCAGCTCAATCATAAAATCAATCTCCCGTTGAGGAGGGGCTCCCGGGAGATCGTCTGAAAAACATCAGGATACTCGGACACCACTGCAATACTGTCTAGACTAAGATTAGGCATTGAAGCCTGTACTGAAATGACAAACAGCTCAGCACCAGACCGAACTGCCTTAATCACCTGAAGAGCCGACATCATAATCTTGTTCGACCCTTTCATGCCTGCAAATGTAGTCTCCCGCTCAGTATCCAGTCCCAACCTAACCTCTTTTCGGTTACAATCAATGCAGGCTTGCTGCTCCGAAAGCTAGTCCATACCAAAGATTACGTCGAACTCTAATAACGGCAGCACCGACGCTTGCAAACGAACTCCTGATCCCCAATCCGCAACTTTACCACGCAGATTCTATCCGCGTGCATTGAGCACCCATTGGGCAACAACTGTAACACCCCTATCCGTCGTATAGCATATAGCAGTAGGTCCGGCCGGGGCCCGACGCCATATACTACGGACAAACCGGTTGGTTACGCGTTGAAACCAATCAACCAATCATAACGTCCTACACAACACCTAGCGGAAGCAATTATTAAGTTGCACAATTAAGAACTCTGCCAACAGCATGAATGTCCACTACAATAACAACCGCAGGAATGATCCAATACACAGAAAATAGAAATGGCCTTAAGGCCTTACATAGTTTGCTTGATACAAAAGTGTTTTCATACATCGGCTCGCAGGCCGGCCACACATGGTTACAATGAAACACTCAAAATTAGGCCTTCGAGGGCCGGCTCAGCAACTTGGGCTTTAGCCCGCTATTTTCCGCTCGGCTCCGCAGCACCTGCAAGCACAAACCACCGCCCGGTGGCAAACAAAAGCAACGGTCAGCTATGCTGACCAAATTATAACGATCCCGCCCCAAAACCGGGGCGGCGATTCTCTTTCCCTGCACTTTATTAGTATAGGCAATTTATTAGTGTAAACACACATCATCACAGGCGTAGGCTCGCATGGCCACACACCTCGTGCACTCAGGGCACATTCACGGCGAACCGGCCAACGTCACGTCAATTCAAGCCATAGACGTTCCCGTTCCACCACCGCCCCTTGGACGGCCAACCATATGAGCATTTTGTCTTCTTGGCCTTGGTCACGACAATTTAAGCCATAGACCGCCGAAGACTCTCATCCATGCCAACGGTCTCACCGAACGACATAGACCGGGTACGGTTCCTCCTGACCCGTGCTCATATCGCAACGGCAATTTAAGCCATATGCGCAGGTCAAGACTCACCGAGTCCCGTTTCTGCCACAACAATCACATAACCCGATTATGTTCACGTTGGCTCCCTGGCCATCGTGTTGGCAAAACTCGCTTTTGCCCAGTTTTCCGGGTGCACCTTGGAGTTACTCTCCAAGGCTCTCTGTTGCAATCTACTACGTAGAAAACCCGAAAAACGCCCAAACACCCGGAGTCTTCCCCGGTTCATATGCAATGCAACATCACCGATCCGGCTCTACTTGTCCGGATAGGCTTCACACACAATGCCTATGTCCGTTTTCGCATACGGACTCCATACAAGGGGGACTTTACATATCTACCCCAAGGAACGCTCCAACTCTTCGCTCACTCGCGAGAGGGGGCTTCCTATACAAAGGGAAAAGGGCTTCACATGCCCAAGGATGAGAAATCGTTACCCTTGCATTCTTCCGCGGCGCCATGAAAAACTATGTGGTTGGAAAGCACCGCAACGGCGTCACCTCCGCGGATCTGGACTCGGATCGCAATTCGGAGCTCTGACGCTCCACCGGCGGCCGGATCTTGGTCTCCAACCTCTCATATTGCTCTCCCCTCTCTCTAGGGTTTAGAAAGAGAATGGAAAGAGAGAATGAGGGTTTTGAAACCCTTATCCCGGCTAAAACCATCCAGGAGCAGCCCCCCACCGTCGGATCCAAAGCCAAGGAAATGAACGGCCACGATTAGGCCTCAAATTATAAAATCTGGGCCGAACTCGGGTTGCAACACGGCCGTGTGCCTGGCCGTGTCACCCATTCGTCGTCTCAACCGACTCAAAAACCAGCACACGACATTCGACACGGCCTTCGACACGCCCGTGTCGAGACCCGTGTCACGCCCCCCCCCCCCCCCCCCCCCCCCGTGTGCAATCGGCCAGCTTTCCCACCCCGAGAAGGACACGGCCTGCGACACGGCACCCGACACGCCCGTGTCGAATTTGACACGCCCGTGTCAGGGCCCGTGTCATGGCCCGTGTGCCTTCCTCAGAAAACAGCCCAAAGTGACACGCCCTAGGACACGCCTGTGTCCCAGGCCGTGTGCCTCAACTCGATGATCTCCGACCATCAAAACATCGACCACATGACCCGTGGCCGAACACTCCTGTGTCACGCCCGTGACACGCCCGTGTCACGCCCATGACACCTGCTCAAAATCCCGTCTTGGCTTAAAAATGCCACCCGTCTCTCTTTTGAGTTTCGGGGTGTTACAACTCTCTCCCCCTTAAAAGAATTTCGCCCACGAAATTACTAAAGGAAAGTAAACATAAAACCAAGAGCGGTACCTGAGCGAAATAACTCTGGGTACTCCTCCAGCATGGTCTGCTCCCGTTCCCAAGAGAGCTCCTCACGACCGCAATTGTCCCAACGGACCTTGACCATTCGGATCTCCTTGTTACGAAGTCGCTTAACTTCGGAGTCTTCAATACGAACGGGCTTGACCCTAGTCGTCAACCCTTCGTCCACCGGTACTTGATCAATTGCGATCACCTGCGAAGGCTCTTGCACCGCCTTCCGCAATACAGAGATGTGGAACACATCGTGTAGTCCACTCAACTCTACCGATAACTTCAAACGATAAGCCGCTTCGCTGACCCGCTCCAGAATCTCAAAGGGTCCAAGTTATCTTGGGCTCAGCTTCTTCAAGCGTCTCACCCGCGAAACACCCTTGAACGGCTTTAATTTCAAGTACACCCAATCGCCCACCGCGAACTCCACATTTCGATGCTTGGCATTGTAGTACTTAGCTTGCCTATCCTGAGCGATCAGCAAACGCTCTTGAATGATCCGCACCAAAGAAGTAGCATTTTCCACCTCCTGCTTCTTGTACAACCTTGCCTCACCCGTTTCAAGCCACGATAACGGCGTGCGACACTTCCTACCATACAGGGCCTCGAAGGGTGCCATTTGTATACTCGCTTGGTAGCCATTGTTGTATGCAAACTCCACCAAATACCGGTGGTCCTCCCTATGCTTCCCGAAGTCTAGGACACACATGCGGAGCATGTCCTCCATCGTTCTATTGACTCTCTCGGTCTGCCCATCCGTCTGCGGATGGAAGGCTGTGCTGAACTTCAACTTTGTCCCCAGCATCTACTGCACCAACCTCCAATCATTGGATGTGAAACGCCCATCGCGATCACTCACAATGCTGCGAGGCACACCATGCAGTCTAACTATATTGTCCACATATAGCTTTGCCAACTTCTCCACCGAGTCATCTTTCCTATGCGGAATGAAATGCAACACTTTAGTTAACCGATCTACGATCACCCAGATGGCGTCGTTCCCTTTCTGCAACCTTGGCAATCCATGCACAAAGTCCATAGATATGTCGTCGAACTTCCACTCCAGTATAGGCAAGGACTTCAGAAATCCTCCCGGCTTTTGGCACTCCGCCTTCACCAAGGCGCACGTTTGTCACTTAGCCACAAACAACGCCACATCTTTCTTAAGCCCCGGCCACCAAAACAGCTTCTTGAGGTCACGGTACATCTTTGTGCTCCCTGGGTGGATCGAGTACTTGGTATGATGAGCCTCGTACATCAACTCTGCCCGTAGGTTACTCCCGCTTGGGACGCACAACCGATGATCCTTCCTTAGCAACCCATCTTCCACTGAAAACTGGGAATTTGACCCATCCAACGCTGCCCCCATAAGCTCCTTCATGGAGTCATCTAACTCCAATGCCTGCCGAACCCGGTCAGCCAGGTCATACTGAAACTCTATCCAGTTCAACATTGCTTTGGCGCTCGTCTGCTTGTCAAAGCAACAGATCTCAAGCTCCTCCAACTCCCGTATCAGCCGCTCATCATGCACCGACAACCAGTTGGCTTGGGCGGGAGCCCTGCGACTAAACGCATCAGCAACCACATTGCCCTTCCCGGGTACATAATGAATCTTGAAGGTGTAGTCCCCCAGGAACTCCATCCACCTCCTCTGCCTCATGTTAAGATCCTTCTGATCCAACAAGTACTTCAGGCTCTTGTGGTCGGTATAAATATCGACTCTTACGCCATATAAGTAGTGCCTCCACAGCTTAAGTGCAAATATCACGGCCGCCAACTCCAAGTCGTGGACCGGATAATTCCTTTCATGCACTTTCAGCTGACGCGATCCATAAGCTATGACGCTCCCATGCTGCAACAACACGCAGCCCAAACCACTACCCGAGGCATCACTATATACCTCGAAGCCCTCGGTCCCACTCGGCGTACTAAGCACCGGCGCTGTGGTCAACCGTCTCTTCAGCTCCTCAAACGCTTGCACGCACTCCTGCGTCCATAAGAATCTCTGATCTTTCCTTGTCAACTTCGTGAGAGGTAGCGCTATCCGCGAGAAGTTCTCTACGAAGCGCCTGTAATATCTGGCAAGCCCGAGAAAACTACGGACTTCCGCGACAAAAGACAACGCAGGCCACTCCCGTATCGCAATGATCTTCGCTGGATCCACCGCTATACCTTCCCCACTAACAATGTGACCAAGGAACGCTACTGAGGGTAGCCAGAACTCGCACTTGGAGAATTTCGCATAAAGCTCATTCCTCCTCAAAGTCTCCAACACCAGATGCAAGTGCTTGAAGTGATCTTCTTCGCACTGTGAGTACACCAATATATCATCAATAAAGACGATCACAAAGCGATCCAGGAAATCTCGGAACGTCCTGTTCATCAAGTCCATAAACACTGATGGCGCATTCGTCAGTCCAAACGGCATGACCGTGAACTCGAAATGCCCATACCTTGTGATGAACGCCGTCTTCGGGATATCACATTCCCTTATCCTCAACTGATAGTACCCCGACTTCAAGTCCAACTTAGAATATACCGACGATCCGACTAACTGATCAAAGAGATCATCAATCCTCCGGATCGGGTACTTGTTCTTTTCCGTCAGCTTGTTCAACTCTCTGTAGTCGATACACAACCGCATACTACCATCCTTCTTCTTAACGAAGAGGACCGGTGCGCTCCAAGGAGACGAGCTTGGACGCACATAACCTTGTTCCATCAGCTCCTCTAGCTGAACTTTTAACTCTGCCATCTCCTTAGGCGCCAACCTATACGGAGCACGTGACACCGGTTTGGCCCCCGGTATGAGCTCGATGGTGAAATCAATCTCTCGCTGCGGTGGGGCCCCGGGAAGACTATCCGGGAACACATCGGGGTATTCACAAACCACGGGGATGCTAACCAACGTGGACTTTGGCTCCACAGCCCCCACTATTGCGAAGAACAGCTCTGCACCAGCACGAACTGCCTTTACCACCTGAAGAGCAGACATCAGCGTCTTTCTCGACCCCTTGAGTCCCTCGAATGTTGTCCCCAGCCCAACACCCAGCTTGACCTCCTTCCGGTCACAGTCAATCCAAGCTTTCTGCTCCGAAAGCCAATCTATCCCAAAGATAACATCGAACTCTACTAGCGGCAGCAATGACGCTAGCAAGTCAAACTCTTGGCTCCCAATATGAACCTTTATGGCGCACACTCTGTCCGCACGCATCGAGCACCCATTCGATAGCAGCACATCCAACTTGTCCTTTGCCATCGAAAAAGGGACTCCGATGCGCGATATAAAATTTTCGGACAAGAAGGAGTGTGAAGCTCCCGTATCGAACAGTGCCCGTGCCGGACTATCGCTAATCAAAACAAAGCCTATGCAAACCATTTTAGGCTAACAAGCAATAAACAACAGTATCTAAGTTAACTTGCTATTAATTAACTCGTACCTGTCACCACATCCGCTTGTTTAATGGCCTCTTGCTGCCCCAAGTTGTAGACTCTAGGCTGAGTCGGAGCATAGTGAGACGCGGTTGAATCCACCGCCTTGCCCTTCTCTTCGTAAGTAGCTCCTTGCTTTCTCTCGGACTTTGGGCGTCCGCTCCAGCAATCGCGGGCAAAGTGCCCCGTCTTTCCACATGTGAAACAAGCGCCCGGGGTTCGGTTGGTAGTTGCCCCCGAGGCACCTGTAGAAGAAGCTGGACCTGATGTCTTAGTCTTCTTGAAGAATTTTCGATAGCCCGACTTCGACGTAGTTGGCGCTTTGAACTCCGATTTCTTCCCGCCAGATTCCTTATTAGCTTGCACATTTCTCATGTCCTTCTCCAAGGACCAGGCCGAGTTGACCAAGGTTAGGAAACCCTGCGCCATGGGCCCCGACAGTAGCAGCCTCAGCTCGTCTCTTAACCCTTCATAGAAGCGGTTAGTCTTTCGCTCCTCGTCAGCAAAGGTAGTGCTAGCATATCTCCCTAACCGAGTAAACTCGTGGAGGTACTCGTCTACAGTGCTATCTCCTTGCACCAACTTTTGGAACTCGTTCTCCAATGCGATCCTCTGCGCTGATGGGAGGTATCGAGCCATGAACAATCTTGCAAACTCTGCCATAGGAACTTCGGCCAACGGCCTTCCCCTCAACTGGTGTAGCTCTAGGCCTTCCCACCATAACCTTGCGTCCCCATCCAAAAGGAACGTCGCTATTGTGGTCTTCTGCCACTCTTCCGTTTCAGTAGCTGTCATCACCCTATTGACTCTTGAGAGCCAATCTTCAGTCTGGGTCGGGGTTCCCGTTCCCGAGAACACCGGTGGGTGGAAGCCCATCACATGCTTCAACTGTCTTTCAGTTGCTCTCCGAGGTAACTCCGGCTCCACCGCCACCTGCTCAACCCTTCTAGGCTCCGCCGCTTAGAGCGGCACTTGCTCCTCCGCAGGAGCAGGCTGCTGCACCTGTCTTGCAGGTTGCGCATTAATCATAGCAAAGACAGCTTCTGCCACCAATCTAATGGTCTCGGCAGACGGAGGTATTGCAGGCGCTTCACTTGGCGCACTGCTTGCCTCAGAACCTGGCCGTTCTGACGGCCCAGCACCACTCCTGGTCACCTATAATCGTGCAAAACACCGATAAGCGACCAAATACTATTGCAAACAGCAATTATAGGAACACGCAGGCTCCTCAAACATGTGTATTTTCATTCCTAAGTGGACATTCATGGGTTCTTTTCATGTTATAACGATGACGCACACATGTGCTCACTACCCCTTAAAGTGAATTCGCCCTCGAATTCATTTAAGTTTGACTGAAACTAGTGCTCTGATACCAATTTGTAACACCCCTATCCGTCGTATAGCATATAGCAGTAGGTCCGGCCGGGGCCCGACGCCATATACTACGGACAGACCGGTTGATTACGTGTTGAAACCAATCAACCAATCATAACGTCCTACACAACACCTAGCGGAAGCAATTATTAAGTTGCACAATTAAGAACCCTGCCAACAGCATGAATGTCCACTACAATAACAACCGCAGGAATGATCCAATACACAGAAAATAGAAATGGCCTTAAAGCCTTACATAGTTTGCTTGATACAAAATTCTTTTCATACATCGGCTCGCAGGCCGGCCACACATGGTTACAATGAAACACTCAAAATTAGGCCTTTGAGGGCCAGCTCAGCAACTTAGGCTTTAGCCCGCTATTTTCCGCTCGGCTCCGCAGCACTTGCAAGAACAAACCACCGCCCGGTGGCAAACAAAAGCAACGGTCAGCTATGCTGACCAAATTATAATGATCCCGCCCCAAAACCGGGGCGGCGATGCTCAGTCCCAGCACTTTATTAGTATAGGCAATTTATTAGTATAAACACACATCATCACAGGCGTAGGCTCGCACGGCCACACACCTCGTGCACTCAGGGCACATTCACGATGAACCGGCCAACGTCACGTCAATTCAAGCCATAGACGTTCCAATTCCACCACCGCCCCTGGACGGCCAACCATATGAGCATTTTGTCTTCTTGGCCTTGGTCACGGCAATTTAAGCCATAGACCGCCGAAGACTCTCATCCATGCCAACGGTCCCACCGAACGACATAGACCGGGTACGGTTCCGCTTGACCCATGCTCATATCGCAACGGCAATTTAAGCCATATGCGCAGGTCAAGACTCACCGAGTCCGGTTTCCGCCACAACAATCACATAACCCGGTTATGTTCACGTTGGCTCCCCGGCCATCGTGTTGGCAAAACTCGCTTTTGCCCAGTTTTCCGGGTGCACCTTGGAGTTACTCTCCAAGGCTCCCTGTTACAATCTACCACGTAGAAAACCCGAAAAACGCCCAAACACACGGAGTCTTCCCCGGTTCATATGCAATGCAACATCACCGATCCGGCTCTACTTGTCCGGTTAGGCTTCACACACAATGCCTATGTCCATTTTCGCATACGGACTCTATATAAGGGGGACTTTACATATCTACCCCAAGGAACGCTCCAACTCTTCGCTCACTCGCGAGAGAGGGCTTCCTATGCAAAGGGAAAAAGGGATTCACTTGCCCAAGGATGAGAAATCATTACCCTTGCGTTCTTCCGCGGCACCATGAAAAACTATGCGGTTGGAAAGCACCGCAACGGCGTCACCTCAGCGGATCTGGACTCGGATCGCGATTCGGAGCTTCGACGCTCCACCGGCGGCCGGATCTTGGTCTCCAACCTATCACCTTGATCTCCCCTCTCTCTAGGGTTTAGAAAGAGAATGGAAAGAGAGAATGAGGGTTTTGAAACCCTTATCCCGGCTAAAACCATCCAGGAGCAGCCCCCCACCGTCGGATCCATAGCCAAGGAAATGAACGGCCACGATTAGGCCTCAAATTATAAAATCTGGGCCGAACACGGGTTGCAACACGGCCGTGTGCCTGGCCGTGTCACCCATTCGCCGTCTCGACCGACTCAAAAACCAGCACACGGCATTCGACACGGCCTTCGACACGCCCGTGTCACCTGTGACACGCCCGTGTCGAGACCCGTGTCACGCCCCCCCGTGTGCAATCGGCCAGCTTTCCCAACCCGAGAAGGACACGGCCTGCGACACGACACCCGACACGCCCGTGTCGAATTTGACACGCCCATGTCAGGGCCCGTGACATGGCCCGTGTGCCTTCCTCAGAAAACAGCCCAAAGTGACACGCCCTGGGACACGCCCGTGTCCCAGGCCGTGTGCCTCAACTCGACAATCTCCGACCGTCAAAACGTCGACCACATGACCCGTGGCCGAACACGCCTGTGTCACGCCCGTGTCACGCCCGTGACACGCCCGTGTCATGCCCGTGACACCTGCTCCAAAATCCCGTCTTGGCTTAAAAATGCCACCCGTCTCTCTTTTGAGTTTTGGGGTGTTACAACAACACATCCAGCTTGTCCTTTGCCATCGAATAAGGGACTCCGATGATCGATACAAATCTTTCGGACAAGAAGGAATGCGATGCTCCCGTATCAAACAGGGCTCTCGCCGGACGATCAAAAATCAATACAAAGCCTAACACCAACACAAATAAGTTAACACATGCAAAGGTAATAGTTACAACGAAAGCTAAACTATAATAAATTTAACTCATACCTGTCACCACGTCAGCTTGTTTGATGGCCTCTTGCAGGCCAAGGTTGTACACTCTAGGCTGGGCTGGAGCATGATGGGATGCGGTTGACTCCGCCGCCTTCCCCTTTTTCTCATACGTTGCTCCTTGCCTCCTTTCAGACTTTGCACATCCGCTCCAACAATCTCTTGCAAAATATCCCACCTTTCCACAATTATAACAGGCTCCTGGGCCTCGACTTGGGTTTGCCCCTGTCGTACCATACGAAGGGGCTAAGCTCAAAGTCTTCTGTTTCTTGTTCCATCTGTGTAAAGCTGACTTTAAACTTGGCAATTTAAACTCTGACTTCTTCTCCACTGGGTCTTTCTTCTCTTGCACTTTCCTTGCAACTCTTTCGAAAGACCGAGCCGCATTTACTAAGGCTAGGAAGCCCTGTGCCTTAGGCATAGCAAGGAGTAGATGTAGGTCGCTCTATAGACCCTCATAAAATCGGTTGGTCTTCCTCTCATCTTCAGTAAACATAGCACCAGCATAACGACCTAACCGAGTAAACTCGTGGAGATACTCATCAACACAACTCGCTCCCTGAGTCAAACCAAGGTACTTATTCTTCATATCAAGCTTCTGGGTAGAAGGTAGGTATCTGGCTAAGAACAACCTTGAGAATTCCTCCATTGGTACGTCAGCAAGTTGTCTTCCCACTAAGAGATGAACCTCCAACTCGCCCCACCACATCCTTGCCTCACCGGCCAATAGGAAGGTCGTTATTATGGTCTTCTGCAACTCTACAGTTTCCGTGGCAGTCATGACCCTCTTCATCGTAGAGAGCCAATCCTCAGCTTGAGTTGGCGTTCCCAACCCATAGAATACCGGAGGATTAAAGCTCATCATGTGCTTGAGCTATTTCTCTGTGGCTCTTCTTGGTGCTACCGGATCAACTGCCATGCGCTCTACTACTCCCGACACTGCCACTCTAATCTTTTCTTGCTCATTAACAGGTGGTGTGTGCTGCACTTGCTGGGCATTTATCATGGCAAAAACTGCTTTAGCCACCAATCTGATGGTTTCTGCTGAAGGAGGTGTTGTAGGCACGTCTCTTGGCGCAATACTTTTCGCTGATTGCGGACGCTCCGATTGCCCCCACCGCTTCTAGACACCTAAAATAGCATTAACCCTTGATTAGGCGACACACAAATTGCTAAAAGCAATCATTAGAACACTTAGGTTCCCAAAATAAATGCATTTTTTTCATTCCTAAGTGGACATTCATGGGTTCTTTTATGTTATAACGATGACGCACATACATGTGCTCACCAACCCTTAAAAATAATTCGCCCACGAATTCGATTACAGATGACCGACACCCTAGTCTAATACCAAATTGTAACACCCCCATCGTCGTAAGGCATATAACAGAAGGTCCAGCTGGAACCCGACGCCATATACTACGGACAGTCAGATGGGTTACAGAATAATACCAAATACCCAACTACTCGTCCTAACACAGAGCATTCTAGCGGAAGCTTTTTAAATAGTTAATAGAACCCAAAATTTGCACAAGAATGGCATGAATGTCCACTAATCAAAATAGGAATGAAATAAAACGAATCTACAAAAGAGTACATGGCCTTATGGCCTTACAAAGTTTATCTTAATAAACTAATGTCTTACAAACATCGGCTCGTAGGCCGGCCATACATGACATAAAGTAAAGATAGTAGTTCATTATGGCCTTTGAGGGCCTGCACAGTAGCTTAGACTTCAACCCGCTACTTGGCGCTTGGTTCTGCAGCACCTACAAGCAATTATTCCACCGTATGGTGGCAAACAGAGAAACGGTCAGCTAAAGCTGACCAAATTATAACGAACCCGTCCCATTAATAGGGACGGCGGTGCTCCTTCCCTACATATCATTAGCCCGGCTAAATAATAAAGTGCATAAACAGACCTTCGCCACAGGTGTAGGCTCGCTCGACCAAACACCACGTGCACTCATGGCACATTAACGGTGAATCCGGTCAATTCCGTGGCTTCACCACCATCCTTTAGATGCAAAACAATGTAAGCATTTTTGAGTCCTTCCGACCGTAGTCCAAGGCTCCCGACTATGCCAAGGGCCAGTTCCACTTTAGGGCCTCTAGCACCGAACCACATAGCCCAGGTCCGTATCCACCTGCCCGTTGCTCACGCCGTCTAGTCACTTTAAGACATACACACGGGCAAGCTTCACCTAGATCCTAAATCATTTCAAAACAACACATAACCCAGTTATGTTCGAGGCTGACTCCCCGACCGCCAAGTTAGCAGAATTACATTTCCGCCCAGTTTTCCGGGTGCGCCTGGAGCTAATCTCCAAGGATCCCTGCCGCAATCTACCGCGTAGAAACCCGAAAACAACGCACGGAGTCTTCTCCGGCTATTCATGCAACGCAACATCACCGATCCAAACAAATACGTCCGGGTAGTCTTCACACACAATGTCTATGCCCGTACTTCGATTCTGGACTTTAAACAAGGGGGACTTCATATATCTACCCCAAGGAACACCACGCACTCACCGCACACTCGCGGGAGCAGGTTTCCCATGCAGAAAGGAAGAGGACTTCACATGTCCCTGTTGAGAATCGTTACCCTTAAAGACTGCTTCGGTGCCATAAAAAACTAGACGGATAGAAAGCTTCGTAAAGGAATTCTCTCCACAGATCTGGTCTCAGTTCTCAGGTTGACGCTCCGATGCTCCGCCGGTGGCCGGATTCCTCCCTTCCTTCTCCTTTGGTCTCTTCTCTCTCTAACTTCTTAGAAAGAGGGAGTTAAAGGTGAAAATGAGGAATAAAACCTCTAATCCCGGATTAAACACAAATAGGAACTCATCTGGGTCGTTGGATCTTATTTAAAGAAAACGAATGGCTAAGATTAGCCTGAAAACTTTCATCCTGGGCCGAACACGGCTTTGCACACGGCCATGTTCCAGGCCGTGTGCCTCGATCCTACCACTCAAATCGAGCACAAAAAAGAACACGGGTTGGGACACGCCCGTGTCCCAACCTGACACGCCCGTGTCGGGTCCTCGACACGCGCGTGTCCAGGGGCCGTGTCACAGATAACCGCCACGCCAACCACAACGCAAACCGCCACATAGCTTGGTTGTAACATCCCAAATTTCAAATGACTTAGATTTGGGTTAGACATGTGGTGGATGCTAGGGTTTAGCTAGGTTTGACCCTAGGAGGAGGATTTAGACCATGTGGGGCCCACTATGGGGCCCAAGTCAACCTAGGTCAAACTGGGCTAAATACAAACCCTAGCCACACCATGACCCCACCACATTGCCCTAACCCTAAATACAATCTAAGTGGACCCCAAGGTAGGCCATGGGGTCAACTAGTTGACCCATGTTGGGTCAAGTCAACATGTTGACCTAAATAGTGAAAATGGTGCCCTAGCCCATTTCACTAGGTTGGGTCCACCCAAACCAACCCAAATTCATTAGGTGGGTCTAAAGTGACCCTATACCCCCTAGGGAAGAGAAAAATAGGGGCATGCAATAGTAATTTTGGGAAATTACCTAGGAGAGAGAAAAGAGGAGGAATAGGAGAGAGAAAATGCTAAGGAGTCATTTTGGGCCACTTGGGCTCACCCCACCAACCCACATTGGGTTGGCTGACCATGTAGGGCTATTAGGAGGTGTGGGACCCCACCATGCAGCCTTGGGTCAAGCCCAAGCCCAAATCCGAGCCCTATATCCCCTATATAGCCTATTTCACTTATGTGAGCCAAACCCCCTCTCTCCACTCACCAACCTTGGCCCCCAACCTTGGAACCCGACCCATTAGGGTCTATTTAACCTAGCTGGAGTAGTGGGGCCCACTCCCAAGCCACCTAGCCGGCCACACACACCAACCCGAGCCCACCTTGTTGAAATCGCCCCTCCCTTGGTGAATCCACCCCAAGCCTTGGTGAAATCGCCCCCCATCTTTAACTCAGCCCCAAACCACTTCCCCCCTCTCATTCCCATTCATCCCTACCCCAGAGAGAGAGAGAGAGAGAGGAAGGAAGCCATGGAAAGTCGTGGAGCTCGCCGGAATATTCATGCAAGGGGAAACCGCCGCCACCCTCGACCACAACCACCACCGGTCCGTATCCCCTCCCCTCTCACTGTACTAGTATCCTAGCTCATCTAGGTTAGAGGTCGAGCTCAAACGAGCTCGACATAGGAATCAAAAAGCTTGGAAAAAGCTTCAAAAAATGGCGGTTTTAGGCTCTTTTCGGTTTGGTTGCGCCGCCGCCGTCCGCCGCCCTCTGCCGCCCAGTCGCCGGCCAGCCCTAGCCCCGACCACCGTGAGGCCGGGGAAGGTCTTGGCCGGAGGCCCCGCCGCCGGCGATGGCCGGAATCCACCCCGCAAGGGTGGCCTGCACGGGATGGCCATGCATGCCTGCATGAAGAAGAGATACAGCCGCCGTCCGATGGGCTTCAAGATCTGTGCAGAGATTTTTATTATAAACCTGTATTATTATTTTATGAATAATGTGGAATATTGTCACAATGTAACAATAATTGTGCATGTCAATTTCAGGGTACTTAGAGGCCCCACCTTAGGATGGACCCTGAATGAAAAAGCTAGATAGATGTGTTAAATTTAAAATGCCACAGAAATTATAGGGTTTGGACCAGTAGGCTGCCCTGTAGGGCTGTTTTGCTAGGACTGCCCCCTAACTAGGACAGAAATTAAAATAATTCCTCAGCCCCAACCCTTGGTCCAAATGGGCTGAAATTTGGGCTAGGTTACTAATTAAGGTGTATCTAGGCCCTCCCCAAAAATCAGAATTTTTGGGGAACATTTTGCTATAGTTTTTATAAAAATACCCAAAAGTAAATAAATGTGATTTTTGGAGTTTCCTAACTCCAAATGGCCCCAAATTTTGGTGGCACCCTCTCATGGGTATATTAGACCCATGGTTAAAATTTGGGCTAAATTGATTCACTGCATGATGAGGAATCTCACTTGCATGTTTGAGAAATGAAATTTGACTTGGGCTGCAAATAGCAATTTTGCATAATTTCAAATGGCTGCCCAAGCCAAACCAGAAGCCCCCTTGACCTGAGATTTTGGTCAGAGGTATAATTAGGGCATATTCAGGCTCTGCCCAAAAATGGGCTTGATTGGAAAACAAAATGTGGGAAAATTACCAAAATACCCCTAGGGCTTAACTAGGTGATTCTTGGAGTTAGCTAACTCCAAATGGCCCCAAATTTTGGTGGCTGGCCATTAGGGACCATATAGACCAGTGGTAGAAATTTCCCTGAAATTGGAACAAGTCATGTTGGGAAAGACCCACATGCAAGAATTGAATTACTTAGGCTCGGGGTGCAAATAGCAATTTTTGATATTTACCTAAAGGGGTGCAATTAGAATGCACACCCCCTGATTTAGTAGACCAGTAAGGTATAATTTAAAACCCTAAGTTAGATGGGATTTTTGGGAGCAAAAATCCCACACTTAATGAAATTGACTATTTTGATAATTTGGTGAACACGTAAGCATTTTTCTAAAATGATTCAAACTAGGGTTTAGAAGATTTATGAAACCCTAATGTTATTATATAAACTCAAGGGAGACATATCCGAGCCCTTGAGATTCGACTTGATAACTTGAAGATTTGAATTATAAGTATTCGGAAAATGACGATTTTACCCTTAACAGTAATTGAATGATTCTGATGATGATAAGTAATAAATAAATCGACGTGTCCTATTTATAATAATCTCATGTGATTAAACACAAAACAATGCATTTGGAAGTTCATTCAATGGATCATTAGATAGGTCATTTCACCCTAGTCATTCAGTCTCGATAGACGTGTCCTACGTAAATGCTTATCTAGAGAATACCACCCTAGGTTAATGAACAGAACGATGGGGATGGTATTATAATTTGGAAATGGCAGGGTGGTATTAGGTCTGGGGCTACATCTAGAAGAAGTAGGATTACTCTACTAGGACCACCGGGAGATAGAATAAAATGGGATAGTCGTGGAAATTGGGAATAAACCCGGGTGGTGCTGATGACATCATAAGTATAGCAACGAGTGATAGAGTGCAAATCACTTTACAATAGGCGTAACGGAGTCCGACGGAAGACCGTCGCCTTTCCGATAATAATACCATAAGTCATTAGGCTACTAAGGAGTAACACTAAAGGAGAATCATCGGTAATGGGTAAACATCAACTAAAACTAATTATCCTTGCGAAAGGGAACTTCGGGTTTCATGCCCGTCTTGGTTCCTAGTGCCCTCGAGACCCCCTCACGGGGCATGCCTTGGGCAGTCCTGGGATTCACTTTAAATCATTAGGCATAATAAACCTTAAACAAGAGTAGTCTAATAGGTTTGGAGTTCTACGCGATAGGTTCGCCGGTTCAATAAGGTTGGGAATACCATACAAACACTTGCTCACCTGTTTCATAAGGTTGGAGGGATACAAGTAATGAGCTCATCCTAACCGGGTTGGAGTGGCTTGCTCACCTGTTTCTTAAGGTTGGAGGGATACAAGCGCTTGCTCACCCAAATTGGATTGGAAGGAATGTGTTAACAATATCAGTACGAGCAGGAAGCTCAGATTTATACCTTGCATGTGCATAAAATTAGTGGCGAGTCACTCGGGACTGGCCAGTCGATGCACCGATGGCAGTACGATGACTCGGGCGAGGTGTACGGGTGGAAGGGCCAGTATGCTTAAATATATAATACTGCGGAATCCCCGAAGACGTGCACTCGACCTACAAGACTGACGGGTAGTCAGCAAAATACGTACGCAAAACTCTAGAGTGCACCTAGGACGTGTACAGAGGCGTATGAGAGGGGTCTAGGTCTGGTAGTGCTTATACCTACCTAGAAGTGGAGAGCCCGCTCCACTGTTGCCGTAGCCACAACGGTAGTACCCGAGAGTGATGCAAGCTCTCAAAAAGAGGGAACTAAAGGTCTGTGATCACGGAGTCGTGTGTGTGTGTTGCACTTGCATGTTTAACATATTCATCATAACATACATTCATACATATTAGGGCATACGCAATCATAGATCCTTATCATATAAATTAGTATGGGCTCTTTTATATGATAAGTTACTTTTGGAAACCCTAACTTACATGTTTGTATGGGCGTTCATATAAGTTAGGGTACTCTTGTGATTTTGATAGGAGTAGGAGTAGCAATAGCGTACTTTCCTTTCTGTACTGCATTTACTTTCAGTTCTACCTTTTTACTGCAGTTCTTCTCTTTCTGTACTGTCTTTACTTGCTTGCACTATATATAGAACTGCTAGATCATATATATAACTGCTAGACTTTACTTACTCCTACTAGATAGAAATGTCACCTGCTCCACTTTGCTACCCCTTGTTGTCCTCCGCATCTTCCTTCCATCCGGTGCCTAAGAGCGACAGGAGGAGCTGTTGAGGATACGACTTAGTCTTTTTGACTAACATACGTTGACTCCCCCTTTTTAGGAGCTCGAGGAGATAGACCAGCACGTCCAGCGGGACGAGGAGGCAGGGCATGAGGAGCAGCTACCACCACCACCAGACACTACTACCGCACGTCCTCAGGTGGGAGGAGATATAGTAGATAGCTTAGTTTACAGCTTTCTGTTTGGTGAGAGAGAGTCTCATTTCTATTGATGTATATGGGCATAAGCCCTATTTCACTTTTTGTACTCATTTTGGACTGTAGTAGCTTTTCATTTCCTTATATATGATATGCTCTGTGACTTCTGTGGACATGTGTATTGGTTTGGTTATACACTTTTACTTCCGCATCTCTAGTGAAAAATGATCGTAATAGCCGGCAGAATCGGCGTCTTACGGTGTCGACTAACTCAGGAGTTAGTGTCACCGTAAGGCGGCGGTTCTGGGCATAAGATCCGGGTTAGCCTCGGGATGAGGAGACAGGATCTTACAAACTGGTATCACTTGAAAAATACGATCATTAGAGAAAGAAGTCCACAACACTGGAACACCCCGCTCGAGAGTAGTTTGCGGACAAACTATTCAGCGGAAGCAATGGTGTGCCCATGTGTAAAAAGTAACACTAAATAGTCCATTAAACAATGAGTTAGGCCAAATTTTGAAGAAATTTTGACTTAAGAATCACCTTTTTGCAACCTCTACAGGTCGCCGTGCCACAGAACGTGGTCCCTCCCCCTCCGGATGCCACTCCGTTCATGCAGACTGAGATGGGACAGACCCTTACTGCGATCCTAGATGCATTTAGAGCTCAGCAGGCCCCGGCACAGCTGCCAAATCCAGGGTCAAACTGGTTGAGTGCGTTCAGGAGCCTGTCCCCGCCCATGTACCACGGGACGGAGAATGCTGTGAAGACAGAGGAATGGCTGGAGGCCATACAGGAGATGCTTGCAGGCATCAGTTGCCCGGTGCAACAGGCGGTACCCTTGGCAACTTCTGCTTTAGATTCACATGCCTGGAGATGGTGGAAATCCATGATGGATTCCACATATGCTGATAGGGACCCATCAGAGATCTCCTGGGAGGATTTCAGTGACTCCGTCCTTGGACATTTTGTGTCAGATACAGACAGAGATGAGTTGGAGGAGAGGTTCTTGAACCTCAAGCAGGGGACTCGTTCTGTGATTGAGTACCAGAGGGAATTCTCCCATTTGGCCAGATTTGCAGGCTTCCATGATCTAGAGGACCGGAGGTATGCAAAGAAGTTCTACCGAGGACTTAGGGATTCAGTCCGGCAGGCACTGCTATTTATTTCTCATGGATCAACGACAGAGATCATCGAGATGGCAAAGAAGCACGAGGCGGACCAGCTTATGACACAGAGTAGAGGGAAGAGGCCACTTGATGGGCCATGGCACGGAGAGAGTAGTAGAGGCCCCCAGAAGGGCAAGGTCATTGGGTTCAAACGAGGCGGGGGACGTCGCCGTCCCAACTACCGGCAGGAGAACTACAGGCAAGAGAATTACAGACAGGAGAACTACAGGCAGGAGCAGAGGCCTCCTCCAGTGTATGCTCCTCCACCTCTTCAGATTCATGGACCGATCGGGCAGGAAGATCAAGGTCAAAGACAAGTGGTCTGTTTTGGGTGCCACCAGCCGGGGCACTATAGAGCTGATTGTCCGCAGCAGTTCCGTCAGCTTCCTCCTCCTCCTCCACCCCCTCCAGTAGCCCCTCCAGCATACCAGGGTCGAGGTCGAGGACGAGGCCGAGGCCGAGGACGAGGACATCACGGCCGAGGCAGGGGTCGTGATCAGATGTACGCCTTGGATCTTGCCGTTCCAAGAAACCCAGAGGAGGTCATTACAGGTAATTTAAAACCTTAAAAGTTTCATTTCCTTCAAATTACTTGATCTTATAAGCTCATTAAGCCTCGTAGAATAACACTCGGTAAAATAATCAAAACCTCAGGCATAGTCATCGTCAATGGCAAACCTGCCCATACCTTATACGACACGGGTGCTACACACTCGTTCATATCAGAAGCCTTCATCAAAGGGCTAGATGGCGTGGAAAGATTCACAGGCGCGGAGAGAAGGGTGCGTCTGCCTGACGGCTCGGAGATAGTGACTACGGAGCATTGCAACTTGGAAGGAGAGATCGCTGGCAAGATATTCCAGATACCGGGGACGATCCTGATGCTGCAGGACTTCGACATTATTCTGGGCATGGTGTGGTTACATTGGAACTACGCCCAGATAGACTGTCTGTCCAAGAGGATCACCCTCAGGCATGGCGACTCCTACGTCACCATCGAAGGTATCCGACCTATCCCACCTCTTTCATTATCTTCCATACAGGCTGTCAAAGCCTACGAGCAGGGCGAGGAGGTGTATCTTGTATGCTTCGAGATGATAGTGGCGGAGACGGCCATTTCCGATATACCCGTGGTCCGGGATTTCTCCGACGTATTCCCGGAGAAATTGCCCGGACTACCACCGGCCAGAGACACCGACTTCCGTATCCAGTTGATACCGGATGCCAAGCCCGTATCCCGGGCACCGTACCAGATGGCTCCAAGGGAGCTGGCAGAGTTCATGACGCAGTTACAGGAGCTAGTGGAGTCCGGATTTGTCCGGCCTAGTTCTTCACCCTGGGGAGCACCAGTTCTATTCGTGAAGAAGAAAGACGGTTCGCTCCGGTTGTGCATTGATTACCAGGAATTGAACCGGCTTACGGTCCGGAACACTTACCCACTGCCACGGATTGATGAGCTGTTCGATCAGCTTCAGGGAGCATTCTGGTTCTCGAAGCTGGACTTGAGATCTGGATACTATCAGTTGCGGATCCAAGAGGAGGACATACCAAAGACGGCGTTCAGTTCTCGGTATGGCTTGTTCGAGTTCACGGTGATGCCCTTCGGGCTCACGAATGCGCCCTCAGCATTCATGAGTCTGATGAACCGTGTATTCGAGCCTTACTTGGATCGGTTCGTCATAGTCTTCATCGACGACATTTTGGTCTATTCCAAGACCAAGGAGGAACATGCGCAGCATCTATCGTTGGTTTTGGGGAAGCTGAGGGAGCATAGCATGTATGCTAAGTTCTCTAAGTGTCAGTTCTGGCTTGAGGAGGTAACATTCTTGGGACACACCATCAGTGGGGCTGGACTAGCCGTGGATCCAGCTAAGGTCGAGGCAGTTAGAGATTGGCCGCAGCCGAAATCGGCCACAGAGATACGTAGCTTCTTGGGGCTAGCTGGCTACTACCGCAAGTTTGTGGAGGGGTTTTCCAGGATAGCTCTCCCCCTCACATCGTTGACGAAGAAAGAGGCAGGATTTCATTGGTCTGAGAAGTGCGAGGCAGCGTTCCAGGAATTGAAGAGCAGGCTCACCTCATCCCCTATCCTTGCACTTCCAGCTGGGAAGGAAGGATTCCAGATTTACACCGACGCATCATACCAGGGGATGGGTGCTGTCCTAATGCAGCACGGTCATGTGATAGCATACGCTTCGAGACAGTTGAAGAAGCACGAGCACAACTACCCAGTCCATGACCTAGAACTCGGGTCAGTGGTATTCGCATTAAAGATATGGAGGCACTATCTGTACGGGATCCATTGTGATATTTTCTCCGATCACAAGAATCTCAGGTATATCGACACTCAGAAGGATCTGAATCTACGCCAGAGGAGATGGCTAGAATTCCTATGTGATTATCAGTACAAGATCCATTACCACCCGGGGAAGGCAAACACTGTGGCGGATGCCTTGAGCAGAAGAGCTGGCACTACTAGTACGAAACCTCGGGTGGGAGCTATGTCGTTGGCTCAAATGGTGGAGGGCCTGCACATTACTGTGGTGTCAGAGACTGAGCCAGAGCTGTACCGAGAGTATCTGAACTCCATGATTAGTGATTGTGACATTCGGGAGCGCATCTGGGTGCATCAGAGGCAGGATGCAGATTTAGAGCCGATATTCGGAGCCCTAGCTGAGGGCAAGGCAGAGGATTACACGCTACGCGACGACCTCGTTCATTTCCGTGGCCGTATATATATACCCGCAGGAGGTGGTATCCGGGAGGACATACTCAGGGAGTCGCACCAATCACGGTACTCAGTGCACCCTGGTATCACCAAGATGACGGCTGATTTGCGGAAGAGCATGTACTGGCCCGGGATGAAGAGGGAGATCATACATTATGTTACACACTGCGAGGCCTGTCAGCTAGTGAAAGCTGAATGCAAGAGCCCAGGAGGGTTATTACAGCCATTACCGGTGCCAGAGTGGAAGTTTGAGGATATTGCTATGGATTTTGTGCATGGGTTGCCTCGCTCCCACTCTGGGCACGACTCCATTTGGGTCATCGTCGATAGATTGACCAAGGTAGCCAGATTCATACCGATCCGGAAGGACGCCCCAGTTGCCGTATTTGTGAGGTTGTTTGTGGAGCAGTTCGTTAGGTACCACGGCGTCCCCAAGACGATTGTCTCGGATCGTGACGGTCGATTCACTTCTAGGGAGTGGAGGGCAGTGCATGCTTACTTAGGTTCGCAGCTCTCTTTCAGCACTGCCTTCCATCCACAGACCGACGGTCAGACAGAGCGGACCAACCGGACTATGGAGGATCTGCTGCGTCTTTGTATTTTGGATACGGGGAAGCCCTGGGAGCGACTGTTACCCTTGATTGAGTTTTCTTATAACAACAGTCACCAGGCGAGCATTGGGATGGCTCCTTACGAGGCACTATATGGGAGGAGGTGTCGGACACCTCTATCATGGGTACAAGATGAGGATACACGAGCTCACGGTTCAGAGTATGTCGAGGATACGGAGGCTCAGATACGTCTGGTCAGAGATCGGATGTTGGAGGCCCAGAGCAGACAGGCGAAGTATTACGATGCGCGGCATCGTAAGGTGGAGTTTCAGGTGGGAGACAGGGTTTTCTTGAAGATACGTCCTGTGCACGGTGTTTCCCGGGTGCGGAGGCACAAGAAGCTCAGTCCGAGATATATGGGGCCTTACTTGATCCTGGAGCGGATCGGCCCCTTGGCTTACCGACTGCAGCTACCGATAGAGTTGGGAACTCTGCACGACGTCTTTCACGTCTCCTCCCTACGACGAGCACTCCTTCGCCCTGAGCAGCATATTTTTACTACCGACGGGCCAGTAGCATCGGATCGATCAGTTCGTTTAGAGCCGGTCCGGATCGACGATACCGCCGTCCGAGTGTTGCGGAAAAAGAAGGTCCCTCTCGTGAAGGTGTTGTGGTCCAACCACGGACGGGAGGAGCACACCTGGGAGCCGAGGGATCTCATGATGGAGCGACACCCGGAGCTATTTTCCTCAGGTACAACTTAGTTTTATGGTTTCCTTTTTAGTTACGTTTCGAATTCTTTATAAGCTTGTCGTAGAAACCCCGTAGCCCGAACTTAAATTTCGGGGACGAAATTATTTTTTTTGTTTATAGGGTTTGTAACATCCCAAATTTCAAATGACTTAGATTTGGGTTAGACATGTGGTGGATGCTAGGGTTTAGCTAGGTTTGACCCTAGGAGGAGGATTTAGACCATGTGGGGCCCACTATGGGGCCCAAGTCAACCTAGGTCAAACTGGGCTAAATACAAACCCTAGCCACACCATGACCCCACCACATTGCCCTAACCCTAAATACAATCTAAGTGGACCCCAAGGTAGGCCATGGGGTCAACTAGTTGACCCATGTTGGGTCAAGTCAACATGTTGACCTAAATAGTGAAAATGGTGCCCTAGCCCATTTCACTAGGTTGGGTCCACCCAAACCAACCCAAATTCATTAGGTGGGTCTAAAGTGACCCTATACCCCCTAGGGAAGAGAAAAATAGGGGCATGCAATAGTAATTTTGGGAAATTACCTAGGAGAGAGAAAAGAGGAGGAATAGGAGAGAGAAAATGCTAAGGAGTCATTTTGGGCCACTTGGGCTCACCCCACCAACCCACATTGGGTTGGCTGACCATGTAGGGCTATTAGGAGGTGTGGGACCCCACCATGCAGCCTTGGGTCAAGCCCAAGCCCAAATCCGAGCCCTATATCCCCTATATAGCCTATTTCACTTATGTGAGCCAAACCCCCTCTCTCCACTCACCAACCTTGGCCCCCAACCTTGGAACCCGACCCATTAGGGTCTATTTAACCTAGCTGGAGTAGTGGGGCCCACTCCCAAGCCACCTAGCCGGCCACACACACCAACCCGAGCCCACCTTGTTGAAATCGCCCCTCCCTTGGTGAATCCACCCCAAGCCTTGGTGAAATCGCCCCCCATCTTTAACTCAGCCCCAAACCACTTCCCCCCTCTCATTCCCATTCATCCCTACCCCAGAGAGAGAGAGAGAGGAAGGAAGCCATGGAAAGTCGTGGAGCTCGCCGGAATATTCATGCAAGGGGAAACCGCCGCCACCCTCGACCACAACCACCACCGGTCCGTATCCCCTCCCCTCTCACTGTACTAGTATCCTAGCTCATCTAGGTTAGAGGTCGAGCTCAAACGAGCTCGACATAGGAATCAAAAAGCTTGGAAAAAGCTTCAAAAAATGGCGGTTTTAGGCTCTTTTCGGTTTGGTTGCGCCGCCGCCGTCCGCCGCCCTCTGCCGCCCAGTCGCCGGCCAGCCCTAGCCCCGACCACCGTGAGGCCGGGGAAGGTCTTGGCCGGAGGCCCCGCCGCCGGCGATGGCCGGAATCCACCCCGCAAGGGTGGCCTGCACGGGATGGCCATGCATGCCTGCATGAAGAAGAGATACAGCCGCCGTCCGATGGGCTTCAAGATCTGTGCAGAGATTTTTATTATAAACCTGTATTATTATTTTATGAATAATGTGGAATATTGTCACAATGTAACAATAATTGTGCATGTCAATTTCAGGGTACTTAGAGGCCCCACCTTAGGATGGACCCTGAATGAAAAAGCTAGATAGATGTGTTAACTTTAAAATGCCACAGAAATTATAGGGTTTGGACCAGTAGGCTGCCCTGTAGGGCTGTTTTGCTAGGACTGCCCCCTAACTAGGACAGAAATTAAAATAATTCCTCAGCCCCAACCCTTGGTCCAAATGGGCTGAAATTTGGGCTAGGTTACTAATTAAGGTGTATCTAGGCCCTCCCCAAAAATCAGAATTTTTGGGGAACATTTTGCTATAGTTTTTATAAAAATACCCAAAAGTAAATAAATGTGATTTTTGGAGTTTCCTAACTCCAAATGGCCCCAAATTTTGGTGGCACCCTCTCATGGGTATATTAGACCCATGGATAAAATTTGGGCTAAATTGATTCACTGCATGATGAGGAATCTCACTTGCATGTTTGAGAAATGAAATTTGACTTGGGCTGCAAATAGCAATTTTGCAGAATTTCAAATGGCTGCCCAAGCCAAACCAGAAGCCCCCTTGACCTGAGATTTTGGTCAGAGGTATAATTAGGGTATATTCAGGCTCTGCCCAAAAATGGGCTTGATTGGAAAACAAAATGTGGGAAAATTACCAAAATACCCCTAGGGCTTAACTAGGTGATTCTTGGAGTTAGCTAACTCCAAATGGCCCCAAATTTTGGTGGCTGGCCATTAGGGACCATATAGACCAGTGGTAGAAATTTCCCTGAAATTGGAACAAGTCATGTTGGGAAAGACCCACATGCAAGAATTGAATTACTTAGGCTCGGGGTGCAAATAGCAATTTTTGATATTTACCTAAAGGGGTGCAATTAGAATGCACACCCCCTGATTTAGTAGACCAGTAAGGTATAATTTAAAACCCTAAGTTAGATGGGATTTTTGGGAGCAAAAATCCCACACTTAATGAAATTGACTATTTTGATAATTTGGTGAACACGTAAGCATTTTTCTAAAATGATTCAAACTAGGGTTTAGAAGATTTATGAAACCCTAATGTTATTATATAAACTCAAGGGAGACATATCCGAGCCCTTGAGATTCGACTTGATAACTTGAAGATTTGAATTATAAGTATTCGGAAAATGACGATTTTACCCTTAACAGTAATTGAATGATTCTGATGATGATAAGTAATAAATAAATCGACGTGTCCTATTTATAATAATCTCATGTGATTAAACACAACACAATGCATTTGGAAGTTCATTCAATGGATCATTAGATAGGTCATTTCACCCTAGTCATTCAGTCTCGATAGACGTGTCCTACGTAAATGCTTATCTAGAGAATACCACCCTAGGTTAATGAACAGAACGATGGGGATGGTATTATAATTTGGAAATGGCAGGGTGGTATTAGGTCTGGGGCTACATCTAGAAGAAGTAGGATTACTCTACTAGGACCACCGGGAGATAGAATAAAATGGGATAGTCGTGGAAATTGGGAATAAACCCGGGTGGTGCTGATGACATCATAAGTATAGCAACGAGTGATAGAGTGCAAATCACTTTACAATAGGCGTAACGGAGTCCGACGGAAGACCGTCGCCTTTCCGATAATAATACCATAAGTCATTAGGCTACTAAGGAGTAACACTAAAGGAGAATCATCGGTAATGGGTAAACATCAACTAAAACTAATTATCCTTGCGAAAGGGAACTTCGGGTTTCATGCCCGTCTTGGTTCCTAGTGCCCTCGAGACCCCCTCACGGGGCATGCCTTGGGCAGTCCTGGGATTCACTTTAAATCATTAGGCATAATAAACCTTAAACAAGAGTAGTCTAATAGGTTTGGAGTTCTACGCGATAGGTTCGCCGGTTCAATAAGGTTGGGAATACCATACAAACACTTGCTCACCTGTTTCATAAGGTTGGAGGGATACAAGTAATGAGCTCATCCTAACCGGGTTGGAGTGGCTTGCTCACCTGTTTCTTAAGGTTGGAGGGATACAAGCGCTTGCTCACCCAAATTGGATTGGAAGGAATGTGTTAACAATATCAGTACGAGCAGGAAGCTCAGATTTATACCTTGCATGTGCATAAAATTAGTGGCGAGTCACTCGGGACTGGCCAGTCGATGCACCGATGGTAGTACGATGACTCGGGCGAGGTGTACGGGTGGAAGGGCCAGTATGCTTAAATATATAATACTGCGGAATCCCCGAAGACGTGCACTCGACCTACAAGACTGACGGGTAGTCAGCAAAATACGTACGCAAAACTCTAGAGTGCACCTAGGACGTGTACAGAGGCGTATGAGAGGGGTCTAGGTCTGGTAGTGCTTATACCTACCTAGAAGTGGAGAGCCCGCTCCACTATTGTCGTAGCCACAACGGTAGTACCCGAGAGTGATGCAAGCTCTCAAAAAGAGGGAACTAAAGGTCTGTGATCACGGAGTCGTGTGTGTGTGTTGCACTTGCATGTTTAACATATTCATCATAACATACATTCATACATATTAGGGCATACGCAATCATAGATCCTTATCATATAAATTAGTATGGGCTCTTTTATATGATAAGTTACTTTTGGAAACCCTAACTTACATGTTTGTATGGGCGTTCATATAAGTTAGGGTACTCTTGTGATTTTGATAGGAGTAGGAGTAGCAGTAGCGTACTTTCCTTTCTGTACTGCATTTACTTTCAGTTCTACCTTTTTACTGCAGTTCTTCTCTTTCTGTACTGTCTTTACTTGCTTGCACTATATATAGAACTGCTAGATCATATATATAACTGCTAGACTTTACTTACTCCTGCTAGATAGAAATGTCACCTGCTCCACTTTGCTACCCCTTGTTGTCCTCCGCATCTTCCTTCCATCCGGTGCCTAAGAGCGACAGGAGGAGGTGTTGAGGATACGACTTAGTCTTTTTGACTAACATACGTTGACTCCCCCTTTTTAGGAGCTCGAGGAGATAGACCAGCACGTCCAGCGGGACGAGGAGGCAGGGCATGAGGAGCAGCTACCACCACCACCAGACACTACTACCGCACGTCCTCAGGTGGGAGGAGATATAGTAGATAGCTTAGTTTACAGCTTTCTGTTTGGTGAGAGAGAGTCTCATTTCTATTGATGTATATGGGCATAAGCCCTATTTCACTTTTTGTACTCATTTTGGACTGTAGTAGCTTTTCATTTCCTTATATATGATATGCTCTGTGACTTCTGTGGACATGTGTATTGGTTTGGTTATACACTTTTACTTCCGCATCTCTAGTGAAAAATGATCGTAATAGCCGGCAGAATCGGCGTCTTACGGTGTCGACTAACTCAGGAGTTAGTGTCACCGTAAGGCGGCGGTTCTGGGCATAAGATCCGGGTTAGCCTCGGGATGAGGAGACAGGATCTTACATTGGTGGACACGGGTGACGACACACCCGTGCCTGATCTGACACGCCCGTGTCAACCAGACCACGGCTATGTTTGACAGTCGATGCAAAACTCTGAAAATTCCAGAGAAGTACACGGCTAGGTGACACGCCCGTGTCCCATGCTGTGTGCACTGACACGCCCTGGGACACGTCCGTGTCCCAGGCTGTGTCCTTCATTGGATGACCTGAGGTTTACACGGTCGTGTGACATGCCCGTGTCATAGGCCGTGTTCACCCTACCAAGATCCAAACTTGGTACAAACACCGCCCGTTTCAACTCTACATTTCGAGGTGTTACACGGGCAGGTTGGTCAAGTGGTCCATTGAACTAAGCGAGTTTGATATCTCATTTATGCCAAGGCTCTCCATTAAGGTGCAGGCAGTGGCTGACTTCCTGGCAGACAATGTCATTGAGGCCGGGGGAGAGGAGCCGCGGCCATAGGAAGCATGGAGGATATTGGTTGACGGGGCTTTGGGAAAGCATTCCCTTGGGGGAGGAGTGGTGCTGATAAGCCCCCATGGAGTGACTATAGAACATGCAGTGGTCTTGCACTTCCCGATGACCAATAATCAAGCGGAGTATGAGGCCGTGGTAGTCGGCCTTCGGTTGGTAAAAGAGCTTGAGATCCAGGATGTGGAGGCTTTTACGGACTCACTGGTGGTAGCATCCCAGATCAGAGGGGAGTTCGAAGCTCGGGAGCCCACCCTGGTGAAGTACTTGTCTATGGTGAGGATGATCATCGGAGGGTTCCAGACATTCTCAATCCAACACGTCCCCATGGAAGAAAGTGTAGCATTCGGTCGGCTGGCTAAGTTTGGACCTCGGGGGGAGGGACCCTGACCGAGCTGTTTCGACCAGTAATTAAAGAAGGAGAGTTGATGGAGGTGGATAGGCAACCCTTATGGGTGGACCCTGATGAGTTGTAAATATACAGTTTTTTTAGTATTTTATTTAAGTCTTTTTAGATTGTTTTAGTTATTTTCTGTTATTTTCTTTAATAATACACTTCTTTTTGTAAATATTTTCTAAACTTAAGTTTTTTTTTATTTTCTGAAATTTTTTAGGAAATGGTCAAAATTTGACCTGACACGCCTGTGTCCGAAGACTCAACATGCCCGTGTCAGCCACTCAATTCCATCAGCCATTCACTCAACGCTTTTACTGTTCACCTCTCAGAGCCACTCAACGCCACCTGAGAAGGACACGCTTAGTGACATGCCCGTGTTCAACACCCGTGTCACGCCACTAAACGCCTCAAGACAGTCAACACTCAACGCCACCTGAGAAGGACATGCTTAGTGACATGCCCGTGTTCAACACCCATGTCACCCCACTCAATGCCTCCCGCCAGTCAACACTCAATGCCTTCTTCGACCAGAGAAGGACACGCCTAGCAACACGCCCGTGTGGTAGCTCATGTCACTAGCTCAACTCAACATCAAGTTGCAACGTGTCCTGACACGCTCATTTTACGTAACCCGACATGCCCGTGCCGGACACGTGTCCGGTCCTGAAGCTTCCAGAAACAAGCCAGCTCGCTGGATTTCGCCAAGTCAAACACGGCAACTGTGACTTGCTCTACCGACATGCTCGTGTCGTAGGCCGTGTCACCCAACTTTTTTGTCTATAAATAAAAAACTTTCTGAATGATCCAAGGGTTCACTTTTTTGAGCCAAATTTAGTGTCTTTTTGTGGGTTGCACTTGGTGATTCCATAGCCATGTAAGGAGATTTCTCACCCCTTCCTTTTATGTTTGCTTTTGCTTTTGCTTTAACTTTGTAATAGCTTTGAAATAGTTCTCTTTCATTAATAAAATATGTTAGCTTTTCTCTTCTTAAAGACTTTGGAATGAACTTGTGTGCCCACTTTCTTCTTCATTTTATCACTTGTATTTCTTAGTATTTCTCTTTATGAAAAGTGTGTGTGTGTGTGTGTGTGTGTGTGTGTGTGTGTGTGTGTGTGTGTGTGTGTGTGTGTGTATGAGTGTAACTTGTTACTTTCTATGTTTTTAGTTTGCCT
The DNA here is from genome assembly GCA_039513925.1 of Platanthera zijinensis. NCBI lineage: Eukaryota > Viridiplantae > Streptophyta > Magnoliopsida > Asparagales > Orchidaceae > Platanthera > Platanthera zijinensis. Next base: position 110,895,612 of record CM077091.1, read on the forward strand.
TCATGTTAGGTGTTGTTATGAATTGTTAAGTTTTTTTCCTCTTTCTCTCCATGTCTTTTAAAGGGTTTTAATTTTCATTCTTACGAATTTATAAAAGAGGTTTTAAAGTGTTTTTGATTTTTTTTACTTAGTTTTTTTTTTTAGGATTGTTAAACCTTTTTTGTTCTTTTAAATTTTATTTCAACTTTTCTATCACTTTCATGAACTCTTAAAAATGAAAATGTAATCACTTTAATTTTTAAGCACCTTTGATTTTTACTTTAATTTTCAAAAAAATTTGCTCCTTTTAATTTTATTGTCTTTTTATTCATTTCTAGCAAATCCTAAGTATAAAAAAGTAGTTGTTTTAATTTTTAGGTAACTTTGGTTTTGTTTTTAATTTGTGTGTGAGTGTATGAGTTAGGATTTCATTTTGTTCTTTTAAATTATGTTGTGTGCGTGTGTGTAGGAGATAACTTTTCATGCTTTATCTTCATGCTTTCTTCAAATATGTAGAGTGCGTGTGTGTAGGAGATAACTTTTCATGCTTTCTTCAATTATGTAGAGTGCTTGTGTGTAAAAGATAATCTTATCTCTTTCTTTCAATCCATGTAGAGTGTGTGTGTGTGTGTGCGTATTTATTTCTACCTACTCATTAAGAGTTAAATGGCGTGTTTTCATTTCCTGCCTACTCATTCGAGTAGGACTTGTCATTTAACGTCTACTCATTTGAGTAGAACTTGTACTTGCATTTATTTCCCGCACACTCGTTTGAGTAGGACTCGTCTTTACTTTATTCTATTTATGATTTCGAAGAATGCGTGAGTTCTCATTTTAATTAGCTTTTCATTTTTTTCTAAATGTTTGTTATTTTATGTCTTCTTTTTTATAACACTTTATTGCTTAGTTTCGAACTCGCGCCTCATCAAAATTATAAAGTCGTCCCCATACCGATGCGTGGCTAATCATCTTAGCCCTTCGCATCAAAGAGCATTGGGACATATAAAATGATTTGAAATAATTAAAGTTTTTTATTTTCACATTAATATTAGGACTTAGGGTTTGCCCCGGGTTAACGACGCGTAGGACCACATAATCGATGTGTGGGCTCTATTTCTATAATCCATATGCTAGCTTGCCGAGAGGCCGAGCATATGGATCGATCCCCCTTGGTTAAATAGAATTGCATACATACCCTCGAGAGAGGAGAAGAGTAGTTCTACTAGATTGGGTTCCCCATCCAATAGAGGGGTTCTTAGCATAAAGCGGGCATTAAGAGGATTCCTTCGTCGGACTAATGTTTGGTCGAATAGTCTTAGCGTTCAGGTGAGCAATATTCCTAGAGATAAGTGCGCTCATACTTGTGGAACCTCCACGGCCATGTTGCCTTTTATTAATTAGAAAATTAAGTTCAATAATTATCAAGAATTATTTTAGTCTCAATCTGATTCGGTGCCAAGCGGTAACCCGTCATCGAATAATCTAGTAATTTGCAGCTTTCTTTAATTTCAGTTTTTAGTGACAAAAAAAATCCACCTTACTTTCAGAATAATAATAGTCCTCCTGGAGGAGTAATAATAATCAACCCGACACCGAGAACAATACGACCTCGGTATTCTCCTGAATATCGAGTACTACATGTGATAGGTGCACTTGCCTCCTTTCGTTAGAAACTTCGATTTTCTAGCAGTTCGCGATGGTCGACTCATCGAACCAACCACCCAAATAAGAGTCTGCTCGCGGGCCATTCAAGTTTTTGGCACCGGTTTCGGGGAATCTCTCGAGTTGTTATTTCGAATTCCGGAGTCTATTACTTTTGCTTATTTTCTAAAAAAACTGAAAAAATCAATAAACTTAAAAAACAAAAAAAACAAAAAAAAATCCCCTTTGTTTTAATTCTCTTTATTTCTTTTTTATTTTGGGGTATATGACCCATGGACAACCTTCGGATTCTTAAACTTTGCATTTTGATCCTAAGATCGACCGCATCCTTGCGCACATTCAATTCAATGCCAAGATCAAACTTTAGAACCCAAAGAATCTATCGGAGAACCCCCAGCTGTTTTTATGGCCGACCAAGTTCCAAATGTGGCCGCAGAGCATACAATGTCTTTTTACGCCCGACCAAATTTGGACAATACCGGGTCGAGTGTTATTCGCCCTACGGTGGCGAATAACAATTTTGAAATTAAGTCAAGTGTAATCCAAATGATCTAAAATTCCGTACAGTTCGATGGACTGCCGGATGAGGACCCTAATGTCCAATTGTCCAACTTTTTGGAGATTTGTGACACGTTCAAAATTAATGGCGTCACTGATGACGTCATTCGTCTGTGCTTATTTCCCTTCTCCCTCAAATCCAAAGCCAAGGCGTGGTTGAATTCCCTCCCGCGAGGATGTATCACCACCTGGGCTGAATTGACGGAATGGTTCCTAACGAAGTACTTTCCGCCCGCAAAAACTGCAAAGTTGCGGGCAGACATTTCTCCGTTTGTGTAAAATGATTCTGAGTCTCTATATGAGACTTGGGAACATTTTAAGGAATTCCTCCACAGGTGTGTGTACCATGAGCTGCCAATGTGGTTGCATGTACAAATTTTTTATAACATCCTTAACTTCCAAACGCGTCAAATGATTGACGCGGTTGTCGGGGGCACACTTAACAATAAGACCCTAGAGGCCGCCTAGACTTTATTCGAAGAGATGGCTATGAATGCCTATCAATGGAATGTCCCGCGGAGATGCCCGAAGTCAGCGGCTGGCCATTTTGAAGTGGATACCACTGCTCTGTTAACCGTTCAGGGTTGAAAGGTTAACAAAGCAGGTGGCGAAGATGACTAATGCCTCCTCCACTCCGCCTTATTTTATTCCCCTAACGTCTGCGTGGCTAAAGAGTTCGTGGACTATATGGGAAATCCAGTTTGTCCCACCTTCCCCCAAAACAACCCTTATAATAATACTTATAATCCGGGTTGGAGGAACCACCTGAATTTTACATGGAGCAACCTGAACAATGCGCAGCGCCCTCGTCCTCCTTCGTTTATGCCCGCGTTTCCTCCTCCTCCTCCGAAGCTTTTTTCGGTTGAGGAAAATTTTAATAAATACATTGTGTCCAACGAGTCCAATATCCGGAACATCACCGGATCGCTAAAAAATTTAGAACTAAATGTTAGACAGTTGGCGCGACTCATGTCGGAACGCGCGTAGGGGGCACTGCCAGGGAATACGAAGCCCAACCCGCAGGGGAACCTCAACGCTATAACCCTCCGCAGCGGTAAGGAGGTGGTCGATCCAAAACGGATCGATCCTCAGGGTTTCTAAATGGACTTCCCCGAACACGCATCAGGGACGTTTCTAACCTCCCTCTTTCTTTTTGTACATATAGCATTTATTTTTTTTACTCGTTCCGCATACTTATCTTACAACATTGGGGATAATGTTGGAACTAAGTATGGGAGTGTTTTCGTGTTTTTCCTGTTTTCTTTTTTGCACTTCTCTTATTTGCACTTATATTTCCAAAACAAAAAAAAAGAAAAATGTTATAATAATAAAAAAAAAATTATAAAAAAAAAAAATTTCCAAAAATATTTTGTTTTACTTTGTAAATATTTTTGTAGATAATTTTTGTAAATATTTTTTTGTAAATATTCTTTTCTCTTTCCCCTCTCCCCTTTTCTCTCTCATCCTTGTAAATAACTTCTCTTTTTCTCCCAATTTTTGTAAATAGAATGAAAATTTTCAAAAAAAAATTAAAATACAAAAAAAATTGCAAAACTTAAAAAAATAAAATATTTTTTTATTTTATTTTCGCATTTTCCTTTCTTTAGTATGTATATATTAAAGAAATAAATACAAAAATACAAAAAAAAGATAATAACTTTAAAAATTCAAAAAAAAAATTTATAAAACAAATAAATTAAATATACCATCCTTAATTTTCTTGCAATCCTAAAATTATGTTTTGAGTTTATTTATATGTGAATTTTATTAATTCTTTGTTCACTATTAGTTTGTTAATTATAGATTGAAAAATTTAAATAACCGGGGTTAAGTTTTAAAGAATTTATTATGCTTTGTTAAAAATAGCGAACTTGTTTTAGGCACTACTTCTAATTTTTTATAGATAGGAGCACGCGTATCATGTTAGAAAATAATGACTATAGAATTCAATTATGCTTACTTTTAGCTTTCTGAAAAATTGGAACGTACAATTTATAAATGTTGCTCTCAAAAAAAATTTATTTAAAAATCTAGTTTTCTTTTCTTCCCCTTATTTATCATGTCTAACTTGGCATGATGAAAATTTTACCCTTATAAGATCCTATGTCAATGGGAATAAGATTTTGTTCCGTAAATATAGACACCCAATAATTTAAAAAGATTATATGTTATGGAATAAGAGGATAAAATTCATTACTCCTACACATATACATTGGGTTAATTTTATTATTATGAAGTTGAAAAAGAAAAAAATCATATTAGGAAAATAAGATTTCATTTTCCTAATAATCCAAAAAGAAAAAAATAATGGAGGTTTGAGAAAAAAATTACCTCGCCTCAAAATCCAAACCACTTCATAAACTGCCAAACCCCCTCAACAAATTTCACGACTCTAGAATTAATTCAAAAATCTTTTTGAGAGCATAATTTGTAAATTGCATTATTTCCCGTAAAACTCCTATAAGCTAAAGTTCATATAATTCCAAACTATTCTTGTTAACCTAACCATTATAACTATTGCTTTCTATTTGATTACATCAAGAAGTCTTTTGGCCAAAACTTTTGCCCTATTTAAATCATCTACTTAATTTTAGGACTTAACTCTTATACCCCGTATATTTGTTTAGATCTCTCTTATAATTAATTTAAAATGGTAGCTAAACTTAGAGTTTTTTTTATTCCTTATAAGTTCACCTCAAACTTTTGCTCTGGAATAGCAAAAGCTTAAGTATGAGGGTATTTGATGAGTTGTAAATATACATTTTTTTTTTGTATTTTATTTAAGTAGTTTTAGAATATTTTAGTTATTTTCTGTAATTTTTCTTTAATAATAGACTTCTTTTTGGAAATATTTTCTAAACTTAAGTTTATTTTGATTTTCTGAAATTTTTCAAAAAATGGTCAAAATTTGACTTAAAACGCCCGTGTCCGAAGACTCAACACGCCCGTGTCAGCCACTCGACGCCATCAGCCATTCACTCAACACTTTTACTATTCACCTCTCAGAGCCACTCAACGCCACCCGAGAAGGACACGCTTAGTGACACGCCCGTGTTCAATACCCGTGTCACGCCACTCAACGCCTCCCGCCAGTCAACACTCAATTCCACCCGAGAAGGACACGCTTAGTGACATGCCCGTGTTCAACACCCGTGTCACGCCACTCAATGCCTCCCGTGAGTCAACACTCAACGCCTTCTTCGACCCTAGAAGGACACGTCTAGCAACACGCCCGTGTGGTAGCCCGTGTCACCAGATCAACTCAACATCAAGTTGCAACGTGTCCTGACACGTCCGTGTCATGCAACCCGACACGCCCGTGTCAGACACGTGTCCCGTCCCGAAGCTTCCAGAAACAAGCCAGCTCGCCGGATTTTTCCAAGTTAAACACGGCAACTATGACACCCCCTACTAACATGCTCGTGTGGTAGGCTGTGTCACCCAACTTTTTTGTCTATAAATAAAAACTTTCTGAATGATCGAAGGGTTAACTTTTTTGAGTCAAATTTAGTGTCTTTTTGTGGGCTTCCCTTGGAGATTCCATAGCCATGTAAGGAGATTTCTCCCCCCCCCCCTTCCTTTTATGTTTGCTTTTGCTTTAACATTAGCTTTGTGATAGCTTTGTAATAGTTCTCTTTCATTAATAAAATATGTTTGCTTTTCTCTTCTTAAATGACTTTGGAATGAACTTGTGTGCCCACTTTCTTCTTCATTTTATCCCTTGTATTTCTTTGTATTTCTATTTATGAAAAGTGTATGTGTGTGTGTGTATGAGTGTAACTTGTTACTTTCTATGTTTTTAGTTTGCCTCCATGTTAGGTGTTGTTATGAATTGTTAAGTTTTTTTTCCTCTTTCTCTCCATGTCTTTTAAAGTGTTTTAATTTTCATTCTTATGAATTTATAAAAGAGGTTTTAAAGTGTTTTTGATTTTTTTTACTTAGTTTTTTTTAGAATTGTAAAACCTTTTTTGTTCTTTTAAATTTTATTTCAACTTTTCTATCACTATCATGAACTCTTAAGTATGAAAATGTAATCACTTTAATTTTTAAGCACCTTTGATTTTAACTTTAATTTCCAAAAAAATTTGCTCCTTTTAATTTTATTTAGTCTTTTTATTCATTTCTAGCAAATCCTAAGTATAAAAAAGTAGTGGTTTAAATTTTTAGGTAACTTTTGTTTTGTTTTTAATTTGTGTGTGTGAGTGTATGAGTTAGGTTTTCATTTTGTTCTTTTAAATTATGTTGTGTGCGTGTGTGTAGGAGATAACTTTTCATGTTTTATCTTCATGCTTTCTTCAAATATGTAGAGTGTGTGTGTGTAGGAGATAATTTATCATGCTTTATTTTCATGCTTTCTTCAATTATGTAGAGTGAAAGTGAGGGTAAGATTTACCTTTACTCTAGAGGGGGGTGAATAGAGAATTTTAAAATAATTTTGCAAATTAAAAATTAATTGGCAGTGGAAGACTTGATTTATTTATAGGTGTATTGTGCTTGGAGTAAATAAAACTAAGTAAAGCAAGAAACAAAAACACAGCACACATCAAATAAAACACAGGCAACCAGAAGACACAAGGATTTATAGTGGTTCCCCAATCAACCTGGGTACATCCACTCTTCTACCACCCTAGGTAGGAATCCATTGCAGGATGAGTTGATCAGGTGTCCTGGGCACCAATGAGCTTTTGATAAGGTGCTCAAAAAACAAACCAGATTTTTTGATCAGGTGTCTTGCCACCACTGAGTTTTGACAAGGTCTCAGAAACAAACCACAAAACTTTTGAAGGGAGTTTTGAGTAACCCTTTTACAGCAGAATAAAAGAAAAGGAAGGTGAATTTGTTCTTCTCTGTCAATAGTCAAAGAGAAGACTAGTGGATTGATGTTGTCAAAGCTCCCCCTGAGATTTGCAGTTGTTCAGGAAGAGAAGCTTTGCACAGGGTGATAGGCCTTTAGAATAATTGAGATCTCCAGCAAAGAATGATTTCAGCAAAGACTGAAATGTGTTGTGTCTGGAGTCTTGATTGATGAAGCCTTGAAAAACTTTAATCTGAGATGAAGAACTGTAATCTTGTAGTTGTTGTGTATCTCACAGATCTCAGATGTTGTTCTTAGTTTTTCTCTTCTTGTCTGTTATTCTGTGTTTTGATAATATCTGTCTATATTGTCTGAAAAGATTGATATATTGAAATCCAATCTTCTAGATAGCCGTTAGCCAGTCATAAATGACTTCCTTAATTGATATCTGTCTCTGGAGGAAAGTCCTAAGAAACATTCCATTTAGTCTTCCTTGAAACTTGCTCCAAATCAATTGAAACGACTATAAAATCCTTTGCATTAACTCCTGGATATGAATCAATTGAATTCCATAACTGACTGAATTTGAAAACCTGAAATCGTCGATCTCTCAAGAAAAATGTCGATCTGAGCACAACTATCGTCGACCTGAGCTCAGAGACTGGAACTTGACTTGAAACATAAATCGTCGATCTGAGCTCGACTATCATCGATCTAAGCTCAGAGATCTAGATTTTGGCTAGAGACAGAAATGTCGATCTGAGCTCGGAGATCGTCGAACCGAGTTCGATGACTCGTTGAACTGAGCTCAGAGATAGTCGAACGAAGTTCGACGCTTCGTTGATCTGAGCTCGACGATAATTGCCTTAGTCTTCCTCACTTGTAATCTGAACTAGAAGGTCTTGGGGGCAGCTTTCAAACCTAAGTTCTAAGCCTTACACCTATTCTAGTTGACCTTTAAAACTATACAATGAGGTCGAGACACATTCTTAAGGACATAGTGATCCTTACCCAAATCAGTAATAGGGTGTTCCAACAATCTCCCCCTATTTGGGTTAGGATTACTATTTACATGACATATAGGAAATTAAAGGCATACAAGCAGAAACAAAAGCAAATACAACATTGCAGAATAATGAAATGCAGCATTGCAGAAGCAAATATAATCACAGCAGATTGTCAGAGATAGATATATATTATTCAGCTTACACAATCAGTCCTTTTCTTCTCTCTTTTTGAATAAGATTTCTCTGTTGGGATCTTGAGCTTCCTTCTTAGATCTTCTGTCATCAGCAGCACCTAGGGAGATTTGAGATTTGGGTCTGGGAACAACAGCCTCTGGGTGCAGCTTCAAGTAACTCTCTGGATCAAAGAATTTTCTGGAGGAGTATCTCTCAAATTCTTTCTTTCTTTGTTCAGATAGAGTAGTGATGTTTGAAGTATCTCTCCCTTGTTCTCTTGCCTTCTTTATTTGCTCTAAAGCAGCTAATTCTTTCATCCTTGCTGTCCAAGAAAGAGGATTTTTCTCTGGATCTTCAAAGGGAACAGGAGGTTCATATCTATTGATTGTATCAGCAGGAGGAGCTCTTAAAGTAACAATTTCTTTAAGCTTGTAAGGGAAAGTACCAGAAGTTGAATCAATGGGGCCTTGTCCTTCCCTGTGATAAGGATGTTGTCTTGATTGTCCTCTTGAATAAACTCTATATCCTCTTTCATTTCCTCTATATTGGCCTCTTCTGGATTGGTAGCCTCTTTGTTGATATCCTCTGGATTGTGATCTGTCTTGAATTTGAGAGGAACTTTGAGTTTTAGCATGAGAGGATTGAGAAGTAGAACTTCCACCAATTCCTGCATCTGGAGAGGGAGGAGGAGGAGGAGGAGGAGGATTATGATGATGAGATGTGCCTTTGTCATACTTCCTCCTCTTCTTCATATCCTTTAATTGGTTCTTTGAGAATTGCATTCATGGTTCAGTAATAGGACAATCATGCAGAATGTAGTAAGGAATTTCATTATCATTTTTCACTTTCTCTAGAGGGGCTCTCTTCAAGGCTTTGCTTCTGGCTTTCCTCTTCCTTGCAATGGTTGTAGAGGAGTCATCAGAATCAGTCATATTCTCATCACTGTCTGAGCTTTGAGGATTGTCATACAGCTCATCAATCCTTTTAATATAATCTTTTTGTTGTTTAGATTCTTAAGTTAAAGCAGCAGTAGCAGTAACAGAAGCAGTGATAGAAGCTGGAGAAAAAACAGAAGTAGCAACACTAGCAGAAATAGAAGTAGCAACAGAAATAGTATTAACAACAGAAACAGCAACACTAACAGCTGGAGCAGCAGGAACATCAGAAACAGTAATAACAGCAGCAGCAGCAGATTCTGAAACAAAAGCTGGAACAGCAGGCTCAATAACAATAATAGCAGGCTCTGAATCATTAGCCTCTGTCATCATCAGATCATTAGCAATATCAACACTAACTTCATCAGCAGTAGCATCAACACACACAGTATCAGCAGAAGTAACAATTTCTTCAGCCTTGATACAATTGATATATGAGGATATCAAGCTGGGATCACAATTGGAAATAGGCACAATGGCCTTAGTAAGGTCTTCAGCTTCTTGAGCTGGAATGTATCTACTATGGAGAGCATCAAATACTGACAGCAAAGACCTGAGGTCAACTGCACTGAAAGAAAGAGCTGAAGCTGGGGCTGGAGTCAATGTCAAATCTTCTGAGCTTTGCATGAAATCTGAATCTGGAACAGGCAGTATCACTTCTTCATCTGGCATCTCCCCCTGCTTGGATTCAGTGTAAACTGGATCAAGGCACCCCACAGAAGGGATTGCCTGAGGAGGATAGAAGGAGGAGAGCCTGACAGATAACTCTTTGATAGATGTAAGAAGTGGAGCCATGGAGGTCTCCAACAAGAGTGTTAGCCTGGGAGCTAACATCTCATATAGCTTATCTACAAGGACTGGAAGATCTACTTGCTCAAGGGATACTTGAGTAGAGGTAGAGGAGAAGGTTGCAGAAGTAGATGGTGTTGGAGAAGCTGCAGTGATGTGAAGAAATGATGTGGATGGCAGTGAAATGGATGGTTGAGAAATGGGGATGGTTGTGATGGATGTCACTGGAATGGAAATGGATGGAGTGAAGGATGGTTGAGCCAGAATGTCTTGAAGTAATTGTTGGTAAGAAGTAGAAGATGATGGGGGCTCAAGGGGTGAGGAATGACAATCATCCATGAAGGAATCATCTAAGAGGTTGAAAGATGGAAGATGGATGGATGAGTCAATGTCAAGAGGGGGTAATAGTGTAGAGGATGGAATTGTTCTAGATGAGTGACTAGAGGTGGTGAAGAAGTAGATGGAGATGGAGTTGAGATGGGCGATGAAATAGTGATGGGGGGTGAAATTGAAATGGTGATGGTGGATGTTGAGATGGATGAAGTAACAATAGGTGGAGATGGTGGAGATGAGGATGAGGTAGGCAATTCTTCCAAGGGGGCAGTTACTTGAGGGGAAGTGACTTGTACAGTCCTTGTGCCTGAAGTTGAGGTAGCTGCAGGACCCCTGCTGGGTTTGGCAATTTTCCTATCCCACTTTCCAAAGAGAGTACAGGAGAGTCACTTGGAGGCATTGATGTGCATGCCATTGGACACAAGAAGTTGGGGGCATCTATTATGCAGAAACAGGCCTAAAATCCTCCCAAAATTAACAAAATTCTTGTTAATCTTTTTCTTAATTAAATCAAAGAATATTTCTCCCCAATTCAAATGTTTCTTATCAACTAAGGCACCCATCAAACAGAATTGATACCTAGATATAGTATCATGAGCAGAATGCTTTGCTAACAGTACCTTTCCCACAACATCAGCTAAAAATCTGTACTCCACTGACAGATTTTTATTAAGCAACTTATAAGGGTTTGCTGCAGAGTGACCCTTTCTATCCAACATAAAAGAAAATTCCTCTCCAGACAATTCTACTGAATCATTCCCAGTACTCAATTGGAAAACATCTGTTATAAGTGTAGGAGTTAGGGATACCTGTGTTTCTGATATTGTTCCAATCACTGTGTTTTGATCCAAGTTGTGTGTTGTATACAACCATTCCTTAATCTCATCTGCAGCCAATTTCATCCTTGTAGACATGATAGGAACCAACTGTTTTTCCTTGAACAGTTCCAGAATATCCTTGAAGATTTGATCACTGCCTTCGAATGAGTCCATGTCGATGTCGAAGCCGGTGTCAAACTTCATTGTTGCTAAGATTGCAATAGAGACGGCCATGTTTACCTGCAAAGAAAATGAACAAACAAGACCGAGTGTAGAGAGGTTTGGAGGGAAAGAAAGCTCTGGAGAAAGAATGAAAGCACAAAAAAGAATGACGGCCGAAAAGTTATTTTTATATCAGGGTTTGACTCTGAAAAGGAAAGATCGTTGAACTTCGTTCGACGATCTGGGCTCCTAAAGGAATCTGAAAGGTCTTCAACATCGTCGATCTCCGTTTGACGATATTGGAGAGCGTTGAGCTCCGTTCAACGATCTTTGACCGAAAAGAGATAGACAAGCACTATCAGGAAAACGCTGAACTCCGGTCAACAATTTCTGAGAACGTCAATCTCCGTTCGACGATCTTTGGGAAAAACATCGAGCGCAGTTCAGAGAACAGAAACAACCTATAGACATTAGAAAAATCAAGTTTTTAGCCTAGTCTTGGTCAATTTTAAGGTTTTAAAATCTTGGATCTTAATTTAAACTTCCTCCATCTAACATTCCTAACTGATTCAGGAAGAATGTGTCTTTCTTTTCATCCAAGGGTTTGGTTAAAATATCTCCCCTTTGCAAATCACTTGGGATATAATGAAGTTCAATTTTATTTTTCTTAACATTATCTCTTAAAAAGTGATGCCTAATCTCTATATGTTTTGTCCTACTATTGAGGACTGGATTTTGTGCTATAGAAATAGTACTGGTGTTATCACAAAATATTTTTGACTTATCTAAGTTGTAACCATAGTCTAGGAGCTGATTTTGAATCCACAATATCTGTGAGCAACAACTACCTATTGCCATGTATTCAGCTTCAGCAGTTGATGTGGACACAGATGTTTGTTTCTTACAAAACTAGGAGACAAGTCTGTCACCAATAAACTGACAAGTTCCACTGGTGCTTTTCCTGTCTACTCTACATCCAGCATAATCAGCATCTGAAAATCCAGTTAATTCAAATCCTGAATCTTTTGTATACCAGAGACCTTGATTTAGACAACTTTTCACATACCTAAGAATCCTTTTTACTAATGTTAGGTTTGACTCTCTAGGTCTTACTTGGAATCTAGCACATATGCATGTAGCAAACATTATGTCAGGTCTACTAGCTGTAAGGTACAATAAAGAGCCAATCATTGCTCTATATGTTGTCTGATCAACAGGTTTCCCAAGTTCATCAGCATCTAATACAGCATTAGTAGGCATAGGTGTTTTCATACATAATGCTTCAGACATACAAAATTTCTTAACCAATTCTTTTGCATACTTGGTTTGAGAAATGAATATGTCATCAGCATGCTATTTGACTTGCAATCCTAGAAAGAAGGAAAGCTCACCCATGCTACTCATTTCAAATTTAGAGTGCATTAGGTTGGAAAACCTCTTGCACAAATTTGAATCAGTAGATCTAAAGATAATGTCATCTACATAAATTTATACTAGTAGGATATCTTACTTATGGGTTCTAATAAAAAGAGTTTGGTCTACTCTACCCCTTATAAAATCATTTTTCAAAAGAAAGCATGCTAAGGTCTCATACCATGCTCTAGGAGCTTGCTTGAGACCATAAAATTCTTTATGCAATTTAAAAACATAGTGAAAGTGATGATAGATACAACTCTAGAGGGGGGGTGAATAGAGTATTCAAAAATTAGAACACCCAACTCAACTCCCTTAGAGTTAATTTGCGGAATTAGTTTATAGATATTGATAACCCTAGAGCCTAACACAAAGTGTAGTGCACAAGAGAGAGTTAACTGTAATTACAGTTAAGCTTGGAATCCTATCACAGCAACTAGCAATCCTAGTTATTTCTACTCACAGCCACAGTACAATGAATTAAATAAACAGCACAGACGACACAAGAAATTTTATAGTGGTTCCCTCTAAATAGGTACGTCCACTCTTCTACCACCCTGGTAGGAATCTACTACAGGTTTTTGTTCAGGTGCCCTGCCACCAACTGATCTTCTTCAGGTAGATCAAGTAGACCCTTTGATCTTTTGATCAGGAGCTCAAAATCCAACACAGGTTTTTGATCAGGTGCCCTGCCACCAAGGGTTCACTTTTGAAGGGAGTAATAATCCTTTGTACAGGAGGTTGAGAGAGTTAAGGCTTCTTCTCTATTGTTAATCAGATAAGAGAAGCTAGTGGATTGCACAGAGCTAGATAGCTCAAAAGAATCAAGGCTCCCCCTGGCTTAGAGAATATCCAGGAAGGAGTCTTGCTTCAGGGTGCAGGAACTCTTTAGAACTAAGACAAAGAACTATCTTGAGGTTCTGAAGGAGAAGCTTGAAGAAGATTCTTGATTGGGAACAGGTGTTCTTCTTCAAATAGATTCCTTTCTTCTTCTTCTTCTTCTAAAGGCCTCTGAGTGAAAGTCTTGCTGTAAGCAGGATGAACTCAGGATGAAGAAGAATGTTGAAGAGATTTGAACTTCTCAGTTGGATGTGAATTTCTGAGAGCTGTAGATCTCTATGCTGCTTAGTGTAAACTTCTTGTGTATCTGAGTATATTTTTTTCTTTCGAAAGAAGCTCTTTTTATATAAGCCTTTGCAACGGCTTTAATTTGAGTTTGAATCTTTGTCTTCTTCTGGCATCAGCAAACTGGGCTGCAAAAAGCATAAAGCAAAAACAAATCCTGCAGGCAGACATACTATAAGAGGATAAAGCTTTCTAAGAAGCTGCATAACCAATCAGATAAGAAGGGTGCAGGAAAAAGGTCATATCAGAAAGAACTCTTTACAGCCAGAAAAGACTTTCTGAGTCTAACGGATATAAAGGACAACCTGGCAGATAAAGCAGAATTTGCATTTCAACTAATAAGACAAAACACTTTGCCAGATAAAGATTGGCTCATGCTTAAGGAATGGAGCAGAGATTGCATGGAAATAATATCATAAATTAACTGAAGTAATATGCCAAATAAATATGAAATAAATCATAGAATAGAAGAGGACAAAATTATTAAAGTCATACAGCAAAACGTCGAACGACCCTCGGAGATCGTCGAACGAAGCACAGAGATCGTCGACCTATCAGACAGATAGTCAAACGATACAGATAGTCGAACTACCCAAGAAGATAGTCGAACTACCACAGCAGATAGTCGAGCTATCAGAACAGATTGTCGAGCTATCAGATAGTCGATCTATCAAGACAGATAGTCGAACTACCAAAGCAAAACAGATAGTCGACCTATCAAATAGTTGAACTATCCAAGCAGATAGTCGAACTATCAAGCAACACAGATAGTCGACCTATCAAACAGATAGTCGAACTATCAGATAGTTGAACTATCCAAGCAGATAGTTGAACTATCAAGAAATCTGTCTGGTCAAAAGAAGTCGAGCGGGGTTCGACGATCGGCGAGGCAGATTCCACAGAACGTCGAGCTAACAAGAGTTGAACTAACTCAGAGATAGACGATCTGCTAACAGACAAATGTTGAGCAACTGATAGACGATCGTCGAACAGTCGATAGACGATAGTCGAGCGGCTTTCGACCATAGTCGAACCAAAAACAACTTAACCAAATTTTCATCTGGATAAGTGACAACTCTAAACTAGAGCATACTAACTAAACAACTAACCTTTGACCATAGATAAATCTTGGGTCAAGAGACAAAAAGAGAGGACTGAACTCAAATCAAAACTAGGGTACCAACAATCTCCCCCTATTTGAGTTAAGTTTCTCAACAACTAAACACATAAAACAAACTACTGAAAATAAATAAAATGCATGAAGGGAAATAGCTAAGCAGATAACATCAATCAAACAGATAAGCAAATAACTATCAATCAATGAATTTTAAGGAGCTTCAGAATTTGGTTTAGGTTCAGAGGAACTAGGAATAAAAGTAATTTTCCTAAAGGGGTCTAGAGCTTCTTTCTTTGACAGCTTTAAATCTTGCTCTCCAATGATTTTAGATTCTGATGCCCTTGGGACAACTGCTTCAGGATGCTTTTCCATGTATTTTGAAGGGTCAAATACCTCAGGTCTAACCTGGAATTTATCGAGCTCCTTCATTCTGAATTTGGACATAGTTGTTAATCCTACAGTGTCTTTACCTTCAGCTTTGGCTTTCTTAATTTGGGCTGATCTAACAAGTTCAAGAAATCGAGCCATCCTGAAATCAGGATTAAGCTCTTGGCTTTCATACATATTTTCAGTGGTTGTATCAACAGGTTTCACAACTTTAAATTTAATAGACATATCTAGCAGACTTTCAACTGGCTCTTTATCCTGAATAACTAGAGAAGAAGGAGGAGCAAACTCAGCAAATTTCTTGCTAGATTTTTCAGAGAAAATAATTCTTTTACCTTTTGAAACATCTTTCATTGCATGACCTGGATTTGAAGAGTATGTGCTCTTGAATTCTTTGGAAGGAGGAGGAGAAAAAGTTGGTTTTTGATAAACCACCTCATTCACTTGTTCCTTTACCTCAGCATCATGTCTTTGATAACCAGATTGCATTCTGCCTTGATATCATTGAGAGCTTTTCCTTTGAGAGGACTGAGATGGAGTAAACCTATCAGACTGAGTAGAAGGATTTGCAGATAAGTTTCCAGAGGCTCCTGCACTGGGAGGAGGAGGACCTCTAGGAGTCCATCTTGGGGCAGGACTGTCATACCTCTTAGACTTCTTCCTTAACTTCTGCGGATTCTTAGAAAATGCCATCCAATGCTGAAAATCTTTAGATTTGGGATCAATACCTTTCAAAATATAGTAGGGGACATCATTATCAGGGTTTGGAGGAGGAGGAGCCACAGCTTTCCTTTTCTTCTTAGCAGATCTCTTTTTCTTGGAATCTTCAGATTCATCAGAATCATCCTCATCCTCAAAATTTGAAGAAGGAGGAAGATCATACGGGTCAAATGCCTCTTGCACAGCTCTTTCCTTCTCTTTTAAGGCGGCTCTTTCTAACTCTTCTTCCAGGGCATCTTGTGCCAGAAGAGTGTCTAAATCTAATTCAAGAGAATCATCCCAGACAGTAGACTTTTCTATTTGAATTTCTGAAACCTTTTCTTGTTCATCAGTAACTGTCATGGGGACCAGTTCTTCTTGTACTGCTAACTGAGCTGGCTGATCAGCCTCAGGATCTTGAACAATTGGTTCTGGTTCTGGTTGAACTTTTAGAGCTGGTTGATGATCAAGCTCTTGGACATCTAATACTTCTTCCATTATATCTATATTATTATGAACAAAAATTTGCTAAATGACATCGTATCATTCCTTCTAGGTATTCCCATACTAGCATGTCTGTTATCAAGTCTAAAAAATGAGTAAAAGGGATACCTTCAGAATTTTCCTTTGAATGTCCTAACTCCCATAATTCATCTAGGAAGGAAGTAATGACTCCTTCTAGGTAGAGGGCAACCAGGGGAGTGGAGCATTCTTCTAGGCATACTTTGACAGCAAACTCAGATTTCATTATGGCATCAGAAATATCTTTTTAAAACAATGGAGGAGGAGCTGATTCTTCTATCTCTTTTTCTATATCTGCAGGAGGATCTGCTGGAGGGGAGGCCAAGGGCAGCTCAGAGGCATTTTCATAAAGCATCTCCCCCTGCCTGATTTCAGTGGAGACTGAAACCAGGCCCCTAGATGAAGAGGGCTCAGCAGATTTTGAGAGGGCTTGAATGGCGGCAGTCAAAGAAGAGATGGAGGAAATAAGGGGAGCAATTGCCTCTTCAATCATGATTTTGATTGAAGGAGTAATTAACTCCAGGATGCTAGAGATGAAAGCTGGGGTGATTTCAAATGAAGGTGGGGGAATCATAGAAGATGGATGATCAGTAGGGATGGTGTATTCTTGATGAGATGGAGAGTGAACTGGAGAATGATGGGTAGATGCAAGAAGATCAACATGATCAGAATGAAGAGTTGGAGACTGAGGAGGAGTAGAAAGCTCAGAAGCCAATAAATCAAAACTAGGATGAGATATCCTAGCAAGATGAGAAGGGAGAGGAGATGCTAAAGGTGATGCATGGAGAATTGTGGAGGAGTCAAGAAGATGGGATGCAAAAGATGGAACTTCAACTGAAGTAGATGGTGGCACTTCAGTAAATGTTGAAGGTAATGCAGAAGAAGTGGAAGGAACGGAGAGATTTGCTGAGCCTGCTTCTTGAAGGAAGAGAGTGACTGAAGCAGTCCTTGTGCTCTCAGATGCAACTGGAGCAACCCCTGCTGGAGCGGGCTTCAGAAAACTCCTTTTCCACTTGACAAACAACGATGGGTCCATCTTTTTGCTGGCATTTATTGAAGTAGAAACAGAGACCAACAGATGGGGATATTTCTCCTTTAGAAAAATCCCAACCACCCTACCCAGGGTGACTTCCTTCTTGCTATTCTTTTTCCTTATTAAATCAAACAGAACTCCTGCCCAATTAATTTGCTTTTTGTTCACGATGGAGCACATCAGGGCAAACTGTTGCCTGGTAATATTATCATGGGCAGAGTGCTTTCCCAGTAGCACTTTTCCGACGAGTTCAGCAAGGAACTTAATCTTCAACGGAAAATTTACCTTTAGCAGCTTAGTGGGAATGCCATCGGCATGTCCCAATTTAGTCAACATCCTCCCAAACTCAGGGGTATCTTGCTCATAATCCTCTTCCCCATTTAACAATCCAAAAATTTCAGTTAAAACGGCGGGAGTCAAAATTACCTCTTCTCTGCCTATTGTTCCGGTCATGGAATCGTCATTGGAAGATGAAGTGAATGCCCATTCTTTAATCTCAGGAATGTTTATCTTTATTCTTGTTGACATGAGCCTTTCCAATCCTTGATCTTTGCATAGGTTCAGGATTTCCACTATTGCAGACTCGCAGCAGCTGAAAGAGTCGAAGTCCACGCTGAAGCCAGCATCGAACTTTACTACGTATAGGAGGGCTGGAGCAATCGCCATCGAAGAGGTTGGAGAAGATGAGAGAGACAGCGAAGGAGAAACGGCAGAAATCGCGAGACAGGGAGCAAGCAGAAAGGCGGAATGCGAGAAGACGCTCTCCGTCAACGATAAAAAGAACGATCTCTTAACCTAGGTCGACCATTGGTTTTATATTAAACCAGCAATAGTCGATCTATTTTAAAAGATACTGGAGACGATGGTCGAACGATCGTTCGACGATCGTTCCTGAAGCAGAGTAGTCGATCCAACGTTCGACTATTTCTGTCTTCACAAACAACAAGTTGTCGTCAACCATAGATCGACGATAGGCTCGACCTGTTCGACGATCTTCGAACGTCGGTCGACGATCTTCAAGCAGATAAGCCATCATCAACCATAGGTCGACGATAGGCTTGATCCGATCGACTATCTTCGAACGTCGTTCGATGATCTTCAAACAGGTTTCAACAAAGGCAGACGTCACATTTAGTCTTTTCCATTAATCATGCCTAGTTGAACTAAAAAGAATAGATGCTTCTGTTCATCTAAGGGCTTGGTGAAAATATCACCTCTTTGAAGGTCAGTGGATATGAACTCAAGGCTAATCTTGTTCTTTTCCACACAATCTCTCAGGAAATTGTGTCTAATCTCAATGTGCTTGGTTCTAGAGTGGTGCACAGGATTTTGTGCAATAGAGATAGCACTGGTACTGTCACACATGATTTTTGTGTTCTTATGTGTGTACTCATAATCCAAAAGCTAGTTTTGAATCCACAGGATCTGTGAACAACAACTAGCAGCTGCTATATATTCAGCCTCTGCAGTTGAAGTTGAGATAGAAGCCTGCTTCTTACAAAACCAAGAGACCAATATCTCTCCCAAGAACTGACAAGTTCCTGAGGTACTTTTCCTGTCAACTCTACAACCAGCATAATCAGAATCAGAGTATCTAATTAACTCAAATTCTAATTCAGCTGGGTACCATAGTCCTAGATTTGGACATCCCTTCAGGTATCTCAAGATTCTCATGAGAAGAATCAGATGAGATTCCTTGGGGTTGACCTGGAATCTAGCACACAGACATGTAGCAAACATTATATCTGGCCTACTTGCAGTTAAATACAATAGGGAACCAACAATGGTCCTAAAATTCTTTTGATCAACAGGCTTTCCCTGATCATCAGAATCTATAACTACATTAGTAGCCATAGGTGTATGCATTGCTGAAGCATCAGCCATCCCAAACTTCTTTACAAATTCCTTGGCATATTTGGATTGGGAGATGAAGATGCCATCAACATCTTGCTTTACTTGGAGACCAAGAAAGTAAGACAACTCACCCATACTACTCATCTCAAACTTAGAATGCATCAAGTCAGAGAACTTTTTGCACAGTTTGGGATCAGTGGAACCAAAAATAATGTCATCCACATACACTTGAACTAACAGGATTGTGTCCTTGTGGTGCTTGACGAAAAGGGTTCTATCAACTACTCCCCTAACAAAGTTGTGCTCTAACAGGAAACTAGCTAGAGTCTCATACCAGGCTCTTGGTGCTTGTTTGAGTCCATAAAGAGCTTTTTGCAACTTGAAAACATGTGAGGGCTGAGTTGAAGAAACAAACCCAGGTGGTTGTTCAACAAATACCTCTCCCTTTAGCTCACCATTTAGAAAGGCACTTTTGACATCCATCTGAAAGACCTTAAACTTCATATAGGCTGCATAGGCTAGAAAGATCCTTATTGCCTCTAGCCTTGCAACAGGAGCAAAGGTTTGGTCATAATTTATACCTTCCTCCTGTCTGTAGCCCTGAGCTACAAGCCTAGCTTTGTTCCTTACAATGATTCCATTTGCATCCAACTTGTTTCTAAACACCCACTTGGTGCCTATGATCAGTAGGCCTTTAGGTCTTGGAACCAAAGTCCATACTTTACATCTTTCAAACTGATTGAGTTCCTCTTGCATAGCAATGATCCAGTGGGGATCTAGCTCAGCATCTTTAATGGTGAGGGGCTCAATCTGTGAAAGGAAACAAGCATGCATCACATCCTGTCTTAATTGATGTCTTGTTTGAACACCAGCTGATATGTCTCCAATCACTTGAGAAGTAAGATGATCTCTAAGTGTGACAACATTAGCAGGTGGGATGTGATCTTCAGCAATAGTTGGGATTAATTCCTCGGGAGGAATTTGATCTACTATTGGTGGTACAATAATAGCTTCTGTAAAGTCTTCATCAGTGTCTGATTCAGTGATATGAAGAGTTGATAGATGGAGAATCTCTTGAGTGACATCTTTACTAGATTCTGGTACCTGCAATGAACTTGAGGAAGGGGAAGTTTCCTTCTCCTTGTAAAATATCTGAGATTCATCAAAAGATACATGCACAGATTCCTCAATTTTAGAAGATGATTTATTAAATACCCTATAAGCTTTGCTTACATGGGAATATCCAAGAAAAATTCCCATTGAAGCTTTTGCTTCAAACTTTCTAAGGTATTCTTTATTATTGTTATGAATGTAAACTACACAACCAAATACTCTAAAATAATTTATTTTAGGTTTCTTTCCTTTAAGCAACTCATAAGGAGTTTTACACTTAAGCTTGTGTATAAGACTTCTGTTCAACACATAATTAGTTGTGCTAACAGCTTCTGCCCAATAGGAGAGAGGCATATTAGCATCTGCCAATAATGTATCAGCAGCTTCAATCAGGGTTCTATTTTTCCTTTCCACTACCCCATTTTGTTGGGGAGTTCTAGGAGCTGAGAAGCTATGTTTGATACCTTATTTCTCACAGAATTCTTGCATGAGAAGAGACTCAAACTCAGTACCATGATCACTTCTGATCAAGGCAACCTGAGTAGAATACTCAGTCTGCACACACAATAGAAAATCTGTAAGAACTTTGAAGTTATCAGCCTTAGTTCTCAAGAAGAACACCCAAGTGAACCTAGAGAAGTCATCTATAATTACTAAAGTGTAATACTTCCCTCCTAGACTCTGTACATTTATTGGGCCAAAGAGGTCCAAATATAATAAATACAGGATTCTAGGAGAATCACTTTTATTTAAAGATTTAAATGAATTTTTGGTTTGCCTGCCTAATTGATAAGCCTTGCATAGGCTCTCCTTCTTATAGGGGCAAGAAGGTAAACCTCTAACAAGGTTGTATTTAGATAACCTAGATATGTTCTTGAGGTTAACATGGCTAAGCCTTTTATGCCATAAGGTGTTGTTATTAGTTACTTCATTAAATAAGCAGATTTCAGAATGGGTTGAATTAAAATCTACTAAATAAATATTACCTTGTCTAATACCTACTAACATAACATTGCTATTTAAAGTAATATTACAAAGAGTGTTAGTGAATGATACCTGATATCCTGCATCACATAACTGACTTACTGAGATAAGATTATGCTTCAGTCCAGTTACATATGCAACCCTTTTGAAAGTTACTACTCCAATGGTGATCCTACCATATCCTTCAGTTTGACCACAGCTAGAATCCCCAAAGATCACCTTTGGTCCAAGCTTGGCCTTGAACTTTGACAGATTTTCTTTATTCCCTGTCATATGTTTGGAGCAACCACTATCCAAATACCACTTATCCTGAGTGATAGGATAGGTCTTCACCTGCAGTGAGTTAAGTTAAACATTGTGGACCCAAGTAACCTTGGGTCCATTATTCTTCACATAATAAAAACTAGAAATAAAAGAATAAGCAGGTTGGGGTTTATAACCTAAAGGGTAAGATCTCCTAGGTGGGATGCTCCATGCAGTTAATGGGTCCACAAACCTAGGGTTTCTATTCATATTAAGGTTTCTAGGGTTCTGATTATAATTTTGAAATTCATGTTGAAAACGTCGATCGGCGTTCGACGATGGATGCACAGATTGTCGAGCTTCGTTCGACCACTGGGCATGCGATCGTCGAGAAGCGTTCGACGCTTTTTGTTTTTCCTTAAATTTTTTTTCTCTTTTCTCTCTTAGCTTTGTTTAAGGCTTGATTAACTTGTCTTACTTGCTCAGTGTTTTTTATCCCATCAGCTGAGATAAAGTTCACTGGAGTTGAAAGATGATTTTTAAGGATAATTGGGGGTTCACAGGATGAAGCTCCTAAGCCTAACTTATTATTGCCTGACCTAGTGTTTGACATGCTGGTTATTTCTAGCAACTTAAGGCTTCTACCATTCAGAGATTCTTCTAACCTTTTTGACTTAGCTAATTCATTCTTAAGAAATTTTATTTCTTCACTAGAATTAGTGAGTTCTGCTGTTAACCTAATGTTTTCATTAGAGATAAATTCAGATTCAGCAAGCTTATTTCTAAGGTCCTTAATTTCCTTTTCAGAGCTAATTAAATCTAAACACAAAGATTTAAAATCTGATTTAAATTCAGCAGATGTAAAATCGTAAGAACACAATACCTCATCTTCTGTTGGCATTTCTTCATCAGAATCTGAACTCTCTGCAGCTGAGTGATTGGTGCAGGCATCAATTACCATAAGGCAAATTTCCTTTGCCTTCTTTTCTTACTCATCCTCACTGGAGCTTGAGGAGGAAGATTCCTCATCAGAATCGTTCCAGGTTTCAGCAACGAAACCTCTCTCCTTCTTTTTGTTCTTGTAGGAGGAGGGCTTGGAATGCTTCCTGTACTATTCTTTTTCCTTCCTTTTCTCTTTATTCTTTTCCTCTGGACACTCTGGTAGAATATGTCCAGGCTTCCTGCAACCATAGCAAATTATTTCTTTAGCAGGAGAACTATCATACCTTGGTTTATCTTCATATCGTGAAGATTTCTTTCTGAAGCCTTTTCTTCCCATCTTGAGAAACCTCTTGGCAAATAATGCCATTAGTTCTTCATTGGATTGGCTTCCTTCAGTAGCTTCAGCAGCTTTGAGAGCAAGAGATTGCTCTTTTCTTGTTGGAGTTAGAGTCTTTGCTTCAGCCTCAGCTTCCCTGGTCTTCAGCACTTGCTCAAAAGACTTGAGCTTGCCAAGGAGAGCTTCTGTTGAGATTTCATTTGTACTTCTGGCCTCCTTGATAGGCCAGATCCTCAGATCCCATGTGCTAGGGAAGCATATAAGAATCTTATCATTGACCTCTGTCAATGATATATCCTTGTCAAGAGTCCTCAGCTCATTGATGATTGAGCTGAGCTGGGTGTACATTGCTTCAACTGATTCAGCATCAGTTTTCTTGAAGTTTTCATACTGGGAGATAAGTTTGGACCTTCTGTCCTTCCTTTCATCAGTTGAACCAGCTACAATCTGGTTCAGTGTATCCCACATTGCTTTTGCTGAGGATAGTCAGCAACTTTCTGGAATACTTCATCAGACATTATCTGAGCCAGAATATTCATTGCTTTTGTATCTACTATCTTTGCCTTCTTGTATTCATCGTTGTAATCTGGAGGAGGCACTGCACTCATATCAGTTGATGATGAAGCAGTAGCTGCAGCAGGTGCTCTTGGTGGTCCTGTCAAAATAGAAGCAAAAATACTCTCATCAATAGAGTTCATATATAACTTAATCCTTGCCTTCTAGATGCTAAACTTAGCTAAGTTGCATGCTGGAGGTCTGGTGCTTGAGTAATCCTTGGACTGGGCCATGAAGTGAATATCTATAAGCTTGGTATCTATCAGGATCTTGTGACTCAGGTGTTAGCCTGTACAGTCAGTCAACCTCCCTCTGATACCAATTAAAAGTGATGATAGATACAACTCTAGAGGGGGGTGAATAGAGTATTCAAAAATTAGAACACCCAACCCAACTCCCTTTGAGTTAATTTGCGAAATTAGTTTATAGATATTGATAACCCTAGAGCCTAACACAAAGTGTAGTGCACAAGAGAGAGCTAACTGTAATTACAGTTAAGCTTGGAATCCTATCACAACAAGTAGCAATCCTAGTTATTTTTACTCACAACCACAGTACAATGAATTAAATAAACAGCACAGACGATACAAGAAATTTTATAGTGGTTCCCTCTAAATAGGTACGTCCACTCTTCTACCACCCTGGTAGAAATCCACTACAGGTTTTTGTTCAGGTGCCCTGCCACCAACTAATCTGCTTCAGGTAGATCAAGTAGACCCTTTGAGCTTTTGATCAGGAGCTAAAAATCCAACATAGTTTTTTGATCAGGTGCCCTGCCACCAAGGGTTCACTTTTGAAGGGAGTAATAACCCTTTGTACAGGAGGTTGAGAGAGTTAAGGCTTCTTCTCTATTGTTAAATAGATTAGAGAAGCTAGTGGATTGCACAGAGCTAGATAGCTCAAAAGAATCAAGGCTCCCCCTAGCTTAGAGAATATCCAGGAAGGAGTCTTGCTTCAGGGTGCAGGAACTCTTTAGAACTAAGACAAAGAACTGTCTTGAGGTTCTGAAGGAGAAGCTTGAAGAAGATTCTTGATTGGGAATAGGTGTTCTTCTTCAAACAGCTTCCTTTCTTCTTCTTCTTCTTCTAAAGGCCTCTGAGTGAAAGTTTTGCTGTAAGCAAGATGAACTCAGGATGAAGAAGAATGCTTAAGAGATTTGAACTTCTCAGTTGGATGTGAATTTCTGAGAGCTATAGATCTCTATGCTGCTTAGTGTAAACTTCTTGTGTATCTGAGTATATTTTCTTCTTTCAAAAGAAGCTCTTTTTATATGATCCTTTGCAACGGCTTTAATTTGAGTTTGAATCTTTGTCTTCTTCTGGCATCAGCAAACTGGGCTGCAAAAAGCATAAAGCAAAAACAAATCCTGTAGGCAGACATACTATAAGAGGATAAAGCTTTCTAAGAAGTTGCATAACCAATCAGATAAGAAGGGTGCAGGAAAAAGGTCACATCAGAAAGAACTCTTTATAGCCAGAAAAGACTTTCTGAGTCTAACGGCTATAAATGACAGCCTGGCAGATAAAGCAGAATTTGCATTTCAACTAATAAGACAAAATACTTTGCCAGATAAAGATTGGCTCATGCTTAAGGAATGGAGCAGAGATTGCATGGAAATAATATCATAAATTAACTGAAATAATATGCCAAATAAATATGAAATAAATCATAGAATAGAAGAGGACAAAATTATTAAAGTCATACAGCAAAACGTCGAACGACCCTCGGAGATCGTCGAACGAAGCACGGAGATCGTCGACCTATCAGACAGATAGTTGAATGATACAGATAGTCGAACTACCCAAGCAGATAGTCGAACTACCACAGCAGATAGTCGAGCTATCAGATAGTCGATCTATCAAGACAGATAGTCGAACTACCAAAGCAAAACAGATAGTTGACCTATCAAATAGTTGAACTATCCAAGCAGATAGTCGAACTATCAAGCAGCACAGATACTCGACCTATCAAATAGATAGTCCAACTATCAGATAGTTGAACTATCCAAGCAGATAGTTGAACTATCAAGAAATCTGTCTGGTCAAAAGAAGTCGAGCAGGGTTCGACGATCGGCGAGGCAGATTCCACAGAACGTCGAGCTAACAAGAGTTGAACTAACTCAGAGATAGACGATCTGCTGACAGACAAACGTCAAGCAACTGATAGACGATCGTCGAACAGTCGATAGACGATAGTCGAGCGGCGTTCGACCATAGTCGAACCAAAAACAACTTAACCAAATTTTCATCTGAATAAGTGACAACTCTAAACTAGAGCATACTAACTAAACAACTAACCTTTGACCATAGATAAATCTTGGGTCAAGAGACAGAAAGAGAGGACTGAACTCAAATCAAAACTAGGGTACCAACACATAATCAGGGTGAGTTGGAGAGATAAAACCTAGGAGTTGTCTAACATAGACTTCTTCCTTGATATCTCCATGTAGAAATGCACTCTTTACATCCATTTGATAGACCTTTAATCCCTTGTGTGCTGCATAAGCTAGAAATATTCTTATGGCCTCTAACCTTGCAACTGGTGCAAAGGTCTGGTCATAATCTATTCCTTCTTCTTGTGAGTATCCTTGTGCAACTAGCCTTGTCGTGTTCCTTACAATAATTCCTTAATCATCCAACTTGTTTCTGAACACCCATTTTGTTCCAACAATGGAGTGATCCTTTGGCCTTGGCACTAGTTCCCAAACTTTGTTCCTTTCAAATTGATGTAACTCCTCTTGCATTGCAATGATCCAGTGTGGATCTTGTTCTGCATCTTGTATGGATTGAGGCTCAATTTGAGATAGAAAATAGGTGTGCATCAGATTTTGGTTGACCTGATTTCTTGTTTGCACACCAGTTGAGATGTCTCCAATCACTTAGGAGATTGGATGATCTCTTGATGTTACTAAATCAATAATGGGTGTTGATTGTTCACCAACCTGTGTTGTTGTTTCCTCTTGTGGAACAAAAACTTGCTCTTCAATATGGTTCTCACCAAGATGTTGAGTGTCCTCTTCATCTTCACTACTTTCACCTTTTTGTTGGATAGGTGAAGGTGTGGTACCCTCTTCAATAATGTGTAACCTGTTCAAAATTTCTGAAAGAGAATGTACTTGCAAAGGTTCTATGGTATAAGTATTCTTCTCCTTATAAGACATGTTAGTTTCATCAAAAGATACATGTACAGATTCTTCAATTTTAAGGGAAGATTTGTTATACACCCTATAAGCTTTACTGATCATGGAGTATCCCAGAAATACTCCTTCAACAGCTTTGGCTTGAAATTTTGCTATGTATTTCTTGTCATTATTGTGTATGTAGCAAATACAACCAAAAATTTTGAAATAATCTACTTTAGGTTTCTTCCCTTTAAGTAATTCATAGGGAGTCTTGCCATTCTACTTATGTATCAAACTTCTATTCAACACATAGTTTGAGGTGTTCACTGCCTCTGCCCAAAAGGATAGAGGAAGGTGAGCATCTGTCAACAATGTAGTAGCAGATTCAATAAGGGTTCTATTTTTCCTTTCAGCTACCGCATTTTGTTGAGGAGTTCTAGGAGCTGAGAAAGTGTGTCTGATCCCTTCACTCTGACAGAACTCTTGCATAAGAAGAGAATCATACTCTGTCCCATGATCACTTCTTATCAGGGCAATATGAGTATTGAACTCAATCTGTATGCATTTGAGAAACTCTGTCAAACACTTAAAGTTATCAGACTTTTTCCTCAGAAAAAACACCCATGAGAATCTAGAGAAGTCATCTACAACTACTAAAGTGTAAGATTTCCCTCCTAGGCTTTGTACTGTAATGGGTCCAAAAAGATCCATGTGTAACAGATACAAAATCCTAGGTGAATCACTCTTATTAATTGACTTAAAACTATTTTTAGTTTGCTTGCCTAATTGACAAGCCCTGCAAAGTCCTTCTTTCTTGTAGGGGCCAGAAGGTAGTCCTATAATAAGGTTGTCCTTGGATAGCCTAGTAATGGTTCTAAGGTTGATATGCCCTAATCTCTTATGCCATAGTTCATTTGGTTTACTAACAGAGTTGAACAAGCAGATGTCTACCTTAGTTGAATGAAAATCTACAAGATAGATGTTACCTTTCCTTTTACCTGTCAACACAGTTATGTTGTCCTCTGATTTGATTATGCATGAGGATTTGTTGAATGTCACTTGGTAGCCTTCATCACAAAATTGACTGATGCTAATTAAATTATGCTTTAGTCCTTCCACATAGGCCACCTTCTTGAATGTGACTGACCCTTTTTGGACTGCATCATATCCCTTGGTTTGTCCAAAGTTTGAGTCTCCAAATATGACTTTGGGTCCAAGCTTGGCTTTGAAGGGTGTAAGATTATCCTTGCTCCCTGTCATGTGCTTTGAGCACCCACTATCCAAATACCATTACTGGTTTATTGTTAGATAGGTCTTCACCTGCATACATAACAATTTATTTGTTTTTGACCCAGTTTACCTTGGGCCTAGGTTGATAACCTTTAAATTCTGAAATAAAAGACATCCCTGGTTGACTCTTATAGCCTTCAGGATGATATCTCCTAGGAGGTATTATCCATTCAGCATAAGGGTTGAAGCCTTGGGATGTGGGACCTCTAGGATTGAATTTTGATTTACCCTTAGAAACTTGTTCAGAGCTCTGATCTCTGTTCGACGATCTCTAAGCTGAGTTCGACGATCTTGGGTCAGATCGTCGAGCTCCGTTCGAAGATCGACTTTGCAAGAATTTAGAGTTCAGCGATCGTCGACCTGAGTTCGACGATTCAACTTGAGATCGCTGAGCTCCGTTCGGCAATCGTCGACCTCTGTTCGACGTTTTCCGTTGAACCTTGTTTTTCTTAGGAAAATCCGAATTCTTCCTAGCTACCTCTATAACTCCCTTTCCTTTATCTGAGATAAATTTAATTGGGGTTGTTAATACTATAGGTTGGTTGGATGAAGCACCCAAGCCCAGTGTACTGTTCAGTCTTGAGTTCACTATGCTTGTAATGTCCATCAGTCTGATGCTTCTCCCATTAAGGGATTCTTCAAACTTCTTTGTCTGAGATAGTTCACTTTTTAGTGAAGCTATCTCCTCCCTACAACATTCTTAACTCCTCAGAGAGTTTGAGGTTATCTGATTTTAAAGTGCTATGTTCAGATAGGTTATTTCTGAGAGAGATAATCTCCTTCTCAGACTTGAGTAGGTCAAAACATAGTGCCTTAAATTCAAATTTAAAGTCCTCTGAATTGAAATCAAAAGAATCTATTACCTGATCTTCTTCAGCTTCATGTTCAGATTCAGATTCTTACTCTTATTCTGCATAAGAATTATGTTGAGAGGCATTGATAGCCATCATGCAGAACTCCTTCTCTTCAGCATCATCTTCATCATCACTTGAGCTTGATGAAGCCTCTGATTCTTCTTCAATTTCACTCCAGGTTTCAGCTACAAATCCCTTCCTGGTGTGTTTGTTCTTATTAGAAGAGGATTTTTCATTATTGTTTCTTCTGAAGTCTTTGTCTCTTCTCCTATCTTTCTTATCTTTCTTGTCCTTATTTTGATTCTCTGGACAATCAGGCACAATATGGCCTGGTTTCCTGCATCCAAAATAAATAATTTCTTTGTTACTATACTTGTCATACCTTGGCTTTTCATGGCCTCTGGATGACCTTTTCCTGAAATCTTTTCTGGCCATCGTGTAAAATCTTTTGGCTAGTAGTCTCATTAACTCTTCCTTGTCCTGTGACCTTGTCTTCAGGCTGTTCTTCTGTAGCTTTGAAGGCAATTGTCTTCTCCTTCCTTGTTGCTGGAGAAGCTGTCTTTTGCTCTTCCTCTATATTTTTGATGAGCAGCTCATAAGACTTGAGCTTGCCCAATAGAGCTTCAGTGGTGATCTCATTTAGGCTTATGGCATCCTTGATTGGCCAGATCCTTAAGTCCCAAGTGCTGGGGATGCACATTAGGATCTTATCATTTAGTTCAGTCAATGAGATCTCCTTGTCCAAAGTCTTCAGTTCACTGACAATTAGACTGAGTCTGTTGTACATGTAAGCAACTGACTCAGTTTCTCCCTTCTTAAAATTCTCATACTGGGTTATGAGATGGGATCTTCTATCCTTTCTTTCATCAGCTGATCCTGACACAAGCTCAGATAGCTTGTCCCATATTTCTTTTGCTGAGTTGCATTCAGCCACTTTTTGAAATATGTCATCAGACATAGTCTGAGCCAATATGTTCATTGCCTTAGCATCAGCAACTTTCCACTTTTTGATTTCTGCATCTGTTCCTGAGGGGGGTGGAACAGCACTTGTACTTGTAGTTGCTGGAGGTTTTGGACACACTGTCAAAACAGAATTAAAGATGTCCTAATCAATAGAATTCATATATAATCTTATCCTTGCCTTCCAAAGTGCAAACTTAGAAAGATTATAGAATGGAGGTCTGGTGCTAGCATAATCTTTGTTCTGTGCCATGATTTTATATGAAAATAAATATAATAAAAATAATAACCCTCTATTAAAGATTGATCTTGTCAAAGATCTTTTGGTTCGTAGTAAATAAAACTAAGTAAAGCAAGAAACAAAAACACAGCACACAATAAATAAAACACAGGCAACCAGAAGACACAAGGATCTATAGTGGTTCCCCAATCAACCTGGGTACATCCACTCTTCTACCACCCTAGGTAGGAATCCACTACAGAATGAGTTGATCGGGTGTCCTGGGCACCAATGAGCTTTTGATAAGGTGCTCAAAAACCAAACCAAAATTTTTGATCAGGTGTCTTGCCACCACTGAGTTTTGACAAGGTCTCAGAAACCAACCACAAAACTTTTGAAGGGAGTTTTGAGTAACCCTTTTATAGTAGAATAAAAGAAAAGGAAGGTGAAGTTGTTCTTCTCTGTCAACAGTCAAAGAGAAGACTAGTGGATTGATGTTATCAAAGCTCCCCCTGAGATTTGTAGTTTTTCGGGAAGAGAAGCTTTGCACAGGGTGATATGCCTTCAGAATAATTGAGATCTCCAGCAAAGAATGATTTCAGCAAAGACTGAAATGTGTTGTGTCTGGAGTCTTGATTGATGAAGCCTTGAAAAACTTTAATCTGAGATGAAGAACTGTAATCCTGTAGTTGTTGTGTATCTCACAGATCTCAGATATTGTTCTTAGTTTTTCTCTTCTTGTCTGTTATTCTATGTTTTGATAATATCTGTCTATATTGTCTGAAAAGAATGATATATTGAAATCCAATCTTCTAGATAGCCGTTAGCCAGTCATAAATGACTTCCTTAATTGATATCTGTCTCTGGAGGAAAGTCCTAAGAAACATTTCATTTAGTCTTCCTTGAAACTTGCTCCAAATCAATTGAAACGGCTACAAAATCCTTTGCATTAACTCCTGGATATGAATCAATTGAATTCCATAACTGACTGAATTTGAAAACCTGAAATCGTCGATCTCTCAAGAAAAACGTCGATCTGAGCTCGACCATCGTCGACCTGAGCTCAGAGACTGGAACTTTACTTGAAACAGAAATCGTCGATCTAAGCTCGACTATCGTCGATCTAAACTCAGAGATCTGGATTTTGGCTAGAGACAGAAACGTCGATCTGAGCTCGGAGATCATCGAACTGAGTTCGACGACTCGTTGAACTGAGCTCAGAGATAGTCTAACTGAGTTCGACGCTTCGTCGATCTGAGCTCGACGATAATTGCCTTAGTCTTCCTCACTTGTAATCTGAACTAGAAGGTCTTGGGGGCAGCTTTCAAAACTAAGTTCTAAGCCTTAGACCTATTCTAGTTGACCTTTAAAACTATACAATGAGGTCAAGACACATTCCTAAGGACATAGTGATCCTTACCCAAATCAGTAATAGGGTGTTCCAACATAGAGTGCGTGTGTGTAGGATATAATCTTATCGCTTTCTTTCAATTCATGTAGAGTGTGTGTGTTCGCATTTATTTCCTCCTACTAGTTAAGAGTTAAATGACGTGTTTTCATTTCCCGCCTACTTATTTGAGTAGGACTTGTCATTTACCGTCTACTCATTTGAGTAGAACTTGTACTTGCATTTATTTCCCGCCTACTCGTTTGAGTAGGACTCGTCTTTACTTTATTCTATTTATGATTTTGAAGAGTGCGTTAGTTCTTATTTTAATTAGCTTTTCATTTTTTTCTAAATAATTGTTATTTATTGTCTTCTTTCTTATAACACTTTAGTTCTTAGTTTCGAACTCGCGCCTCATCAAAATTATAAAGCCGTCCACATACTGATGAGTGGCTAATCGTTTTTAGCCCTTGGCATCGAAGAGCATTGGGACATATAAAATTATTTGAAATAATTAAAGTTCTTTATTTTCACTTTAATATTAGGACTTCGGGTTTTCCCCGGGTTAACGACGTGTAGGATCATATAATCGATGTGTGAGCTTTATTTCCGTTATCCATATGCTAGCTTGCCGAGAGGCCATGCATATGGACTGATCCCCCTTTGGTAAATAGAATTGTGTACATACCCTCAAGAGAGGAGAAGCGTAGATCTACTGGATTGGGTTCCCAACCCAACAGCGGGGTTCTTAGCGTAAAGCGGGCGTTAAGAGGAATCTTTCGTCGGACTAACGTTCGGTCGAATAGTCTTAGCGTTCAGGCGAGCAATATTCCTTGAGATAAGTGCGCTCATACTTGTGGAACCTCCACGGCCAAGTTGTCTTTTATTAATTTGAAAATTAAGTTCAATAATTATCAAGAATAATTTTAGTCTTAATCCGATTTGGTGCCAAGCGTTAACCCATCATCGAATAATTTAGTAATTTGCAGCTTTCTTTTATTTCTATTGTTAGTGACAAACAAAAATCCACCTTACTTTCAGTAAAATAATAGTCCTCCTGGAGGAGTAAGAATAATCAACCCGACCCCGAGAATAATATGACCTCGGTATTCTAACGAATATCGAGTACTACATGCGATAGGTGCACTTTCCTGCTTTCGTTAGAAACTTCGATTTTCTAGCAGTCCGCGACGGTCAACTCATCGAACCAACCACCCAAATAAGAGTCTGCTCGCGGGCCAATCAAGTTTTTGGTGCCTTTGTAGGAAATCTCTCGAGTTGTTATTTTGAATTCCGGAGTCTATTACTTTTACTTATTTTCTAAAAAAACTAAAAAAATCAATAAACTTAAAATACAAATAGAAAACCAAAAAAAATTCCCCTTTATTTTAATTCTCTTTATTTCTTTTTTTATTTTGGGGTATATGACCCGTGGACAACCTTTGGATTCTGAACTTTGCATTTTGATCTTGAGATCGACCGCACCCTTGCGCACATTCGATCTCCACGCCAAGATCAAACTTTAGAACCTGAAGAATCTATCGGAGAACCCCTAGCCGTTTTTATGGCCGACCAAGTTCCAAATGTGGTCGCGGAGTGTACAATGTCTTATTACGCCCGGCCAAATTTGGACGATATCGGGTCGAGTGTTATTCGCCCTACGGTGGTGAATAATAATTTTTAAATTAAGTCAAGTGTAATCCAAATGATCCAAAATTCTGTACAGTTCGATTGACTACCTGATGAGGACCCTAATGTCCACTTGTCCAACTTTTTGGAGATTTGCGACACGTTGCAAATTAATGGCATCACTGATGACGTCATTCGTCTGCTCTTATTTCCCTTCTCCCTCAAATCCAAAGACAAGGCGTGTTTGAATTCCCTCCCGCGAGGACGTATCACCACCTGGGCTGAATTGACGGAACGGTTCCTAATGAAGTACTTTCTGCCCGCAAAAACTGCAAAGTTGCGGGCGGACATTTTTTTGTTTGTGCAAAATGATTCTGAGTCTCTATATGAGACTTGGGAACGGTTTAAGGAATTACTTCGCCGGTGCCCGCACCACACACTGCCAACGTGGTTGCAGGTACAAATTTTTTATAACGGCCTTAACTTCAAGACGCGTCAAATGATTGACGCGGTTGTCGGGGGCACCCTTAACAATAATACCCCCTAGTCCGCCCAGACATTATTCGAAGAGATGGCTATGAACTCCTATCAATGGAATGTCCCACGGGGATGCCAGATGTCGGCGGCTTGCCTTTTTGAAGTTGATGTCACTGCTTTGTTAACCCTTCAAGTTGAAAGGTTAATAAAGCAGGTGGCGGAGATGACTAATGCTTCCTCCACTCTGCCTTATTTTATTCCCCCTAACGGCTGTGTGGCTGAAGAGTTTGTTGACTACATGGGAAATCTAGTTCGTCCCTCCTTCCCCCAAAATAACCGTTATAGTAATACATATAATCCGGGTTGGAGGAACCACCCGAATTTTTCATGGAGCAACCCGAACAATGCGCAGCGCCCTCCTCCTTCTTTTGCGCCCGCATTTCCTCCTCCTCCTCCTCCGAAGCTTTTTCTGGTGGAGGAAAATTTTAATAAATACGTCGCATCCAACGAGTCCAATATCCGGAATAACACAGGATCGCTAAAAAATTTATAACTACAGGTTGGACAGTTGGCGCGACTATTGTCGGAACGCGCGCAGGGGGCACTGTCAGGGAATATGGAGCCCAACCCGCGGGAGAACCTCAACGCTATAACCCTCCGTAGCGGTAAGGAGGTGGTCGATCCAAAACGGATCGATCCACAGAGTTTCTAAATGGGCTTCCCCGAACACGCATCAGGGACATTTCTACCCTCCCTCTTTCTTTTTGTACATATAGCATTTATTTTTTTTACTCGTTCTGCATACTTATCTTATAATATTGTGGATAATGTTGGAACTAAGTATGGGAGTGTATTCGTGCTTTTCCTATTTTATTTTTTGCACTTCTCTTATTTGCACTTATATTTCCAAAACAAAAAAATGAAAAAAGAAAAAAGTTATAATAACAAAAAAAAATTTAAAAAAATAAAAATAATAATTCCAAAAAAATTTTGTTTTACTTTGTAAATATTTTTTGTAGATAATTTTTGTAAATATTTTTTTGTAAATATTCTTTTCTCTTTTCCCTCTCCCCTTTTCTCTTTCATCCTTGTAAATAACTTATCTTTTTCTCCCAATTTTTGTAAATAAAATGAAAATTTTCGAAAAAAAATTAAAATACAAAAAATTTGCAAAACTTAAAAATCTAAAATATTGTTTTTAATTTATTTTCGCATTTTCCTTTCTTTAGTATGTATATATTAAAGAAATAAATACAAAAATACAAAAAAAAGATAATAACTTTAAAAATTCAAAAAAAATATTTTATAAAACAAATAAATTAAATATACCATTCTTAATTTTCTTGCAATCCAAAAATTTTGTTTTTAGTTTATTTATATGTGAATTTTATTAATTCCTTGTTCACTATTAGTTTGTTAATTATAGATTGAAAAATTTAAATAACCGGGGTTATGTTTTAAAGAATTTATTATACTTTGTTAAAAATAGCGAACTTGTTTTAGGCACTACATCTAATTTTTCATAGATAGGAGCACGTGTATCATGTTATAAAATAATGACTATAGAATTCAATTATGCTTACTTTTAGCTTCCTGAAAAATTAGAACGTAAATTTATAAAGGTTGCTCTCAAAATTTTTTTAATTAAAATTCTAGTTTTTTTTTCTTCCCCTTATTTATCATATCCAACTTGGCATGATGAAAATTTTACCCTTATAAGATATGTCAATGGGAATAAGATTTTGTTCTGTAAACATAGGCACCCAATAATTTAAAAGTATTATATGTTATGGAATAAGAGGATAAAATTCATTACTCCTACACATATACATTGGGTTAATTTTATTATTATTAAGTTGAAAAAGAAAAAAAATCATATTAGGAAAATAAGATTTCATTTTCCTAATAATCCAAGAAGAAAAAAAAATGGAGGTTCGAGAAAAAAATTACCTCGCCTCAAAATCCAAACCACTTCATAAACCGTCAAACCCCCTCAGCAAATTTCACGACTCTAGAAGTAATTCAAAAATCTTTTTGAGAGCATAATTTGTAAATTGCATTATTTCCCGTAAAACTCCTATAAGCTAAAGTTCATATAATTCCAAACTATTCTTGTTAACCTAACCATTATAACTATTGCTTTCTATTTGATTCATCAAGAAGTCTTTTGGCCAAAACTTTTGCCCTATTTAAATCATCTACATAATTTTATGACTTAACTCTTATACCCCGTATATTTATTTAGATCTCTCTTATAATTAATTTAAAATGGTAGCTAAACTTAGAGTTTTTTTTATTCCTTATAAGTTCACCTCAAACTTTTGCTCTAGAATAGCAAAAGCTTAAGTATGAGGGTATTTGATGAGTTTTAAATATACGTTTTTTTTAGTATTTTATTTAAGTAGTTTTAGAATGTTTTAGTTATTTTCTGTTATTTTTCTTTAATAATACACTTCTTTTTGTAAATATTTTCTAAACTTAAGTTTATTTTGATTTTCTGAAATTTTTCAGGAAATGGTCAAAATTTGACCTGACACGCCCGTGTCCGAAGACTCGGCATGCCCGTGTCAGCCACTCAATGCCATCAGCCATTCACTCAATGCTTTTACTATTCACCTCTTAGAGCCACTCAATGCCACCCGAGAAGGAAACACTTAGTGACACGCCCGTGTTCAACACCCGTGTCACGCCACTCAATGCCTTCCGCCAATCAACACTCAATGCCACC
Organism: Platanthera zijinensis; assembly: GCA_039513925.1. Lineage (NCBI taxonomy): Eukaryota > Viridiplantae > Streptophyta > Magnoliopsida > Asparagales > Orchidaceae > Platanthera > Platanthera zijinensis. The sequence goes on from CM077091.1 coordinate 110,931,814, forward strand.
CGAGAAGGACACGCTTAGTGACATTCCTGTGTTCAATACCCATGTTACGCCACTCTACTCCTCCCGCTAGTCAACACTCAACGCCTTCTTTGACCCGAGAAGGACATGCCTAGTAACACGCCTGTGTGGTAGCCTGTGTCACTAGCTCAACTCAACATCAAGTTGCAACGTGTCCTGACACACCCATGTCACGCAACCCGACACGCCCGTGTCGGATACGTGTCCCGTTCCGAAGCTTCCAGAAATAAGCCAGCTCGCCGAATTTTGCCAAGTCAAATATGGCAACTGTGACACGCCCTACCGACACGCCCGTGTGGTAGGCCATGTCACCACCTTTTTGTCTATAAATAAAAATTTTCTGAATGATCCAAGGGTTCGCTTTTTTGAGCCAAATTTAGTGTCTTTTTGTGGGCTGCCCTTGGTGATTCTATAACAATGTAAGGAGATTTCTCCCCCCTTCCTTTTATGTTTGCTTTTGTTTTAGCTTTAGCTTTGTAATAGTTTTGTAATAGTTCTCATTCATTAATAAAATATGTTAGCTTTTCTCTTCTTAAATGACTTTGGAATGAACTTGTGTGCCCACTTTCTTCTTCATTTTATCCCTTGTATTTCTTAGTATTTCTCTTTATGAAAAGTGTGTGTGTGTGTGTATGAGTGTAACTTGTTACTTTCTATGTTTTTTGTTTTCCTCCATGTTAGGTGTTGTTATGAATTGTTAAGTTTTTTTCCCTTTCTCTCCATGTCTTTTAAAGTGTTTTAATCTTCATTCTTATGAATTTATAAAAGTGGTTTTAAAGTGTTTTTGATTTTTTTACTTAGTTTTTTTTTAGGATTGTAAAATCTTTTTTGTTCTTTTAAATTTTATTTCAACTTTTCTATCACTTTCATGAACTCTTAAGGATGAAAATGTAATCACTTTAATTTTTAAGCACCTTTGATTTTAACTTTAATTTCCAAAAAAATTTGCTCCTTTTTATTTTATTTTGCCTTTTTATTCATTTCTAACAAATCCTAAGTATAAAAGTAGTTGTTTTAATTTTTAAGTAACTTTGGTTTTGTTTTTAATTTGTCTGTGTGAGTGTATGAGTTAGGTTTCATTTTGTTCTTTTAAATTATGTTGTGTGCCTATGTGTAGGAGATAAATTTTCATGCTTTATCTTCATGTTTTCTTCAAATATGTAGAGTGCGTGTGTGTAGGAGATAACTTTTCATGCTTTCTTCAATTATGTAGAGTGTGTGTGTAGGAGATAATCTTATCACTTTCTTTCAATTCATGTAGAGTGTGTGTGTGAGCGCATTTATTTTTGCCTACTCGTTAAGAGTTAAATGGCGTGTTTTCATTTCCCGCCTACTCATTCGAGTAGGACTTGTCATTTACCGTCCACTCATTTGAGTAGAACTTGTACTTTTATTTATTTCTCTCCTACTCGTTTGAGTAGGACTCGTCTTTACTTTATTCTATTTATGATTTCGAAGAGTGCGCGAGTTCTCATTTTAATTAGCTTTTTATTTTTTTCTAAACGTTTGTTATTTTATGTCTTCTTTCTTATAAGACTTTAGTGCTTAGTTTCAAACACACGCCTCATCAAAATTATAAAGTCGTCCCCATACCGATGAGTGGCTAATCATTTTTAGCCCTTGGCATCGAAGAGCATTGGGACATATAAAATGATTTGAAATAATTAAAGTTCTTTATTTTCACTTTAATATTAGGACTTAGGGTTTGCCCCGGGTTAACGACGCGTAGGACCACATAATCGATGTGTGGGCTCTATTTCCATTATCCATATGCTAGCTTGCCGAGAGGCCGTGCATATGGTCTGATCCCCCTTGGGTAAATAGAATTGCGTACATACCCTCGAGAGAGGAGAAGCGTAGTTCTATCGGATTGGGTTCCCCACCCAATAGCAGGGTTCTTAGCGTAAAGCGGGCGTTAAGAGGAATCCTTCGTCGGACTAACGTTCGGTCGAATAGTCTTAGCATTCAGGTGAGCAATATTCCTAGAGATAAGTGCGCTCATACTTGTGGAACCTCCATGGCCAAGTTGCCTTTTATTAATTTTAAAATTAAGTTCAATAATTATCAAGAATTATTTTAGTCTTAATTTGATTTGGTGCCAAGCGTTAACCCATCATCGAATAATCTAGTAATTTTCAGATTTCTTTTATTTCCGTTGTTAGTGACAAACAAAAATCCACCTTACTTTTAGTAAAATAATAGTCCTCCTAGAGGAGTAAGAATAATCAACCCGACCACGAGAACAATATGACCTCGGTATTCTCCCGAATATCGAGTACTATATGTGATAGGTGCACTTGCCTCCTTTTGTTAGAAACTTCGATTTTATAGCAGTCCGCGACGGTCGACTCATCGAACCAACCACCCAAATAAGAGTCTATTCACGGGCCAATCAGACCCTTTGGTGACCTTCCTGTTGAATTGCAAGCGTCCGAAAGGGGTTAAGGATGCTAAGAGCTTCAAACACAAGGCAGCTCACTACCTAATGTTGGAATGGGGACTACATCGGAAGATGTTTTCAGGGCTCCTGGCGAGATGTGTAATCGAAGAGGAGATCCTGGAGGAGGTACATTCGGGCGAGTGTGGCAGTTACTCAGGAGGAAGAACGTTGGAGGCAAGGGGGGTAAGGCAGGGGTACTTCTGGCAGACCCTGAGGAAGGATGTGGCGGAATTTACAAGGAGGTGCCGAAAGTGTCAGTTGTACACCCCCCTCCAGCTCTTGCCCTCTTGCCCCCTCAAAGGCTCGGAAGCATCACGTCACCATGGCCTTTCTCCATCTGGGGGATGGACCTTATCGGGCCTTTTCCTCCGACTAGTGTACAGATAAGGTTTCTCCTGGTCATGATTGATTATTTCTCGAAGTGGCTTGAAGTTATAGCATTGGCCAAGGTCACCTCGCAAGTCATAAGGAACTTCGTATGGGGGGAGATCATATGCAGGCACAAGATACCCCAAGCTATAGTGACAGATAATGGTCCCCAGTTTGCCAGCGAAGAGTTCATCAACTTCTGCACCCAACTGGGGATAGTCCTCAGGTTTGCCTCTGTCCACCACCCCAGAAGCAACGGCCAGGTGGAAGCGGCAAACAAAATCATTGTGAACTTACCCAATAAAAAAGTGGAGAACTTGAGGGGAAATTGGGTGGAGCAGCTCCCCTCCGTCCTGTGGGCCTTGTGGACAAACCCGAACACGTCCATCGGCGAGACCCCCTTCAAGCTTTCTCATGGGTTTGAGGAGGTCCTTCCAGTGGAGTTTGAGGTTCGGTCCCCACAGGTCACAGCCTCGGGTGAAGGAGATGAGACTTGGAGGTTTGAGAATGAAGGGGGGTTACGCCTCTCGCTGGACATGGTGGAGGAGCTGTGTAACGTTGCAGCCATCAGGCAGGAAGAGATCAAACTGCGGATGGCTAAATATTTCGACAATCATATCAGGATCAAGCAATTCGCTGAAGGATATCTGGTACTAAAAGGTCGATGCGGCGGGGAGGTCAGCCCCTCTAGGCAAGCTCAACTCGAATTGGGAAGGGCCTTACATTATTGAAAGGGTCCTTAGAACAGGAGGTTACCACCTCTAGGACGTGGAGGGAAGGACCTTGAGCCACACCTAGAGCGGTGATGGCTTAAAGCTCTTCTACCCATAAGAGGGTGAAGGTGATTGTATTATGTTTAAATACAAGTTCTATCATAATATATCTCTTATTTGATCCATTGTCTACTTGTCTATCTTAAAGTTAAAATAGAGTACGAAAACTTCAGTGATACCCAGAGCTCGGCTCGTCCCCAGGTAGACCTACTGCGCAGGCTCTCATCTAGCTGGCAGGTCCGAAGGCTCGCCATTGGGGGAAAGGTTTTATTCTTGGAAACTTCAGCGACACCTCGAGCTCGGCTCGACCCTAGGTAGACCCGCTGTGCAAGCTCTCATTTAGCTGGCAGGTCTGAATGCTCTCCTGTGGGGGAAAGGTTTTTTTCTTAGAAACTTCAATGATACCATGAGCTCGGCTCGGCTCCAGGTAGACCCGCTGCACAGACTCTCATCTAGCTGGCAGGTCCGAAGGCTCGCCTTTTGGGGGAAATGTTTTGTCCTTGGAAACTTCAGCGATACCCCGAGCTCAGCTCGGCCCCAGGTATACCTGCTGCGTAGGATATCATCTAGCTGGTAGGTCTGAAGGCTCGCCTGTGGGGGAAAGGTTTTGTTCTTGGAAACTTTTGGGTATTGTATCCACAATGTACCTGATTTGAAGAAGCCCCCTGAATAAGCTAAGTTGAATTGACTTTTTTTTACGATCTTCTATCAAGTTGTGCTTGTAGCTATTCCATGCTAAGTACACACTAATGTCAGGGTGCAGGGGGTCAATATACACGGGTCTGCGCAACGTAATCCCTCATTGAGTAGATATGTGTGTTGACTCACGTGTGCTCTCTCTATTTGAGTGTACTTATTTTCAAGTACAGGGTTAAGGCAGATCAAGAGCAGAAGAAGGAGCAAAGAGGGGTCAAAGACCAAGTCTTCAAATGAAGGAAGAGAAAATTCTTCTAAGTCAAAATCGACGGGAATCACTAAGTGATTCTCGCCGACTTCGACGAGAATCGTTTGTGATTCCCGCCGATTCGACGAGAATTAGTCTGCATTCTAGCCGACTTCTTACAACTATCAGTTTTCCAAACAGAAATTCTGCCAAGGCAGAATCGACGAGAATCACTAAGTGATTCTCGCAGACTTTGACGGGAATCATTAGTGATTCCCGCCGATTCGACGAGAATCAGTCTGCATTACCGCCGATTTCATCCGGCTGACAAGGTTTCCAACTGGAATTCAGCCAAGGCAGAATTGACGGGAATCGTGAGTGATTCCCGCCGACTTCTACGGGAATCACCAATGATTTTTGCCGATTTTGCCTTAGGCAATTTTTCCCCGTTCGCTTGACCGAACCAAGATATCGTGCGTGTTTCGGCCGCGGCTAGGGTTTATCCTTGTGGGTACCACAACGGTCTTTAGGGTTGGCCTCCAGTATATATACACGCGTATTTCGAACTTCTATGGTAACTCATTCAATCAAAATCAAAAGTAGTTGACGTCGTGCCCTAGCCGATCGCGGAATCTGCCGATCGCCTGTAGCTGCTCGCAAGTTCGTCGTCGCCATTGATCGTTGATCTCAATGCTTCTTTGATCTTCCGATGACAGTACTGAGGCAAGCCGAGCGTCTCACGCATCTCTCTTGAGATCTCTTGTCTCTCGATTCGTTGAACAAGGTTAGTTCTTCATTCCGAATCGATTGAGACGATAGATCCGACTGAGATCGTTCGTAGACCTTGCTTGCTTCGTCAAGAAGTTTGGATCTACAAGGTATCGCCGCCGCAATCACTTGTCGTCGCCGATCTTGACAAGATCCTCTCCAAGAGAGAAATCCGGTTGTGGATTCTTCGTAATCTTCAAGCAAGCTTCAAAGAAAGAAGAAGGACATCGGGATCTCCAAAAGCAGTGTTTGTATTTTCTTTTACATTCTATTTTGGTTTATTATAAAGGAATTTTTATTCCTAGTTGTAAGGGTAGGGTGCAACCCGTGGTGGTGGAGTTGTGACTCCTTTGTTTGAAGGGTTCCTTCCATAGTGTGAGGATTGGATTTCAATCTGTTTGGAGAAGTGACTGAGTCGTCCCTTGGTGGGAGATAGGTCGAAGGGGGAAAGTGGACGTACCCAAATCGGGGAACCACTATAATTCTTTACGTGTTATTTTGTGCTCTGTTTGTTAATTCGTGCAGGTAAATTCAATTCCGCAAAAGACTGCACGACACCTATTCCCCCCCCCCCCCATAGGTGGATTTAGTCGACACTAGAGACTTTCAAGTGGTATCAGAGGGAGGTTACTCATCAATAAGGTTAACACCTTGAGTTAGATCCTGCATCTAGTGTCAAGAAAAAAGAAGATCTCGATAATGGATGGACTTAAGTATTCAGGAAAGATCCCAGTATGCACCAAGCTGAACTTTCCCATCTAGAAGGAAAGGATCAGGTTCTACATGGAAGCAGTCGACCCCCGACTCTTCATGATAGTGGAGGAGGGACCTTATATCCCCACTAAGGCCTCCACCATTGATCCAACCAAGAAAGTGCCCAAGAAACTCTCCGAAATGGATAAGGATGAGATGGTGCTTGTCGGACTTGACAAGAAAGCTCAAAACATTTTAGTAAGCGCCGTCGATGATTACATGATGAAAAATTTCAGCAACTGCAAGACTGCCAAGGACATATGGCACTGCTTGATCATTCTGATGGAAGGCACAGATGAAGTAAGGGATGATCGAAGATCCCTTCTGAACCAGAAGTATGAGGCCTTCAGGCAAGGTCCCAAGGAAGAAATCGGAGTGACATTCGAGAACTTCCTGAAGATCGTCAATGCCCTGAAGGGTTATGGCAGAGTGTTCACCGATGGTGAACTAAATGACAAATTCCTTAGATCCCTTACTAAGGAATGGGACACCAAGATCTGCGCCACTAGAGAATTTGGCAAGCTGGCAGAAACTGATCCTCAGATTCTGTTTGGGAAGCTTATGTCCTATGAGCTTCAGCTGAACACCAGAAAAGCTGAAGAAGAAGCCGATAAAGCCGCTGCCAAAGAAAAGACTGTAGCCCTAAAAGCCAATTACTCAAGGAAAGGCAAGGGTGCAGCCTCATCCCGCTCTTGGAAAAAAGGATGAGGAAGAAGACTCTGAGCCATGCTTTTCCGGCTCAGAGCTATCTGAAGAAGAATTCTCCTTCATCACTCGAGAGTTCAAGAAGTTCCTCAAGTTAAGGAATCAAAGAAAGAGAGACGGCTCCTCCTCCAGACATTAGAAGAAGAATTACTCTTCTGACAGGTATGAATCCAAACAGAACAAACATTGCTCTGCTGACATTATTTGCTTTGGATGTAATAAGCCAGGCCACATCGTTGCTGACTGCCACCAAAGCAAAAGAGATAAGGGGAAGGGAGAGGAGCACAGGTCCTCTAGAGATAAGAAGAAGGAGAGGAGCTACATTGCTAAAAAGCCAAAGACACTGAGTCAATCTTATTCTTCAGACTCCAGTGATGATGAGGAAGCCTACTTCGGGCTAGTGGGTCGCTCTGACTCAGAAGAAGACTGCCCCCCATTTACTGGGAAGGTAAAAGATCGTACACCCCACCCTCTCTAACTCTAACTCTGAGTCTCCTGACGATGATCTCAAGGACAGCCCATCTTCCCGTGAAGCTGAGCTCCTCAAAAAGTATGAGCTTCTGCTCAATACCTTTGAGGAATGCCGCAAGAGGTTGAGGGCTCAGAAAAAGGAGGTCAAATTCCTTATGGCTGAGGGTGTGTCCCTAAGAGAAGAGATCACTAGCTTGATTTCTCTCCGACAGGAACACCTGGGCCTGACTTCTGAGCACTCAGATTCTCTAAGGCTCCTTGACAAAAAACAGGAAGAAATCAACAAGATGGAAGAACAGCTTGCGGTAGAGAGAAAGATTGTAAAAAGCTTCTCTATGCCCAAGACTGTTCTTCCTCTAGTTAATGAATTCTCTGCTCAGGCTAAGGGGACTGGCCTAGGGCATGTGGGTGCGCCTGGTAAATCATCCAGGAGAAACAGAAAACAGAGGAGAAATAAGGCAGCTAAGAAGGCCTCTGCTGCAGAAAAGGGAAAGGCCCCACTCGGTCCTATTTCATTCAGAAAGCCTGGCTTTCCTTGCAATGAGCAGGACTTTGAGTCAACATATGGCCACTTATTCTGGCCCTTGGTTGAAAAGCCCAAGAGCCGATATGATGGTTGGACCTTCCCCCGTAACTACGGTGAGAGTGTCTTCAAGGCACCTTATGAGGAAATTCAAGTGGAGAATTATGGCCATTTCTCTAGCGGCCATAATAGGCAGCAGGCACCAAAGGACAAGCCTGTTATACTTAAGGAACAGGAAATGAAGAAATCATGTGACTGTTGTCATCATGATGCCTCCACCTCCAGATCCAAGGCCCCGGCTGGACCCACCGTTCCAAGGGTGAAGAAGGAACCTAGGAAATGGTGCAATAGGTTTGACTGTTGGTGTTGTGGTAAAGTTGGTCACTTTGTCGTGGATTGCTGGTTTAATCCAAGATACAATGAGACTCCTTTTGTTAGCAATGCGAGGCCCACCACTCGCAGGGTTAACCAACCGAGGGGGAGTGTGCTAACAAGGAATCTAGGACCCAAGTTCGATTGGGTTCCTAAGGGAAACTAATTCTGTTTTGCAGGTATGTCCAAAGGCCACCAAAACACCAATTTGGTACTTCGACAGTGGATGTTCCCGGCATATGACCGGGATAAGAAGCCTGCTGCGTGATTACTCCCCAGTCGAAAATGGACCCAAAGTCATCTTTGGAGGATCAGATCGAGGAGTCACCAGGGGTTATGGTATGATTTCCAACGGTGTATTCTCTATCACAGACGTGGCCTATATTGAAGGGTTAAACCATAACCTGATCAGTGTAAGACAGTTGTGTGATAAAGGATACGACGTTAAGTTCTGCAAGGAGAAGTGCTTGATAATATCGTGTGTCTCTTCGGAGACGGTATTCACTGGCATTAGGAGCAGAAATATCTTTTGCTTAGATTTTCTTAGCTTAGATTCTTCTACCCCTGTGTGCCTAGTAGCAAAAGGCAGTGCATCTCTTTGTGAACAATGGCACAAGAGATTAGCACATATTAATTTCAAGACTATTAATATGTTGTTTTCCAAGAATTTAGTAAGGGATGCCCCTACTATTAAGTGCATCAAAGAAAGCCCTTGTCCTGCATGTCAGATGGGCAAACAGACTCGGGCTACCTTTAAGGGCATTGCAGACAAAGACTCTTCCAGATGTCTTTATCTTTTGCATATGGACTTGTTCGGTCCAGTGCAAGTTCATAGCTTAGGAGGCAAATCATATACACTAGTGATTGTTGATGATCACTCTCGGTTTATATGGGTGTTCTTCTTGAAACGAAAGTCAGATACGTTTGACATCTTCACTAATTTTATCAAGCAGATTCAGAACGAACTTAACTGCTCCGTGGTCAAAATCAGAAGTGACCATGGAACAGAATTCGAGTCTGGTACTATGACAGAATTCTGTGAAGAACATGGTATATTTCATGAGTTTTCCTCCCCGCGTACTCCTCGGCAAAACGGAGTTGCGGAGAGGAGAAATAGAATGCTCATTAAAGCATGTACGACAATGTTGAATGACGCTTTTCTTCTAGAGTACTTCTGGGCAGAGGCTGTCAATACGGCTTGTCATGTGCAGAACTGAGCATTGATCAACAAGAATCATCGTAAGACGCCTTATGAGCTATTGAAAGGCAGGAAACCGACCATGTCCTATTTAAGGATTTTTGGCTGCAGATGCTATGTACTCAATAATGGGAAGTACCCACGTACTAAATTCGGAGAAAAATGCTTCGAAGTCATCTTCATGGGCTATAGTAGCCATAGTCAAGCTTATAGGGTTTTTAATAAGAAAACCGTAGTGGTAGAGGAATCCATTAATGTTGTATTTGATGAAGGAAGCTTGCTTTACAGCAATTCTTCCAGTGGCATTCTTGAAGATGCAGGTGCAAGGCTTGAACAGCTAAGTCTCGATGAGACTGCTAAAGATGCAACTTCCAAGTACGTCAAGGTTTCCACCTCAACGCCAACTGGAGAAGATGACAATCAGGATGGAGAAAATCTCCCAGGAGAGGGAGGAGCCCGAGAAGCTGTTAGAGCTCCAGATGCCAGACTCTTAGAGCTCCGACACGTGAGGGATCATCCCAGAGATCAGATCATAGGAGATCCTCTTGACGGTGTCAGAACTTGGAGAGGTACAATTAACGAGATTCTGCACCTTAGTTTTCTGTCACAGGTTGAGCCAAAGAAGTTCGACGAAGCGAACAAAGATGCATCATGGATATTGGCAATGCAAGATGAACTACATCAATTCGAACGATGCAACGTCTGGACGCTTGTTCCCAGACCAAAGAAACAGAATGTGATCGGCATTAAGTGGATCTTTAGAAACAAACTGGATGAACACAGTGTCATCATCAACAATAAGGCCAGACTGGTGGCTCAAGGTTACAAACAGGAGGAGGGGATTGACTTCGACCAAACCTTTGCACTGATTGCAAAGCTCGAGGCGATCATATTGTTCCTGGCGTATGCCTCTCACAAAGGATTAACTGTCTATTTGATGGACGTGAAATCTGCGTTCCTAAATGGAGATTTGAAAGAGGAAGTATATGTCGCGCAACCCCCATGTTTTGTTAATCCATAATTCCCTAATCATGTTTACTATCTTAATAAAGCATTATATGGCTTAAAACAAGCTCCTCGAGCTTGGTATGAGACTCTGTCTAGTCTTCTTCTTGAGAACAAGTTCTCGAGAGGAAAAATAGATAAGACGTTTTTCCTTAGGGAAGTAAAAGGCAAGATTCTGCTGGTGCAAATCTATGTCGATGACATAATATTCGGCTCAACGGACAACAGTCTTTGCAAGAAGTTTTCTAAACTTATGCAAGGAAAGTTTGAAATGAGCAGCATGGGAGAACTAAAGTATTTCTTGGGACTTCAAGTGAAACAGTCTTAGGATGGAATTTTCATTTCTCAGACGAAGTTCACAAATGAACTCCTCAAGAAATTCGGAATGGAGAATGAAACCTCTATGAGGAATCCAATGGGATCCACTGTGTCTCTGGACAAGGATGAGAAAGGGAAACTTTTGATGAAACCAAATACAGAAGCATAATTTGATCCCTGCTCTACCTTACTGCTAGTAGACCGGATATTATGTTTTCCACATGCGTTTGTGCCAGATATCAGGCGAACACTAAGGAATCTCATTATGTCGCTGCAAAGCAAATTCTTCGATACCTTAAAGGTACACCAAATCTTGGCTTGTGGTACCAAAGAAACAATGATGTCGAGCTGATAGGATTTTAAGATGCTGACTTTGCAGGAAGCAGGGATGATAGGAAAAGCACTTCCGGGACGTGCCAATTCCTCTAAAGAAAGCTAATTCTATGGAATAGTAAAAAACAGAACTGTGTCGCAACCTCCGCGGCTGAATCTGAGTACATCTCAGTAGGCAATTGTTGTGCACAACTTCTATGGATAAGAAATCAACTCGAAGATTATTACTTGCAGTTCAAAGAAGTTCCTATGTATTGTGACTCCTCGAGCGCAATAGCAATTGCGAACAATCCTATGTCACACAGCAGAACAAAGCATATTGAAGTGCGCTACCACTTCATTCGGGAGTATGTGGAAAACAAAGATATCTCTCTCTGCTATGTCCCCACAGATAAGCAGATTGCAGATATCTTAACAAAGCCCCTAGACGAGGCCAAGTTCAGTCTCTTCAAAACTTAACTCGTCATGCTGAACTATGAAGATTGAATACTGAAGGGCTCAAGGCTCTTGGATCAATGGGGAGCATCAGCAAGGAACTCAAGATCGAGCACGGATGCAAGAACTGAGGGGGAGCATTTGGCTCCAAGTGAAGTCCCAGATTTGCAGAAGCCAAAAAGGGGGAGATTACCCTCTCGGCTAAGGCTAAGGTGGCTGCCAATGTTAAGTAGGTGGCTACAAATGTTAAGTATGCTCTCAGGAAAATGGTAATGAATTTCACTCTCAACTGAATTTTCATTTTATGATTTTCATTCCCATATGTTCTATTCACCTTAGCTTGTAGGGTTTAGGCTTCTTCAAATAGGGGGAGATTGTTGGGTATTGTATCCACAATGTACCTGATTTGAAGAAGCCCCTGAACAAGCTAAGTTGAATTGACAATGTATTTGACGATCTTCTATCAAGTTGTGCTTGCAGCTATTCCATACTAAGTACACGCCAATGTCAGGGTGCAATGGGTCAATATACACGGGTATATTCAATGTTATCCCTCGTTGAGTAGATCAGTGTGTTGACTCACGTGTGCTCTCTCTATTGGAGTGTACTTATTTTCAAGTACAGGGTTAAGGCAGATCAAGAGCAGAAGAAGGAGCAAAGAGGGGTCAAAGACCAAGTCTTCAAATGAAGGAAGAGAAAATTCTTCTAAGTCAAAATCGACGGGAATCACTAAGTGATTCTCGCCGACTTCGACGAGAATCATTTGTGATTTCCGCCGATTCGACGAGAATCAGTCTGCATTCCCGCCGACTTCTTCCAGCTATCAGTTTTCCAAATAGAAATTCTGCCAAGGCAGAATCGACGGGAATCACTAAGTGATTCTCGCCGACTTCAACGGGAATCGTTAGTGATTCCCGCCGATTCGACGAGAATCAGCCTGCATTCCCGCCGATTTAATCCGGCTGACAAGGTTTCCAACTGGAATTCGGCTAAGGCAGAATCGACGGGAATCGTGAGTGATTCCCGCCAACTTCGACGGGAATCATCAACGATTCTCGCCGATTTTTCCTTAGGCAATTTTTCCCCGTTCGCTGGACCGAACCAAGATGCTGTGCGCTGTTTTGGCCAGGGCTAGGGTTTCTCCTTGTGGGTCCCACAACGGTCTTTAGGGTTGTGTTGGTACCCTAGTTTGATTTGAGTTTAGTCCTCTCCTTTGTGCCCCTTGACCCAAGAAATATCTATGGTCAATGGTTAGAAGTCTAGCTGTAGAGTCCTCGCTTTTCCAAATTGAGAATTTGGTTAAGTAGGTTTTTCGTTCGACTATCGTCTATCGGCTGATCGACGATCGTCTATCAGTTGGTCGACTATCTGTTCTGCGCTGATAGTTCGACTATCTGCTGATAGGTCGACTATCTGTTCTGCGCTGATAGTTCGACTATCTGCTGATAGTTCGACTATCTGTTGATAGTTCGACTATCTGTTCTGCACTGATAGTTCGACTATCTGTTGATAGGTCGACTATCTGTTCTGCGCTGATAGTTCGACTATCTGTTGATAGTTCGACTATCTGTTCTGCGCTGATAGTTCGACTATCTGTTGATAGTTCGACTATCTGTTCTGCACTGATAGTTCTACTATCTGTTGATAGTTCGACTATCTGTTTCGTCTTGATAGTTCGACTATCTTTTGATAGTTCGACTATCTGGTTTGTTCTGATAGTTCGACTATATTTTGATAGATCGACTATCTGTTTTCTGAGGTAGGTCGACTATCTGCTTGATAGGTCGACTATCTCTGTGCGCTTGATAGTTCGACTATCTGTCCTAGATAGATCGACTATCTGATAGTTCGACTATCTGCTCTGATAGTTCGACTATCTGCCGGGGTAGTTCGACTATCTTCTTCGATAGTTCGACTATCTGGATTGTTCGACTATCTGCCCGATAGCTCGACGATCTCCGTGCGTCGTTCGACGATCTTCGAAGGTCGTTCGACGTTTTCTGTCTGCCTTTGTATTTTGTATTTATTTATTATATTTAATTATTTAATACATTTTCTGGCACACTATTTTAAGCTGTATGATAAAATTTCCAGGCATTATTTGCTCTATTCTTTTTGCCTGAGTTCAAATCTTTTAAGATAAAGTTGTTTGTCTTATTAGCTGTCTCTTTAAATTACTTTATCTGCTGACAGCCCTTTATAGCCGTTGGACTGAAAAGTCTTCTTTTTGCTATAAAGAGATTATTTCTGATGTGACTTTATTTAGTCCTTCTGTTATCTGATTTAAGCCTGCAGCTTCTTAGAAAGAGATTTATCCCTTTTATAGAATGTTTTGCTGCAGAGATATTTCTGTCTTCTTGATATTTACAGCCCAGGTCTCAAGGCTCAGAAGAAGACAAATAATTCAAATGGAAGAGAGCCGTTGCTTGCTGATGATTATATAAAGAACCCTTTGAAGAAGGATTCAAGCTAGTTAATAGAAGCTAATAGCTAACCAGAGTTACACACATTCTCAAGCTCTCAAGCATTCATCTAGTTCAAGCTTCCTGCTCTCAGCAATCTCCATCTAACTGAGAAGTGTTAAGATCTTCATCTCTTCTTCACCTGAGTTCTCCTGCTTTCAGGAAGTTCAACTCAGAGTTCCTTTGAAGAAGAAGAAGAAGATAGCTGCTTGAAGAACTTTGATTTTATTATTTACTTTCTTCCTGTAGCTTTTCCTTCAGAACTTTCTGAAGAGTTTCTCTGCACTGAAGCAAGACTTCACCTGGACATTCTTGAGCCAGGGGGAGCCTTGATTCTTTAGAGCATTCTAGCTCAGTGCAAGTTTTTTGTGCTTCTCTAATCTATTGTAAAATAGAGAAGACATCTTAACCTTCTTCCCCCTCCTGTACAGGGTTATTACTCCCTTCAAAAGTATCCCTTGGTGGCAGGGCACCTGATCAAAAACCTGTGCTTGGTTTTTAGACACCTGATTAAAAGTCTAAAGGGTTTCTGGATCTACCTGAAGCAGATCCTGTTGGTGGCAGGGCACCTGATCAAAAACTTGAGTGGATTCCTACCGTGTGGGTAGAAGAGTGGACGTACCCAAGTTGTTTGGGGAACCACTATAAATTTCCTTGTGTCGTCTGGATTCCATTGTTTAATTCCTGCATTGTGGCTGTGATTAGATATAACTAGGTTGCTAGTTGCTGATTAGGTTTTTCCAAGCTTAACTGTAATTACAGTTAGCTTGTGTTTGTACACATCACTTGTGTTAGGCTTTAAGGTTAAATCAATATCTATAATCTTTTCATTCCGCACTTCACTCCAAGGGAGTTGGGTAGACTATTTAGTTTTGTCTGTGCAAAATTTGATAACTCTATTCACCCCCCCTCTAGAGTAGTATCTATCCCTTCACTTTCAGGTTGGCCTCCGATATATATACACGCGTATTTCGAACTTCTACAGTAACTCATTCAAGCAAAATCAAAAGTAGCTGACGTCGTGCCCTAGCCGATCGCGGAAACCGCCGATCTCCTATAGCCGCTCGCAAGTTCGTTGTCGTCATTGATCGTTGATCTCAGTGCTTCTTTGATCTTCCGATGACAGTACTGAGGCAAGCCGAGCGTCTCATGTATCTCTCTTGAGATCTCTTATCTCTTGATTCGTTGAACGAGGTTAGTTCTTCATTCTGAATCAATTGAGACGATTGATCTGACTGAGATCATTCGTAGACCTTGCTTGCTTCGTCAAGAAGTTTGGATCTACAAAGTATCGTCGCCGCAATCACTTGCCGTCGCCGATCTTGACAAGATCCTCTCCAAGAGAGAAATCTGGTTGTGGATTCTTCGTAATCTTCAAGCAAGCTTCAAAGAACGAAGAAGGACATCGGGACCTCCAAAAGCGGTGTTTGTATTTTCTTTTACATTCTATTTTGGTTTATTGTTAAGGAATTTTTATTCCTAGTTGTAAGGGTTGGGTGCAACCCGTGGTGGTGGAGTTGTGACTCCTTTATTGGAAGGGTTCCTTCCGTAGTGTGAGGATTGGATTTCAATCCGTTTGGAGAAGTGACCGAGTCATCCCTAGGTGGGAGATAGGTTGAAGGGGGAAAGTGGACGTACCTGATGAGTCCCCATTTCATATCTATTTCCGGACTCATCTGGGCTCGTTTTCTTGTCTTTGCACTATCTTTTTGTGCCATTAGCACTCCTTTTGGTTCGCTTCGACATTACTCGTCTTGTGCACTCTTTTAGCCTATTTCTGTGCGTGTGTGTATTCCCCTCGTGTGATGCATTTTATATATATTTGTGACTGCCATGATCGACAGCACGTGCAGTTTTCCTGCAGGTTCGGGGATCGTGTGGGCGTCCGGCGTAGGGCTTTCTCCATTTTTGGCAAAGGATTCAATGGTCGTGCGTTTTTACCCACGCACGACCATCGACCTCTTTGGCGCACGACCGCCGGTCGTGCGCAGTCTGGGCTCTCATTTTATTGTCCTGTCCCGCCATATCGCACGATCACCAGCTATACTGCGCACGATCACTGCTCGTGCGCTGCCGGTCGTGCGCAGTCATGCCATCTTTTTTCCACTTTTCTGTCCCATATCGCACGATCACCACCCTTGCCGCGCACGATCACTGATCGTTCGCTGCTGATCGTGCGCATGCTTAAATTTCCTGGTGCAGGTTCTACAGGTTGTTGCCGCACGGGCGCTGACATTGTTCGCGCACGACCACTGGCGGTGCGCCTATGGTCGTGCGCGCTATTTAATCCTGCTTCTATAAATTGGCCTGCTCCGCTAATTAGGTCAACGGACCTTGATCCAACTTGGCCGCCACTTCGCCCTTCCGCATTTCAGACGCTCCATCCATCTCCACCTTCATCCCTACCATCGGGAGGTGATTTCTGGCGATTCTAAAGCATTCCGCATCCTCCGGTGACCCTTCCGGCCATTAATGACCTCTTCTCCGAGCTTTATACCGAAGAAGAAGATGATGGAGACGACCTAGAGAATGGACTCAAAGGCCCTCGAGGTGACATCTCGTCAGTACCGGAAGCCTCCTCGGACTGCGCGTGGAAGCGGATTGACAACCCGCACCTCCGGCCAACAACAGCGGTGGATCTTCACTCTCTTGGTTTACTCTTCCTCTATCTTTCTTGTAATGTATGAATGACTCATGCTTGTTATGAACTGCAATGTCTAGTTATTTGTAATTGGATTTTTGTTGTTTGAACTTGTTTATGAGATTTGTGTTGTGATGCGCCTCGCCCCATCTCACTTCCATCGTTCCACTTGATTGCACTCTACACTGAACACCTCACCCACTGGCTCACCGTCCATTCGCCCTACCGAAGTACGGCATAGCGGCTGATACACCCATCTCGCCTTATGAAGCGGTGAGTGCGACCCGCATTTTTCCTTTTAGTTTAATTGGTTGTAAGAACACAAATCTCAAAGCCCCTTTGTTTTTTCTTTTATTTCACAAACTCTAATAACAATAATTTCGGATTATTCGTCGTTCCACGCCAACTGCATTCCTCAAGAGACCGACACTCGGGGATTTATTCCCAAACTTTATTACTTGTGCGACTGATGCGCTTGCCGTATTTACACGCATGAAGTTTTTGGCGCCGTTGCCGGGGAGTGCAACTGTTGAACGATCCATGACCCTGAAAATTTTGTTATTAGAGTTATTTCGTTTTGTTTTATTTTTATCCCTTTTCCCCTATGTTGTCATTTCATTGTTGGAGTTGTTAGCTTTACTCGAAGAATTTACGCAAAGTAGTTTTACCCGCTATTTTTGATATTTCTACAATGTGGGCCAATTTCAATATGCGTTGCCCTCATTGTGGAGACATCTCTCATGCTAGCGATAGATGTCCTCAGAAGTATAGTGCCCAGGAAATTCATGACTCTACATTACGCAGATATAAGCCTGTTATCCACCAACCCGCGGAGCCATTACCGCACTACTTCTTTTCGGCTTCAGCTGTTGCTGCACCGCCGAAGCCGGCCAAGCAGTGCATTTTTTGTCGAAGCTGGGATCATGCATTGAAGGATTGCACTACTTATTTAGCTGAATTGGGAGTGGATGATGAGCCGGATTTTCGGATTATTCCCACTTCAACCTTGTGCAGCACCCCTTCAACCTCGGTTTATGCACCATTGCTATCCCCATGTTTCGGAGAAAGCATTTCTGGTACACGCACCGATGCTTGTGTTGATCCCCATTCTTGCGTGGATATCTATACTTCTGATGAACATTCATTACCTAGTATTGAGTCTGGGTGCGAAAAGCCAGTTCTTGACTTTCTGTCGAGTTCTGTACCTTCACCTTCGTCTTTGCATAATATTCTGTCTTTTTCTGATATTTCTGTTAAGGTTGATTCGCAGGTGGAAACTAGCATTTCCAGCTTTCTGTTAGATCCTATTGTGGAGGACAATTCCGTGGTCGAGGCTGCTGCTTTTACCCCATGTGAGGATGTTCAATGCACAGACGAGGTGGAGGCTGCGCTAGGAACTTCTTGTACCATCCTGGACAGTGGTGTTCAGTTTTCTGCAATTTCACCAATGGGGGATGATTCCGGAATCATCTCCAAGATGAAGGATCCTTTATGTTATTCTTCTGATTTATTTCTTGACCCTATTCTTATTTTCACATCCCTGCAGGACCCCATTGTGGAACCGGTTCGATCAGTACAAGGGCCTGTAATGCGGCCTACGACTGCTAGAGACCATTTGTAGGTGGTGTTGGAAACGACGAGCTTCACAAGTTATTTCTTGTCCATGCCTGACATTTATGACAGGTATACTTATACAGGTAGTGGGGCATTTGTTCTGTCTCCATACCGGTACCCGCTACCAAAATGCGTGCATGAACAATTGCCTGAGCATTTCTATTTTCATACGCCAATCAGCTAATACTTGTTTAGAAGTTGAATAAGTCCTGTTGGGAGACAGAAAACCCAATAGTTATCTAGATAGCTTGTTCTTTTCTTTCATTGTAGGATTTTAGCAATAGTTAATCTTTTTTAATCTCTTATTTTATTTTCATGCTCCTTTAGTCTCTAAATGTTTGTGGTAGCTCCGCCTCATTTCCTTATCTCCCGTGCGCACCCGCAGCGTTATCCAAGCGATCTTGGTATAAAACTAGGTTGCCTGTAATTTTGATATATCGCGCACGACCACTGATCGTGCGCGCTATTTATTTTCGCACGATCACTGGTCGTGCGGTCGGCCCAGTTTTTATATAAAGATCCCTCGGGCTATGCTGAGCGTGCGCCCTAATCTCTCGCTCCCGATTTACTATTCGTGCGCCGTCCTCCCGATCTCCCGCCCCCCTCTTCTGCTCCGGCAAATCTCCGGGAGATTTCTTCTCTCCTCGCTGCTCCGGATCTCCCTCTTGCGATGGCTTCTACCTCAAATCGCAGGGCTGTCAACGCTTACCAGTGTTCCACTCCGGCTCAAGTGCTATCGAGGATGGCGACGTTTCAGAAGGACACCCACCAACGCCGGTATGATGAACTGAAGAACAAACCCTTCCTCCCTCAGCGTCTTGTGGATTGGGAGGAGTTGAGGTCCATTGGAGATGGCGGCGTCCTTGCGGATTCGGTCCTCCACCTCTACTCGTTTGATAAGTGGCGTCATGTTTTTGAATGCCGCGAACCTGGATACAAAGAACTTACTTTGGAGTTCCTCTCCATGTTCGAGTGGGAGTGTGACACGATCGGCTACCGTCCTGTTGACTGCTCCTTTCGGATTAGGGGACGGGTAATTTCTATGACCATCCATGAGCTGGGCGTCCGAGCCGGATTTTACTTGGATATCTCAAAGCCACAGGGTTTAGGCTTCGGCTTCCCTGAAGGAACCTCCCATGGTTCTGCTTGGCATGAAATCATGGGTACAGACGAGGAGTATGTGGCTCGGAAGGCCAAGTCGACAAAAATTGTCTCACCTGCCTTACGGTACCTTTAGCATCTGCTTAGTCACTCTCTCACTGCACGGTCGCTTAGCCAAAATGTGGTGGGGTTGCAGGATTTAGTTTCTCTATATAGCATGCTCAGTCGGCAACCCATTCACCTTGGTTATTTGTTGGCGACATTCTTCCACCATGAGGCTACATATCTCCTCGCCGGCGCGATAGGTGGTGCTTACTACATCACTCGCATCGCGAAGGATTTGGGAGTTTGGGACAGTTTGCCGCCGATGGAGCAGGTTACCACCCCCTCTGTTATCACCCATGCCAACATGGTTAGTTTTCATTTACTGCGTGTTATTGGGCAGCGAGCCGATCGCCGATTTGAAATTGTTATGTCGGGCGACGCCCGAGGAGCTCGACAGGAGGATGAGGATGGAGTTGCGCCGGAATCATACGCCATGGGTGGGCGGAGAGCTGCAGGAGGCACTCGGCCACGTCATTCGCAGTCACCACAGCAACCACCATCCGAGCCGGAGAGACAAGCCGGACCTCACTCTAGTGCTGCACAGGGTTAGAGCATTCCATTCTTGCATGAGCGGCTCGCAGATATTGAGGCCTCCCAGTTGGGGATGCAGGACCTGATATATCAGCAGGCTTTGAGCGGTGGCCTGAACATCCCTCCACCGCCAGCTCGTTTCGCTCCCGCTCCACGGCTGTCACCCGTTGAGATCCACAGCAGCGACGAAGAATGAGGGCAATTCCTCCGCCCCGCAGCTACCTCTGCATTTTTAGCTTCAGATTCTGTTATGTCCTGACATTTTGTTATTTTTATTTTTTTCTGCAACTTTTTATTTACTGTGCGAACAATTTATAAACTGCTAATACAGGTATTTGGTCCACCTTAAGGAGGGTAAACAAAAGGGCTATTCGGGAGACAACCCAAGCTTGGACCTCTTTGGTCCTTCTTCTTTTTGTGCTTTTTATTTCACTTGTCTATTTTATTTGCTGTTATTTGTCTTTTTTTTGTCTGTTCCACCTAATTCGCAGGTACAACATATTTTTGTGCGATCCAGCAACCTCTGCCTTCTGGTATGCTCATTCTTTGGAGCATGGGTACCCTCTCTCCTTAGTCTTCTTTTTACTTTAGATGCCCATTTTCATTTCTGCCCGTGTTTTCATTCAAGTCTGGGGGGAAGAGTCGCTTATGCACTCCACGAGCACACTGAGAGCATGCCAGTAGTTTTATTTTATATTTCATTATTGTAGAATCATGCTGCACACACCTTGCCACCCACACGAGCGCGCACTTGACCACGCGTACGGCTCGAGTCAATGTTATCGTTTTGTGTCAATTTTAAAATGGCGGTGCTGACTCAGGATTTTAATTTAGAGTAGTTTGAAACTCGTGCAGTGCTCCTAATCGAGTACTCTCGTGGTGTAGAAATTGTATAGATTTAATTTTTCTTTATACTTGCAAATTTATATTTTTTCTGCATTCGTAAATGATGTTTGTCCTACTCCAAATTGTGAATCCGGAGCAATCTGTCGGTAGCGTAGGAATGTGTATAGGCGTCTCTAGCTTCGTATTGCTCGAGTCGGGAGGAAGGATCATTTTTCTCAGTGGCTAAGAACTTGCCCCAAGCTACTTTCGAAGCATTGGTGCATGGTTAGTCTAGCGTAAGAGTGATGTAGGCCATCATGTTGGCCCGGTTGAGCTTTGTACCCTTCCTAACGTCGCCCTCGCTAGCCCCTTTGTGCCTACCCTTCCTTTTGATTCAGCACCACCGTTATTTCACCAAAGCCTCATAGCCTATCCTAGTCGCACACCCAAATCGAGCTCTAGTATTTCATATTTTCATTTTGGGTTGTGATGTGGTGTATTAATTGTGAAAAAGTGGAAGTGCGCACAAGTTAAATCGGCTGAATTGTTGAAAATAAAGAGATGTAAAAGAAAAAAAAGGAAAATGAAAAGTGAAAAGAAAAATAAAAATTGTTTGAAGTTCTTGTTGAAAATGATTTTGATTTGGAGTAGGCGGTGCACACACCCATGTTGCAAAAGTTAAGTCAGGGGGTGTGGTGCACTCGCGCGTTTTGTGGTTTGCCGAGGGATTCTATTAGGCGAGCTCATTTGGGTTAGGTGCTTAGCCTTTCTTTTTATCATTATTTACCTCACTGTAACCCAAGCCTCATCATTACCCGAAGTCCTACGGACTCACGCTAGAGTCAAACTAGTGCCGTGGAGAGAGTGTGAACCGGCAAGCATATGGTCCCCGACATTGGTGGATTCCTTTGGAGGTGATCACGAGCCCCGATCTTTGGCAATGCTTAGCCGAGCGACTTGCCTACTTTCTTCCTACACATGACCGAGCGATTCTCCGGCATTCAATTTTTGAGTAGTGACAATATTTATTTCCTTTTGTCGAAAATTATAAATTTCATAGTATAATTAAAAATTTCTTCTATTATATTTTCTATACGCTTGAGTCTTCGATTTCTCGTTCTACTTTAGATCGAAGTTACTTCGTCAGCTTGCTGTTTTAGAGTTCACGGGATGATTATTTGCCCGGGACGTGCAAATGAGTAAGTCTGGGGGTGTGATGAGTCCCCATTTCATATCTATTTCCGGACTCATCTGGGCTCGTTTTCTTGTCTTTGCACTATCATTTTGCGCCATTAGCACTCCTTTTGGTTCGCTTCGACATTACTCGTCTTGTGCACTCTTTTAGCCTATTTCTGTGCGTGTGTGTATTCCCCTCGTGTGATGCATTTTATATATATCTGTGGCTGCCATGATCGACAGCGCGTGCAGTTTTCCTGCAGGTTCGGGGATCGTGTGGGCATCCGGCGTAGGACTTTCTCCATTTTTGGCAAAGGAGTCAATGGTCGAGCGTTTTTACCCACGCACGACCATCGACCTCTTTAGCGCACGACCGCCGGTCGTGCGCAGTCTGGGCTCTCATTTTATTGTCCTGTCCCGCCATATCGCACGATCACCAGCTATACCGCGCACGATCACTGCTCGTGCGCTACCGGTCGTGCGCAGTCATGCCATCTTTTTTCCACTTTTCTGTCCCATATCGCACGATCACCACCCTTGCCGCGCACGATCACTGATCGTGCGCTGCTGATCGTGCGCATGCTTAAATTTCCTAGTGCAGGTTCTACAGGTTGTTGCCGCACGGGCGCTGACATTGTTCGCGCACGACCACTGGTCGTGCGCGCTATTTAATCCTGCTTCTATAAATTGGCCTGCTCCGCGAATTAGGTCAACGGACCTTGATCCAACTTGGCCGCCACTTCGCCCTTCCGCATTTCAGATGCTCTATCCATTTCCACCTTCATCCCTACCATCGGGAGGTGATTTCCGGCGATTCTAAAGCATTCCGCATCCTCCGGTGACCCTTCCGGCCATTAATGACCTCTTCTCCGAACTTTCTACCGAAGAAGAAGATGATGGAAACGACCTAGAGAACGGACTCAAAGGCCCTCGAGGTGACAGCTCGTCGGTACCGGAAGCCTCCTCGGACTGCGCGTGGAATGACTCTCTTGGTTTACTCTCTTGGTTTACTCTTCCTCTATCTTTCTTGTAATGTATGAATGACTCATGCTTGTTGTGAACTACAATGTCTAGTTATTTATAATTGGATTTTTGTTGTTTGAACTTGTTTATGAGATTTGTGTTGTGATGCGCCTCGCCCCATCTCACTTCCATCGTTCCACTTGATTGCACTCCGCACTGAACACCTCACCCACTGGCTCACCGTCCATTCGCCCTACCGAAGTACGACATAGCAGCCGATACACCCATGTCGCCTTGTGAAGCGGTGAGTGCGACCCACATTTTTCCTTTTAGTTTAATTGGTTGTAAGAACACAAATCTCAAAGCCCCTTTGTTTTTTTCTTTTATTTCACAAACTCTAATAATAATAATTTCGGATTATTCGTCGTTCCACGCCAACTGCATTCCTCAAGAGACCGACACTCGGGGATTTATTCCCAAACTTTATTACTTGTGCGACCGGTGCGCTTGCCGTATTTACACGCATCAGTACCCAAATCGGGGAACCACTATAATTCTTTGCATGTTTTTCTGTACTCTGTTTGTTAATTTGTGCAGGTAAATTCAATTCCGCAAAATACTGAACGACACCTATTCCCCCCCCCCCCCCATTAGTGGATTTAGTCGATACTAGAGACTTTCAGAAACTTCAGCGACACCCCGAGCTCGGCTTGGTCCCAGGTTGTAACACCCCTATCCGTCGCATAGCATATAGCAGTAGGTCCGGCCGGGGCCCGACGCCATATACTACGGACAGACCGGTTGGTTACGCGTTGAAACCATTCAACCAATCATGTCGTCCTACACAACACCTAGCAGAAGCAAATTATTAGGTTGCAAAAGAAATAAGAACCCAGCCACAACAGCATGAATGTCCACTACAAACTCAGGAATGTATACATAACACAAAGGAGAAATGGCCTTAAGTCCTTACACTGTTCACTTAACAAAAGAAGTGTTTTCATACTTCGGCTCGCATGCCGGCCATACATGAAAAACGGGAAGAAACATGAGCAATTAGGCCTTCGAGGGCCGGCACAGCAACAAGGGCTTTAGCCCGCTATTTCCCGCTCTGCTCCGCAGCACCTGCAAGCAATAAACCACCGCCCGGTGGCAAACAGTAGCAACGGTCAGCAATGCTGACCAAATTATAACGATCTTGCCCCCACAATCGGGGCGGCGATGCTCTTTCCTTGCACTTTATTAGCATAGGCATTTATATAAAGTATTTGCACTTCACCACAGGCGTAGGCTCGCACGGCCACACACCCCGTACACTCAGGGCACATTCTCGGCGAACCGGCCAACGTCACGTCAATTCAAGCCATAGACGTTCCCAATCCACCACCGCCTCTTGGACGGTCATCCATATGAGCATTTTGTCTTATTGGCCTTGGTCACGACAATTTAAGCCATAGACCGTCGAAGACCCTCATCCATGTCAACGGTCCTACCGAACGACATAGATCGGGTACGGTTCCGCCTGACCCGTGCTCATACCGCAACGACAATTTAAGCCATATGCGCAGGCCAAGACTCACTGAGTCCCGTTTCCACCACAATAATCACATAACCCGGTTATGTTCACGTTGGCCCCCGGCCACCGTGTTGGCAAAACCCGCTTTTGCCCAGTTTTCTGGGTGCACCTTGGAGTTAATCTCCAAGGCTCCCTGATGCAATCTACCACGTAGAAAACCCGAAAACACCCAAACACCCGGATTCTTGCCCGGTTCAAATGCAATGCAACATCACCGATCCGGCTCTACATGTCCGAATAGGCTTCACACACAATGCCTACGTCCGTTTTCGCATACGGACTATACACAAGGGGGACTTCACATATCTACCCCAAGGAACGCTCCAACTCTTCGCTCACTCGCGAGAGCGGGCTTCCTATGCAAAGGAAAAGAGGGCTTCACATGCCCAAGGATGAGAAATCATTACCCTTGCATTCTTCCGCGGTGCCATCGAAAACTATACGGTTGGAAAGCACCGCAACGGCGTCGCCTCCGCGGATCTGGACTCGGATCGCGATTCGGAGCTCCGAAGCTCTTCCGGAGGCCGGATCTTGGACTCCTCCTTCCTCCTTGCTCTCCCTTCTCTCTAACTTTTAGAGAGAGATTGGCCAATGAAAAATGGGTTTCTAAACCCTATTTCCCGACTATAACCACGCAGGAGCAGCCCCCCACCATCGGATCCAAAGCCAAGGAAACGAACGGCCCGGATTAAATCCAAAATCATAAAATCTGGGCCGAACACAGGTTGGCACACGGCCGTGTGCCTGGCCGTGTAGCTCATTCGCCGTCTCGACCAAAATTGAAAACTAGCGCACAGCCTTTGACACGGCCTCCGACACGCCCGTGTCACCTGCGACACGCCCGTGTCGGGACCCGTGTCACGCCCCCCATGTGCAATCGGCCAACAATTTACAGTTAGAGGGGTACACGGCTTGGTGACACGGCATCAGACACGCCCGTGTCAAGCTAGACACGCCCGTGTTCGTGCCCGTGTCATTACCCGTGTACCCAACCGCACAGTACAGGTGTGACACGGCCCGGGACACGCCCGTTTCTTAGGGCGTGTTCCACCACACGACCATCGTCGACCTGCACTGGTCGACGACACGGCCAGCTCGACGGCCCGAGCTCGACACGCCCGACACGGCCTTCGACACGCCTGTGTCGGGACCCGTGTCACCTGCACCAAAAATCTGTCTTGGCCAAATTCGATCCCCGTCGCTCCTACAACATTTTGGGGTGTTACAATTCTACCCCCCCCCCCCCCTTAAAGAATTTCCACCTCCTGCTTCTTGTACAACCTTGCCTCACCCGTTTCAAGCCACGATAACGGCGTGCGACACTTCCTACCATAGAGGGCCTCGAAGGGCGCCATTTGTATACTCGCTTGGTAGCTGTTGTGAAAGTGAAGGGATAGATACTACTCTAGAGGGGGGGTGAATAGAGTTTTCAAATTTTGCACTAGACAAAACTTAATGGTCTACCCAACTCCCTTGGAGTGAATTGCGGAATTAAAAGATTATAGATATAGAATTAACCCTATAGCCTAACACAAGTGTTGTGCACAAACTCAAGCTAACTGTAATTACAGTTAAGGCTTGGAAATCCTAATCAGCAACTAGCAACCTAGTTATATCTATTCACAGCCACAAAGCAGGAATTAAACAAGGCAATCCAGACGACACAAGGAATTTATAGTGGTTCCCCAAACAACTTGGGTACGTCCACTCTTCTACCAACAAGGTAGGAATCCACTCAGGTTTTTGATCAGGTGCCCTGCCACCAACAGGATCTGCTTCAGGTAGATCCAGAAACCCTTTAGACTTTTGATCAGGTGTCTAAAAACCAAGCACAGGTTTTTGATCAGGTGCCCTGCCACCAAGGGATACTTTTGAAGGGAGTAATAACCCTGTACAGGAGGGGGAAGAAGGTTAAGATGTCTTCTCTATTTTACAATAGATTAAAGAAGCACAAAAACTTGCACTGAGCTAGAAAGCTCTAAAGAATCAAGGCTCCCCCTGGCTCAAAGATGTCCAGGTGAAGTCTTGCTTCAGTGCAAAAAACTCTTCAGAAAGCTCTGAAAGAAAAACTACAAGAAGATAATAAATAATAAAATTAAAGATCTTCAAGCGGCTATCTTCTTCTTCTTCTTTTTCAAAAGAACTCTGAGTTTGAACTTTCTGAAAGCAGGTGAACTCAGGTTGAAGAAGAGTAGAAGATCTTAACACTTCTCAGTTGGATGAGTATTGCTGAGAGCAGAAGAACATTGATCTTGATGAAGGCTTGAATGCTTAAGTGAACTGGTTAACTAGTTAGCTAGCTTGAATCCTTCTTCAAAGGGTCCTTTTTATAACAGCAACAAGCAACGGCTCTCTTCAATTTGAATTACTTATCTTCTTCTGAAACTTGAGACCTGGGCTATAAATATCAAGAAGACAAAACAATCTCTGTAGCAGAAACATTCTATAAAAGGTATAAACCTCTTTCTAGGAAGCTGCAGGAAGCAATCTGATAATAAAGTACTAAATAAAGTCATATCAGAAACAAACTCTTTATAGCAGGAGAATGACTTTTCAGTCTAACGGCTATAAAGGACTGACAGCAGATAAAGTAAAATACAAAGTCAGCTAATAAGACAAACAACTTTATCTGAAAAGATTTTACTCATGCATAAGGGATGGAGCAAATATTGCCTGGAAATATTATCATAAAACAACTGAAAAGATATGCCAGATAATGTATTAATTAATTAAATATAATAAATAAATACAAAATATAAAGGCAGACAGAAAGCGTCGAACGACCCTCGGAGATCGTCGACCAACGCACGGAGATCGTCGAACTATCGGACAGATAGTCGAACTATCCAGATAGTCAAACTATCACAGAAGATAGTCGAACTATCACAGCAGATAGTCGAACTATCAGAAGATAGTCGAGCTATCAGATAGTCGACCTATCAACAAATAGTCGAACTATCAAGGCAAAACAGATAGTCGAACTATCAACAGATAGTCGAGCTATCAGATAGTCGACCTATCAACAGATAGTCGAACTATCAAAAACAAACAGATAGTCGACCTATCAACAGATAGTCGAACTATCAGATAGTCGAACTATCAAAGCAGATAGTCGAACTACCAAGCGAGAACAGATAGTCGACCTATCAACAGATAGTCGAACTATCAACGCAGAACAGATAGTCGAACTATCAACAGATAGTCGAGCTATCAGATAGTCGACCTATCCAAGCAGATAGTCGAACTATCAAAGCACACAGATAGTCGAACTATATGCCGATAGTCGAACTATCCTCGCAGACTGAAAGTCGAACAACTGATAGATGATCATCGAACAGTTAGTCGACGATAGTCGAGCGGCGTTCGACGATAGTCGAACGAACAAACTACTTAACCAAATTCTTCATCTGGAAAAGTGAGGACTCTACAGCTAGACTACTAACCATTGACCATAGATATTTCTTGGGTCAAGGGACTAAAAAGACAAGACTAAACTCAAATCAAACTAGGGTACCAACAATCTCCCCCTATTTGAGTTAAGTCTCTTAAAAAACTAAAACACAGAGCTAGCTATAGAACACTATAATCAATACAGAAAATAGATAGCAATTAACTAGCAATTATCAAACAGATAGATATAAAATAGCAGTCAATCAAAAAATTAAGAGTCTACAGAATCTGGCAAAGAGTCAGAAGAACTTGGAACAAAAGAAATTTTCCTCAGGGGATCAATAGCCTCTTTCTTTGACATCTTCAAGTCCTGCACACCAATAATCTTTAATTCTGCAGCCCTTGGAACAACTGCCTCTAGATGCTTTTCCATATACTTTGAAGGGTAAAATACATCAGGGCTGATCTGGAACTTTTCGAATTCCTTCTTTCTGAATGAAGACATAGTGGTTAGTCCAGTGGTGTCCTTCCCTTCAGCTTTTGCTTTTCTGATTTGAGCTGCTCCAACCAATTCGTGAAAACGAGCCATCCTAAAGTTAGGATCAAGCTCAGGACTTTCATAAGCAGTCTCAGAAGGAGCAACCTCTTTATCTTGATTAACTAGATAAGACATGGGAGCAGACTTAGCAAAGTTCTTGCTAGAATATTTAAACAAAATAAACTACTTACCTTTTGAAACAATTTTTTCAGACTGCACTGGTATTGGAGAAGAAACTCTTTTCTTTGGAGAAGGAGGAGGGGAAAAGGTTGGTCTTTGATACACAACCTCCTTCACTTGTTCTCTTACTTCAGTAACATGTCTTTGAGAACCAGAATAAGATCTGCCTTGGGAACTTTGAGAGCTTTTCCTTGACTGAAGCTGAGAAGGTGCAGATTTTCCAGAAGAGGCAGATGGATTAGCAGAAAGGTTCCCAGAGGCTCCTGCACTGGGAGGGGGAGGAGGAGGACCTCTGGGAGTCCATCTTGAAACAGGACTATCATACCTCTTAGATCTTTTTCTCTCTTTCTGCTGGTTCTTGGAGAACCACATCCAATGCTGAAACTCTTTTGATTTTGGGTCAATTCCTTTCAGAATATAGTATGGAGTATCATTATCACGGCTGGGAGGAGGAGGAGCAATTGCTTTCCTTTTCTTCTAAGCAGCTTTCTTTTTCTTCGAATTTTCAGATAAATCAGAATCCTCTGCATCTTCAGAGTGAGATGAAGGAGGATTGTCATAAGGATCATAGGCTTCAGAAACAGCCTTTTCTTTTAAAGCAGCTTTCTCTTTTTCCTCTTCAATGGCATCCTGAGCCAGAAGGAAATCCAAATCCAACCCTGGTGAATCATCCCAAATAGTTGACTTTTCAATTTGCAAATCTTTTTCTTTTTCCTCTAACAAAGATTGAACTCTTTGATTCCAAGCAACTCTTGCTTTCTCTTCTTGATTTTCAGATATATCTTCCATGTCATCTAAAAATGAATCCAATTCTAGATCTACTTGAGCATCAGGATCCTCTGGAGCAGCTTCTGAAACAACTGCTATAACCTGAGCAGCTAAATCTTCTTTAATATAATCTGTAGATTTATGAATACAAATCTGCTAAATAAGCTAAAATCATTCCTTCTAGGTATTCACAAGCTATCAAATTAATTGACTCGTCAATAAAGCGGATGAGTGAATTACCTTCATATTTTACCAACTCCCAAGACTCATCTAGGTAGGATGTAATAATCCCTTCTAGGAAATGGGCAACCACAGGAGTGGTGAGATCTTCTAAGCAAACCTTCACCGCAAATTCAGATAACATAATAGCATCAGATATTTCTTTTTCCGATAACACAGAAACTGATTTATCTTGAACTTGAACTGCATCAGTCTCTTCTCTAATTTCTGGAAGAACTGCTGGAAGGGAGGCTGGAGGCTCTGAGGCATCTTCACAGAACATCTCCCCCTGCCTGATTTCAGTGGAAACTGAAACCAGGCCCCTTGAAGAAGAGGGCTCAGCAGATTTAGAAAGTGATTGGATAGAAGCAGTCAGGGTGGCAATGGAGGAGGCAAGTGGAGCAATTGCCTCTTCAATCATAATTTTGATTGAAGGGGTAATCAACTCCAAAATGCTAGAAATGAAAGCTGGGGTGATCTCAAAAGATGATGGAATTGCAGTGGATGGAGATGCAGCAGAGATGGTTGTAGTGATAGGATGAGAAGTGGTGTGGACTGGAGATTGAATTGGAGATGGAGCTGGAGAGTTAACAAGAGTGTTAACTGGAGAATGAATAGGGACTGAGGAGGTGTTGGAATCCTCTCAGATCCTAACAGATCAAAACTAGGAGCAGATATCCTAGCCTGATGAGAAGGAAGAGGAGATGCTGGAGGGGAAGGAAGAACAACCGTGGTTGTTTCTCGAACAGGAGAAGGGGAAAGTCGAACTTCAGCTGAACTTGATGGAACTTCAACTGAAGCAGACTGCACAGCAGAAGAAGATGAGGGAAGGGAAAGAGCTGAGCCAGCTTCTACCGGGTGAGGAGCGACTGAATCAGTCCTGGTGCTCTCTGATGTCGCTGGAGCAACCCCTGTGAGAGCGGGTTTCACAAAAGTCCTCTTCCACTTGGAGAACAGATTTGGGTCCATCTTCTTGCTTGCATTTATGGTTATTGCGACGGAGACCAGCAGCTGAGGATACTTTTCCTTCAGGAAAATTCCAATAACCCTGCCTAGGGTAACCTCTTTCTTATTATTCTTTTTCCTTATCAAATCAAACATTACTCCTGCCCAATCAATCTTTTTCTGATTAACAATTGCACACATCAGTGCAAATTGTTGCCTTGTTATATTGTCATGAGCTGAGTGCTTTCCAAGGAGCGCTTTTCCAACTAACTCAGCGAGAAATTTAATCTTAAAGGGAAAATTGACCTTGAGCAGCTTCGTGGGAATGCCCTCCGCATGTCCCAGCTCAGTCAGCATCCTTCCAAACTCTTGAGCATCTTGCTCATAATCTTCTTCACCATTTATCAAACCAAAAACATCAGTCAAGACGGCCGGAGTTAAAATTACCTCTTCTCCGCCGATGGTGTCAGTCATCGAATCGTCAGAAGATGACGAAGTGAAAGCCCATTCCTTGATCTCGGAAATATTTAACTTAATCCTTGATGACATTAATCGCTCTAGACCTTGATCCCGGCACAACTGAAGAACTTCCACGATCCCTGCTTTGCAGCAACTGAACGCGTCAAAATCGACGCTGAAGCCTGCATCGAACTTTACAACGGCTAACACTGCGGGAGAAATCGCCATTGAATCGCTGGAGAATGCGCGAGAAAGACGGCGAAGACGAAGGGGACGAAGCGGCAGAAAATCGCAAGCGGGAAGACAGAATGCGAAAAGTCACGCTCCGTCGACGATAAAACAAAAGATCTTTTAACCTAGGTCGACTATCGGCTTTATATTAGACCGGAGATAGTCGATCTATTAAAAAGATACTAGACCCGATAGTCGAACGGCCGTTCGACGATCGGCTCAGAAGCAGAGTAGTCGAGCCATCGTTCGACTATTTCTGGTTTCTCAAACAACAAGCTGTCGTCGTCCAGAGATCGACGATAAGCTCGACCTGTTCGACGATCTTCGAACGCCGGTCGACGATCTTCAAATAGATAAGCTATCATTAACCAGAGGTCGACGATAGGCTTAATCCGTTCGACGATCTTCGATCATCGTTCGACGATCTTCAAGCAGGTTTCAACATAGGCAGATATAGTCACACTTAGTCTCGTCCATTTATCATGCCTAGTTGAACTAAAAAGAACAGATGCTTCTGTTCATCTAAAGGCTTGGTGAATATATCACCTCTCTGAAACTCAGTGGATATGAACTCAAGACAAATCTTGTTCTTTTCCACACAATCTCTCAGGAAATGGTGCCGAATCTCAATGTGCTTCGTTCTAGAGTGGTGCACTGGATTTTGTGCAATTGAGATAGCACTGGTATTGTCACACATGATTTTGGTATTCTTATGTGAGTAACCATAATCCACAAGCTGGTTTTGAATCCACAGGATCTGTGAACAACAACTAGCAGCTACTATATATTCAGCCTCTGCAGTTGAAGTTGAGACAGAAGCCTGCTTCTTACAGAACCAAGAGACCAATCTCTCTCCCAGAAACTGACAAGTTCCTGAGGTGCTCTTCCTGTCAACTCTGCAACCAGCATAATCAGAATCAGAATATCCAATTAATTCAAATTCTGACTCAGCTGGGTACCAAAGTCCTAGATCTGGACATCCCTTCAGGTATCTCAGGATTCTCTTTAGAAGAATCAGATGAGATTCCTTGGGGTTGACCTGGAATCTAGCACAAAGGCATGTAGCAAACATTATATCAGGCCTACTTGCAGTTAGATATAATAGGGAACCAACAATGGCCCTATAATTCTTTTGATCAACTGGCTTGCCGTGATCATCAGAATCAATAACTACATTAGTAGTCATTGGTGTAGGCATTGCTGAAGCATCAGCCATCCCAAATTTCTTTACCAATTCCTTGGCATATTTGGATTGGGAGATGAAGAAACCATCAGCATCTTGCTTAACTTGGAGACCAAGAAAGTAAGACAGCACACCCATACTACTCATCTCAAACTTAGAGTGCATCAGGTCAGAGAACCTTTTGCAAAGTTTGGGATCAGTGGAGCCAAATATAATGTTGGTACCCTAGTTTGATTTGAGTTCAGTCCTCTCCTTTGTGCCCCTTGACCCAAGAAATATCTATGGTCAATGGTTAGGAGTCTAGCTGTAGGGTCCTCGCTTTTCCAAATTGAGAATTTGGTTAAGTAGGTTTTTCGTTCGACTATCGTCTATCGGCTGATCGACGATCGTCTATCAGTTGGTCGACGCTTTGTCTGCGCTGATAGTTCGACTATCTGTTGATAGTTCGACTATCTGTTCTGCGCTGATAGTTCGACTATCTGTTGATAGCTCGACTATCTGTTCTGCGCTGGTAGTTCGACTATCTGTTGATAGCTCGACTATCTGTTCTGCGCTGGTAGTTCGACTATCTGTTGATAGGTCGACTATCTGTTCTGCGCTGATAGTTCGACTATCTGTTGATAGTTCGACTATCTGTTCTGCGCTGGTAGTTCGACTATCTGTTGATAGATCGACTATCTGGTTTGTTTTGATAGTTCGACTATCTTTTGATAGATCGACTATCTGTTTTCTGAGGTAGGTCGACTATCTGCTTGATAGTTCGACTATCTCTGTGCGCTTGATAGCTCGACTATCTGTCCTAGATAGATCGACTATCTGATAGTTCGACTATCTGTCCTGATAGTTCGACTATCTGCTGCGGTAGCTCAACTATCTGTTTGATAGCTCGACTATCTGGATCGTTCGACTATCTGCCCGATAGTTCGACGATCTCCTGGCGTCGTTCGACGATCTTCGAAGGTCGTTCGACGTTTTCTGTCTGCCTTTGTATTTTGTATTTATTTATTATATTTAATTAATTAATACATTTTCTAGCACAGTATTTTAAGCTGTATGATAAAGTTTCCAGGCATTATTTGCTCTATTCTTATTGCCTGAGTTAAAATCTTTTAAGATAAAGTTGTTTGTCTTATTAGCTGTCTCTTTAAATTACTTTATCTGCTGACAGCCCTTTATAGCCGTTAGACTGAAAAGTCTTCTTTTGCTATAAAGAGATTGTTTCTGATGTGACTTTATTTAGTCCTTCTGTTATCTGATTTAAGCCTGCAGCTTCTTAGAAAGTGATTTATTCCCTTTATAGAATGTTTTGCTGCAGAGATATTTCTGTCTTCTTGATATTTACAGCCCAGGTCTCAAGGCTTAGAAGAAGACAAATAATTCAAATGGAAGAGAGCCGTTGCTTGCTGATAATATTTAAAGGACCCTTTGAAGAAGGATTGAAGCTAGTGTTACACACATATTCAAAAGCACTCAAGCCTTCATCAAGCTCAAGCTTCCTGCTCTCAGCAATCTCCATCTAACTGAGAAGTGTTAAGATCTTCATCTCTTCTTCACCTGAGTTCTCCTGCTTTCAGGAAGTTCAACTCAGAGTCTCTTTGAAGAAGAAGAAGAAGAAGAAGAAGAAGATAGCTGCTTGAAGAACTTTGATTTTATTATTTACTTTCTTCTTGTAGCTCTTTCCTTCAGAACTTTCTGAAGAGTTTTCTCTGCACTGAAGCAAGACTTCACCTGGACATCTTTGAGCCAGGGGGAGCCTTGATTCTTTAGAGCATTCTAGCTCAGTGCAAGCTTTTTGTGCTTCTCTAATCTATTGTAAAATAGAGAAGACATCTTAACCTTCTTCCCCCTCCTGTACAGGGTTATTACTCCCTTCAAAAGTATCCCTTGGTGGCAGGGCACCTGATCAAAAACCTGTGCTTGGTTTTTAGACACCTGATCAAAAGTCTAAAGGGTTTCTGAATCTACCTGAATCAGATTCTGTTGGTGGCAGGGCACCTGATCAAAAACCTGTAGTGGATTCCTACCGTTTGGGTAGAAGAGTGGACGTACCCAAGTTGTTTGGGGAACCACTATAAATTCCTTGTGTCGTCTGGCTTGTTTATTATATTTCCTGTACTGTGGCTGTGAATAGATATAACTAGGTTGCTAGTTGCTGTTTAGGTTTTCCAAGCTTTAACTGTAATTACAGTTAGCTTGTGTTTGCACATCACTTGTGTTAGGCTTTAAGGTTAAACCAATATCTATAATCTCTTCATTCCGCACTTCACTCCAAGGGAGTTGGGTAGACAGTTAAGTTTTGTATTGTGCAAAATTTGATTACTCTATTCACCCCCCCTCTAGAGTAGTATCTATCCCTTCACTTTCAATTGGTATCAGAGGGAGGTTGACTGACTGTATAGGCTAACACCTAAGTCACAAGATCCTGATAGATACCAAGAGCTTATAGATATTCACTATCATGGCCCAGTCTAAGGATTATTCTAGCACCAGACCTCCAGCATGCAACTTAGCAAAGTTTGGCATCTGGAAGGCAAGGATTAAATTATATATGAACTCTATTGATGAGAGTATTTTTGCTTCTATTTTGTCAGGTCCCCCAAGAGCACCTGCTGCAGCCACTGCCTCATCATCTGATATGAGTGCAGTGCCTCCTCCAGACTATAATGATGAATACAAGAAGGCCAAAATTGCTGATGCCAAGGCAATGAACATACTGGCTCAGACAATGTCTGATGAGGTGTTCCAGAAGGTGGCTGACTGCTCCTCAGCTAAGGCCATGTGGGACACACTGAACCAGATTGTAGCTGGTTCAGCTGATGAAAGGAAGGACAGGAGGTCCAACCTTATCTCACAGTATGAGAACTTCAAGAAAACTGATGCTGAATCAGTTGAGGCTATGTACACCAGGCTCAGCTCAATCATCAATGAGCTGAGGACCCTGGACAAGGACATATCATTGACAGAGGTCAATGATAAGATTCTTATGTGCTTCCCTAGCACATGGGATCTAAGAATCTGGCCCATCAAGGAAGCCAGAAGCACCAATGAGATCTCAACTGAAGCTCTCCTCGGCAAGCTCAAGTCTTTTGAGCAAGTGCTGAAGACCAGAGAAGCAGAAGCTGAAGCCAAGACCCCCACTCCAACAAGAAAAGAGCAATCTCTAGCTCTTAAGGCTGCAGATGTTTCTGAAGGCAGCCAATCCAATGAGGAACTTATGGCACTGTTTGTCAAGAGGTTTCTCAAGATGGGGAGAAAGGAGTTCAGAAAGAAGTCTTCACGCTATGAAGACAAACCAAGGTATGATCGATCTCCTGCTAAAGAAATTATTTGCTATGGTTGCAGGAAGCCTGGACACATTTTGCCAGAGTGTCCAGAGGAGAAGAACAAGGAAAAGAGAAAAGACAAAGAACAACACAGGAAGCACTCCAAGCCATCCTCCTACAAAAACAAGAAGAAGGAGAGAGGTTTCATTGCTGAAACCTGGAGTGATTCTGATGAAGAATCATCCTCATCAAGCTCCAGTGAAGATGAGGAAGAGAAGAAGGCCAAAGAAATTTGCCTAATGGCAATAGATGCCTGCAGCAACCACTCTGCTACAGAGAGTTCTGATTCTGATGAAGAGATGCCTACTGAAGATGAGGTACTTTCATCTTATGATTTTACTTCAGAAGAGTTTAAGTTAGAATTTAAATCTTTATGTTTAGATTTAATTAGTTCAGAAAAAGAGATAAAAGAACTTAGAAATAGGTTAGCTGACTCAGATTCAATAGCCTCTGAAAACATTAGGTTAAAGGAAGATCTCACTACTTGTAGTGAAGAAATTAAATTTCTTAAAATAGAATTAGCTAAGTCTAAGAGATTAGAAGAATCCCTTAATGGTAGAAGCCTTAAGCTGTTAGAAATTACCAGCATGACTAACACTAGGTCAGGTAATGATAAATTAGGCTTAGGAGCTTCTCCCAGTGAACCCCCAGTCCTCCTTAAAAATAACCTTTCAACTCCAGTGAACTTCATTTCAGCTAGTGGAAAGAAGAACACTGAGCAAGTAAACCTTGTAAATAAAACCCTAAATAAAGCTAAGAGAGAAAAGAGAAAGAAGTTTTTCAAAGAAATGCAAAGAGCGTCGAACGCCGCTCGACGATCGGATGCTCCATGGTCGAACGAAGTTCGACGATCTGAGCGCCCATCGTCGAACGTCGATCGACGATTTCAACATGATTTTCAAAATCATAATCAGTATCATAGAAACCTAAATGAAAATAGAAACCCTAGGTTTGTTGACCCATCATCTGCATGGAGAATCCCACCTAGGAGATCTCACCCACTAGGTTATCACCCTCAGCCTGCATTCTCTTATATTTCCAGTTTTTCTTATGTGAAAAACAAGGGACCCAAGGTTACCTGGGTCCACTCTGTCTAAATAATTGTTTTGCAGGTGAAGGCCTATCCAATCACTCAAAATAAGTGGTATTTGGATAGTGGATGCTCTAAGCATATGACAGGAAACAAAGAGCTTCTGTCAAAGTACAAAGCTAAGCATGGCCCAAAGGTTATCTTTGGAGACTCCAGCTGTGGTCAGACAGAAGGCTATGGCAAGATCACCATTGGAGCAGTTACATTCAAGAGAGTTGCTTATGTCAATGGACTGAAGCATAACCTGATTTCAGTCAGCCAGCTATGTGATGCTGGCTACCAGGTTTCTTTTTCTAACTCCTCTTGCAATATTACTTTAAATAATAATGTTGTTTTAATAGGTAATAGAATAGGCAATATATATTTAGTAGATTTTAATTCATCTCACTCTGAAATCTGCCTGTTTAATGAATTAACTCTTAATAATAATTCTTTATGGCATAAAAGGCTTAGTCATGTAAACCTTAAGAATATCTCTAGGTTATCTAAGCACAACCTTGTTAGAGGTTTACCTTCTTGCCCCTACAAGAAGGAGAGTCTATGCAAGGCTTGTCAGCTAGGCAAGCAAACCAAGAATTCATTTAAATCTGTAAATAAAAGTGATTCTCCTATAATCCTGTATTTATTACATTTGGACCTTTTTGGCCCAATAAATGTACAGAGTTTAGGAGGGAAGTATTATACTTTAGTAATTGTAGATGACTTCTCTAGGTTCAGTTGGGTTTTCTTTTTGAGAACTAAGTCTGATAACTTCAAAGCCCTTACAGACTTTCTACTTTGTGTGCAGACTGAGTACTCTACTCATGTGGCCTTGATCAGAAGTGATCATGGTACTGAGTTTGACTCTCTTCTCATGCAAGAATTCTGTGAGAGAGAAGGTATCAAACATAGCTTCTCAGCTCCTAGAACTCCCCAACAAAATGGGGTAGTTGAAAGGAAGAATAGAACACTAATTGAAGCTGCTAGCACATTGTTGGCAGATGCTAACATGCCTCTATCCTATTGGGCAGAAGCTGTTAGTACAGCCAACTATGTCTTGAATAGAAGTTTGATACATAAACTTAAGTGTAAAACTCCTTATGAGTTGCTTAAAGGAAAGAAACCAAAAATTAATTACTTTAGAGTTTTTGGTTGTACTGTTTATATTCATAACAATAATAAAGAATATATTAGAAAATTTGAAGCAAAAGCTTCAATGGGAATCATGCTTGGATATTCCCAAGTAAGCAAAGCTTATAGGGTGTATAACAAATCAACCTGTAAGATAGAAGAATCTGTGCATGTCTCTTTTGATGAGTCTCAGATGTTTTACAAGGAGAAAGAAAATTCTCCTTCATCTAGTTCTTTGCAGGTACATGATGCTCCTAAAGAGATTCTCCAACTATCAACTCTTCAGATCACTGAATCAGACAGTGATGAAGACATTACTGAAGCTGTTGAAGCTGTTGTTGTACCACCAACAGTAGATCAAATTCCTCCTGAGGAATTAATCCCAACTGTTGCTGAAGATCACATCCCACCTGCTGATATTGTCACACTTAGAGATCATCCCACATCTCAAGTGATTGGAGACATATCAGCTGGTGTGCAAACAAGACATCAATTAAGACAGGATGTGATGCATGCTTGTTTCCTCTCACAGGTTGAGCCCCTCACCTTTAAAGATGCAGAGCTAGATCCCCACTGGATCATTGCAATGCAAGAGGAGCTCAATCAGTTTGAGAGATGTAAAGTTTGGACTTTGGTTCCAAGACCTAAAGGCCAACTGATCATAGGCACCAAGTGGGTGTATAAAAACAAGTTAGATGCAAATGGAATAATAGTAAGGAATAAAGCTAGGCTTGTAGCTCAGGGCTACAGACAGGAGGAAGGTATAGACTATGACCAAACCTTTGCTCCTGTTGCAAGGCTAGAAGCAATAAGGATCTTCTTGGCCTATGCAGCCTTCATGAAGTTTAAGGTGTTCCAAATGGATGTCAAAAGTGCATTCCTAAATGGTGAGCTTAAGGAAGAGGTGTTTGTTGAACAACCACCAGGGTTTGTTTCTTCAACTCAGCCTTCTCATGTTTTTAAGTTGCAGAAAGCTCTTTATGGACTAAAGCAAGCTCCTAGGGCCTGGTATGAGACTCTAGCTAGTTTCCTGTTAGAGCACAACTTCACTAGGGGAGTAGTTGATAGAACCCTTTTCGTCAAGCATCACAAGGACACAATCCTGTTAGTTCAGGTGTATGTAGATGATATTATCTTTGGCTCCACTGATCCCAAACTGTGCAAAAAGTTTTCCAACTTGATGCATTCTAAGTTTGAGATGAGTAGCATGGGTGTGCTGTCTTACTTTCTTGGTCTCCAAGTTAAGCAAGATGCTGATGGTATCTTCATCTCCCAATCCAAATATGCCAAGGAATTGGTAAAGAAATTTGGGATGGCTGATGCTTCAGCAATGCCTACACCCATGGCTACTAATGTAGTTATTGATTCTGATGATCACGGCAAGCCAGTTGATCAAAAGAATTATAGGGCCATTGTTGGTTCCCTATTATATCTAACTGCAAGTAGGCCAGATATAATGTTTGCTACATGCCTTTGTGCTAGATTCCAGGTCAACCCCAAGGAATCTCATCTGATTCTTCTAAAAAGAATCCTGAGATACCTGAAAGGATGTCCAAATCTAGGACTTTGGTACCCAGCTGAGTCAAAGTTTGAATTAATTGGATATTCTGATTCTGACTATGCTGGTTGCAGAGTTGACAGGAAGAGCACCTCAGGAACTTGCCAGTTCCTGGGAGAGAGATTGGTCTCTTGGTTCTGTAAGAAGCAGGCTTCTGTCTCAACTTCAACTGCAGAGGCTGAATATATAGCAGCTGCCAGTTGTTGTTCACAGATCCTGTGGATTCAAAACCAGCTTGTGGATTATGGTTACTCACACAAGAACACCAAGATCATGTGTGATAGTACCAGTGCTATTTCAATTGCACAAAATCCAGTGCACCACTCTAGAACCAAGCACATTGAGATTAGGCACCATTTCCTGAGAGATTGTGTGGAAAAGAACAAGATCTGTCTTGAGTTCATATCCACTGAGTTTCAGAGAGGTGATATATTCACCAAGCCTTTAGATGAACAGAAGCATCTGTTCTTTTTAGTCCAACTAGGCATGATCAATGGACGAGACTAAGTGTGACGATATCTGCCTATGTTGAGGTCTGCTTGAAGATCGTCAAACGATGATCGAAGATCGTCGAACGGATTGAGCCTATCGTCGACCTCTGGTTAATGATAGCTTATCTGTTTGAAGATCGTCGATCGACGTTCGACCATCGTCGAACAGGCTGAGCTTATCGTCGATCTCTACTCGACGACAGCTTGTTGCTTGTGAAGACAGAATTAGCCGAACGATGGTTCGACTATTCTGCTTCTGAGCCGATCGTCGAACGGCCGTTCGACTATCGGTTCAAGATCTTTTTAATAGATCGACTATTTCCGGTCCAATATAAAGCCGATAGTCGACCTAGGTTAAAAGATCGTGTGCTTTATTGTCGACGGAGCGTGCCCTTTCGTATTCTGCTTTCCCGCTTGCGATTTTCTGGCGCTTCGTCTTTCTCGTTCTCTCTCCAGCTTTCTCGTGCTTTCTCCGGCGAATCCATGGCGATTTCCCCAGCTGTTCTAGCCGTAGTAAAGTTTGATGCCGGATTCAGTGTGGATTTCGAAGCTTTCAGCAGTTGCGATGCCGGAATCGTGGAAGTTCTCCAGCTCTGCAGGGATCAAGGTTTAGAGAAGCTGATGTCTGAAAGGATCAAGATCAACATTCCAGAAATAAAAGAATGGGCTTTCACGTCGTCTTCCACAGACGAATCGATGATCGGTACCATCGGCGGAGTAGAAGTTATCCTGACTCTGGCCGTTCTTTCTGATGTTTTTGGTTTAGTTATTGGTGATGAGGATTATGAGCAAGACGCTCAGGAGTTTGGAAGAATGCTGGTCGAGCTGGGACATGCTGAGGGCATTCCCACCAAGCTGCTCAAGGTAAACTTCCCCTTCAAGATCAAGTTCCTCGCTGAGGTAGTCGGAAAAGTGCTCCTAGGGAAGCACTCTGCCCATGACAATATAACAAGACAGCAATTCGCACTTATGTGTGCAATTGTTAATCGAAAGAGGATCGATTGGGCAGCTGTTCTGTTTGATTTAATCAGGAAGAAGACAGGAAAGAAGGAAGTCACCCTGGGAAGGGTTATTGGAATTTTCCTTAAGGAGAAATTCCCCCAGCTGCTGAGTTCTGCCGCAACTACAATCAACGCCAGCAAGAAGATGGATCCCCACTTGTTCTCTAAGTGGAAGAGGACATTTGTGAAATCTGCTCCAGCAACATCTGAGGGCACAAGGACTGCTTCAGTCGCTCCTCAACCTGTTGAAGCTGGCTCAGCTCTCCCTTCCTCCTCCTCTGTTTTGCCGTCTACCTCAGTTGAAGTACCATCAACTTCAGCTGAGGTACGACCTTCTTCTTCTGCTGCACCTGAAACAACTATGGTTGTTCCTCTGTCTCCTCCAGCTTCTCCTCTACCTGCTCATCTGGCTAGGATATCTGCTCCTAGCTTTGATTTGTTAGGATCAGAGAGAATTCTTACTCCTCCTGAATCTCCAATTCATTCTCAAATTCATTCCCCAATAAATTCTCCTGCTCCATCACCTGCTCCATCTCCTTCTCGATCCCCTGTTCACACCATCCTCCATCCCAGCACATCTACCATATCTGTTGCAGCTCCATCCACCTCTCATCCATCATCTTTTGAAATCACTCCTGATTTCATCTCGCGCATTGTGGAGCTGATTACCCCATCAATCAAAACCATGATTGAAGAGGCAATCGCTCCCCTTGCTGCCTCCATTGATCTATTATCTGCTTCCATCAAATCCCTCTCCAAATCAGCTGAGCCATCTTCCTCTAGGGGCCTGGTTTCAGTACCCACTGAAATCAGGCAGGGGGAGATGTTCAATGAAGATGTCTCAGGCCTTCCTGCCTCTCCTCCAGTTGTGAAAGATTCAGTCTTATCTGCCCAGCCAGAATCAGCTCAAGTTGAGCCAGAAGAAGTTCCAGATGTTGTTATGACTGTTCAGGAAGAGACAGCTCCTGCTGAGGAAGAGTTTGTTCCAGCTGAGGAAGTGGTAACTCCAGCTGAGGAAGAGATTGCTCCAGTTGAGCAAGTTGTAGCTCCAGTTTTGACTGAGAAGGAAATAGCAGATGGAATCCTGCTATCAGAAATTGCAGTGAAAGTATGCTTAGAGGATCTAACTACTCCTATGATTGCCAGATTCTTAGAAGGGATTATAACCTCTTATCTGAATGAATCATGGGAAATGGTTAAATATGAAGGTAACTCTTTCATTCGTTTTGTTGATGAGTCGATTAATTTGATAGTTTGTGAATACCTTGAAGGAATGACTCAAGCTTATTTAGCAGATATGTATTCATAATTTTACAGATATTATTAAAGAAGATTTAACTGCTCAAATCATAGCAGTAGTTTCTGAGGCTGACCCAAGTATTCCTACTACTCAAGTAGACCCTGAGTTGGAATCCTTCTTAGATAATAAAGAAGATGAGTCTGAGAAAGAGGAAGTCAAAGTTGACTCTTCTGTTCTGAGTTTGGACGAAGCTCAAGCTAGAGCAGCATGGGAATTAAGAGTTCAATCTTTAAAAGAGAAAGAGAAAGATTTGCAATTTGAAAAGTCATCCATCTGGGATGACTCTCCAGGTTTAGATTTAGACTCCCTTCTGGCTATGGATGCCATGGAAGAAGAAAAAGAAAAGGCTGCCTCAAAGCTTAAAGAAAAGGCTGTCTCAGAAGCCTATGATCCCTATGAGAACCCTCCATCATCCCATTCTGATGATGATGATGATTCAGATATCTCTGAAAAGTCAAAGAAAAAGAAATCTGCTGCAAAGAAAAGAAAAGCTGCTCCTCCTCCACCTCCAAATAAGGATAATGACATTCCCTATTATATTTTGAAGGGCATTGACCCCAA
Source organism: Platanthera zijinensis (assembly GCA_039513925.1). NCBI lineage: Eukaryota > Viridiplantae > Streptophyta > Magnoliopsida > Asparagales > Orchidaceae > Platanthera > Platanthera zijinensis. Next base: position 110,974,519 of record CM077091.1, read on the forward strand.
ATCCAAGGATTTTAAGCATTGGATGTGGTTTTCGAAAAATCAGCAAAAAGAAAGGAAGAGAACTAAGAGGTATGACAGTCCAGTCTCCAGATGGACTCCCAAAGGTCCTCCTCCACCTCCAGGTGCAGGAGCCTCTGGGAATCTACCTGCTAATCAATCTGCCGCCTATGGAAAATCTGCGTCTGCTCAGCCCCAACCTAGACAAGGTCATCAAAGTTCATAAAGCAAATCATCTTATGGTTCTCAAAGACAAATGAAGGAGGTTGTGGCCCAAAGACCAACTTTTTCCCCACCTCCTTCTCCAGTTCAATCTGAGAAAAGTGTTTCGAAAGGTAAATAGTTTACAGTGTTTTAAAACCTTCTAGCAAGTCCCTTTTGCTAAGTTTATTCTAATGTCTTATCTAGATAAAATAGCTGATGCTGCTTCTCCAGAGCCCGTATATGAAAATCCTGAGCTCGATCCTAATTTTAGGATGGCTCGCTTTCAAGAGCTTGTAGGAGCAGCCCAAATAAGAAAAGCAAGAGCCGAAGGTAAAGATACAACTGGTTTTACTACCATGTCAGCTTATAGAAAGAAAGAATTTGAGAAATTCCAAGTCAATCCTGAGATTTTTGATCCAGCAAAGTACATGGAAAAACATCCTGAAGCTGTTGTCCCCAGAGCTACAGAACTAAAGATCCTTGGAGTGCAGGATTTAAAGATGTCAAAGAAGGAATCAGATGACCCTCTTCGAAAAATTTCTTTTGTCTCTAGTTCTTCTGATCCATTAACTGACCCTAAAGATTCTTAATAGTTTGATTAAACTGCTGTGATATATTTGATTATTTGTTTATCTGATTGATAATCTGCCAGTTTATTGTTAACTATTTGCTGAATTTATTTTTAGTATTCTTTTGCTAGCTGTTTTAGATTTTGAGAGACTTAACTCAAATAGGGGGAGATTGTTGGTACCCTAGTTTGATTTGAGTTCAGTCCTCTCCTTTGTGCCCCTTGACCCAAGAAATATCTATGGTCAATGGTTAGGAGTCTAGCTGTAGGGTCCTCGCTTTTCCAAATTGAGAATTTGGTTAAGTAGGTTTTTCGTTCGACTATAGTCGAACGCCGTTCGACTATCGTTTATCGGCTGATCGACGATCGTCTATCAGTTGGTCGACGCTTTGTCTGCGCTGATAGTTTGACTATCTGTTGATAGTTCGACTATCTGTTCTGCGCTGATAGTTCGACTATCTGTTGATAGCTCGACTATCTGTTCTGCGCTGGTAGTTCGACTATCTGTTGATAGCTCGACTATCTGTTCTGCGCTGGTAGTTCGACTATCTGTTGATAGGTCGACTATCTGTTCTGCGCTGATAGTTCGACTATCTGTTGATAGTTCGACTATCTGTTCTGCGCTGGTAGTTCGACTATCTGTTGATAGATCGACTATCTGGTTTGTTTTGATAGTTCGACTATCTTTTGATAGATCGACTATCTGTTTTCTGAGGTAGGTCGACTATCTGCTTGATAGTTCGACTATCTTTGTGCGCTTGATAGCTCGACTATCTGTCCTAGATAGATCGACTATCTGATAGTTCGACTATCTGTCCTGATAGTTCGACTATCTGCTGCGGTAGCTCGACTATCTGTTTGATAGCTCGACTATCTGGATCGTTCGACTATCTGCCCGATAGTTCGACGATCTCCTGGCGTCGTTCGACGATCTTCGAAGGTCGTTCGACGTTTTCTGTCTGCCTTTGTATTTTGTATTTATTTATTATATTTAATTAATTAATACATTTTCTGGCACAGTATTTTAAGCTGTATGATAAAGTTTCCAGGCATTATTTGCTCTATTCTTATTGCCTGAGTTAAAATCTTTTAAGATAAAGTTGTTTGTCTTATTAGCTGTCTCTTTAAATTACTTTATCTGCTGACAGCCCTTTATAGCCGTTAGACTGAAAAGTCTTCTTTTGCTATAAAGAGATTGTTTCTGATGTGACTTTATTTAGTCCTTCTGTTATCTGATTTAAGCCTGCAGCTTCTTAGAAAGTGATTTATTCCCTTTATAGAATGTTTTGCTGCAGAGATATTTCTGTCTTCTTGATATTTACAGCCCAGGTCTCAAGGCTTAGAAGAAGACAAATAATTCAAATGGAAGAGAGCCGTTGCTTGCTGATAATATTTAAAGGACCCTTTGAAGAAGGATTGAAGCTAGTGTTACACACATATTCAAAAGCACTCAAGCCTTCATCAAGCTCAAGCTTCCTGCTCTCAGCAATCTCCATCTAACTGAGAAGTGTTAAGATCTTCATCTCTTCTTCACCTGAGTTCTCCTGCTTTCAGGAAGTTCAACTCAGAGTCTCTTTGAAGAAGAAGAAGAAGAAGAAGATAGCTGCTTGAAGAACTTTGATTTTATTATTTACTTTCTTCTTGTAGCTCTTTCCTTCAGAACTTTCTGAAGAGTTTTCTCTGCACTGAAGCAAGACTTCACCTGGACATCTTTGAGCCAGGGGGAGCCTTGATTCTTTAGAGCATTCTAGCTCAGTGCAAGCTTTTTGTGCTTCTCTAATCTATTGTAAAATAGAGAAGACATCTTAACCTTCTTCCCCCTCCTGTACAGGGTTATTACTCCCTTCAAAAGTATCCCTTGGTGGCAGGGCACCTGATCAAAAACCTGTGCTTGGTTTTTAGACACCTGATCAAAAGTCTAAAGGGTTTCTGAATCTACCTGAATCAGATTCTGTTGGTGGCAGGGCACCTGATCAAAAACCTATAGTGGATTCCTACCGTTTGGGTAGAAGAGTGGACGTACCCAAGTTGTTTGGGGAACCACTATAAATTCCTTGTGTCGTCTGGCTTGTTTATTATATTTCCTGTACTGTGGCTGTGAATAGATATAACTAGGTTGCTAGTTGCTGTTTAGGTTTTCCAAGCTTTAACTGTAATTACAGTTAGCTTGTGTTTGCACATCACTTGTGTTAGGCTTTAAGGTTAAACCAATATCTATAATCTCTTCATTCCGCACTTCACTCCAAGGGAGTTGGGTAGACAGTTAAGTTTTGTATTGTGCAAAATTTGATTACTCTATTCACCCCCCCCCCCTCTAGAGTAGTATCTATCCCTTCACTCAACCTAGACAAGGTCATCAAAGTTCACAAAGCAAATCATCTTATGGTTCTCAAAGACAAATGAAGGAGGTTGTGGCCCAAAGACCAACTTTTTCCCCACCTCCTTCTCCAGTTTAATCTGAGAAAAGTGTTTCGAAAGGTAAATAGTTTACAGTGTTTTAAAACCTTCTAGCAAGTCCCTTTTGCTAAGTTTATTCTAATGTCTTATCTAGATAAAATAGCTGATGCTGCTTCTCCTGAGCCCGTATATGAAAATCCTGAGCTCGATCCTAATTTTAGGATGGCTCGCTTTCAAGAGCTTGTAGGAGCAGCCCAAATAAGAAAAGCAAGAGCCGAAGGCAAAGATACAACTGGTTTTACTACCATGTCAGCTTATAGAAAGAAAGAATTTGAGAAATTCCAAGTCAATCCTGAGATTTTTGATCCAGCAAAGTACATGGAAAAACATCCTGAAGCTGTTGTCCCCAGAGCTACAGAACTAAAGATCCTTGGAGTGCAGGATTTAAAGATGTCAAAGAAGGAATCAGATGACCCTCTTCGAAAAATTTCTTTTGTCTCTAGTTCTTCTGATCCATTAACTGACCCTAAAGATTCTTAATAGTTTGATTAAACTGCTGTGATATATTTGATTATTTGTTTATCTGATTGATAATCTGCCAGTTTATTGTTAACTATTTGCTGAATTTATTTTTAGTATTCTTTTGCTAGCTGTTTTAGATTTTGAGAGACTTAACTCAAATAGGGGGAGATTGTTGGTACCCTAGTTTGATTTGAGTTCAGTCCTCTCCTTTGTGCCCCTTGACCCAAGAAATATCTATGGTCAATGGTTAGGAGTCTAGCTGTAGGGTCCTCGCTTTTCCAAATTGAGAATTTGGTTAAGTAGGTTTTTCGTTCGACTATAGTCGAACGCCGTTCGACTATCGTCTATCGGCTGATCGACGATCGTCTATCAGTTGGTCGACGCTTTGTCTGCGCTGATAGTTCGACTATCTGTTGATAGTTCGACTATCTGTTCTGCGCTGATAGTTCGACTATCTGTTGATAGCTCGACTATCTGTTCTGCGCTGGTAGTTCGACTATCTGTTGATAGCTCGACTATCTGTTCTGCGCTGGTAGTTCGACTATCTGTTGATAGGTCGACTATCTGTTCTGCGCTGATAGTTCGACTATCTGTTGATAGTTCGACTATCTGTTCTGCGCTGGTAGTTCGACTATCTGTTGATAGATCGACTATCTGGTTTGTTTTGATAGTTCGACTATCTTTTGATAGATCGACTATCTGTTTTCTGAGGTAGGTCGACTATCTGCTTGATAGTTCGACTATCTTTGTGCGCTTGATAGCTCGACTATCTGTCCTAGATAGATCGACTATCTGATAGTTCGACTATCTGTCCTGATAGTTCGACTATCTGCTGCGGTAGCTCGACTATCTGTTTGATAGCTCGACTATCTGGATCGTTCGACTATCTGCCCGATAGTTCGACGATCTCCTGGCGTCGTTCGACGATCTTCGAAGGTCGTTCGACGTTTTCTGTCTGCCTTTGTATTTTGTATTTATTTATTATATTTAATTAATTAATACATTTTCTGGCACAGTATTTTAAGCTGTATGATAAAGTTTCCAGGCATTATTTGCTCTATTCTTATTGCCTGAGTTAAAATCTTTTAAGATAAAGTTGTTTGTCTTATTAGCTGTCTCTTTAAATTACTTTATCTGCTGACAGCCCTTTATAGCCGTTAGACTGAAAAGTCTTCTTTTGCTATAAAGAGATTGTTTCTGATGTGACTTTATTTAGTCCTTCTGTTATCTGATTTAAGCCTGCAGCTTCTTAGAAAGTGATTTATTCCCTTTATAGAATGTTTTGCTGCAGAGATATTTCTGTCTTCTTGATATTTACAGCCCATGTCTCAAGGCTTAGAAGAAGACAAATAATTCAAATGGAAGAGAGTCGTTGCTTGCTGATAATATTTAAAGGACCCTTTGAAGAAGGATTGAAGCTAGTGTTACACACATATTCAAAAGCACTCAAGCCTTCATCAAGCTCAAGCTTCCTGCTCTCAGCAATCTCCATCTAACTGAGAAGTGTTAAGATCTTCATCTCTTCTTCACCTGAGTTCTCCTGCTTTCAGGAAGTTCAACTCAGAGTCTCTTTGAAGAAGAAGAAGAAGAAGAAGATAGCTGCTTGAAGAACTTTGATTTTATTATTTACTTTCTTCTTGTAGCTCTTTCCTTCAGAACTTTCTGAAGAGTTTTCTCTGCACTGAAGCAAGACTTCACCTGGACATCTTTGAGCCAGGGGGAGCCTTGATTCTTTAGAGCATTCTAGCTTAGTGCAAGCTTTTTGTGCTTCTCTAATCTATTGTAAAATAGAGAAGACATCTTAACCTTCTTCCCCCTCCTGTACAGGGTTATTACTCCCTTCAAAAGTATCCCTTGGTGGCAGGGCACCTGATCAAAAACCTGTGCTTGGTTTTTAGACACCTGATCAAAAGTCTAAAGGGTTTCTGAATCTACCTGAATCAGATTCTGTTGGTGGCAGGGCACCTGATCAAAAACCTGTAGTGGATTCCTACCGTTTGGGTAGAAGAGTGGACGTACCCAAGTTGTTTGGGGAACCACTATAAATTCCTTGTGTCGTCTGGCTTGTTTATTATATTTCCTGTACTGTGGCTGTGAATAGATATAACTAGGTTGCTAGTTGCTGTTTAGGTTTTCCAAGCTTTAACTGTAATTACAGTTAGCTTGTGTTTGCACATCACTTGTGTTAGGCTTTAAGGTTAAACCAATATCTATAATCTCTTCATTCCGCACTTCACTCCAAGGGAGTTGGGTAGACAGTTAAGTTTTGTATTGTGCAAAATTTGATTACTCTATTCACCCCCCCTCTAGAGTAGTATCTATCCCTTCACTTTCAATTGGTATCAGAGGGAGGTTGACTGACTGTATAGGCTAACACCTAAGTCACAAGATCCTGATAGATACCAAGAGCTTATAGATATTCACTATCATGGCCCAGTCTAAGGATTATTCTAGCACCAGACCTCCAGCATGCAACTTAGCAAAGTTTGGCATCTGGAAGGCAAGGATTAAATTATATATGAACTCTATTGATGAGAGTATTTTTGCTTCTATTTTGTCAGGTCCCCCAAGAGCACCTGCTGCAGCCACTGCCTCATCATCTGATATGAGTGCAGTGCCTCCTCCAGACTATAATGATGAATACAAGAAGGCCAAAATTGCTGATGCCAAGGCAATGAACATACTGGCTCAGACAATGTCTGATGAGGTGTTCCAGAAGGTGGCTGACTGCTCCTCAGCTAAGGCCATGTGGGACACACTGAACCAGATTGTAGCTGGTTCAGCTGATGAAAGGAAGGACAGGAGGTCCAACCTTATCTCACAGTATGAGAACTTCAAGAAAACTGATGCTGAATCAGTTGAGGCTATGTACACCAGGCTCAGCTCAATCATCAATGAGCTGAGGACCCTGGACAAGGACATATCATTGACAGAGGTCAATGATAAGATTCTTATGTGCTTCCCTAGCACATGGGATCTAAGAATCTGGCCCATCAAGGAAGCCAGAAGCACCAATGAGATCTCAACTGAAGCTCTCCTCGGCAAGCTCAAGTCTTTTGAGCAAGTGCTGAAGACCAGAGAAGCAGAAGCTGAAGCCAAGACCCCCACTCCAACAAGAAAAGAGCAATCTCTAGCTCTTAAGGCTGCAGATGTTTCTGAAGGCAGCCAATCCAATGAGGAACTTATGGCACTGTTTGCCAAGAGGTTTCTCAAGATGGGGAGAAAGGAGTTCAGAAAGAAGTCTTCACGCTATGAAGACAAACCAAGGTATGATCGATCTCCTGCTAAAGAAATTATTTGCTATGGTTGCAGGAAGCCTGGACACATTTTGCCAGAGTGTCCAGAGGAGAAGAACAAGGAAAAGAGAAAAGACAAAGAACAACACAGGAAGCACTCCAAGCCATCCTCCTACAAAAACAAGAAGAAGGAGAGAGGTTTCATTGCTGAAACCTGGAGTGATTCTGATGAAGAATCATCCTCATCAAGCTCCAGTGAAGATGAGGAAGAGAAGAAGGCCAAAGAAATTTGCCTAATGGCAATAGATGCCTGCAGCAACCACTCTGCTGCAGAGAGTTCTGATTCTGATGAAGAGATGCCTACTGAAGATGAGGTACTTTCATCTTATGATTTTACTTCAGAAGAGTTTAAGTTAGAATTTAAATCTTTATGTTTAGATTTAATTAGTTCAGAAAAAGAGATAAAAGAACTTAGAAATAGGTTAGCTGACTCAGATTCAATAGCCTCTGAAAACATTAGGTTAAAGGAAGATCTCACTACTTGTAGTGAAGAAATTAAATTTCTTAAAATAGAATTAGCTAAGTCTAAGAGATTAGAAGAATCCCTTAATGGTAGAAGCCTTAAGCTGTTAGAAATTACAAGCATGACTAACACTAGGTCAGGTAATGATAAATTAGGCTTAGGAGCTTCTCCCAGTGAACCCCCAGTCCTCCTTAAAAATAACCTTTCAACTCCAGTGAACTTCATTTCAGCTAGTGGAAAGAAGAACACTGAGCAAGTAAACCTTGTAAATAAAACCCTAAATAAAGCTAAGAGAGAAAAGAGAAAGAAGTTTTTCAAAGAAATGCAAAGAGCGTCGAACGCCGCTCGACGATCGGATGCTCCATGGTCGAACGAAGTTCGACGATCTGAGCGCCCATCGTCGAACGTCGATCGACGATTTCAACATGATTTTCAAAATCATAATCAGTATCATAGAAACCTAAATGAAAATAGAAACCCTAGGTTTGTTGACCCATCATCTGCATGGAGAATCCCACCTAGGAGATCTCACCCACTAGGTTATCACCCTCAGCCTGCATTCTCTTATATTTCCAGTTTTTCTTATGTGAAAAACAAGGGACCCAAGGTTACCTGGGTCCACTCTGTCTAAATAATTGTTTTGCAGGTGAAGGCCTATCCAATCACTCAAAATAAGTGGTATTTGGATAGTGGATGCTCTAAGCATATGACAGGAAACAAAGAGTTTCTGTCAAAGTACAAAGCTAAGCTCGGCCCAAAGGTTATCTTTGGAGACTCCAGCTGTGGTCAGACAGAAGGCTATGGCAAGATCACCATTGGAGCAGTTACATTCAAGAGAGTTGCTTATGTCAATGGACTGAAGCATAACCTGATTTCAGTCAGCCAGCTATGTGATGCTGGCTACCAGGTTTCTTTTTCTAACTCCTCTTGCAATATTACTTTAAATAATAATGTTGTTTTAATAGGTAATAGAATAGGCAATATATATTTAGTAGATTTTAATTCATCTCACTCTGAAATCTGCCTGTTTAATGAATTAACTCTTAATAATAATTCTTTATGGCATAAAAGGCTTAGTCATGTAAACCTTAAGAATATCTCTAGGTTATCTAAGCACAACCTTGTTAGAGGTTTACCTTCTTGCCCCTACAAGAAGGAGAGTCTATGCAAGGCTTGTCAGCTAGGCAAGCAAACCAAGAATTCATTTAAATCTGTAAATAAAAGTGATTCTCCTAGAATCCTGTATTTATTACATTTGGACCTTTTTGGCCCAATAAATGTACAGAGTTTAGGAGGGAAGTATTATACTTTAGTAATTGTAGATGACTTCTCTAGGTTCAGTTGGGTTTTCTTTTTGAGAACTAAGTCTGATAACTTCAAAGCCCTTACAGACTTTCTACTTTGTGTGCAGACTGAGTACTCTACTCATGTGGCCTTGATCAGAAGTGATCATGGTACTGAGTTTGACTCTCTTCTCATGCAAGAATTCTGTGAGAGAGAAGGTATTAAACATAGCTTCTCAGCTCCTAGAACTCCCCAACAAAATGAGGTAGTTGAAAGGAAGAATAGAACACTAATTGAAGCTGCTAGCACATTGTTGGCAGATGCTAACATGCCTCTATCCTATTGGGCAGAAGCTGTTAGTACAGCCAACTATGTCTTGAATAGAAGTTTGATACACAAACTTAAGTGTAAAACTCCTTATGAGTTGCTTAAAGGAAAGAAACCAAAAATTAATTACTTTAGAGTTTTTGGTTGTACTGTTTATATTCATAACAATAATAAAGAATATATTAGAAAATTTGAAGCAAAAGCTTCAATGGGAATCATGCTTGGATATTCCCAAGTAAGCAAAGCTTATAGGGTGTATAACAAATCAACCTGTAAGATAGAAGAATCTGTGCATGTCTCTTTTGATGAGTCTCAGATGTTTTACAAGGAGAAAGAAAATTCTCCTTCATCTAGTTCTTTGCAGGTACATGATGCTCCTAAAGAGATTCTCCAACTATCAACTCTTCAGATCACTGAATCAGACAGTGATGAAGACATTACTGAAGCTGTTGAAGCTGTTGTTGTACCACCAACAGTAGATCAAATTCCTCCTGAGGAATTAATCCCAACTGTTGCTGAAGATCACATCCCACCTGCTGATATTGTCACACTTAGAGATCATCCCACATCTCAAGTGATTGGAGACATATCAGCTGGTGTGCAAACAAGACATCAATTAAGACAGGATGTGATGCATGCTTGTTTCCTCTCACAGGTTGAGCCCCTCACCATTAAAGATGCAGAGCTAGATCCCCACTGGATCATTGCAATGCAAGAGGAGCTCAATCAGTTTGAGAGATGTAAAGTTTGGACTTTGGTTCCAAGACCTAAAGGCCAACTGATCATAGGCACCAAGTGGGTGTATAGAAACAAGTTAGATGCAAATGGAATAATAGTAAGGAATAAAGCTAGGCTTGTAGCTCAGGGCTACAGACAGGAGGAAGGTATAGACTATGACCAAACCTTTGCTCCTGTTGCAAGGCTAGAAGCAATAAGGATCTTCTTGGCCTATGCAGCCTTCATGAAGTTTAAGGTGTTCCAAATGGATGTCAAAAGTGCATTCCTAAATGGTGAGCTTAAGGAAGAGGTGTTTGTTGAACAACCACCAGGGTTTGTTTCTTCAACTCAGCCTTCTCATGTTTTTAAGTTGCAGAAAGCTCTTTATGGACTAAAGCAAGCTCCTAGGGCCTGGTATGAGACTCTAGCTAGTTTCCTGTTATAGCACAACTTCACTAGGGGAGTAGTTGATAGAACCCTTTTCGTCAAGCATCACAAGGACACAATCCTGTTAGTTCAGGTGTATGTAGATGATATTATCTTTGGCTCCACTGATCCCAAACTGTGCAAAAAGTTTTCCAACTTGATGCATTCTAAGTTTGAGATGAGTAGCATGGGTGTGCTGTCTTACTTTCTTGGTCTCCAAGTTAAGCAAGATGCTGATGGTATCTTCATCTCCCAATCCAAATATGCCAAGGAATTGGTAAAGAAATTTGGGATGGCTGATGCTTCAGCAATGCCTACACCCATGGCTACTAATGTAGTTATTGATTCTGATGATCACGGCAAGCCAGTTGATCAAAAGAATTATAGGGCCATTGTTGGTTCCCTATTATATCTAACTGCAAGTAGGCCAGATATAATGTTTGCTACATGCCTTTGTGCTAGATTCCAGGTCAACCCCAAGGAATCTCATCTGATTCTTCTAAAAAGAATCCTGAGATACCTGAAAGGATGTCCAAATCTAGGACTTTGGTACCCAGCTGAGTCAGAGTTTGAATTAATTGGATATTCTGATTCTGACTATGCTGGTTGCAGAGTTGACAGGAAGAGCACCTCAGGAACTTGCCAGTTCCTGGGAGAGAGATTGGTCTCTTGGTTCTGTAAGAAGCAGGCTTCTGTCTCAACTTCAACTGCAGAGGCTGAATATATAGCAGCTGCCAGTTGTTGTTCACAGATCCTGTGGATTCAAAACCAGCTTGTGGATTATGGTTACTCACACAAGAACACCAAGATCATGTGTGATAGTACCAGTGCTATTTCAATTGCACAAAATCCAGTGCACCACTCTAGAACCAAGCACATTGAGATTAGGCACCATTTCCTGAGAGATTGTGTGGAAAAGAACAAGATCTGTCTTGAGTTCATATCCACTGAGTTTCAGAGAGGTGATATATTCACCAAGCCTTTAGATGAACAGAAGCATCTGTTCTTTTTAGTCCAACTAGGCATGATCAATGGACGAGACTAAGTGTGACGATATCTGCCTATGTTGAGGTCTGCTTGAAGATCGTCGAACGATGATCGAAGATCGTCGAACGGATTGAGCCTATCGTCGACCTCTGGTTAATGATAGCTTATCTGTTTGAAGATCGTCGATCGACGTTCGACCATCGTCGAACAGGCTGAGCTTATCGTCGATCTCTACTCGACGACAGCTTGTTGCTTGTGAAGCCAGAATTAGCCGAACGATGGTTCGACTATTCTGCTTCTGAGCCGATCGTCGAACGGCCGTTCGACTATCGGTTCAAGATCTTTTTAATAGATCGACTATTTCCGGTCCAATATAAAGCCGATAGTCGACCTAGGTTAAAAGATCGTGTGCTTTATCGTCGACGGAGCGTGCCCTTTCGCATTCTGCTTTCCCGCTTGCGATTTTCTGGCGCTTCGTCTTTCTCGTTCTCTCTCCAGCTTTCTCGTGCTTTCTCCGGCGAATCCATGGCGATTTCCCCAGCTGTTCTAGCCGTAGTAAAGTTTGATGCCGGATTCAGTGTGGATTTCGAAGCTTTCAGCAGTTGCGATGCCGGAATCGTGGAAGTTCTCCAGCTCTGCAGGGATCAAGGTTTAGAGAAGCTGATGTCTGAAAGGATCAAGATCAACATTCCAGAAATAAAAGAATGGGCTTTCACGTCGTCTTCCACAGACGAATCGATGATCGGTACCATCGGCGGAGTAGAAGTTATCCTGACTCCGGCCGTTCTTTCTGATGTTTTTGGTTTAGTTATTGGTGATGAGGATTATGAGCAAGACGCTCAGGAGTTTGGAAGAATGCTGGTCGAGCTGGGACATGCTGAGGGCATTCCCACCAAGCTGCTCAAGGTAAACTTCCCCTTCAAGATCAAGTTCCTCGCTGAGGTAGTCGGAAAAGTGCTCCTAGGGAAGCACTCTGCTTATGACAATATAACAAGACAGCAATTCGCACTTATGTGTGCAATTGTTAATCGAAAGAGGATCGATTGGGCAGCTGTTCTGTTTGATTTAATCAGGAAGAAGACAGGAAAGAAGGAAGTCACCCTGGGAAGGGTTATTGGAATTTTCCTTAAGGAGAAATTCCCCCAGCTGCTGAGTTCTGCCGCAACTACAATCAACGCCAGCAAGAAGATGGATCCCCACTTGTTCTCTAAGTGGAAGAGGACATTTGTGAAATCTGCTCCAGCAACATCTGAGGGCACAAGGACTGCATCAGTCGCTCCTCAACCTGTTGAAGCTGGCTCAGCTCTCCCTTCCTCCTCCTCTGCATTGCCGTCTGCCTCAGTTGAAGTACCATCAACTTCTGCTGAGGTACGACCCTCTTCTTCTGCTGCACCTGAAACAACTGTGGTTGTTCCTCTGTCTCCTCCAGCTTCTCCTCTACCTGCTCATCTGGCTAGGATATCTGCTCCTAGCTTTGATTTGTTAGGATCAGAGAGATTCCCTACTCCTCCTGTATCTCCAATTCATTCCCCAATAAATTCTCCTGCTCCATCACCTGCTCCATCTCCTGCTCGATCCCCTGTTCACACCATCCTCCATCCCAGCACATCTACCATATCTGCTGCAGCTCCATCCACCTCTCATCCATCATCTTTTGAAATCACTCCTGATTTCATCTCGCGCATTGTGGAGCTGATTACCCCATCAATCAAAACCATGATTAAAGAGGCAATCGCTCCCCTTGCTGCCTCCATTGATCTATTATCTGCTTCCATCAAATCCCTCTCCAAATCAGCTGAGCCATCTTCCTCTAGGGGCCTGGTTTCAGTACCCACTGAAATCAGGCAGGGGGAGATGTTCAATGAAGATGTCTCAGGCCTTCCTGCCTCTCCTCCAGTTGTGAAAGATTCAGTCTTATCTGCCCAGCCAGAATCAGCTCAAGTTGAGCCAGAAGAAGTTCCAGATGTTGTTATGACTGTTCAGGAAGAGACAGCTCCTGCTGAGGAAGAGTTTGTTCCAGCTGAGGAAGTGGTAACTCCAGCTGAGGAAGAGATTGCTCCAGTTGAGCAAGTTGTAGCTCCAGTTTTGACTGAGAAGGAAATAGCAGATGGAATCCTGCTATCAGAAATTGCAGTGAAAGTATGCTTAGAGGATCTAACTACTCCTATGATTGCCAGATTCTTAGAAGGGATTATAACCTCTTATCTGAATGAATCATGGGAAATGGTTAAATATGAAGGTAACTCTTTCATTCGTTTTGTTGATGAGTCGATTAATTTGATAGTTTGTGAATACCTTGAAGGAATGATTCAAGCTTATTTAGCAGATATGTATTCATAATTTTACAGATATTATTAAAGAAGATTTAACTGCTCAAATCATAGCAGTAGTTTCTGAGGCTGACCCAAGTATTCCTGCTACTCAAGTAGACCCTGAGTTGGAATCCTTCTTAGATAATAAAGAAGATGAGTCTGAGAAAGAGGAAGTCAAAGTTGACTCTTTTGTTCTGAGTTTGGAAGAAGCTCAAGCTAGAGCAGCATGGGAATTAAGAGTTCAATCTTTAAAAGAGAAAGAGAAAGATTTGCAATTTGAAAAGTCATCCATCTGGGATGACTCTCCAGGTTTAGATTTAGACTCCCTTCTGGCTATGGCTGCCATGGAAGAAGAAAAAGAAAAGGCTGCCTCAAAGCTTAAAGAAAAGACTGTCTCAGAAGCCTATGATCCCTATGAGAACCCTCCATCATCCCATTCTGATGATGATGATGATTCAGATATCTCTGAAAAGTCAAAGAAAAAGAAATCTGCTGCAAAGAAAAGAAAAGCTGCTCCTCCTCCACCTCCAAATAAGGATAATGACATTCCCTATTATATTTTGAAGGGCATTGACCCCAAATCCAAGGATTTTAAGCATTGGATGTGGTTTTCGAAAAATCAGCAAAAAGAAAGGAAGAGAACTAAGAGGTATGACAGTCCAGTCTCCAGATGGACTCCCAAAGGTCCTCCTCCACCTCCAGGTGCAGGAGCCTCTGGGAATCTACCTGCTAATCAATCTGCCGCCTATGGAAAATCTGCGTCTGCTCAGCCCCAACCTAGACAAGGTCATCAAAGTTCACAAAGCAAATCATCTTATAGTTCTCAAAGACAAATGAAGGAGGTTGTGGCCCAAAGACCAACTTTTTCCCCACCTCCTTCTCCAGTTCAATCTGAGAAAAGTGTTTCGAAAGGTAAATAGTTTACAGTGTTTTAAAACCTTCTAGCAAGTCCCTTTTGCTAAGTTTATTCTAATGTCTTATCTAGATAAAATAGCTGATGCTGCTTCTCCTGAGCCCGTATATGAAAATCCTGAGCTCGATCCTAATTTTAGGATGGCTCGCTTTCAAGAGCTTGTAGGAGCAGCCCAAATAAGAAAAGCAAGAGCCGAAGGCAAAGATACAACTGGTTTTACTACCATGTCAGCTTATAGAAAGAAAGAATTTGAGAAATTCCAAGTCAATCCTGAGATTTTTGATCCAGCAAAGTACATGGAAAAACATCCTGAAGCTGTTGTCCCCAGAGCTACAGAACTAAAGATCCTTGGAGTGCAGGATTTAAAGATGTCAAAGAAGGAATCAGATGACCCTCTTCAAAAAATTTCTTTTGTCTCTAGTTCTTCTGATCCATTAACTGACCCTAAAGATTCTTAATAGTTTGATTAAACTGCTGTGATATATTTGATTATTTGTTTATCTGATTGATAATCTGCCAGTTTATTGTTAACTATTTGCTGAATTTATTTTTAGTATTCTTTTGCTAGCTGTTTTAGATTTTGAGAGACTTAACTCAAATAGGGGGAGATTGTTGGTACCCTAGTTTGATTTGAGTTCAGTCCTCTCCTTTGTGCCCCTTGACCCAAGAAATATCTATGGTCAATGGTTAGGAGTCTAGCTGTAGGGTCCTCGCTTTTCCAAATTGAGAATTTGGTTAAGTAGGTTTTTCGTTCGACTATAGTCGAACGCCGTTCGACTATCGTCTATCGGCTGATCGACGATCGTCTATCAGTTGGTCGACGCTTTGTCTGCGCTGATAGTTCGACTATCTGTTGATAGTTCGACTATCTGTTCTGCGCTGATAGTTCGACTATCTGTTGATAGCTCGACTATCTGTTCTGCGCTGGTAGTTCGACTATCTGTTGATAGCTCGACTATCTGTTCTGCGCTGGTAGTTCGACTATCTGTTGATAGGTCGACTATCTGTTCTGCGCTGATAGTTCGACTATCTGTTGATAGTTCGACTATCTGTTCTGTGCTGGTAGTTCGACTATCTGTTGATAGATCGACTATCTGGTTTGTTTTGATAGTTCGACTATCTTTTGATAGATCGACTATCTGTTTTCTGAGGTAGGTCGACTATCTGCTTGATAGTTCGACTATCTCTGTGCGCTTGATAGCTCGACTATCTGTCCTAGATAGATCGACTATCTGATAGTTCGACTATCTGTCCTGATAGTTCGACTATCTGCTGCGGTAGCTCGACTATCTGTTTGATAGCTCGACTATCTGGATCGTTCGACTATCTGCCCGATAGTTCGACGATCTCCTGGCGTCGTTCGACGATCTTCGAAGGTCGTTCGACGTTTTCTGTCTGCCTTTGTATTTTGTATTTATTTATTATATTTAATTAATTAATACATTTTCTGGCACAGTATTTTAAGCTGTATGATAAAGTTTCCAGGCATTATTTGCTCTATTCTTATTGCCTGAGTTAAAATCTTTTAAGATAAAGTTGTTTGTCTTATTAGCTGTCTCTTTAAATTACTTTATCTGCTGACAGCCCTTTATAGCCGTTAGACTGAAAAGTCTTCTTTTGCTATAAAGAGATTGTTTCTGATGTGACTTTATTTAGTCCTTCTGTTATCTGATTTAAGCCTGCAGCTTCTTAGAAAGTGATTTATTCCCTTTATAGAATGTTTTGCTGCAGAGATATTTCTGTCTTCTTGATATTTACAGCCCATGTCTCAAGGCTTAGAAGAAGACAAATAATTCAAATGGAAGAGAGTCGTTGCTTGCTGATAATATTTAAAGGACCCTTTGAAGAAGGATTGAAGCTAGTGTTACACACATATTCAAAAGCACTCAAGCCTTCATCAAGCTCAAGCTTCCTGCTCTCAGCAATCTCCATCTAACTGAGAAGTGTTAAGATCTTCATCTCTTCTTCACCTGAGTTCTCCTGCTTTCAGGAAGTTCAACTCAGAGTCTCTTTGAAGAAGAAGAAGAAGAAGAAGATAGCTGCTTGAAGAACTTTGATTTTATTATTTACTTTCTTCTTGTAGCTCTTTCCTTCAGAACTTTCTGAAGAGTTTTCTCTGCACTGAAGCAAGACTTCACCTGGACATCTTTGAGCCAGGGGGAGCCTTGATTCTTTAGAGCATTCTAGCTCAGTGCAAGCTTTTTGTGCTTCTCTAATCTATTGTAAAATAGAGAAGACATCTTAACCTTCTTCCCCCTCCTGTACAGGGTTATTACTCCCTTCAAAAGTATCCCTTGGTGGCAGGGCACCTGATCAAAAACCTGTGCTTGGTTTTTAGACACCTGATCAAAAGTCTAAAGGGTTTCTGAATCTACCTGAATCAGATTCTGTTGGTGGCAGGGCACCTGATCAAAAACCTGTAGTGGATTCCTACCGTTTGGGTAGAAGAGTGGACGTACCCAAGTTGTTTGGGGAACCACTATAAATTCCTTGTGTCGTCTGGCTTGTTTATTATATTTCCTGTACTGTGGCTGTGAATAGATATAACTAGGTTGCTAGTTGCTGTTTAGGTTTTCCAAGCTTTAACTGTAATTACAGTTAGCTTGTGTTTGCACATCACTTGTGTTAGGCTTTAAGGTTAAACCAATATCTATAATCTCTTCATTCCGCACTTCACTCCAAGGGAGTTGGGTAGACAGTTAAGTTTTGTATTGTGCAAAATTTGATTACTCTATTCACCCCCCCTCTAGAGTAGTATCTATCCCTTCACTTTCAATTGGTATCAGAGCCAGGTTTGAAGGGACTTTGCAAAAGGTCAGAGAACCTTTTGCAAAGTTTGGGATCAGTGGAGCCAAATATAATATCATCTACATACAACTGAACTAACAGGATTGTGTCCTTGTGATGCTTGACGAAAAGGGTTCTATCAACTACTCCCCTAGTAAAGTTGTGCTCTAAAAGGAAACTAGCTAGAGTCTCATACCAGGCTCTGGGAGCTTGCTTTAGTCCATAAAGAGCTTTCTGCAACTTAAACACATGTGAGGGCTGAGTTGAAGAAACAAACCCTGGTGGTTGTTCAACAAACACCTTTTCCTTAAGCTCACCATTCAGGAATGCACTTTTGACATCTATTTGGAACACCTTAAACTTCATGTAGGCTGCATAGGCCAAGAAGATATTTATTGCTTCTAGCCTTGCAACAGGAGCAAAGGTTTGGTCATAATCTATACCTTCCTCCTGTCTGTAGCCCTGAGCTATAAGCCTTGCTTTATTCCTTACAATAATTCCATTTGCATCCAACTTGTTTCTGTACACCCACTTGGTTCCTATGATCAGTTGGCCTTTAGGTCTTGGAACCAAAGTCCAAACTTTACATCTCTCAAACTGATTGAGTTCCTCTTGCATGGCAATGATCCAGTGGGGATCTAGCTCTGCATCTTTAAAGGTGAGGGGCTCAACCTGTGAGAGGAAATAAGCGTGCATCACATCCTGTCTTAATTGGTGTCTTGTTTGCACACCAGCTGATATGTCTCCAATCACTTGAGATGTGGGGTGATCTCTAAGTGTGAC
Source organism: Platanthera zijinensis (assembly GCA_039513925.1). Taxonomy (NCBI): domain Eukaryota; kingdom Viridiplantae; phylum Streptophyta; class Magnoliopsida; order Asparagales; family Orchidaceae; genus Platanthera; species Platanthera zijinensis. The sequence goes on from CM077091.1 coordinate 110,992,502, forward strand.
AATATCAACAGGTGGGATGTGATCTTCAGCAACAGTTGGGATTAATTCCTCAGGAGGAATTTGATCTACTGTTGGTGGTACAACAACAGCTTCTGCAATGTCTTCATCACTGTCTGATTCAGTGATCTGAAGAGTTAATAGTTGAAGAATTTCTTGAGGGGCATCAGGTACCTACAATGAACTAGAGGAAGGAGAGTTTTCCTTCTCCTTGTAAAACATCTGAGACTCATCAAAAGATACATGCACAGATTCTTCAATTTTAAAGGTTGATTTGTTATAAACCCTATAAGCTTTGCTTACTTGGGAATATCCAAGCATGATTCCCATTGAAGCTTTTGCTTCAAATTTTCTAGAGGGGGGGTGAATAGAGTTATCAAATTTTGCACTAGACAAAACTTAATGGTCTACCCAACTCCCTTGGAGTGAATTACGGAATTAAAAGATTATAGATATAGAATTAACCCTATAGCCTAACACAAGTGTTGTGCACAAACTCAAGCTAACTGTAATTACAGTTAAGGCTTGGAAATCCTAATCAGCAACTAGCAACCTAGTTATATCTATTCACAGCCACAAAGCAGGAATTAAACAAGGCAATCCAGACGACACAAGGAATTTATAGTGGTTCCCCAAACAACTTGGGTACGTCCACTCTTCTACCAACAAGGTAGGAATCCACTCAGGTTTTTGATCAGGTGCCCTGCCACCAACAGGATCTGCTTCAGGTAGATCCAGAAACCCTTTAGACTTTTGATCAGGTGTCTAAAAACCAAGCACAGGTTTTTGATCAGGTGCCCTGCCACCAAGGGATACTTTTGAAGGGAGTAATAACCCTGTACAGGAGGGGGAAGAAGGTTAAGATGTCTTCTCTATTTTACAATAGATTAAAGAAGCACAAAAACTTGCACTGAGCTAGAAAGCTCTAAAGAATCAAGGCTCCCCCTGGCTCAAAGATGTCCAGGCAAAGTCTTGCTTCAGTGCAGAAAACTCTTCAGAAAGCTCTAAAGGAAAAACTACAAGAAGATAATAAATAATAAAATTAAAGATCTTCAAGCGGCTATCTTCTTCTTCTTCTTTTTCAAAAGAACTCTGAGTTTGAACTTCCTGAAAGCAGGTGAACTCAGGTTGAAGAAGAGTAGAAGATCTTAACACTTCTCAGTTGGATGAGTATTGCTGAGAGCAGAAGAACTTTGATCTTGATGAAGGCTTGAATGCTTAAGTGAACTGGTTAACTAGTTAGCTAGCTTGAATCCTTCTTCAAAGGGTCCTTTTTATAACAGCAACAAGCAACGGCTCTCTTCAATTTGAATTACTTGTCTTCTTCTGAAACTTGAGACCTGGGCTGTAAATATCAAGAAGACAAAACAATCTCTGCAGCAGAAACATTCTATAAAAGGTATAAACCTCTTTCTAGGAAGCTGCAGGAAGCAATCTGATAATAAAGTACTAAATAAAGTCATATCAGAAACAAACTCTTTATAGCAGGAGAAAGACTTTTCAGTCTAACGGCTATAAAGGACTGACAGCAGATAAAGTAAAATACAAAGTCAGCTAATAAGACAAACAACTTTATCTGAAAAGATTTTACTCAGGCATAAGGGATGGAGCAAATATTGCCTGGAAATATTATCATAAAACAACTGAAAAGATATGCCAGATAATGTATTAATTAATTAAATATAATAAATAAATACAAAATATAAAGGCAGACAGAAAGCGTCGAACGACCCTCGGAGATCGTCGACCGACGCACGGAGATCGTCGAACTATCGGACAGATAGTCGAACGATCCAGATAGTCGAACTATCACAGAAGATAGTCGAACTATCACAGCAGATAGTCGAACTATCAGAAGATAGTCGAACTATCAGAAGATAGTCGAACTATCAGATAGTCGACCTATCAACAAATAGTCGAACTATCAAGGCAAAACAGATAGTCGAACTATCAACAGATAGTCGAGCTATTAGATAGTCGACCTATCAACAGATAGTCGAACTATCAAAAACAAACAGATAGTCGACCTATCAACAGATAGTCGAACTATCAGATAGTCGAACTATCAAAGCAGATAGTCGAACTACCAAGCGAGAACAGATAGTCGACCTATCAACAGATAGTCAAACTATCAACGCAGAACAGATAGTCGAACTATCAACAAATAGTCGAGCTATCAGATAGTCGACCTATCCAAGCAGATAGTCAAACTATCAAAGCACACAGATAGTCGAACTATCAGCCGATAGTCGAACTATCCTCGCAGACTGAAAGTCGAACAACTGATAGACGATCGTCAAACAGTTAGTCGACGATAGTCGAGCGGCGTTCGACGATAGTCGAACGAACAAACTACTTAACCAAATTCTTCATCTGGAAAAGTGAGGACTCTACAGCTAGACTACTAACCATTGACCATAGATATTTCTTGGGTCAAGGGACTAAAAAGACAAGACTAAACTCAAATCAAACTAGGGTACCAACATGTTGTTGTACGCGAACTCCACCAAATACAGGTGGTCTTCCCAATGCTTACCGAAATCTAGAACACACATGCGTAGCATGTCCTTCATCGTTCTATTGACCCTCTCGGTCTGCCCATCCGTCTGCGGATGGAAGGCTGTGCTGAACTTTAACTTTTTCCCAGCATCTGCTGCACCAACCTCCAATCATTTGACGTGAACCGCCCATCGCGATCACTCACAATGCTACGGGGCACACCATGCAGCCTAATAATATTGTCAACATACAACTTTGCCAATTTCTCCACTGGATCATCCTTCCTATGCGGAATGAAATGCGACACCTTGGTTAGCCGATCTACGATCACCCAGATGGCGTCGTTCCCCTTCTGCGACCTTGGCAACCCGTGCACAAAGTCCATAGATATATCGTCAAATTTCCACTCCGGTATAGGCAAGGACTTCAGAAATCCTCCCGGCTTTTGGCATTCTGCCTTCACCAAGGCGCACGTTTGGCATTTAGCCACGTACAACGCCACATCTTTCTTAAGCCCCGGCCACCAAAACAACTTTTTGAGATCACGATACATCTTCGTGCTCCCTGGGTGGATTGAGTACTTGGTATGATGAGCCTCGTACATCAACTCCGCCTGGAGGTTACCCCCACTCGGGACGCACAACCGATGATCCTTCCTTAGTAAACCATCTTCCACCGAGAACTGGGAATTTGACCCATCCAGAGCGGCCTCCATAAGCTCCTTCATGGAGTCATCTAACTCCAATGCCTGCCAAACCCGGTCAGCCAGGTCATACTGCACCTCTGTCCAGTTTAACATTGCTTTGGCGCTCGTCTGCTTGTCAACGCAACAGATCTCAAGCTCTTCTAACTCCCGTACTAGCCGCTCATCATGCACCGACAACCAGTTGGCTTGGGCGGGAGCCCTGCGGCTCAGCGCATCCGCAACTGCGTTGCCCTTCCCGGGTACATAATGTATTTTGAAGGTGTAGTCCCCTAGGAACTCCATCCACCTCCTCTACCTCATATTAAGGTCCTTCTGATCCAACAAGTATTTTAGGCTCTTGTGATCGGTGTATATATCGACCCTTACGCCGTAAAGGTAGTGCCTCCACAACTTGAGTGCAAATATCACGGCCGCCAACTCCAAGTCGTGCACCGGATAATTTCTTTCATGCACCTTCAACTGACGCGATCCATACGCTATCACGCTCCCATACTGCAACAACACGCAGCCCAAGCCACTACCCGAAGTGTCGCTATACACCTCAAAGCCCTCGGTCCCACTCGGCTAACTTAGCACTGGCACCGTGGTCAACCGCCTTTTCAGCTCCTCAAAAGCTTGCACGCACTCTTGCGTCCACAAGAATCTCTGATCCTTCCTTGTCAACTTCGTGAGAGGTAAAGCTATTCGCGAGAAGTTCTCTACGAAATGCCTGTAATATCCGGCAAGCCCGAGAAAACTACGGACTTCCGCGACAGAAGATAACGCAGGCCACTCCCGTATCGCAACGATCTTCGCCGGATCCACCGCTATACCTTCCCCACTCACTATATGACCAAGGAACGCTACCGAGGGTATCCAGAACTCGCACTTGGAGAACTTTGCGTACAACTCATTCCTTCTCAGAGTCTCCAATACCAGGTGCAAGTGCTTGAAGTGGTCTTCTTCGCACTGCGAGTACACCAATATATCGTCAATAAAGACGATCACAAAGCGATCCAGGAAATCTCGGAACATCCTGTTCATCAAATCCATAAATACTGATGGCGCATTCGTCAGTCCAAACGGCATGACCGTGAACTCAAAATGCCCATACCTCGTACTGAACGCCGTCTTCGGTATATCACATTCCCTGATCCTCAGCTGATAGTACCCCGACTTTAAGTCCAACTTGGAGTATAACGACGATCCGACTAACTGATCAAAGAGATCATCATTCCTTGGGATCGGGTACTTATTCTTCTCCGTCAACTTGTTCAATTCTCGGTAGTCGATACACAGCCGCATACTTCCGTCCTTCTTCTTAACGAAGAGGACCGGTGCGCTCCAAGGCGACGAGCTTGGACGCACATACCCTTGCTCCATCAGCTCCTCTAGCTGAACTTTCAACTCTGCCATCTCCTTAGGCGCCAACCTATACGGAGCACGTGACACCGGTTTGGCCCCCGGCACGAGCTCGATGGTGAAATCAATCTCCCGCTGCGGTGGGGCTCCGGGAAGACTATCCGGGAATACATCGGGGTATTCGCAAACCACGGGAATGCTATCCAACGTGGACTTTGGCTCTACAGCCCCCACTATTGCGAAGAACAGCTATGCACCAGCACGAACCGCCTTCACCACCTGAAGAGCAGACATCAGTGTCTTGCTCGACCCCTTTAGCCCCTCGAATGTAGTCTCCCGCCCTACACCCAGCTTGACCTCCTTCCGGTCACAGTCAATCCAAGCTTTCTGCTCTGACATCCAATCCATCCCAAAGATCACATCAAACTCTACTAGCGGCAGCAATGATGCTAGCAAGTCGAACTCTTGGCTCCCAATGTGAACCTTTACGGCACACACAGTCCGCACGCATCGAGTACCCATTCGGTAGCAGCACATCCAACTTGTCCTTCGCCATCGAAGAAGGGACTCCGATGCGCGATATAAAGCTTTCGGACAAGAAGGAGTGTGAAGCTCCCGTATCGAACAGTGCCCGTGCCGGACTATCACTAATCACAACAAAGCCTATACAAACAATATTAGGCTAACAAGCAATAGATAACGATATTAAAGCTAACTTGCTATAAATTAACTCATACCTGTCACCACATCCGCTTGCTTGATCGCCTCCTGCTGGCCCAAGTTATAGACTCTAGGCTGAGTCAGAGCATAGTGGGACGCAGTTGACTCCACCGCCTTGCCCTTCTCCTCGTAGGTAGCTCCATGTTTCCTTTCAGACTTTGAGTGTCCACTCCAGCAATCACGGGCAAAGTGTCCCGTCTTTCCACACGTGAAACAAGCGCCCGGGGTTCGATTGGTAGTTGCCCCCGAGGCACCCGTAGAAGAAGCTGGACCTGACGTCCTAGCCTTTTTGAAGAATTTTCGATAGCCCGACTTCGACGTAGTCAGCGCTTTGAACTCCGCTTTCTTACTACCGGATTCCTTCTTCGCTTGGACATTCTTCATATCCTTCTCCAAGGACCGGGCCGAACTGACCAGGGTCTTGAAACCCTGCGCCTTGGGCCCCGACAGTAGCAACCTTAAATCATCCCTTAGCCCTTCATAGAAGCGGCTCGTCTTGCGCTCCACGTCTGCGAAGGTAGCGCCGGCATATCTCCCTAACCGAGTAAACTCGTGGAGGTACTCATCAACGGTGCAATCCCCTTACACCAACTTCTGAAATTCGTTTTCTAGCGCAATTCTCTGCGCCGAGGGGAGGTATCGAGCCATGAACAGTCTCACAAACTCCTCCATCGAAACTTTGGCCAACGGCCTTCCCTGCAACTGATGTAGCTCTAGGCCTTCCCACCATAGTCTTGCGTCCCCATCCAAGAGGAAAGTCGCTATAGTGGTCTTCTGCCACTCTTCCGTTTCCATCGCAGTCATCACCCTGTTGACCCTTGAGAGCCAATCCTCTGCTTGGTTCGGGGTTTCTGCCCCCGTGAATACCGGTGGATGAAATCCCATCACGTGCTTCAGTTGTCTTTCAGTTGCTCTCCGAGGCAACTCTAGCTCCAAAACTACTTGCTCAACCCTCCTTTACTCTGCCGTCTGAAGCGGTACTTGCTCCACAGCAGGAGCAGGCTGCTGCACCTGCCTTGTAGGCTGCGTATTAATCATTGCCATGACCGCTTCTGCCACCAACCTAATGGTCTCGGCAGACGGAGGTGTTGCAGGCGCATCGCTTGGCGCACTGCTCGCCTCAGAACCTGGCCGTTCAGACGGCCCAGCACCACTTCTGGTCACCTATAATCGTGCAAAACACCAATAAGCGACCCAAAAATTACTGCAAACAGCAATTATAGGAACACGCAGGTTCCTCAAACATGTATATTTCCATTCCTAAGTGGACATTCATGGGTTCTTTTCATGTTATAACGATGACGCACACATGTGCTCACCACTCCTTAAAGTGAATTCGTCCACGAATTCATTTAAGCTTGACCGAAACAAGAAGTCTGATACCAATTTGTAACACCCCTATCCATCACATAGCATATAGCAGTAGGTTCGGCCGGGGCCCGATGCCATATACTACGGACAGACCGGTTGGTTACACGTTGAAACCATTCAACCAATCATGTCGTCCTACACAACACCTAGTGGAAGCAAATTATTAGGTTGCAAAAGAAATAAGAACCCAGCCACAACAGCATGAATGTCCACTAAAAACCCAGGAATGTATACATAACACAAAGGAGAAATGGCCTTAAGGCCTTACACTGTTCACTTAACAAAAGAAGTGTTTTCATACTTCGGCTCGCAGGCCGGCCATACAAGAAAAACGGGAAGAAACATAAGCAATTAGGCCTTCGAGGGCCGGCACAGCAACAAGGGCTTTAGCCCGCTATTTCCCGCTCTGCTCCGCAGCACCTGCAAGCAATAAACCACCGCCCGGTGGCAAACAATAGCAACAGTCAGCAATGCTGACCAAATTATAACGATCCCGCCCCCACAATCGGGGCGGCGATGCTCTTTCCCTGCACTTTATTAGCATAGGCATTTATATAAAGTATTTGCACTTCACCACAGGCGTAGGCTCGCACGGCCACACACCCCGTGCACTCAGGGCACATTCTCGGCGAACCGGCCAACGTCACGTCAATTCAAGCAGTAGACGTTCCCAATCCACCACCGCCTCTTGGACGGTCATCCATATGAGCATTTTGTCTTCTTGGCCTTGGTCACGGCAATTTAAGCCATAGACCGCCGAAGACCCTCATCCATGCCAACGGTCCTACCGAACGACATAGACCGGGTACGGTTCCGCCTGACCCGTGCTCATACCGCAACGACAATTTAAGCCATATGCGCAGGCCAAGACTCACCGAGTCCCGTTTCCACCACAATAATCACATAACCCGGTTATGTTCACGTTGGCCCCCGGCCACCGTGTTGGCAAAACCCGCTTTTGTCCAGTTTTCCGGGTGCACCTTGGAGTTAAACTCCAAGGCTCCCTGATGCAATCTACCATGTAGAAAACCCGAAAACACCCAAACATCCGGATTCTTGCCCTGTTCAAATGCAAGGCAACATCACCGATCCGGCTTTATATGTCCGAATAGGCTTCACACACAATGCCTACGTCCGTTTTCGCATACGGACTCTACACAAGGGGTACTTCACATATCTACCCCAAGGAACGCTCCAACTCTTCACTCACTCGCGAGAGCGGGCTTCCCATGCAAAGGAAAAGAGGGCTTCACATGCCCAAGGATGAGAAATCGTTACCCTTGCATTCTTCCGCGGCGCCATCGAAAACTATACGGTTGGAAAGCACCGCAACGGCGTCGCCTCCGCGGATCTGGACTCGGATCGCGATTCGGAGCTCCGAAGCTCTTCCGGCGGCCGGATCTTGGACTCCTCCTTCCTCCTTGCTCTCCCTTCTCTCTAACTTTTAGAGAGAGATTGGCCAATGGAAAATGGGTTTCTAAACCCTATTTCCCGACTATAACCACCCAGGAGCAGCCCCCCACCGTGGGATCCAAAGCCAAGGAAACGAACGGCCCGGATTAAATCCAAAATCATAAAATCTGGGCCGAACACGGGTTGGCACACGGCCGTGTGCCTGGCCGTATAGCTCATTCGCCGTCTCGACCAAAATTGAAAACCAGCACACGGCCTCCGACACGCCCGTGTCACCTGCGACACGCCCGTGTCGGGACCCGTGTCACGCCCCCCGTGTGCAATCGGCCAAACAATTTGCAGTCAGAGGGGTACACGGCTTGGTGACACGGCATCAGACACGCCCGTGTGAAGCTAGACACACCCGTGTTCGTGCCCGTGTCATTACCCATGTACAACATTTTGGGGTGTTACACAGGTAGACCCGTTGCACAGGCTTTCATCTAACTGGCAAGTCTGAAGGCTCGCCTGTGAGGGAAAGGTTTTGTTCTTGGAAACTTCAGCGACATCCCGAGCTCGGCTCGGCCCCAGGTAGACCAGTATCGCAGGCTCTCATCTAGCTGGCAGGTCTGAAGGCTCGCCTGTGGGGGAAAGGTTTTGTTCTTGGAAACTTCAATGATACCCGAGCTTGGCTCGGCCCCAGGTAGACCTGCTGCGGAGGCTCTCATCTAGCTGGCAGGTCTGAAGGCTCGCCTATGGGGGAAAGGTTTTGTTCTTGGAAACTTTAACGGCACCCCAAGCTCGGCTCAGCCCCAGGTAGACCTGCTGCGTAGGCTCTCATCTAGCTGGCAGGTCCGAAGGCTCGCCTGTGGGGGAAAAGTTTTGTTCTTGGAAACTTCAGCGACACCTCGAGCTCGGCTCGGCCCCAGGTAGACCTGCTACGCAGGCTCTCATCTAGCTGGTAGGTCTGAAGGCTCTCCTGTGGGGGAAAGGTTTTGTTATTGGAAACTTCAACGACACCCCGAGCTCGGCTCGGCCCCAGGTAGACCCGCTGCGCAGGCTCTCGTCTAGCTGGCAGGTACGAAGGCTCGCCTGTGGGGGAAAGGTTTTGTTCTTGGAAACTTCAGCGACACCCCGAGCTCATCTCGACCCCAAGTAGACCCGCTGTGCAGGCTCTCATCTAGCTGGCAGGTCGGAAGGCTCGCCTGTGGGGGAAAGGTTTTGCTTTAGGAAACTTCAGCGATACCCCGAGCTCGGCTCGACCCCAGGTAGACCCGCTGTGCTGACTCTCATCTAGCTAGCTGGTCCGAAGGCTCACTTATTGGGGAAAGGTTTTTTTCTTGGAAACTTCAGTGACACCACGAGCTCGGCTCGACCCCAGGTAGACCCACTGCGCAGGCTCTCATCTAGCTGGCAGGTCGGAAGGCTCGCCTGTGGGGGAGAGGTTTGGTTCTTGTTGATACTTCATTTTCTTTGAGATACTTCAGTTTGGATGTTTGTACTACCCCGAGCTCGGCTGGGCCCCAGGTAGACCCGCTGCGCAGGCTCTTATCTAGCTGGCAGGTCCGAAGGCTTGCCTGTGGGGGAGAGGTTTAGTTCTTGGATATACTTCAATTTGGATGTTTTCACTACCCCGAGCTCGGCTCGGCCCCAGGTAGACCCGCTGCGCAGGCTCTCATCTAGCTGGCAGGTCTGAAGGCTCGCCTGTGGGGGAGAGGTTTGGTTCTTCGAGATGCTTTAGCTTGGATGTTCCCACTATCCCGAACAAGGCTCGGACCTAGGTGGACTCGCTGACCGGGTTTCGGGGTAGGACAGGGGGCACACCTAGCAGGCAGAACGAAGAGGTTTAGAACCTCCTCCGTCAAGAGAAGTCCCGGCCAGGAGATCTCGGCCAAGATTTCTCGGCAGAAGGAGTTCCCGGCGGGAAGGCTTTTGGCGAGGTGTCCTCGGCCCGACGGCGAGAATCCCCTAGGCGAATGGCTTTGTTCGCTTGCGCAAGACGAAAGGGGGAATCCCTCCCCTTAAGAACCTACGGATGACACTTTCGGCAAAGGGTTCTCGGCATAAAAACGAAACGGAGCATTATGCCTCGAGGTCTCGGCAGGTTCCCGCCTATTGATTGCTAAGGGAGACTCTCCTAGGGGGGTGAGGGTCTCGGTGGAAACATGCTTGAGAAGCATTCGGCGCAATACAGAGAAAAAAATCAATTATATACAAACATTTACACTTGAACTTTAAAAGTGAAATTACAGTTACAAAGAAACAAATAAGATCTCGTGCGCTACAAGAGCAAAAGAGGGGGGAGAGACCCATCAGGGGGATGCACTATACCCACTCGAGCTCTCGCTTGAGCTCCTATGGGTGTTCTCGCCAGATCCCTCCTCGGATGTCTCGCCAGCAGCGGTGGGAGATTTCGAGACATCCAAGGGAGGGGAGTCGGGTGCGCCCAGGGGCTTAGGAATTGGCTCAAAGAGCCATGGGAGAAGCTGGCGGGCAGTGATGGTCTTGCTACCCTCGTTCAAGCATCCCACATCCCGCAGCATCTCTATAGTCAGCCGAGCCGTCGCCTGGGTGTTGGCATGCAGGAGCTTGTCTATGTCATATTCCGAGAAGTGGCGGTTCCTCAACCTCTCGTCTAGCGGGGGAGGAGGCAGGACCGCAGCCGCCTCCATGCACCAGAGCTGGTCCTTCAACAGGATGTTCTCGCACTCCACCCCGGCCAGCTACGCGCGAAGCACCATGCTCTGGGCAGAATCTTGCGTAAAGGAGAAACCAGTTAAATGTCGAGGAAAAGAGGCTATGATTTACAAGGGCAAGAGTGAGTGTCTTGAGAGATCTCGCTTACTTCTTCCGTCGGGCGCAAGAACAGCAGTCGCTAGGCATCTGCCAGCTCGGTCTTTTGTGCTGCCGCATGGGCTACCGTCTGGTGGCTCACTTTGAGCATCTCGCTGAAGTTGTAGTCGATGGTGATACTCCGGTGAGCACACATATGCGCAAGATCGAACCCGCATAGTAAGGACCTAGTGGAGTCAAGGGCCAGGAGCTTATTGGGCATTTGGTCGTAGATGCTAGCATCCTCCCGGCTGTAGAGGCCGTAGCCCAGCGCGAAAGCCTCGCTAGTGACCTCGTCGCGCTCCGCCCAAGTGGGGGGAGGGTCGAGACGGAGACCCGGTTGGTCTCGGGATCCCACTAGAGCAGAGGCTTCCCTTCCGCATCCAGGCACTTCACGCCGAGACCGAAGTTCTGGTGTCCCTTTGGCGTCTGCTTGGGTGGGGACTGAGCAGAGGTCTCGGCGGCTGCCCGCCAATCACCGATCCCGTCGGCGCCTGGAAGGCTCTCGGCAGGGGCCCCAGCAGTGGCACTAGAGGCAAGGGTCGCCTCCTTGGCTGCCGACAGAATCTCGGCGAAAGGTTGACCCTTGATGATAGGCCGGTAGGGAGAGGCTGCCACAAACTTCCCCTTGTCAGCAGTAGTTGGCCTTAGTCTCATTTGCGGCTTGGACGAAAAGGTGTCGGGCTTTTGCTTCCAAGCACCGTATTGAGGGGGACGAGTCGGCTTGTCCCGACAGGCGAGAGCCGCGGATTTCACGAGAGCCAGTGGATCTCTCGTGGCCCGGGTCTCGGTAGCTCGGGTCTCAGGAAATGGTTGGCATAGGGGGATTTCTCGCTCTCCTGTAAGGTAGACAGCATTCAGCGCTACGTTTCAAAACATGGATTACAAAGCTAAAGGCGAGATCATACCTTCGTCGGGAGGCACGGGAAGGAGAGAGTCGACGTCCCGCCGGATAAATTGGACATCAAAGTCCTTGGTCCCAAAAAATTCCAGGAGGACGCTCTCGCGTGATCCTAAGGTGGGCGGCTTATAGGAGACATTATCATATTGAACGCACGCGAGAGTCATGTTGTTAAAGTCTCCTGAGATGAAGACAAACCTCTCGCCCTAGTGGTGGTGCTTGTTTACGATACCGGTGGTCTTAAGGTATTGCCCAGTGTAACACCCCTATCCGTCGCATAGCATATAGCAGTAGGTCCGGCTGGGGCCCGTCGCCATATACTACGGACAGACCAGTTGGTTACGCGTTGAAACCATTCAACCAATCATGTCGTCCTACACAACACCTAGCGGAAGCAATTTATTTGGATGCAAAAGAAATAAGAACCCAGCCACAACAGCATGAATGTCCACTACAAACTCAGGAATGTTTACATACACCAAAAGAGAAATGGCCTTAAGGCCTTACACTGTTCACTTAACAAAAGAAGTGTTTTCATACTTCGGCTCGCAGGCCGGCCATACATGAAAAACGGGAAAGAAACATAAGCAATTAGGCCTTCGAGGGCCGGCACAGCAACAAGGGCTTTAGCCCGCTATTTCCCGCTCTGCTCCGCAGCACCTACAAGCAATAAACCACCGCCCGGTGGCAAACAATAGCAACGGTCAGCAATGCTGACCAAATTATAACGATCCTGCCCCCACAATCGGGGCGGCGATGCTCTTTCCCTGCACTTTATTAGCATAGGCATTTATATAAAGTATTTGCACTTCACCACAGGCGTAGGCTCGCACGGCCACACACCCCGTGCACTCAGGGCACATTCTCGGCGAACCGGCCAACGTCACATCAATTCAAGCCATAGACGTTCGCAATCCACCACCGCCTCTTGGACGGTCATCCATATGAGCATTTTGTCTTATTGGCCTTGGTCACGGCAATTTAAGCCATAGACCGCCGAAGACCCTCATCCATTCCAACGGTCTTACCGAACGACATAGACCGGGTACGGTTCCGCCTGACCCGTGCTCATACCGCAACGACAATTTAAGCCATATGCGCAGGCCAAGACTCACCGAGTCCCGTTTCCACCACAATAATCACATAACCCGGTTATGTTCACGTTGGCCCCCGGCCACCGTGTTGGCAAAACCCGCTTTTGCCTAGTTTTCCGGGTGCACCTTGGAGTTAATCTCCAAGGCTCCCTGATGCAATCTACCACGTAGAAAACCCGAAAACACCCAAACATCCGGATTCTTGCCCGGTTCAAATGCAATACAACATCACCGATCCGGCTCTACATGTCCGAATAGTCTTCACACACAATGCCTACGTCCGTTTTCGCATACGGACTCTACACAAGGGGGACTTCACATATCTACCCCAAGGAACACTCCAACTCTTCGCTCACTCGCGAGAGAGGGCTTCCTATGCAAAGGAAAAGAGGGCTTCACATGCCCAAGGATGAGAAATCGTTACCCTTGCGTTCTTCCGCGGTGCCATCGAAAACTATACGGTTGGAAAGCACCGCAACGGCGTCGCCTTCGCGGATCTGGACTCGGATCGCGATTCGGAGCTCCGAAGCTCTTCCAGCGGCCGGATCTTGGACTCCTCCTTCCTCCTTGCTCTCCCTTCTCTCTAACTTTTAGAGAGAGATTGGCCAATGGAAAATGGGTTTCTAAACCCTATTTCCCGACTATAACCACCCAGGGGCAGCCCCCCACCGTCGGATCCAAAGCCAAGGAAACGAACGGCCCGGATTAAATCCAAAATCATAAAATCTGGGCCGAACACGGGTTGGCACACGGCCGTGTGCCTGGCCGTGTAGCTCATTCGCCATCTCGACCAAAATTGAAAACCAGCACATGGCCTTTGACACGGCCTCCGACACGCCCATGTCACCTGCGACACGCCCGTGTCGGGACCCGTGTCACGCCCCCCGTATGCAATCGGCCAAACAATTTGCAGTCAGAGGGGTACATGGCTTGGTGACACGGCATCAGACACGCCCGTGTCAAGCTAGACAAGCCCGTGTTCGTGCTCGTGTCATTACCCGTGTACCCAACCGCACAGCATAGGTGTGACACGGCCTGGGACACGCCCGTGTCCTAGGCCGTGTTCCACCACACGACCATCGTCGACCTGCACTGGTCGACGACACGGCCAGCTCGACGGCCCGAGCTCGACACGCCCGACACGGCCTCCGACACGCCCGTGTCGGGGCCCGTGTCACCTGCACCAAAAATCTGCCTTGGCCAAATTCGATCCCCGACGCTCCTACAACATTTTGGGGTGTAACAATTCTACCCCCCTTAAAGAATTTCGTCCACGAAATTAATAAAGGACAAACAGGACTTAGCGTAAATCAGTATCTGAGCGGAACAATTCCGGGTAATCCTCCAATATAGTCTGCTCCCGTTCCCAAGAGAGCACCTCACGCCCGCAATTATCCCACCGGACCTTAACCATCCGGATCTCCTTGTTACGAAGCCTTTTGACCTCAACATCTTCAATACGAATGGGATTGACCCTAGTCGTCAACCCTTCGTCCACCGGCACTTGATCAGCTGCGATCACCTGCGAAGGCTCTTGCACCGCCTTCCGCAACACAGAAATGTGGAACACATCATGTAATCCACTTAATTCCTCCGATAGCCTCAAACGGTATGCAGCTTCGCCGAATCGCTCCAGAACCTCAAAAGGTCCAAGGTATCTTGGGCTCAACTTCTTCAAGCATCTCACCCGCGAAAACCCCTTGAACGGCTTCACTTTCAGATATACCCAATCGCCTACCGCGAACTCCACGTTCCGGTGCTTGGCATTGTAATACTTCGCCTGCCGGTCCTGAGCGATCAGCAAGCGCTCCCGAATGATCCGCACTAACTAGGTAGCACTCTCCACCTCCTGCTTCTTGTACAACCTTGCCTCACCCGTTTCAAGCTACGATAACGGCGTGCGACACTTCCTACCATACAGGGCCTCGAAGGGCGCCATTTATATACTTGCTTGGTAGCTGTTGTTGTACGCGAACTACACCAAATACAGGTGGTCTTCCCAATGCTTACTAAAATCCAGAACACACATGCGTAGCATGTCCTCCATCGTTCTATTGACCCTCTCGGTCTGCCCATCCGTCTGCGGATGGAAAGCTGTGCTGAACTTTAACTTTGTTCCCAGCATTTGCTGCACCAACCTCCAATCATTTGACGTGAACCGCCCATCGCGATCACTCACAATGCTACGGGGCACACCATGCAGCCTAACAATATTGTCCACGTATAGCTTCGCCAACTTCTCCACCGAGTCATCCTTCCTATGTGGAATGAAATGCGACACCTTGGTTAGCCGATCTACGATCACCCAGATGGCATCGTTCCCCTTCTGCGACCTTGGCAACCCGTGCACAAAGTCCATAGATATATCATCGAATTTCCACTCCGGTATAGGCAAAGACTTCAGAAATCCTCCCGGCTTTTGGCATTCCGCCTTCACCAAGGCGCACGTTTGGCATTTAGCCACGTACAACGCCACATCTTTCTTGAGCCCCGGCCACCAAAACAACTTTTTGAGATCTCGATACATCTTCGTGCTCCCTGGGTGGATTGAGTACTTGGTATGATGAGCCTCGTACATCAACTCCGCCCGGAGGTTACCCCCACTCAGGACGCACAACCGATGATCCTTCCTTAATAAACCATCTTCCACCTAGAACTGGGAATTTGACCCATCCAGAGCGGCCTCCATAAGCTCCTTCATGGAGTCATCTAACTCCAATGCCTGCCGAACCCGGTCAGCCAGGTCATACTGCACCTCTGTCCAGTTTAACATTGCTTTGGCGCTCGTCTGCCTGTCAACGCAACAGATCTCAAGCTCTTCCAACTCCCGTACTAGCCGCTCATCATGCACAGACAACCAGTTGGCTTGGGCGGGAGCCCTGCAGCTCAGCGCATCCGCAACTGCGTTGCCCTTCCCGGGTACATAATGTATTTTGAAGGTGTAGTCCCCTAGGAACTCCATCCACCTCCTCTACCTCATATTAAGGTCCTTCTGATCCAACAAGTATTTTAGGCTCTTGTGATCGGTGTATATATCGACCCTTATGCCGTAAAGGTAGTGCCTCCACAACTTGAGTGCAAATATCATGGCCGCCAACTCCAAGTCGTGCACCAGATAATTTCTTTCATGCACCTTCAGCTGACGCGATCCATACGCTATCACGCTCCCATACTGCAACAACACGCAGCCCAAGCCACTACCCGAAGCGTCGCTATACACCTCGAAGCCCTCGGTCCCACTCGGCGAACTAAGCACTGGCGCCGTGGTCAACCGTCTCTTCAGCTCCTCAAAAGCTTGCACGCACTCTTGCGTCCACAAGAATTTCTGATCCTTCCTTATCAACTCGTGAGAGGTAATGCTAACCGCGAGAAGTTCTCTATGAAACGCCTGTAATATCCGGCAAGCCCGAGGAAACTACGGACTTCCACGACAGAAGATAATGCAGGCCACTCCCGTATCGCAACAATCTTCGCCGGATCCACCGCTATACCTTCCCCACTCACTATATGACCAAGGAACGCTACCGAGGGTATCCAGAACTCGCACTTGGAGAACTTTGCGTACAACTCATTCCTTCTCAGAGTCTCCAATACCAGGTGCAAGTGCTTGAAGTGGTCTTCTTCGTACTGCGAGTACACCAATATATCGTCAATAAAGACGATCACAAAGCGATCCAGGAAATCTCGGAACATCCTGTTCATCAAATCCATAAATACCGATGGCGCATTCGTCAGTCCAAACGGCATGACCGTGAACTCGAAATGCCCATACCTCGTACTGAACGCCGTCTTCGGGATATCACACTCCCTGATCCTCAGCTGATAGTACCCCGACTTCAAGTCCAACTTGGAGTATACCGACGATCCGACTAACTGATCAAAGAGATCATCAATCCTCGGGATCGGGTACTTATTCTTTTCCGTTAGCTTGTTCAACTCTCTGTAGTCGATACACAGCCGCATACTACCATCCTTCTTCTTAACGAAGAGGACCGGTGCGCTCCAAGGCGACGAGATTGCACGCACATACCCTTGCTCCATCAGCTCCTCTAGCTGAACTTTCAACTCTGCCATCTCCTTAGGCGCCAACCTATACGGAGCACGTGACACCGGTTTGGCCCCCAGCACGAGCTCGATGATGAAATCAATCTCCCGCTGCGGTGGGGCTCCGGGAAGACTATCCGGGAACACATCGGGGTATTCGCAAACCACGGGAATGCTATCCAATGTGGACTTTGGCTCTACAGCCCCCACTATTGCGAAGAACAGCTCTGCACCAGTACGAACCGCCTTCACCACCTGAAGAGCAGACATCAGTGTCTTGCTCGACCCCTTTAGCCCCTCGAATGTAGTCTCCCGCCCTACACCTAGCTTGACCTCCTTCCGATCACAGTCAATCCAAGCTTTCTACTCTGACAGCCAATCCATCCCAAAGATCACGTCGAACTCTACTAGCGGCAGCAATGACGCTAGCAAGTCGAACTCTTGGCTCCCAATGTGAACCTTTACGGCACACACCCTGCCCGCACGCATCGAGCACCCATTCGGTAGCAGCACATCCAACTTGTCCTTCGCCATCGAAGAAGGGACTCCGATGCGCGATATAAAGCTTTGGCACAAGAAGGAGTATGAAGCTCCCGAATCGAACAGTGCCCGTGCCGGACTATCACTAATCACAACAAAGCCTATACAAACAATATTAGGCTAACAAGCAATAGATAACGGTATTAAAGCTAACTTGCTATAAATTAACTCATACCTATCACCACATCCGCTTGCTTGATGGCCTCCTGCTGGCCCAAGTTATAGACTCTAGGCTGAGTCGGAGCATAGTGGGACGCGGTCGACTCCACCGCTTTGCCCTTCTCCTCGTAAGTAGCTCCTTGTTTCCTTTCAGACTTTGAGCGTCCACTCCAGCAATCACGGGCAAAGTGCCCCGTCTTTCCACACGTGAAACAAGCGCCCGGGGTTCGATTGGTAGTTGCCCCCGAGGCACCCGTAGAAGAAGCTGGACCTGACGTCCTAGCCTTTTTGAAGAATTTTCAGTAGCCCGACTTCGACGTAGTCGGCGCTTTGAACTCCGCTTTCTTACTACCGGATTCCTTCTTCGCTTGGACATTCTTCATGTCCTTCTCTAAGGACCGGGCCGAACTGACCAGGGTCATGAAACCCTGCGCCTTGGGCCCCGACAGTAGCAACCTTAAATCATCCCTTAGCCCTTCATAGAAGCGGCTCGTCTTGCACTCCTCGTCTGCGAAGGTAGCGCCGGCATATCTCCCTAACCGAGTAAACTCGTGGAGGTACTCATCAACGGTGCAATCCCCTTGCACCAACTTCTGAAATTCTCTTTCTAGCGCAATTCTCTGCGCCGAGGGGAGGTATCGAGCCATGAATAGTCCCGCAAACTCCTCCATCGAAACTTCGGCCAACGGCCTTCCCTACAACTGATGTAGCTCTAGGCCTTCCCACCATAGTCTTGCGTCCCCATCCAAAAGGAAAGTCGCTATAGTGGTCTTCTGCCACTCTTCCGTTTCCATCGCAGTCATCACCCTGTTGACCCTTGAGAGCCAATCCTCTGCTTGGGTCGGGGTTTCTGCCCCCGTGAATACCGGTGGATGAAAGCCCATCACGTGCTTCAGTTGTCTTTCAGTTGCTCTCCTAGGCAATTCTGGCTCCAAAACTACTTGCTCAACCCTCCTTTGCTCTGTCGTCTGAAGCGGTACTTGCTCCGTAGCAGGAGCAGGCTGCTGCACCTACCTTGTAGGCTGCGCATTGATCATAGCAAAGACAGCTTCTGCCACCAAACCAATGGTCTCGGCAGACGGAGGTGTTGCAGGCACATCGCTTGGCGCACTGCTCGCCTCAGAACCTGGCCGTTCAGACGGCCCAGCACCACTCCTGGTCACCTATAATCGTGCAAAACACCGATAAGCGACCAAAAATTACTGCAAACAACAATTATAGGAACACGCAGGTTCCTCAAACATGTGTATTTTCATTCCTAAGTGGACATTCATGGGTTCTTTTCTTGTTATAACGATGACGCACACACATGTGCTCACCACCCCTTAAAGTGAATTCGTCCACGAATTCATTTAAGTCTGACCGAAACCAGAAGTCTGATACCAATTTGTAACACCCCTATCCGTCACATAGCATATAGCAGTAGGTCCGGCCGGGGCCCGACGCCATATACTACGGACAGACCGGTTGGTTACGCGTTGAAACCATTCAACCAATCATGTCGTCCTACACAACACCTAGCGGAAGCAATTTATTAGGATGCAAAAGAAATAAGAACCCAGCCACAACAGCATGAATGTCCACTACAAACTCAGGAATGTTTACATACACCAAAAGAGAAATGGCCTTAAGGCCTTACACTGTTCACTTAATAAAAGAAGTGTTTTCATACTTCGGCTCGCAGGCCGGCCATACATGAAAAACGGGAAAGAAACATAAGCAATTAGGCCTTCGAGGGCCGGCACATCAACAAGGGCTTTAGTCCGCTATTTCCTGCTCTGCTCCGCAGCACCTGCAAGCAATAAACCACCGCCCGGTGGCAAACAATAGCAACGGTCAGCAATGCTGACCAAATTATAACGATCCCGCCCCCACAATCGGGGCGGCGATGCTCTTTCCCTGCACTTTATTAGCATAGGCATTTATATAAAGTATTTGCACTTCACCACAGGCGTAGGCTCGCACGGCCACACACCCCGTGCACTCAGGGCACATTCTCGGCGAACCGGCCAACGTCACGTCAATTCAAGCCATAGACGTTCTCAATCCACCACCGCCTCTTGGACGGTCATCCATATGAGCATTTTGTCTTATTGGCCTTGGTCACGGCAATTTAAGCCATAGACCGCCGAAGACCCTCATCCATTCCAACGGTCATACCGAACGACATAGACCGGGTACGGTTCCGCCTGACCCGTGCTCATACCGCAACGACAATTTAAGCCATATGCGCAGGCCAAGACTCACCGAGTCCCGTTTCCACCACAATAATCACATAACCCGGTTATGTTCACGTTGGCCCCCGGTCACCGTGTTGGCAAAACCCGCTTTTGCCCAGTTTTCCGGGTGTACCTTGGAGTTAATCTCCAAGGCTCCCTGATGCAATCTACCACGTAGAAAACCCAAAAACACCCAAACATCCGGATTCTTGCCCGGTTCAATTGCAATGCAACATCACCGATCCGGCTCTACATGTCCGAATAGGCTTCACACACAATGCCTACGTCCGTTTTCGCATACGGACTCTACACAAGGGGGACTTCACATATCTACCCCAAGGAACGCTCCAACTCTTCGCTCACTCGCGAGAGAGGGCTTCCTATGCAAAGGAAAAGAGGGCTTCACATGACCAAGGATGAGAAATCGTTACCCTTGCGTTCTTTCGCAGCGCCATCGAAAACTATACGGTTGGAAAGCACCGCAACGGCGTCGCCTCCGCGGATCTGGACTCGGATCGCAATTCGAAGCTCCGAAGCTCTTCCGGCGGCCGGATTTTGGACTCCTCCTTCCTCCTTGCTCTCCCTTCTCTCTAACTTTTAGA
The DNA here is from genome assembly GCA_039513925.1 of Platanthera zijinensis. Taxonomy (NCBI): domain Eukaryota; kingdom Viridiplantae; phylum Streptophyta; class Magnoliopsida; order Asparagales; family Orchidaceae; genus Platanthera; species Platanthera zijinensis. Next base: position 111,012,919 of record CM077091.1, read on the forward strand.
GAGAGATTGGCCAATGGAAAATGGGTTTCTAAACCCTATTTCCCGACTATAACCACCCAGGAGCAGCCCCCCACCGTCGGATCCAAAGCCAAGGAAACGAATGGCCCGGATTAAATCCAAAATCATAAAATCTGGGCCGAACACGGGTTGGCACACGGCCGTGTAGCTCATTCGCCGTCTCGACCAAAATTGAAAACCAGCACACGGCCTTTGACACGGCCTCCGACACGCCCGTGTCACCTGCGACACGCCCGTGTCGGGACCCGTGTCACGCCCCCCGTGTGTAATCGGCTAAACAATTTGCAGTTAGAGGGGTACACGGCTTGGTGACACGGCATCAGACACGCCCGTGTCAAGCTAGACACGCCCGTGTTCGTGCCCGTGTCATTACCCGTGTACCCAACCGCACAGCACAGGTGTGACACGGCCTGGGACACGCCCGTGTCCTAGGCTGTGTTCCACCACACGACCATCGTCGACCTGCACTAGTCGACGACACGGCCAGCTCGACGGCCCGAGCTCGATACGCCCGACACGGCCTCCGACACGCCCGTGTCGGGGCCCGTGTCACCTGCACCAAAAATCTGCCTTGGCCAAATTCGATCCCCGTCGCTCCTACAACATTTTGGGGTGTTACACCCAGAGAAGAAGACGACCCCGCCCTTCGACCGGAAGACGAAGAGCTTCTGGAAGATCGGCAGGCTTAACTCAATCCTCTCGAATTGCATGTAGTAGATGAATGCTACCAGGATGGCAACCGAGTTGGGATTAATTTGGGCGGGAATAAATCCGTAATAGTGGAGGGCCTGGCGCATCTCGGGCCAAAGGGGAAGGCGGAATCCCACCTCGAAATGCTCGAGGGGGATGGCGAGTTCTCCCGCTCTCGCACTATTCACCCTATCATCGTTGCCTGGGTTTCTCGCGGTGAAGCCGGGGGGATGTAGCGAGAAGTGATCAGGTGGTACTCATTCATGGTTAGACAGCAAAGGGGGAAATAGTGCCTCTGGAAGGCTTCTGCACAGTGGGTGAGACCTTCATTCTCATTTGGCATCGTGGTCGAAGAGTTGAAGGCGAAACCTCGAGAGAAGGCGAAAGTGAGAGAAGGTGGTGGAAACGAGGGAAGTTATCGGTAAGGGGCGAGAGCAATAAGAAGGAGGGAAAGGGTTCCGGATCAGAGAAGTAAATATGGTAGGTGGATCGGCCTATTTATATAAAGTCGTTGTAATGATGACTTTCCCAAAAAGACGGAGTCGGGGTACAGTCGCCACGTCTTAGGGAAACGATGCCTTGATTTCCACTCCGACACGCCTTGGGCGCCTAAGCCAACGATAAGGCTCTAGCCCATCGGTGATAACGACAGACAAGCGGCTGGGGGTTCACGCAAACACCATAGTAATAGTACAAAAGCAGAGCAAGAAAATAGAAACAAAAATAGAAAGGAGGCTCTCGCCGGGCGAGAGCTCCATGACAAATAATATGATAGTTTAACTTTCAAGGCAGCCTAAACACCTAGAGGGGGGGGGGGTGAATAGGTTCTGCTTTTCTTATAAAAACTTCTAGGCAGAATTCAATTCAATAGCTAACACAATTGGCACAGCAATCACAGAAAATAAAACATCACAGATTGCACAATGTTTTATAGTGGTTCCCCAAGGTCTGGGTACATCCACTTCCCCCTTCACCTATCTAGCAGTATGCTAGATTCGGCCAAACTTCCACTTATCTCAGATCAACAGATCCTACAACTCAGAACCCAACTGGTTCCTACAACTCAGGCACAACTGCCCTACCTCAGCCTTGCCCCAAGGCCTACAACTCAGAGAATATCCTTCTCCTACACTCAGGCAAACAGCCCTACCACTCAGAGTTCAACACTCCTACACTCAGCCTTTATAACATAGGCTTACAACTCAGATCTGTGTAAACAGATCCTACAGAAATATAGAAAAGATTATTAAACTGTCTTGCCAAAGTTGAGAGAGAAAAGGCCAAGACAATTCTTGATCAGCTGATGCAATCAACTGTATCTGAGCCTTCTTCAAAGCTTCTTGAAAATGAACTTAGCTGAGTTGATTCCAAACAGCTTCTTGAGAATCCACTGGTGGTTTCTTTCTTCTTCTTCTAATTCTGGCTTGATCTCTCTCTATCCAGCACTTTGAAAGATTCTTCTGAATTCTGATTAGAACTCTTCTTAGATCTATCCTTAGATAGTCTTCTTAGATCTCCCGGAGAAGATCTTCTTAAGTGACTAGCACTTTCTTGAAATGAATTGGATTATGATCCTTCTCTTCCTTTTTGATTCAAAGTTATTCAAAAGGACTATCTGTTGTGTTTTTGTTCTCCTTCTGAATCTGTCTATTTATAGACATTCTTCATGGTAACCAGCTGATCCGGTTTCTAACCATTTTCTGACAAGTCTGACAGCTTCAGTTAACCGGTGGTAACCCACAGCTGTCAAATCTTCAAACAAGTCCTTTGCCTTAGTCTGGAACCACAAGTTGTTGAAACAGTCTGTCAGAAAGTGTCGAGACCATCTGTCTATCTGTGTCGACACAATTGACTTTGGTGTCGACACAGTCTTCAGTGATGTCGACTAAGTTGCCTTTGAGTCAACACAGCTTCTTCTGAAAATAACTTGGTCTTGACTCTTCAGTGTGTCGACACAAGTCCTGTGTGTCGACACAGTTGTTGTAGAATCATAACTTAGTAAGTGTCGACTTAGCCTTCAGGTGTCGACACATTCATTTCTTAAATCTGCTTTAATGTGTCGACTTAATCACAATGTGTCGACACATTCTGCTGGTGTCGACAAACTTGAGGTCGACTTTTTCCTTCTGTGTCGACACATTCAGCTGATGTCGACAATCTTGAGATCGACTATACTCTTCTGTGTCGACACATTCTCCCAATGTTGAGGTCGACGCTTTTCTTCTGTGTCGACACAAATTCCCAGAGTTGTGTCGACTCTTTTCTTCTGTGTCGACACAAATTCCCAGTGATGTGTCGACTTACTTCTTCTGTGTCGACACTTTTTCCCAGTGTAGTTGTAGACTAACTGCTATGTGTCGACACTGCTTCCCAGTGTTGTGTCGACTATTTTCTTCTATGTGTCGACACTGCTTCCTCTGTGTCGACACTTGGACTTAGAATTTTTCTGCATACTTTATCAATTCTTCACCTGCACATGTCAACTTAAAACAACATCAAATACACCTTGATGTATATCATTGAGCTAGGTTGGGCTTCTTCAAATCAGGTACACATTTTCCAATGTACCCAACAATCTCCCCCTATTTGGAGAAGTCATAACCCCTATAGCCAATGATATACACCATTTATAAATAGTACTAAATGATGATTAATGACATAACAGGAATACTTTAATATAAACAAAACATAAAAACAATTCATCACAGAATGCACATTATAATATGCCAAATAACATTTTGTTTATAACTGGGTAATGTTTGATTACAATGTTTTACATTTAATGATTACATCACAACATTACAAAACACTATAAAAGAACTTAAAACATAATCAGGATTGATCAGGCTCTCTAATTATAATCCCTTTGCCAGATTGAATTGTAGCTGTCACAGGAGCTTCTGATTCTTCAGCTATCTTCTTTCCTTTAAGATCAGCTTTCTTCTGAGCTTCTTCCTTGATCCTTTGCCTTTCAAAATAATGAAAAGGCTTTGGGAAGTATTTGCTTGGCTCCTTAGCATCTGATGGCAGTCTTCCCAGCTTAGCTTTCCTTCTGAATTGTACTATTGCTTCTTGTCTTGCCTCATACTTCTGCCATTCTATTTCATTGTACCACTTGCCTCTCTCATGAACTTTATCTTGTACAGCTTTCCATGCAGTGAGTATTATGTTCCTTGAAGTAGGACTCCACTGCTCATAATCTGGCTTAAGTACAGCCTGCTCTCTGAATTTCTTCTTTGCTAATAGAGCATCTTGCTGTTCTTTCAGAGTAGCCTCAGGCTTATCAACCTTTCCAAAGACAATATTAGTAACCTCCTTTGGAGGACTATACATTCCTTGAACTTTCTGATCAATCATGTCAAAATCTGGAGGGGGGTAAATGACTTGGGCAACCTCAGGTTGATTGCCTTCAAGTAGATTTGATTGTATTCCTGATTCAGCCACCATAGCATCATCACACAATGGGGGATATCCCAAAGTGGCTCGGATACTATTGGTCACCCATTTGGAGTGCTCTGAGCCTGCATGAATTAGCATCCTCTCCCCCTTTATGGCTTCTCTAGATACATGATCTCTTAGATCTTCCTTTTGAAATCTGATTTGGCCATCCAAATAATTCACACCTTCTCTAAAAAATGGTTTTAACTTGTTAAGCTTTTCAGATATTTCTTTTTGAGAGGTTGAGATGGCTGTCTTAACAGAAGCAATGGCAGCTTGAAAATTCTTATCAAATTCGTCCCTTTCTTTGGCTCTATCTGCAGGCAGACCTGGACCAATCTTCTTTACTTCCTCAATGATCTCATTATGAGATTCAGTTAAATTATCATTCATTCTTAGCTGGTTTTCCAAAACATAGCTTTGCTTCAAAGCAATGTCATCCACCTTTGTAGTAATAGCCTCCTGTTGTTTAGCTAGATAAACCACAGCATTGCCACCCTTGTGGAAGCAATCTGTCATTTCCTTTTTATGCATGTTGACCTGAAACTGGATGGACTTTATATCCTGAGCTAAGTCAAACTGAAGTGACTTGCTATTTTCATCAACATACTTTTCCATAGCCATCCTTTGTTCATCCAATTTTACTTGTAGATCTATCATAAATTTGTTGTAATCAAAGGCTGGAGATACTTGTAGAGGTATGGTCTGTAAAGCCTGCTTATAATGCTTGCTTCTTCTCTTAAAGACAACAAGTTTTCTTTTCTTTGCCACCCTGGCATCTTCAGTTTCTGTTTCAGATGAAGTATCTACATGAATTCTTTCTTGAGGATGATGAATTGTATCTGTTCCAGGGGCCTGTTGCTCAGTTTCAACATCCACTAGCTCACCCTCAACCTGTGGCTCAACTTCAGCTTCCTGTTCAATGTCCATACCTATGGACTTCTCAATATCTGGTCCACCTCCTACTTTATCAGCAGTAGTATCAATATCAGGGAATAACTCTTCCATAGTAAATTCCAGTTGAGCTGTAACTTCTGCAGCAGTTAAAACTTGAGACAAGTTTAACTGTGCTTCCTCTTGTACTTGCACTTCAGTATTTGTAGTATCTGGAGTAGGAGTGGACACTAGCTCCCCCTGAACCTGTGTAGTAATAAGAATATGAGCAATGTCTTTTATAGTAAAATACATTAGCTCCCCCTATACCTGAGCAGGAGTAGATACCTTTGGAGCAGGAGTGGAAATTGGCTCCCCCTGCATCTGTGCAGGTGTTGACACTTCCTGAACTATAGTTGAGTCAAGCTGTTTTTTAACCTGTGTCCTCAGTGGGTCTTCTTGTAATTGTTCAGATTCTTGATTTTGTGTAGGGGATTTCACAGGGTTGTCTGGCCTGCTCTCTTCAGGCACATCCTTGGACAGCACCCTATCCCACCTAGAGAACAGTCTCATATCCATTCTTATCATATGATTAATCTTACTCCCTTGCAGTTACTGCATCACTTCAGGAATCACTCCAGTGAAGTACAGGCTCATGATCCTAGCCATGTTAGGCTTCTTGATTCCTTCTTTGATCTTGTCAAATATCACTCCTGACCAATCAGTAGGAATAGTAAAAACAATCCTGGTCATCTGGCTGAACATATAGGCAGAAATCCTATCATGTCCACCTGTCTTGCAGAGGATTACTTTCCCAACTACTTCTGACAAGAACTTCCCTTGCTGATTCATACCCTTCCTGTTGAATGCAGCTCCAATCTTCAATCCTGAGTCCAGTCCACACCATTGAAGGGCTTCCCTTGTCTTAGATATAGGAACTTCCTCTTCATTCTCAACTACTTGCAATTGAAAGATCTTTCTTAAACTTCTTTGATTAATCTTCACCTTAGTCCCTTGAACAGTGGACTTAATCTTGAGGCTAGTAGAGTGGACTGATGCAGAGATAAAGAACTCGTGCACCTCCTTCTTCCAGATTTTAGTAGGTTCTGAGATGAGAAATTCTAACCCTGACTCAGAGAGGAGGGTGATAACTCCTTGAACATCTGGCGGCGCCTCTGCAAAGGCCTGGCGCACCAACTCATACCCTTCATTTATGTTGTCTTCAATCCTTGGCGCCATCGGTTCGTCGAGAAAGCTTGAGAGAAGAGAGAAAGATAGACTGTCGACACAGGGTTTTAGTCTCGAAAACCTTGGAAGCGTGTCGACAGAATGAGTTTTTGACCTATTTATAGCCTCAGTTGAAAGAAGTTCAAAAGGCGCCAAAAACAGTCAAAATGTGTCGACACAGACGGAATGTGTCGACACAAACTTCTATTGTCTCGACATTACTTCAGCCTACTATGTGTCGACATCAATTTGTGGTTATGTCGACACCTTAGATAAACAGAAATTCTGTGTCGACTCTAAGGATAAGTGTCGACACATATTCTGTAAGTGTCGACACCATTTTCCTGGTTGAGTCGACATTACATTTCTGGTTAAGTCGACAATATAACTCTTAAGTGTCGACACATATTCTCTGTGTCGACACAATATTTCTGACTTGTCGACATAATTTCTCTGTGTCGACACATTATTACTGAATGTGTCGACACATTCTTACTTAGCCAATTTCTGTAACTTCAATGTGTCCTTTTTAACACTTGATTATGTTGTTATTACTTTTACTTACATATATACCACTTCAATAGCATTGTTAATGATTTTGTTAATACATTAATCAATGGTTAACATACCTAATTCAATTTTGAATTTATTGAATTTGGTTTCATCTAAAGGCTTAGTAAATACATCTGCTATTTGATAATCTATTTTTACAAATTCCAATGAGATGTCTCCTCTTTCTACATGTTCTCTAAGAAAATGGTATTTGATTTCTATATGCTTAGTTCTACTATGAGAAACTGGATTATTAGCAATAGAAATAGCACTCTTTGAATCACATAAAAGGGGTGTTCTACTTACCTGAATACCATAATCCTTAAGATGATGCTGCATCCACAATAGCTGTGCACAGCAGCTTCCAGCAGCAACATACTCTGACTCAGCTGTGGAAATTGCCACACTGGTCTGCTTCTTACTACTCCAAGATATTAGTCTTCCTCCCAGGAATTGACAAGTACCTGTAGTACTCTTTCTATCCTCTCTACATCCTGCAAAATCTGCATCTGAATAGCCTGTTAGTAGAAAATCTCTATTCCTAGGGTACCAAAGACCTAGAGTAGGAGTGCCCTTTAGATATCTCAGAATCCTTTTGACTGCAGTATAATGAGATTCTTTAGGGCAGGCTTGGTACCTAGCACAGACACATATTGCATACATAATGTCAGGTCTACTAGCAGTGAGATATAGTAGAGACCCAACTATTCCTCTATACAATGATTCATCAACAGGTTTACCTGTCTCATCTTTGCATATAGGCATACTAGTTCCCATAGGAGTTCTCATGGTGGAGGATGACTCCATACCATATTTCTTAATTAATTCTTTGGTGAACTTAGACTGGGATATGGACAATCCATCATCAGTCTGTCTTACTTGGAGTCCCAAGAAGAACTTAAGTTCACCCATACTGCTCATCTCAAACTTCCCTTGCATAAGTTTGGCAAACTTTTTACAAAGGTTGTTTTCAGTAGATCCAAAGATTATGTCATCAACATAGATCTGGACTAAGATGATCTTTCCTTTGGATTCCCTAAGGAATAGAGTTTTGTCTATCTTTCCTCTTGTGAATTTATTCTCAATGAGGAAGGTAGACAGGGTTTCATACCAAGCCCTTGGAGCTTGTTTTAACCCATACAAAGCTTTCCTAAGCTTATACACATAATCAGGTTTAAGAGAATCTATAAAACCTGATGGCTGCTCTACATATACTTCTTCTTTAAGATCACCATTCAGAAATGCTGACTTCACATCCATCTGGTATACTTTGAAGTCTTGGTAGGCTGCATAGGCAAGGAACATTCTGATTGCCTCCAGCCTTGCTACTGGAGCAAAGGTTTGATCAAAGTCAATTCCTTCTTCCTGCCTGTATCCTTTTGCAACTAGCCTTGCTTTATTCTTCACTATTATCCCACTCTCATCTAGCTTGTTCCTATAGATCCACTTAGTGCCAATTATATTGTGGCCTCTTGGTTTAGGAACAAGCTCCCAGACTTTGCATCTTCTGAATTGATTCAGCTCCTCTTGCATAGCATCAATCCAGTGCTGGTCTTGGATAGCTTCTTCAAACTTCTTAGGTTCCATCTGGGACAAGAAACTTGAATGCAAAACTGTGCTTTGATTTCTGCTTCTAGTTTGCACTCCTTGTCTTGGATCACCAATTATCTGATCAGTTGGATGATCTCTCAGATATCTTATAGCTAGAGGAAGATTCCCTTCAGGTTGAGCATCTCCAGCTTCTTCATTCTGCTGAGCCTCCTGGTTTTCATCAGCTTCCATTATCTCTTGTACTCCCCCTGGACAGCAGCCTTCATTTTCCAATGCTCCATCTTCCTTTGAAGCTTCAGCAATGGAGAGCTTGTCCATCTTCTTGCTTATACCTGTTGAGTCATTTGATCTACAAGACAACTCACTATTGATTAATCTTGTTTCATCAAATACAACATGCACAAATTCTTCAACAACTTGAGTAGTTAAGTTAAAGACTTTATAGGCCTTACTATTTGTGTTGTACCCAACAAATATCCCATCCTGGGATTTGGCAGCAAACTTAGTCAAATATGACTTGCCATTGTTAAGTATATAGCACTTGCAACCAAAGATCCTAAAATAGGATAGATTTGGTTTTCTGCCTTTCACAATCTCATAGGGAGTCTTTCTGTGGCTTTTGGTGATAGAAGCCCTATTGATGACATGACAAGCAGTGTTAACTGCCTCAGCCCAAAAATATTCTGGGAGAGAGGTGTCACTCAATAGAGTTCTACCAGCTTCAATTAATGTTCTATTCTTTCTTTCAGCAATTCCATTTTGCTGAGGTGTTCTTGGTGAGGAGAACTCTTGGAAAATCCCAAAGTCTTTACACAAGTTTGTTATGCTTTCAGAATGAAACTCAGTACCATGGTCACTTCTGATTTTGACCACTGTACTATTCAGTTCATTCTGAATTTGCTTTACAAAATTAAGTAGTACACTTGGGGTTTCAGATTTTTGTCTTAGAAAGAACACCCATGTAAATTTAGAATAGTCATCTACAACCACAAAAGTGTAGACCTTCCTACCTAGACTATGAACTGGCATAGGACCAAAAAGATCCATATGCAAGAGGTATAAGCACCTCACAGAGTCCTTGTTTTCAAGGCTTTGAAATGAGGATTTTGTCTGCTTGCCCTTTTGACAAGCTGAGCATACCCCTTCCTTTATACACTTAACTTGAGGCCCATTCCTTACTAGTTCTTTACTAATGAGTTGGCCAATCGTCTTGTAGTTTAGATGAGCCAATCTCTTGTGCCACTTAACACAATGGGAAGCATTGTCATCAGCTACAAGACAAATGGGGGAAGCCTTATTTTCACATTCAAAATTAAGGCAATATACATTTCTCTTCCTATACCCAGTCAAAATGATCTCTTGATCACTTGACCTTTTGATATGACATCCATCCTTACCAAATGAAATGTCATATCCTAGATCACTCAGCTGGCTTATGCTTATTAGATTATGTTTCAAACCTTTTACATAGGCCACTTGGGTGATAGTAATTAGGTTAGAAGAAATGTTACCAAACTCTTTGATGACTCCCTTTTCAGATCCACCAAAGATCACTTTATGTCCATCTTTGACAGATGAATACTCCTTCAGCAGCCCCTTTGTTCCAGTCATGTGCTTGGAACAACCACTATCCAAGTACCATATAGGGGCATGGTTACTTGGATGCACCTGCAATACAGAATTACTTACCCTTAGAACCCAAGTAAGTCTTGGGTCCTTGGTTCAGGTTAGCATTAATAAAGTTATCATAACCTCTTCTAATAGGTAGACTCTTATTCTTTATAACACTTGTGTTATACCAGCAGTCCAATGCAAAATGACCCCTCTTGCCACAGCACCAACATTCAAACTTATTGTATCTAGATCTAGATACATCCTTGTCAGAAGAATTTCTGTTCATTGCTGGTGCTGTTGCAACTTCACCTACTGATTTCTTAAAACCATTGGGTTTATGACCATAGGTAAGCCTGCTTGCCTTAACACACTTGTTCTTCAGAACATTTGTCTTAATATGATCTTGAATGTCTTCATGATCATATATGTTAGAAGGCACTTTCTCCTTACTAAACTTTATGGGGACTGAGAGGTTTAGTGGCTGAATAGGGGCTTTGCCTTTCCTCTTGAATCTGCCAGCCCTGGAGTTACCTTTAAATCCTAATCCAGCCTTACCCTTCTGAGTGACAAATTCATCTATCAAGGGTAAGACAGATTTTGGCTTAGAGTAACTAGCCACTAAATCCCTTTCAATTCTAAGTCTGGCCTCCAGACTCTTTACTTGATCATTAGTATAATTAATTGTGCCCATCTGAATAATAGTTATATTCTTCAGCTTGGCAATTTCATTTAATTTTTGATCAAGGACTTTTTCTAACTCAGTTGTTGCTACCCTTAGTTCAGCAATTTCCTGAGCCTGTGTTTTAACTAGATTCTTGCTTTTCTTAAGGGCCTGCAACAAGTCCCCATACTTGTCTATCAATTGATAGACATCTCCTTCAGATCCAGATGCATCTTCATCACTTGATGTAGATGTAGCTGATTCTTCACTTGTATTACAAACAGATGTACAGGAAGGACAGTTTACCTCATTAGGACCAGACTGATTCTGGCATATGTCCTCTTCTGATCTTATCATCAAACCCATGCATTGATGTTCATTGATGGAGTCTAGCAACTGCATAAACTCTTCTTCCTCAAATGCAACATATAGTCCAATATATGCTTCAGCTTCAGATCCTGATTTTGAAGTTGACTGGTCTGACAGACTTTTATCTTTCTTTGCTACAAAGGATTTCTCCTTCTTGCCTTTCTGATAAGTCTTCTTCTTTTCTGAAGATTCCTTCCTTTTGTCAGGACAATCAGCCACTACATGTCCAGGCCTATTGCAACAATAGCAGACAATCTTTGAAGTAGTGGCTTTGCTGGGCTTTGATCTGCTTTTCTCTTTCCTTGATGACCTTCTCTTCTGATAATAGTCATCAACTTGCTGTGATGTGGAAGGCCTAGACTTCCATTGCTTCTTTTTCAAGAACCTTTGGAATTGCCTTGTGAATGCAGCAAAGTCTGCATCTGAATCACAGCTTTCTGAACCCTTATATGAATTTTCAGAACTATCTTCTTCAACTCCTTTAGGAGGAGATGGTGATTTCCTCCTACTCTTTCTAGTGGCTTCAGCATTAAATGCCACAGTCTTTTCTCTATGCTCTCCTCTTGAGTTTCTTTCCTCCTCCTTCCTTACCATAAGTTGCATTTCATAGGATAGCAACTTTCCAAACAGGGTTGGAGGAGATATCTCTGCCAATTTAGCCACTTCTCTTATGGCACAGATCTTTGTATCCCAGTCCTTTGATAAGGATCTTAAGAATTTGTCATTCAGTTCATAGGTACTGAAGACTCTTCCATAGGAGATTAGCTCATTCACAATTCTATAGAATTTCTTATAGCACTCAGTTATGCTATCAGATTTTCCTTGTCTAAAGCTTTCATACTCCTGATTTAGCATAGACTTTCTGTCCAGCCTTACTTCTTCAGATCCCTCCATGTAGACAATCAATGTGTCCCACATCTCCTTGGAGGTCTTGCAGTGAATCAGATTTTGAAATGTTGAATCATCTATGGCACTAACAATGATGTTCTGTGCCCTTTTATCCATGGTTGCCAAGATGATTTCATCCTTGGTCATTTCTGAATAAGTCTTTGGTACTTGGATATTTGCATCAAGAACAGATATCTTCATTGGAATGAAGGGGCCTTCCTGTACTGTGATGTAAATCCTTGGGTCAGATGCCTCCATAAACAATATGACTCTTTCTTTCCAGATCCCAAAGATTTCCTTCTTGCATATGGGTAATTTCATAGAACCCAGCTCCTTATGATTCTCTCCAGAACCCATCTTCTTGATTCTTGAATCTGCCTTTCAGATCTACCTCAGACTGTTAAGTCCTTTTTGAGGAACCTCCCTCTGATACCACTTGATAGTTTAACTTTCAAGGCAGCCTAAACACCTAGAGGGGGGGTGAATAGGTTCTGCTTTTCTTATAAAAACTTCTAGGCAGAATTCAATTCAATAGCTAACACAATTGGCACAGCAATCACAGAAAATAAAACATCACAGATTGCACAATGTTTTATAGTGGTTCCCCAAGGTCTGGTTACATCCACTTTCCCCCTTCACCTATCTAGCAGTATGCTAGATTCGGCCAAACTTCCACTTATCTCAGATCAATAGATCCTACAACTCAGAACCCAACTGGTTCCTACAACTCAGGCACAACTGCCCTGCCTCAGCCTTGCCCCAAGGCCTACAACTCAGAGAATATCCTTCTCCTATACTCAGGCAAACATCCCTACCACTCAGAGTTCAACACTCCTACACTCAGCCTTTATAACATAGGCTTACAACTCAGATCTGTGTAAACAGATCCTACAGAAATATAGAAAAGATTATTAAACTATCTTGCCAAAGTTGAGAGAGAAAAGGCCAAGACAATTCTTGATCAGCTGATGCAATCAACTATATCTGAGCCTTCTTCAAAGCTTCTTGAAAATGAACTTAGCTGAGTTGATTCCAAACAGATTCTTGAGAATCCACTGGTGGTTTCTTTCTTCTTCTTCTAATTCTGGCTTGATCTCTCTCTATCCAGCACTTTGAAAGATTCTTCTGAATTCTGATTAGAACTCTTCTTAGATCTATCCTTAGATAGTCTTCTTAGATCTCCCGGAGAAGATCTTCTTAAGTGACTAGCACTTTCTTGAAATGAATTGGATTATGATCCTTCTCTTCCTTTTTGATTCAAAGTTATTCAAAAGGACTATCTGTTGTGTTTTTGTTCTCCTTCTGAATCTGTCTATTTATAGACATTCTTCATGGTAACCGGCTGATCCGGTTTCTAACCGTTTTCTGACAAGTCTGACAGCTTCAGTTAACCGGTGGTAACCCACAGCTGTCAAGTCTTCAAACAAGTCCTTTGCCTTAGTCTGGAACCACAAGTTGTTGAAACAGTCTGTCAGAAAGTGTCGAGACCATCGGTCTATCTGTGTCGACAAAATTGACTTTGGTGTCGACACAGTCTTCAGTGATGTCGACTAAGTTGCCTTTGAGTCAACACAGCTTCTTCTGAAAATAACTTGGTCTTGACTCTTCAGTGTGTCGACACAAGTCCTGTGTGTCGACACAGTTGTTGTAGAATCATAACTTAGTAAGTGTCGACTTAGCCTTCAGGTGTCGACACATTCATTTCTTAAATCTGCTTTAATGTGTCGACTTAATCACAATGTGTCGACACATTCTGCTGGTGTCGACAAACTTGAGGTCGACTTTTTCCTTCTGTGTCGACACATTCAGCTGATGTCGACAATCTTGAGATCGACTATACTCTTCTGTGTCGACACATTCTCCCAATGTTGAGGTCGACGCTTTTCTTCTGTGTCGACACAAATTCCCAGAGTTGTGTCGACTCTTTTCTTCTGTGTCGACACAAATTCCCAGTGATGTGTCGACTTACTTCTTCTGTGTCGACACTTTTTCCCAGTGTAGTTGTAGACTAACTGCTATGTGTCGACACTGCTTCCCAGTGTTGTGTCGACTATTTTCTTCTATGTGTCGACACTGCTTCCTCTGTGTCGACACTTGGACTTAGAATTTTTCTGCATACTTTATCAATTCTTCACCTGCACATGTCAACTTAAAACAACATCAAATACACCTTGATGTATATCATTGAGCTAGGTTGGGCTTCTTCAAATCAGGTACACATTTTCCAATGTACCCAACATAATAATCATAAAGCAGTCAATCGAGCTAGAAAAAAAAAAGAAAAAGGGTATATTGCGTGAAGGGTAGGCAAGAAGATGGGGATCAGGGGGGCGAGACTGCGCCATTTAGTATGGCTCCAAGTGTTATCGACCTCGCTCTCGCCGCCTAGTTCTCGGAGGAGCCCGCAGGTAGAAGTAGGAGGATAACGTGCTGCAGTCGAGGTTGATCCGGCGTGCCTGGTCTCGAATCTGCGCGATACATCACCCAGGAGATGACTCGACGGTAGGCATATACGGCTGCTCCATCTCGCTGGGGAAGTAGTCCCACTCGAGGGCCTCCAGCCTCTGCTCCACCATCTTGCGATGTTCTTTTGACGCAACAGTATGGGCTCGCTCCCTCCGAACGAGCTTGGACAGGATAGTCGCTAGCTTCTTCCGCCACTTTTTGACGTTCCCGGCGCCATCCAAGATTTCCTCCATCTCATCAGAAGAGGGGAAGGGGGAGCTCTCGGTGTCCTCCCCTTCCTCTCCATCTTCCTCCTCGTCTTCTTCTTAATCAGCTCCCGCCCGCGAGTCTGGATCCCTTGGTAAAAGAGTTCCATGGTTATGGCGAGATATAAGCAAGGATTAGGATAATACCTCGCATACCTGCAGTATGGCGAGAACTATGACCGGCGGCAGGCGAGAAGGCTCGGACTCCCCCTCAATTCCATAGAGGAGGTGGAGCGGCTTTCCTCGCCTCGGGCGTAAGGTCTCGCAAATGGTGATCCCGACCTGGATGGAAGCAGTGGGAGAGTTGTCCTCTCTTGCAGGGTGGTTGTCCTCCTTTGGGTCTACAGAGGGTTCGATAGCCACCCCTCCCGCCAGTAGGGTGGGATTAGCCGCTTGGGCAAGCAAGTTAGCGGCCACTATTTCATTTCCCCGGGTGGCGAGACCCGGGCCGGCGGAATCTGGCACTGCGGGAAGTCAGTTCAGCAATAGGGAACGCTGTGTTTATTAAAAAGGGGTAGTGGGGAGAAAAGGTTACCTGTAGTTTGGGAGGGGTCAGTCTGGGGAGCGGCCCCCGGGACCCGTGGTGGATCCTCGAGAAGGCGAGACGACGAGTTCGGGGGCGCCATAGAGGACCCTGCGCCATCATCTTAGACCGTCTCCTGTGAGAAGTTTGCATCAATCGTCGGTCCTTTCGCTTAATCAGCTCATAATTTTGGTAATCAGTAAGTCGGAGAAACGTACCTTCTGCAGGGGTGAAGGATTTTCTGCGTGGCTTGGAGAGGGGGTAGGTGAACCCCGGTTCTCGCGCAGAAGGTCCCACTAGACCGATTTTGCTTTCTTCTTCTTCAGCTATGAGGGCTCAGCGGTTGGCGCCTTTCTCTCCATCCAAGGGGCTATCGAGGCGCTATTCGCGAGAGCTCGCGCCTACGCTGCATTAATACGGTCTTGAAGGTCTAGCTAGAGAGGCTTATCAGCACGTTTGGAATGCATCGCGAGACTACGCGAGAGCTCAACCATGGGGCAGCGATTGGCAAGGGCGGATTTATGGTCGCCCATCAGCGCACATATATAGCCATGGGGTGGCCCACAAAAAAATTCTCTTTTTAGGATGACACGTGCCCAGCGAATATTTATGTGTTGGACGTGTCTTTTCAAGTGCAGGGCTAGCTTGAAAAGAGCGGGGATTGTTTACAACCCCATATTCGCTGAGTGGGGCCGGAAGGAATCAGAGACCAGGATTGGAATAGCTTCGGGCTTTAAACAAGAAGAGCTCTCTCCTTGGAGCAGGCAAGAACGTTCGCACCCAGAGAGCTCGCGCCCAGAGAGCTCGTGCCCAGAGAGCTCGTGCCTAGAGAGTTCGTGCCCATAGGCAGGAGAGAAGGCTTGCGCCTCGCCGAAGGCGAGAGCTGGCTCGGTTTGATGCATTCGGCACTCCTTTCTCAGCTTCCGCCGAGCGAAGGCGGGAGGGTTCTCGGCATAGGGTTCTCACCGGGTGGGGCCCAGAGCCTAGGGTAAAATTACCTAGTTGCCCTCGGGTAAAATTACCCATATGCCCCCAGGGCCTGCATTTAGTATTTCATAATGGCGGGATTCAGCTATTGGCAGGCCATCCAGGGTTATTTCAGTAATTTCAGGTCAGTGAAGGCTATAAATAGACCCATAAGGGCTCCTTAGAAAGCAAGCTTTTATTATTCTCCAATTCTCTAGTGCTTTCTGAGGAGCTCCTAGCCCAGCTTTTGGCCTTGGAGGGGAAGCTCTCAGAGATCTTTCGAGTAAGAGGTGGGACCTCCCTACTGAGGCTTTGGGTCAGTCCTAGGTCTTTTGCAACCAGTCGAGGGTCGAGGCTTAAGAGAAGTAGGTGTTGGCTGCGCCCCTATTTTCGAACTCTCGTTGGTTCCATTTTTGGCTTCAACCTAAAGATTCTCTTTTCAGGATGACACATGCTTAGCGAATATTTATTGGTCGGACGTGTCTTTTCAAGCGCAGGGCTAGCTCGAAAAGAGCGGGGATTGTGTACAACCCAATATTCGCTGAGTGAGACCCAGAGGAATTAGAGACCAGGATTGGACTAGCTTCGGGCTAGCTTCGGGCTTCAGACCAGAAGAGCTCTCGCCTTGGATCAGGCGAGAACGTTCGCGCCCAGAGAGCTCGCATCCAGAGGTAGGCGAGAAGGCATGCGCCTCGCGGAACGCGAGAGCTGGCTCGGTTTGAGGCATTCGGCACTCCTTTCTTAGCTTCCGCTGAGTGAAGGCGGGGAGGGTTCTCGACATAGGGTTCTCGCCGGGTGGGGCCCAGAGCCAAGGGAAAAATTACCTAGTTGCCCTTAGGTAAAATTACCCATATACCCCCAGGGCCTGCATTTAGTATTTCATAACAGCGGGATTTGGCTATTGGCAGGCCAGCCAGGGGTATTTCAGTCATTTAAGGTCAACGAAGGGTATAAATAGACTCATAAGGGCTCCTTAGAAAGCAAGCTTTTATTATTCTCCAATTCTCTAGTGCTGTCTGAGGAGCTCCTAGCCTAGCTTTTGGCCTTTGAGGGGAAGCTCTCAAAGATCTTCCGGGTAAGAGGTGGGACCTCCCTGCTAAGGCTTTGGGTCAGCCCTAGGTCCTTTGCAACCCGTCGAGGGTTGAGACTTGAGATAAGTAGGTGTTGGTTGCTCCCCTATTTTCAAACTCTCGTTGAGGTCATTTTTGGTTTCAACACTGATGTCATATTTGTCAGCCCAACCGATAGTATCGTGGACTTATAAGGATCGTAGCGTTTTCCACACGCCAACTTGGGTAATGTCGCATCCCTGTATTCTCCACTGGTAATAGACAGACTTCAAATCTAGCTTTGGTTATACCATTGATCCAACTAGCTGATCGTACACATTATCAATCCATAGAATTAGATACATGTTCTTCTCTGTCAGCTTGTTCAGCTCTCTATTATCGATGCATAGATGCATTCTACCGTCCTTCTTTTCTTTTCACTAAAGGGCCGGTGCAACTCAAGGTGACACCCTTGGACATCAATAGCCTTATCTTAGCAATTCTTATAGTTGAACTATCCATTTTTTACATTTCCTCTAGCATTACTTTATATGGTGAGTAGGCAAGAGGTTTCACACCTGAAACTTCTGTAATAGTGCATTAGGTCTCCTTTAGCGACATCACCCATGGATATTGTTAGGAAACACATCTGTATAGGCCGTCACAATAGAAGCGTCACTCAACCGGGCTTCAGACCAATGGCCTCTATATGCATGAGGAATTAACTCACACATAACCGAACAATTTTGATGACCTAGAGAGCAGACATAAATATCTTGCTCGATCCTCGCATACAAGCGAACTTAGTCCATCGTTCGATGTTCTATCCCAGTATGACTTCCGTAAAGGTGCAATCTATACCAGTATGATGCTCCAAGAGCTAGTCCGTACTTATGATCACATCAAACATACCTATTGCCACCACATATGCTTCCATTTCATGATATGACATCATAACGGCATCTTAACATATCACTTTCTACCCATATTCACTCTTATTACTACGGTTGTACAACCCCATATTTGTTGAGGGGGACCAAGAGGCATCAATGACCAGGATTGGACTAGCTTCGGGCTAGCTTTGTGGACTAGAAGAGATCCCGCCTAGGAGCAGGCGAGAAGGTTCGCGCCCAGAGAGCTCGCGCCCAGAGAGCTCGCGCCTAGAGGCAGGCGAGAAGGCTTGCGCCTCGCGGAAGGCGAGAGCTGGCTCAGTTTGAGGCATTCAGCACTCCTATCTCATCTTCCGCCGAGCGAAGGCGGGAGGGTTCTCGACATAGGGTTCTCGCCGGCTGGGGGCCAGAGCCCAGGGTAAAATTACCTAGTTACCCTCGGGTAAAATTACCCATATTCCCTCAGGACCTGCATTTAGTATTTCATAACAGCGGGATTTGGCTATTGGCAGGCCAGCCAGGGGTATTTCAATCATTTCAGGTCAGCGAAGGCTATAAATAGACCCATAAGGGCTCCTTAGAAAGTAAGCTTTCATTATTCTCCAATTCTCTAGTGCTTTCTGAGGAGCTCCTAGCCCAGCTTTTGGCTTTGGAGGGGAATCTCTCAGATATCTTTCGGGTAAGATGTGGGACCTCCCTACTGAGGCTTGGGGTCAGTTTTAGGTCCTTTGCAACCAGTCAAGGGTCGAGGCTTGAGATAAGTAGGTGTTGGCTGCACCCTTATTTTCGAACTCTCGTTGAGGTCATTTTTGGCTTCAACAACGGCCATGTCAATCAACTCTTATCAGTGATACAAAGATAAGCACACAGGGCATACATTAAGCCTTAATCAAATGACTTCTTGATTATTCATCACAACATGTTTATATACGCAAAACAGGCATTGTATACATCATTACTTACTAGGAAATGTATGGTACACAATTACAGTTATTTATGTACATATACTTAACATTCCCTTTCAGTTTGGTGTCGTCTAAGGGCCACTTTGGAAGTCTCGGGCTATATGTCCCTCTTTGCCACACGAGTAGCAAGTGCGTGGAGTTTTCCCTGCAACTGTTCCAACCTTAGCCTTCTTTGGCTTCTGGTCACCACCCCAACACTCTCGGGCAAGATATCCTACCTTGCCACAAGAAAAGCAAACATATGGACCACACCTTTTCTTTGTTCCTATGATTGTGAAATATGTTGATTCCAACAGATGTAAATTCTTCTTCCACTTGCAAGAGTTTGATTTTGAAACATTTGCAAAGTTCGGCATATTGAACTCTTGTTTCGTCCTAAACTTTTCCCAGTCCATTTCCAAAGACCTAGCAGTCATTACCAAGGCATGGAATCCAATTAACATTGGACCCACCAACAGACATCGTAGTTCATCGTGCAGACCATCATAAAATCTATTGTTCTTAGTCTCCTCGGTCTGAAACAAAAACTCTGCATGTTGTCTTAGCACAACAAATGCATGAAAGTACTCCTCGACCATGTACGGTCCTTGCATTAAACACATATTCAATGGCAGGGCCGATGCTCTTCCCCTTGCAATCTACTCAAGTACACCAACTGGCATTGAACTTGCCACCAGAATAGAGGGTTGTACATGCCTCTCATGTTGGGCCTTGATCATTGCGAAGACCACATCATTAATCATCCAAACCGTCTCTACCAAAGTAGGAGGTGTTGGCACCTAAGTTAGCGCATTACTCTCCATCCAATGTTGGGGTTCTTACTGCCCCTCATTACTTCTAGTCGCTTGCAATCGTGAAACACACAATTAAGCAACTCACACTATTTAAAAATCTATAACAGGAACGCACACGTTCCTCAAACATGTGTATTTTCATTCCTAAGAGGACATTCTTGAGTTCATTTATGTTATGGCGGTAAGTACTTACGCGTTCTCTCCACCCCTCAAAAGAATTCGACCACGAATTCGCAGGAGGAAGATCAAGACAAGCTGATACCAAATTGTAACACTTCTGTCCATTATATGAAATATAAAAGAGGGTCTAGTCGGTGCCCCACACCATATTCCACAAACATGCAGCGGGATTACATATGCATATCAAAAGAATAAACACATCCTAACTCAAAGCATTCTAGCAAAAGCTTCAAGGGTTAAGTTTTGAACTCAAGTACAATAGTAATTTCCACTACATAAACACAAGAATGTTTAATACAAAAAGACACAAAAGTTATGATCATTGGTAGTAATAGTCACTATCTCCCAGCGATAGTCAATAGTACTTTAGCACTGTCCTGGGCTTAAGGCCTTACATTTGCTCTTGATGAGTATGGTTTACAGACATCGGCACGCGGGCCGGCCATACATGAAAGTAGTAAAACTTCGCTTGGCCTTTGGGGGCCGGCATAGCATCAAGGTTGTGACCCGTTATTTCCCGCTCGGCTCTCCAGCACTTGCACAGTGATAATCAACCACCAGGGAAGTAAACAAGGCAACGGTCATCATTCAGCTGACCAATTTATAACTACCCTATCGTATTTACGGGGCAGCAGTATTCCTTTTCTGCAGGCATAACATGTATACAAGGTGGCAATAATAATTCACCATAGACGCAGGCTCAATAGCCATATGCCCCATGCACTCATGGCACATTATCGGTGTGCCGAGGTTTCAGGCCCCACCACCATTCTCAGTTCCAGACTTGATGGCAACACTTAAGCATTTCTCTTTTTTATTCCTATGAGTCGACAAAGTCAAAGGAGTTCTATTACTTTGAGATCCAATCCAGTGACGCGCTCCAATTAGATCGTCATAAGGTGGGTGCAGGTCAACCTTCCCCGTTGCTCAGACCATCATACGCCGAAAGCCGAAACTTTCATGGTCATGATATGACACGGGTCGGCATTTCCTTTGTTCCCAAGTAGAACATTTTAAGTTGATGCTAACAAACAATAACGGTCATCAGGTCTCCTGGAGATAGGCCTTACCATTAGTAGCCCACAGGTCCCCCAGAGACTGGCTACATATCACTCTAGGAGCTATCGTCGGGCAATACTCACTATCGCCGCGTGATAGGGAACAGAGTTTCATTGCTTCCCTAATTTGGGGGTTTCCTGGAGATCAACTCAAGTACTTTATTACAATCACCTGCACACCCTTAGACCCCGGATTTCACACATTCACCTACACGTTTACCATGGAGTCTTCTCCGGCACGCAAATCAAAACATTACTAATCAAGACCAACCTGTCCAGATGGGCTCCACAGAGCATGAATATTCCAAACTGCGCATTTTCGGATCTATATGCAAATTTATCGGGGACATCACATATCAACCCGAATGGAATTCCCTTCGCTCTTCCACCTTTTGGTGGGGGATTCCAAGCACATGCCAAAAGAAGGACTTCACTTGTCTAAGAAGGAAAATCGTTACCCTTATAGTTTTCTTCAGAGCCATGGCGAAGCTTTTCTACCCATACAGAAAGGAGCACCTCACTTCCCTCTTCGCGGATCTAGCCTTGGCTCTGACTTCCGATTATAGAATCTCCTTCACCAATCTATTGAAGCTCAGCACCAGCCCTTAGCTCCAACCCTTAGCTCTTTCTCTCAAGAACATGGATGAAAGAAGGAGAGAGAGTGAGAAGAAGAGAATGAATTCTCATTCCTCTACTCCTTTTCATAAGTGGCCTTGGAATTAATCCCAACCACAGGATCATTTCATCAAAAGGGAGCAAAGACCACGATTTCGGTTGAAAAGTCAAACAAAAGGATATCGTCGTGCGATATCGGCTATCGCCTAGCGATAGCAAAAATAACCGCCTTTACCCTAGTCAACCACCGCTCATCGACTGCCATTCGGCCATATGGAACGTGTCTAGCAGACGTGGCACTATCGCCTGGCGATATCCACTGTCTCCATTCCGATAGCTCACTCAATGCTTTCGGCGTCGAGTGCATTGAGTTCACTCAATGCTTTAAGGTATTGAGAGTGTTGAGATCTGGGGTTATCGCCGCGCGATACCCACTATCGCCATGCCATAGTCAATCTCTTACTCAACGATTCGTCGAAAGGCATCGATTGTGTTTAGCTCACTCAATGCTTTAATGCATTGAGTGTTATCGCTATCGTCGTCGGCGATACCCACTATCTCCCGATGATATCGACCAGAAGGTCTGCTGTTAAATTTGGGGTGTTACACCCTTTAACTTTTGTGAATACCTAAACCTATGGTGGATACTCTAAGACATTCCAATCTGGGCTTGGAGTGGACTAGTTAGAAAGTGTTTTCAAACCCTAAGTGTTTGAACCTTTAAAACATAATTAAAACAACCATTAAATGCCTTGGAATTTTGATCATAGTTTTGAAATAACATAGTTAAGTACTCACCAAGAATTAGGGCTCTAAAATTATCATTAACCGCAAAAATATACCACTAATTTGATTATTATAAAGACATTAAATGTTTACCAAAACTTTAGGTGAAGGTTCTACAAAATTCCCCAATCTTTTTTTGGATACTCTTTTGTTCTTAGACAAGATGTGTTCCAAGTTTTAGGTCATGATGATTATTGGTTCATATGTTACGAACAAACAATCATTGCCCTATGAATTATTAACATCCAACTTTAAATAGGTATTACTTGATCTACATGTATCTTCTGAGGATCTGCCACCCCAATATGAAAGCTCAAGGGAAGCCTTATAACTTTTATGCATAGGGTTTTCTACTGTGAGGTTAGAAAGATCACCAAAATCAGCCCTTAAGTTTATCGTCCATAATTGTTATTGCTAAACAATAATTATGATAATTAATTACTAAAAGCATGGTATAATAGGCTCTGGGCTAATCTAAAATGAAATCTAATGACACTTAGGGATCTGGATAAAATATAATCTTCCCCCACAATAGAACATAGTCATTCCACAGTGGGGCAACCAATCATTAGCTTGATGAAACTGAGGTACTCCAACAATGACAAGAACTACTTTCACTTGAGATCAAGGGCACATATCAAGCTGTCCAATTTTAGACCTCGTTGTCATCGCTTTATTGCTCACAATGGCCCACCACTGTAAATAAAAGACTCATTGGAGGATGGCAATACTAGGGGAGGTGGTTCAATGATGTATGGTTGTCGGTGACTGGAAGAATTAGAAGGGAAAGCTCAATGTTATTCTTCACCATTGGGAAGCCGATTCCGGTAATGGGGTTACCTCAAGATCCATCAAGAAGTTTCAACGAATCCTTTCTGACCTGGTGGCACACCCAGTGAGCTTGTAGAGGCCTAAGAGAGGTTACCCCTTATGGCGGTAGTCTAAGGTGGAGCATTTCATCAAAATGTCCTTTCTATAGCTTGGAGAGGGGCTCTAATAGACCCTAAATAATCTATCAATGAAAGTGAGTTAGGTAAGTTCCCTTAGGTGGGTTGAATTCGGTGGGCCTCGTTCTCGGAGGCATTGCCAAAAAATAGAGTCATCAAACTTTTCCTTTACTTAGTTCATCGTCGACTAGTCTCGAGAGGAGGCTTTCGATTTAATTAGGTTTGCACAAGGAAAAGGAGACAATCTGGTGGTTGGGGAAGCTTATTAAGGTCTAGGCAGAGAGATATTTCATGTGAGCACTCGTATGTGCTCCTCTGTCTCTACAAAACCTTTTCCAAGCAAAGGCAGACCTCTAACCAAAGAGATATCTAGATATGGGGTTTGCTTTTGTTCTCACTAGGGTTGTCCAACATTGAAATTACCTAAAAATCAAAAGGCAAAAGGTGGTGGGGATAAGGAGGTTGCTAGCCATAGATTTAGCTTGCTTAGGGATTAGCTTGGGGGAATTTGTTGCTAGTGTTGAGTAGACCATATTATTCGGTTTTCAAAAAATGTGACATCGTATATGCGCAACGGAAATTATCTTCAAGAAAATTCTAACTAGAAGTTGTGGATCTTGCAAAAACCCAGAAATAAAAAAAATGCAATGTATCGGTTGCAGAATTGAGCAACAATACTAACCTAGACCGCTCTAGTAATTGTTGTGCCTGAATATTTATCCATATTCAAGTTCTCTTCTTTGATTTACAACTGATTTGAAATCAGTGATGGGCAGTAGCTTCAATCTAGAAATCACAAACTTGATATGTAATCTATTTTGATATTCATACTAATGTCAAGAAAAACCTCCTATTGTCGAATGATAGAGGTTGTAAGAAGATCGGGCTCTTTGTCTCCACGAACTGCTAGGTTTGATTCTAGGAGAGGATTGTCAGTGCTTAAGACAAACAAGCTACTACACTTGTTACCGCTCTTTAGAACTTTTTGGAAAGGGTTGAGTGAAAAGTTATTCTTCTTAACCCTAGAACTAAAATTATATCTATATATAATTATTAGTGAACCGTGTTCAGGTTCAATAAGAATTAACCTAATAACAAGTGAACTGGGTTCAGGGTTTAGTAGCAGGATAAAAGCAGTCTCAGGCCATGTCGGCTAGACATCTCAACTTCTAGTCGATATGTACTATATCGTCTAGATGTCTAGACAGCTTCTAGTCGATATACACAATATCGGCTAGATGTCAAGACATATTCTAGTCGACAAGCATTGTATCGGCTTAAGGTTTAGTTGACAATGTTCAAATCATCAGACCATCAAGTCAATCGACTTGAGGTCTGGCTGATAAGCAATCCAGTAAACTAAATCCAAGTGTGCAATCAAGTCGATATATATTATTTCAACTTGATGTCTAGCCAATACGGTCCAATCAACATAGACACGGTCTAGTTTATACTTTCCAGTTGCCACAGACATAGTCTAGTCGATATATACTATATCGACTAGATTTCTACCCGATATTGTCTAGTTGACACAGATAATCAAGTCAACATACACTATGTTCACTTAATTTCTAGTCAATATCACAATATCGACATGCAGTTTAGTCGACACAGACATTCTCCCACTCAATCCAAGTTTGGCACTCTACTCATATCCTATATAAGTCGAACTATCCTGATCATTTATTCAATTTATCAAACGATATTATGTGTGACCTCATAAGTTCATATTATGACTAATGTTACCCAAGTAATACAATAGTTTGTTACCCAAGTAATATTATGTGTGACCTCATAAGTTCATTTATCCTATCAACTATAGTCTCACAAGTAATGAGCGACATCTAGCAATACATCATTGTTACCCAAGTAATACAATAGTTTGTTACTCAATGAACCTATCTATGACTAATGTTTCATTGTTCTTATATCCCTTTGTACCTTACATCCAGAATAAACTTGAGGCATGTAGTGTGTCATCCTATTAATAATTCAATCTGTATTTCTTGATCTAGAATAAACATTTTGAAATGTGTGAGCTCAATATCATATATTGGCTAATCCTAACATAGTCATGCATTAGTAAGTCTTATTCCTTTAAGAGGCCCATAGATGCAACTCTTGTCATATAGGAGGAGAAATCTCATATATGTCCACACACAATCACCCAAATGATTCGTAACGTACTCAATAACCATCCTTATCATCAAACTTTCTCAAGGAAGACTTTAGATGGCATTAAAGTATGTTCTTCCTCACTTGTTAAATAATGTGTCTTCAGGTCCAGGAACCATAAACACAAATGTCACTTGAGACCTACGTGTGACATGTTTATATAATAATCTACAAAGTAGTCGTAGGGTGGGTCTGTCCAATACAACATGTTCTTCACAAATACATGTGTGTTGACTTCTTATACAATATCATGACCTGTGAAAGTCACTCATCAGTCAACCCATATAATAATCTTAATGTATCATTCTCACACTAATTTTTAAGATGATACCTCAACTAGGGACCATTTAATAATGATGCTTCATATAAACATAGGCTATCACATTCAAGTCGTGAACTTGAATTCTAATGGAAGCAAACATTTCAAAGACATTTATTATGTTAATTACTCTATTATATAGAGACAAATTCACATAACAAAAAAAACATCTCATAAATATAAAAAATAAATAAATAGTATAATTCATCACATGAATGTAAAACCGACAAATACAAAATCCATAACCCTCCCACTAGAGTTGATCATTCAGGTATCTAGTACTCATTGATCTAGTATGATAATCATGCTTCTTCTATAAAAGAGCCTTCATCAGTAGATCTGCTATATTCTCATCAGTCGATAATATACAAATGTTCACATCTCCTCAATCGATAATCTCTCAAATAAGATGGAATCACCGAAGTATGTACTTGGAGCGCTGATGAGATCTAGGTTCCTTAGCATGTGTACTGGCACCGTTGTTATCATAGTAAATAATTACCGGAGCAACAATGCTAGGAACTACATCAAGCTTGTTGATGATTTTTCTAATCCATAAATCCTCCTTCACTGCATTTACAGTAGTGATATACTTAGCCTCTATTGTAAAATCGATAATTATCTCTTACTTGAAACTCTTCCATCTCACAGTTCCTCCATTAAGGAAAAATACAAGACCTGAATGAGACTTTGAGTTGTCCCTATGAGTTTGGAAGCTAGCATCTGTATGACCCCTTACAATGAGCACTTCCTCTCCACCAAAAATTGAGAATACAACCTTAGTCTTTCTCAAGTACTTTAGGATTTTCAAAACTGCTATCTAGTGACCACTTGGATCAGATTTATATCAACTAGTCATGCGTAAAACATATGAGCCATTGGGATGAGTGCATAACATTGCATACATGATTGATCCAATTGCAGAAGCATATTGAATCAACTTCATGTGGTCCTTATATTCCAAAGATTTAGGATATTGGCTCGTAGAGAGACTCGTATCACGTGGCATGGGTAAGAATCCCTTCTTGGACTCAAGCATATTGAACTGATTTAATACCTTTTCAATGTACGTTCTTTGGGTCAAACTCAATAACTTCTTCGATCAATCTTTATATATCTTAATACCAAGTATATAAGTTGATTCACCTAAGTCTTACATAGAAAAGTAGTCTCCTTGTCTGCTCTTAATAACTTGTAGGATCAAAATATTATTCTCAATCAATAGTATGTCATCTACATATAATATCAGGATTACAACAGTGCTCTAACTAATCCTTTATCAACACAAGGCTCATCTTCATTCTTAATAAAACTAAATTATTTGATTTTCTCATCAAAATAAAGATTCAAACTTTGATAAGCTTTCATCAATCCATAAATAGATCTCTATAACTTGCATATTTTTGTGGCTTCATTTAGATAAACAAAACTCTCAAGTTGTGGCATGTACACTTCCTCAAGTAGGTTTCCATCAAGGAAAGTCATTTTCACATCCATTTTCCAAACATCGTAATCATAGTATATAGTAGTAACAAACATAATTCTGATGGACTTTACTATGATAACATGGAAAAAGGTCTCATCATAGTCAATAGTAGAAATTTACTTGAAATATTTAGCCACTAATTGCCACTTGAATGCATGTATATTCCAATCTGTATCAGTCTTTTTTCTTTAAAATCCACTTTCACCCTATGGATTGTACCCCTTCAGGTGGTTCCACTAAGGTTCAAACTTGGTTTGTATGCATAGAGTCCATTTCAAATTTTATGGTCTCAAGAAAATTCTTAGAGCCCGGTCTATTTATAGCTTCCTGGTAGGTTGCAGGCTCATCATCATGATCCATAAGCAACATATTACCTATTTGAGAAATGGGAAATCCATATCACTCATACTCAAATCAAGGACTACCAAATCTATGTAGGACTTGTGTTTCTTGAGAAGGATCTCTAACTACAATAACTTGTAACCCTTATTTAAGTTCTAATTCTAGCACATTCATAGTTTGTGTTTCTTAAACCTTTCATGTTTTGTTTTAGTAGTCTTTCTAGATATAAACTCTTTCTCAAGAAAGACACGTGCCTTTACGACGAACACTTTGCCCTCAGACTGATTTTAGAAATAGTGTCATTTTGTTTCCTGAAGATACCCCCACTAGATAACACTTAACTAATTTGACCTCTAATTTGTCAGGTATTTGTCGTCTCACGTATGCCTCACAACCTCAAAAGACATATTAGTACGCTTCCCAGTCCATATATCATATGGCGTATTTTGAACCGTTTTAGTTAGTGTAAAAGCAGCTGTCTATAGAGCATATCCCCAAAAGGAAACAGGCAGATTTGCATGACTCATCATCGACCGCACTATATCTAACAAGGTACGATTTCTCATCTCAAAAAACACTCATTATGTTGTCGTGTTCTAGGTGGAGTGAG
Source organism: Platanthera zijinensis (assembly GCA_039513925.1). Lineage (NCBI taxonomy): Eukaryota > Viridiplantae > Streptophyta > Magnoliopsida > Asparagales > Orchidaceae > Platanthera > Platanthera zijinensis. The sequence continues at coordinate 111,041,216 of CM077091.1, forward strand.
TTATAATACTATACTACATTCTTTCAAATGATCATGAAACTCCTAACTTAAATATTCGTCACCTCGATCAGATCAAAGTGATTTAATTGCCTTTGCTAGTTGGTTTTGTATGTCATTCTTGAATTCCTTTAACTTTTCAAAGGATTCAGATTTATTCTTCATAAGATACACATATTTGTATCTATTAATATCATTAGTAAATGTAATGAAGTGGTGAAACACACCTCCATCCATAATACTCATGGGTCAGTATACGTCACTATGTATTATATCCAAAAGATCACCAACCCTCTCACTATGACTAGTGAAAGGGTATTTAGTCATTTTGCCTAATAAACAAGATTCAAATCTTTTAAATAATTCATAATCAAATAAGTCCAATAGTCTATCTTTATGGAGCTTGGATATGTGTTTCTCATTTATATGACCTAAACAACATTGCCAAAGTTATATAGGATTCGAGTAATTCATTTTTAGTATTTTTAACATTATAGATTGGTTGGTATAAGTTCAAAACATACAACCATTAAATATTTGAGCTACACCATAAAAAACATTATTCATATATATAACAACTATTATTCTTAATAATGAAAGTAAGATCTTTTAAATCTAAACATGAAATGGATACAATGATTTTAGTTATGGATGGAACAAAATAATAATTATAAAGTTCAATTATTAGCCTAGTGGTCAAATAAAGATGATAAACTCATATGACAACGATAACAAGTTTTTCTTTATTTCCAACACGTAGGTCCACCTCTCATTTACCCAGTATTCTTCTCCTTCCCAATTCCTGTACATTTGTACAAATGTGAGAACCACATCTAGTATCCAATACCTAAGATAAAGAAGCAAAAATATGTTCTCTATAACAAAATTACCTAAAATGGAAGTCGTACTTCCCATCTTTTTTTATAGATCCTCAATATAAAGAGGACAGTTCCTCCTCTAGTGCTTCACCTTCCTACAATGGTGGTAATTTACTTCCTTGGCCAGTCCCTTCTTCTTTAGTGTTGAAGACTTAGGATAGAGATAAGGCCTATATCCTATCTTCATCTTCTTGGATCCCTTGGCTTGCCCTTGTCTTTATGCTCAATCAATATGGAGCTAGCTGGCATGGTCTTCTTCATGTTGTTCTTGACAGTTCTTAACATCCCTAGGAGCTCAAGTAGTGTCTTATCAATTTCATTCATATTGTAATTCAAGACAAACTACTCATAACTATCTGATAATGATTGCATGATCAGTTAGTGGACAACTCTTGGCCCAAGGGAAAACCCAATCTCTTGAGGTTCTTTATGTACCTAATTCATTTAATTACATGTGTTCCTATTGGGTCGCGAGCTCCCATCTTACACTAAAATAATGCCTTGGATATCTCAAACCTCTCTTATTTAACCTGCCCCTGTAATATTTTCTTGAGATACTCGATTATCTTATAACTACACATGGTCTCATGTTGCTTCTAAACCTCGGAGGTCGTGGTAGCAAGCATGATGCATTCAACATCCAAGGATTCATCTTGATACATATTGTAAGAAATTTTATCAGCTCAAGAGGCAGATTCGGTTGGCTCCTCAGGGGGATCCTGTTCCAAGGTATAAAGCTTTCTCTCTTGCTTGAGGACAATCCTCAAGTTCCTATACTAGTCCAGAAAGCTCATCATGTTGAGCTTCTCCTTCTCAAAGATAGATCTTAGGGACAAGGTGAAGTGTGAACCACTTATCATGGAAATTCTACATGAATTATGCAAAAAAAATTGAACTATATTTCAAAAAACATTTTTATTTAATAAGGACTTTTATTAAATACTCTCACTATTTTCTTCAAATTGATGACCCTTAATATCAATTTAGAGAGTTTATATGAGCTACTTACTAGCAGAAAAGATCCATATTTTGCCCCATCATAAGTCATCTTTGGTTGATCACCCAAAATATGGATATTTAGGTAGATAATATTTGTCAATTGCATCCTCATACAACTCTTGTATGGTTGGTGAATAACCATTATTCGTATCCATCTTATGGTGCATACCAACCCTATGCCTCTAAGCACTTAACCGTTGAGGCCACCTAGTTAAGTTAGACCCGATGTCGACAGCGGGATATCATAATTATCCACTCGAACCCTTACCATGATAGATTAATGCACCTTACTTTGGCAAGGTCACACTTCATCGATCGAGGCAGGAAGAGTGTTGTCCTTTAACGGCATTCATATAATTAAAATTAGGTTTAAAGGATTTTCATGATATTTAATTAATTTTAATCGCGATTAACTCTTAATCACTGTGCATACTTTTTCACATAATCATGAAAATAATTACAACATTTACATTCCAAATACATTCCAGATGCATATTAAACCATCAATAATTTATATATTATGATTAAATCATAACATTTAGAATGATTCTAAATCTTCAAATTTGCATGTACTAGACATAGGCAAAATCATCTCTCCTTGTGGCAGTAGACAAGCTCGTCTTTCTAGGCTTGTTGTTTTACAAACTACATAGAGAAAGACAGTTACTATGGAGGGAGGAATTTCTGAAAACACAAAAATTGTAGCAACCTCGCTTTGATACCATTGTTGGGTTTTCTTTGAGTGTCATAGTGTATGTGTGTAGTGGAAATTATCTTCAAGAAAACCCTAATTATAGGCAGTGGATCTTGAAAAAACAAGAAATTAAGAAATAAATGCAAGGTACCTATTGCAAAATCGAGTAACAATACTCGATTGGACTGCTCCAAGAAATCCTATGCCTGAACTAGAATCGAATTCCAAGTTTCCTTCTTCGATTTACACTTGATTCAAAATTAGTGACTAATTGTTGCTTGAGTCCAAAAATCACAGAACTAGATCTGTGATCTTATGGATATCCACACTAGCACCAAAAAACACATCCTATCATTGAATGATAGAGGATGGAAGAAGATCAGGGTCTTTGACTCAACAAACTGCTTAAAATTCTAGGAGAGGATCACTGGCGCTCAGGTCAAACCCACCGCCGCACTCGTTGTCGCTCTTCATAACCTTTTGGAAAGGGCCAAGTGAATATTTATTCTTCTTAACCCTAGAACTGAATTATAAATATCAGTGAATAAGGTTCATGTTCAATAGGAATTAACTTAATAACAAGTGAACCTAGTTCAGATTTAATAGTAAGAGAAAAGCAGTCTCAAGACATGTTGACTAGACGTCTAGATGATACAAACTATATCGTCTAGAGGTCAAGACAGCTTCTAATCGACATACACTATATCGTCTAGATGTTCGGACAGCTTCTAGTTATTATACATTATATCGGGTAGATGTCCATGCAGTTTCTAGTCAATATAAACTATATCAGCAAGATGTACAAACAGATTCCAATCAACATGCATTGTATCGGCTTAAGGTTTAAGTTGACATTGTTCAAATCCCCAAACCATTAAGTCAATTGACTTGAGGTCTAGCCGATAAACATTCCAGTCCACTAAAGGCAAGTGTGTTGTCAAGTCGAATACACACTATATCCACTTAATGTCTAGCCGATACGATCCATTTGGCATAGCCACTGTTTAGTCGACACAGTCTAGTCAATATACACTATATCGACTAGAAGTTTAGTCAACATAGACAATCAAGTAGACATACACTATGTTAACTCTAGTTCTAAATGATGTCACTATATCAACACATAGTCTAGTCAATGCAGACTTTCTCCCACTCAATCCAAGCTGGACTCTCCACTTATATCTATATAAGTCGAGCCACTCCAATCATTTATCCATTTGCTAATACATTATTATGTGCCGCATCATAAGCTTATATTACGTTGACAATGAGACTAGCTCCTTGATTACTTATAGGTCCCATAAGGCTCTGTTGGGAAGATTGCCCTCAATCTTCCAAGATTTGAAGAAGTATCACTAAAAATACTATAAACATAGTGTATTTGATGCATATCCACTTTATGAGCATATAGGGGGCTTGGAAGAAATGGTTAAAGTAAATTTGAGCTATACAGCTGAGACAGCAATAGTTCTCAGCTACATCTTGAGATAATTGTCCATACTGCTGAAAGCCACAGATCTCAGCATCAAAGAAAATACCGCTGAGAATGAAGGATCTACTCAGTGGTATAGTTGAGAAGATTCAAATACATCCGTTGAAAGTCATAGGTCTTAGCACCAAGTCTAATTACCTTGAGAATGGAATGAATACTCAGCAGTACAGTAGACACGATTCAAATGTTACCATTGAAGCCTAGATTGTTTGGCAGAAGCCAACTTTGGCGCTAATGTCGAAAGTATGAAAAAGATTTTCCAATCTTACCCATGCTTCTACAAGACGTTTTCTCAAGACCATTGCAGTGTATCAAATGTGACGCTCGGCATTTCTCGCAAGTGATTTATACATTCTTAAATCATTAAATATTACTATATATATCCCCTATGATGATAAAATAAATGAAATCAGTGTCTATTTGGCGTGTCCTGGGATTTGCAATCTTTTGAAGTTTTGCGGCGCTCGATTCATCTTGGTGGTATGGGTATTTCATTTTTGTTTTTTTGTTTATATTTTATTTTATGTGGGTCAGTAGTTAATATAAGAAGCTATAAGTGGACCAAATAAATTGGTAGTCATATGTGTTCTATTTTTAAAATGTCTATACTGGATTGTTAGGTTGGCTTATAATTCTTCATTTCTAGCTGGTTAATGTGTAGTTCGATTAATGTGTGTTAATTAAGGTTTTGATTAATCATTATATGAGGCGGTGGCTAATGTTAAGCAGATAAAATGATTTTCACTCTTCATTTAACTTATGCCACACCGCCTAAAGTTGAGACGGGTGATATTGGTGTTAGGGTTTCCACTCTCATCTTCCTCTCCATCTCAATCCTATATGATATTTAGCAGGCTCTTTCTACTTGCAGCTGAGATTGAAGTTCAACAAGGGTTTGCTGGATCCTCGTTTTTATTGGGTTGGTTTATCATGTTGAGTCTGTTCTCCGATCTTTCTAACTTCACTGTAAGCAAAATATTTTCTTTATTTCCTCTGAGTTTCCACTTAATTGGGCTGGATATGATGATGAGTCACTTTAGGGTTTTTGATTTTAATACCTATATAAGATTGTTTGGTCGGTTGTTAGATCTCCCTTGCATGGATGGGGTTTGGACAACTAATGTTGTTCATCCTTCCAGTTCTTCAGTTTTCTTAGCCGATTATTGTTATTTTCTCCTTTGTCATTTGGGGGATTGTTGTCTGGTTGTGATCATTCAATCGTTGGGCTTATGCATGCATGTTTTATTTTAGTTAGATTGGGGGGTTTTGTAGCTTTGTTGGTAGTTATGATTCCGCATTTTGGTTGATTGATTTTTGCCATATTATTTGCCTTGTTGGACAGTTGTTCACACTTATCTTTTAAGTTATCAGGACTTGGGAGTCGCTACGTCCAGCGGTAGCTATTCTTTCTTAAGTTTATTGTTGATCATCCATAGTATGATACTTTATCTGAGGAGAAAGATTGTTTTTTTCAGGGATCTATACATTTTGTGTTTGGATGGTTATTTGATTGTGGCATGATTCTTGGGAGAAATTCCTGGTTTATATAGGTCAGCTACTGTCATTCTCCTTCTTATTATGGGTGTTGATATCGTTGCATGATCTTTGTATGAATACTGAATACTAATTTGGACATGATATTTATATATATATATATATATATATATATATATATATATATATATATATATATAGGGGGTTACTCTAGTGCGGGCGTACGGGCGTACGGGCAAGGGTTAAGGAGGCTTCAAATCGAAAAGTGATCAACATGAAAGTTGTAGATCTCGGCGAGACGAACAACTTTCATGTTGATCACTTTTTGATTTGGAGCCATTTTGGACCTCGATTTGGGCCCCGAAACCTGGGGCGGCGGAACTGCTACAGTAAAGCGTCCGCCGCCCCAGATTTCGGGGCCCAAATCGAGGTCCAAGATGGCTCCAAATCAAAAAAGTGATCAACATGAAAGTTGTTCGGATCACCGAGATCTACAACTTTCATGTTGATCACTTTTTGATTTGGAGCCTCCTTGACCCCCAAAACTCCTTGCCCGTACGCCCGCATTTAAGCCTGCCCGCATTTGATATCTCCCCATATATATATATATATATATATATATATATATATATATATATATATATATATATATATATATATATATATATATATATATATATATATATATATATATATATATATATATATATATCAGTTCTATAATATCTTAATTTGATTTCTTCTTAGGTATCACGATTTGTATAGTATCATGTTTTAAAACTAAATAGTTCAAGTCACCCTACAGGTCAACGGCATAGTTATAATGTGATGCACTCCTGACAATAATCACCCCTACTGATACAATCCTAAATAGATATCGTGAAGGATGACATTCCAAAATAGACGTGACGATGACGTAGTGCATGGAAATGGGAAGGAAAATAGAACGTTGAACTTTATCTTTTTAATTTATACTTTATTTGAGTAATTTCATTTACTTACATCGATATTGAAAATAGAAATAATATGGAATGTGACATAATGAAGTTTTATTATACTGATAATTGATTCTCGCTATTATGTATGACCTTGGCATAGACAAACAGGAAAAAGAACTTCTGTTGGGATAAATCATTAAATAAACATTCTTATGTTCATGTAAATATAAATTTGTTGACATATGGTATTGTTAAGGGTATGATAGAAATTAAATATACATAAATGATTTTGATGGATGTCAAATAAGTCAGTCGAAAGGCATAGACACATGATGAACGTACTCATTTGGACATTGAAGCCGCTGAGGGGTCGGGCCCAAAGACTGAAATACTAATATAGAAACTGATATTGTGCAGATACCCTTAGCATTACCGTAAACAAATGAAAACACTATTTTTATTATTTTACTATTCTTTTACACTGAAATAATGTTAGTTAGTTCTTATTAAGTATATATATACACTACTCCTCATCACATTTGAACAGGTTATTACATTATGATATGAATACTGACATTGCTATGAATAATATTTCTTGTTTTCTTGTACAATAGGATAAGTGCTCGCTTGGTCTTTATAAAAGACTAATGATTTCTATTTCTAACATTTTAGGCACAGTAAAATTGCAAACTAGATAGCTCTAGTGCGCTGATTGGAGCATATGATGATGTTGAAAACATATAGATGTCTTTTTGAAGCTCTTTGGATAATGATGTTTATATATATTTATATATAAACTAATGTAGCTATGTTTTTTTATATAAACTATTGTAATGTATTTTAGACATGTGATACTTAATACTGCTATGAGATATGTATATATTTGATTATGTTGGATATGGCATTATCTACTGCTCATTGTGCTTAATGAATGTGCTAATTTCACTCTGTTGATCATGAAATGATATTATTATTGATTGTACGGACTACGGGCCGTTACAATTTAGTGGTATCAGAGCCAGGTTTTCCAAAAGCCTTGTCATAATGAGTATGTACATGCGTCAAAAGGCCAATTATATGGTAACTATAACGTGAACATGTAATGTAATCACTTTATTCCTATGAAAACTGATTGTATTTTGTTTTGTTTTCAAGGATCCTTACAGTTAGCCCGGGAAACTATGTTTGAAAGTACTGATGCGGCACATCAAGGGAATCCAACAGGAGCATCTATTAGTGGAGCAGACTGTACGTCCGCAAATTGAGCAGCAGGCGCAACCTTAGCTGATAGATTTTGCTCGAGTTGTGGCTGAAGCTATTAAAAAGGTGCAGGATGTTCCTCCTATCCTACCGTCTGTAGAGTCGACTGTGTCATCGTAGTAGAGACACTTTGGTGTAGATTTAAAGTAATTTCTTGAGTTTAAGTTGCATGGGTTTTAGGGTGGTCTATCGCCTCTGGAGACGGAAGACTAGATATCGCGAATAGAGATGATATTTGAGGTGATGCTTTTACTAAAGGAGCAAAAAGTAGGCTTGGTCACTTTTCCTCTTGAAGGGGTGGCTAAGCGGTGGTGGATAAATGTTCGTGGACGGTTGGCTGGTCGAGGGAAGGAAGTATTCCCTGGATCACTTTTGTGCAAGAGTTTATAGGATGGTTTGTACCCGAGTCAGAGAAGAAACTACTACAAGATACGTTCTTACGTTTGGTACAGGGTCCCCGCTCCATACTTTACTATGAAACTAAATTTTCCAATTTAGCATTTTATGCTGAGGCTTTTGTACCTAATGAGAAAGAGAGGTGTCGTAGATTTCAAGAAGGCTTACGGGATAGTATTCAGGCAATATTAGTACCTCTTGAAATTAAGGAGTATGGGGCCTTGGTGCAAAAAGCTCGATTAATGGAGATAGATGTGGAGAAGACTCAAAGAAGAAGAGAATTCGGGAAAAAGAGATCCCAATGGACTTCAAGTAAGGAATCAAAATCGGGTAATTCTTGGAAATCTTGTGATTCTAGAAAGCAACCTCTCCCGATAGAGAGCAGCAGTGTGAGGCAGTCTCAGGTTCAGGAATAAAAGTGTGGGAAGTGTGGAAAATCTCACAAGGGGAATTGCTTAGTTGGCAGTAATGTATGTTATTTATGTCATCAACCTGGGCACCGTCAAAGGGACTGTCCGAGAAGGAAAGAAGGAGAAAGAAGTGCTAGAAGATTTTTGGCTCCTCATGGTCAAAAAGTTTATCAGATGGGTATTTTGAAGGAGAGTGAATCTCTTGCCTCAACTTCAGCTCCAATGGGAACGTCAGTGGAAGAACGTCGTATTCAGCCCCACGTGTTCAATTTGAGTCAGTAAGAGGCTATCATAGATGATACTGTAGTGATAGGTATGATTTATGTTTGTGGTCACCTGATGAAAGTTTTATTTGATACTGGTGCTAGCCACTCTTTCATTTCTACTGGTATATTGAGCACTATTTTGATGCAGGCACATGATTTCGACGGATTAAACTACGCTTTCTTAGATTCGACAATTAGCAAATCAAACTAAGTTACGCACAAACATTCACAAGACCAATACAAGAATATCCGGACTAAATAAGTGATTTTAAAACTAAGTCCAAAATAATCCCCAAAAATTAATTAATACGAGGGTTGCTTACCCGTTCCAATTTTCATGAGAGTATTCGGATGATTTAGGCTTGAAAATTTAGATTTTAATTAAGCACAATATTCAATATAAATCAGGACCAAATACTAGCCTTCTGTTTCCACCAAAACTCACAATAGTTTAGAAAGAGTCACACGAGAGATGGTATAGGAAATCGTTACCCAAAATCCCACGAGAATTCTGTCCACGAGTGGGGTGGAGGATGCGCACACGACGATGGTTGATTCTATTCCCACGCAACTCCACGGTTCCGCGCCGGATGATGAAAACGCAAGCCGTCTTCCTTCGCAAAACCCTAGAAGAGGGAGTTCCTTGAAAAGTCCAGTAATTATATAGGGAGAGAGAGAAAAGGTGATGAGAAAATAATTTTCTCAATATGATGGGGGGTGGTGGCTAGGGGAGAGATGTGGTGGCCGACAGTTTTGTGGAAGGAGGTTGCTCGGGTTTTGGGAAAAAGGAGGAGGGTGGCCGGAAACGATCTTGGAGAAGGAGGAGGGAGAAGGAAAGGAGGCCGAGATAGAGAGGTGAAGGAGATGTGGCTGGCAGCCAAGAGAGGGGAGAAGAAAGAGGAGGCCGAAAATTGCCAAGAGGGGGGAAAAATTCACTTTGAATTTCTTAGGTTTTCTTTTTCATTCTTCACTAATGAAATCAACAACAAGCATGGCTTTAAATAGCCTTACACCACTCAATCTCCACCATTCATAAAATAGGAAAACAATCTAAACATATAATGCATAAAATAAAATAATACATGCATGAAATAAAAGATACTAAATAAAAGATACTCTTGATGGTTATAAGCACCCATCATATTTGAAATGAAATAATAAAATAGGACATAATAATAAATGATGAAATAAAAATATATAATTATAATTATTTAATTTATAATTATATATTTTATTTAAAATGGCAGCGGCAGACGTCGTGCAAAATATGTAGCGGCGTTGGCGAAGAACGTCGCGGCGTTGGCGAAGAAACGTCGTGGTAGACTCTCATCTTCAAGCTTGCGGCAACGACCGTCCCAATCCACGAACTCTCTATGTCGGGGATCAACGGCCGCATCAGCAACGTCGCCATCAATCCTCCCCCACTCAAAACTACTCATCTCCGATGAGTGGCCCGTGAGGGGGGAACCGTCAAAAGTAGCAGCAACATAGGGCAAATCTGGCCCCGCAATCCGTGTCATAGTAGAATGAACATCCATCAGTACGGCGAACCTGTCAGGCATAGAAACAACAAGATTTTCGAGGAAACTCGAAAGGGTGTCAAGCAAAAGAAATAAAACTTGAATCTTACCATCCGGTTCAAGAACCAAGGAGTCAACGTGGAAAATAGACACGACATTACTAACACTCCCCAACCCAAAAGAATATTTAGTGGTAGGAAGAAACGACGGAGAAATACACTTAGGTGGAACAGAGACGTACAGTAAAAAGTCCGGAAACTTGAAATAAAGTGAAACACTCTGTGCTATATTAAAATCTTGAATAAAAGCATAAAATCCAACGTTCTTCATAATTTTGGATGGGTCGGCGTTCCTACATATTAATTTATTAACGGAGACAGAAGGTATCCGCTCGAGGACTAACCAGACTAAACCCAAATCACTAGCTCTAGCGTCGGACAGTCTCAGAAAGGAGTGGAAGTGTGTACGACATAACTTAAGGTGATATACTAACGTCCAAAACACATGAGGAGAGAATCCATGTGCTACATGACTAGACCCAAATACGGAGGATAAGTGGGTTAAGTCAGGTGGCACGAGAGCTTTCAAATCAGGGAAGAATTTCATGGGCTCCAAAACAGTAGTCTTAATTTTAATTTTAATATTTTCACGCTTGGCATGAAGACATGCCAAGATGAACCGCTCATCACATACAATAGAATTGGATGCTCCTGAATGTGAAAAGATGTGCGAGCGAGACAACTCAAGAGACCCAACTATAGTCACAAACGTGGGTAAATGAGAGTCATCAAAAGGCGGTGGGTAAATGCGTTCGACCGGGTGTGGTATATAAGTATATCTATGGGATACCACATACAGAGGCACAATTGTCGACGAATCAGAATCAGTCATAGTAGGGTACCGAACCGTAGACAGACATATAGAAAAATGAGCAGGCAAAAGTGACGTGTAGTCATTCCTATGAGGTGCGGTGAAAAGTCTAAATACTAGTGCGCTTAACATAGTAATATCTACACGTTGCGTCAACGTCAAAGTAGGAGATAAAATGGGCGTGACACCATAACTTAAACTAGGTATTCTGGTTCCTCGTCCTAAAAGGTCAACATCTGTGGGTAAATAAGCAGGGGGAAGGGTCGGTAAAATCAAGCCCGGGATAAAATTAAAATCAGTAGAAATTTCACCCAATGGTGACGACATCAAAGTACTCTCATCCGGGTGTACAACAACAGAATCGTCCAAAATTACCCTTCCCTCACATGGTAACTCATCCACAATAAGAATGGGGACATCCACACAGTCAGACTCCTCAGGTAACTCAGATATAATCTCAGCATGTGTAATCGTAGGCTCTAATATGATGGGGATCATAGCCTGGAGAGGGCTCTCAATACTAGGGTGAACAGTCACAGCGCTAGTAGGGCAAATAATAGGCTTCACAATACTCTCACAGATTGGTACGTAATCATCTCATACATCGTATTCTAAATCACTAGGGATTCCCTCAGACTCAGACACCTCAGAATCGTCAGGCACTAGCGAACATGTCAGAATACTATCACCTACGGGGTCATCCTCAAAATCCAGAGATAGTATATCAACATCAGCATCCTCAGAGGTAACAGTCACTATCTCATTGGGCTTATTCATCGAGGCTAATAGAGGCATAACCCTAGTAGTAACATTTTTTGATTCAAAAATATTGGGTTTAGGCTGCGTACTTTCCCTAGGAGTGGAATTAGGCACACTGGGTGTAGTTCTATCGTTGTGGGGAAATGATCTAACCTGAGGCATAGGGTAACTCCTATGAATAGCTACGGGTCTAGCTCCACAATGATACTCACTCACAGGCTTGGTGTTAGTAGTGCGGAGATAGGCGGGATAAAATTGATCCGAGAGTAGGCTATGCATTGCCGGCCAAACATGTTTATAACTACCAACACGACGCTCTTCGTTTAGCCAAAACACGCGGGCTCGACCTACTAATCGATCTCGGGCTATGTTAACCTTTTGGTGGTCGTCCCATACATGACACCTAAAATAATTTTCTAATCCTTTAAGCCAGTCTCTAAAATTTTGGGGATACCCTAAACCATCATAAGTAGGTGCCTCAATTCTAGTGGGAGTATAAACATGGGGATGGTTGGTATTCCTATGGTATGAAGGCAAGTCTGGATTTTGTTTAGCCATGGGATAAACATACCAATAATCTAAACGGGGAGCATACACGTCATAGGCCATAATAATGAGAACCGGAGAGAAAACTCATCCGGAACTCGTGCACGTGCAATGAATAATAAATCAGACCCTATATAAAATCCAACAGATGGATTTATTCCCGCTTAATAACTAAGGCAATAAAATATTTTTTTGGATTTTCTTACTGAAAATAAATAAGAGATTATTAAAAAAAAATTGAATTTTTTTTTATTGCTAAAAATAAAATTTAGCCAGCTATTGGCAGACCACAGAATTATTTTTTTTGGTTTTAATTTGGAGAAAAATTTGAAATTTGGAATTTTGAAATTTGAAATTTGAATTTTAAATTTTGAAATTTGAAATTGAAATTCGAAATTTGAAATTTGAAATTTTAATTTTGAATTTTGAAATTTGAAATTTGAAAATTTGAAATTTGAATTTTTAAATTTGAATTTTGAAATTCGAAATTTGAAATTCGAAATTGGAAATTGGAAATTTGAAATTTGAATTTTAAATTTTGAAATTTGAAATTGAAATTCGAAATTTGAAATTTGAAATTTTAATTTTGAATTTTGAAATTTGAAATTTGAAATTTGAATTTTTAAATTTGAATTTTGAAATTCGAAATTGGAAATTTGAAATTTGAAATTTGAATTTTAAATTTTGAAATTTGAAATTGAAATTCGAAATTTAAAATTTGAAATTTGAAATTTGAAATTTTAATTTTGAATTTTAAAATTCGAAATTTGAAATTTAAAATTTAAAATTTAAAATTTGAAATTTGAAATTTGAAATTTGAAATTTCGAATTTTGAATTTTGAATTTTGAATTTTGAATTTTGAAATTCGAAATTTGAAATTCGAAACTAGAAATTTTAAATTTGAAATTTGAATTTTAAATTTTTGAGAGGGGGAGGAGTGCCAATTAGGAAATTGACGAGAACCTCCCTCTAATACCAAATTGATGCAGGCACATGGTTTCGATGGATTAAACTACGCTTTCTTAGATTCGACAATTAGCAAATCAAACTAAGTTACGCGCAAACATTCACAAGACCAATACAAGAATATCCAGACTAAATAAGTGATTTTAAAACTAAGTCCAAAATAATCCCCAAAAATTAATTAATACGAGGGTTGCTTACCCGTTCCAAATTTTCATGAGAGTATTCGGATGATTTAGGCTTGAAAATTTAGATTTTAATTAAGCACAATATTCAATATAAATCAGGACCAAATACTAGCCTTCTATTTCCACCAAAACTCACAATAGTTTAGAAAGAGTCATACGAGAGATGGTATAGGAAATCGTTACCTAAAATCCCACGAGAATTCCATCCACGAGTGGGGTGGAGGATGCGCACACGACGATGGTTGATTTTATTCCCACGCAACTCCACGGTTCCGCGCCGGATGATGAAAACGCAAGCCGTCTTCCTTCGCAAAACCCTAGAAGAGGGAGTTCCTTGAAAAGTCCAGTAATTATATAGGGAGAGAGAGAAAAGGTGATGAGAAAATAATTTTCTCAATATGATGGGGGTGGCGGCTAGGGGAGAGATGTGGTGGCCGACAGTTTTGTGGAAGGAGGCTGCTCGGGTTTTGGGAAAAAGGAGGAGGGTGGCCGGAAACGATCTTGGAGAAGGAGGAGGGAGGAGGAAAGGAGGCCGAGATAGAGAGGTGAAGGAGATGTGGCCGGCGGCCAAGAGAGGAGAGAAGAAAGAGGAGGCCGAAAATTGCCAAGAGGGGGGGGGGGAAATTCACTTTGAATTTCTTAGGTTTTCTTTTTCATTCTTCACTAATGAAATCAACAACAAGCATGGCTTTAAATAGCCTTACACCACTCAATCTGCACCATTCATAAAATAGGAAAACAATCTAAACATATAATGCATAAAATAAAATAATACATGCATGAAATAAAAGATACTAAATAAAAGATACTCTTGATGGTTATAAGCACCCATCATATTTGAAATGAAATAATAAAATAGGACATAATAATAAATGATGAAATAAAAATATATAATTATAATTATTTAATTTATAATTATATATTTTATTTAAAATGGCAGCGGCAGACGTCGTGCAAAATATGTAGCGGCGTTGGCGAAGAACGTCGCGGCGTTGGCGAAGAAACGTCGTGGTAGACTCTCATCTTCAAGCTTGCGGCAACGACCGTCCCAATCCACGAACTCTCTATGTCGGGGATCAACGGCCGCATCAGCAACGTCGCCATCATATTTTGGTAAAACCTTCCTCAACATGAGAAATTCTCCATGTAATTTTGCCAAATAATCAACTAGTTCCTATGTAACAACGAGTAGTATTTTAATTTGATTTGAATGATAAAACTTTTGCGGTGGACTTAGTGGTTTTAGCACTTACTGAATTTGATCTGATATTGGGTATGGACTGGCTAGTTCAGCATGAGGCGTATTTAATTGTAAGAGAAAGGAAATGACAGTGAAAGGCACAGATCAAAGTATAACTGTCTTTCGAGGGTTAGGCGAGGTGTCTAAAATTTTAATATCTGCTATAAAGGCGTCTAATAAGATCAGGAAAGGATATGAAGCTATATTGGTAATGGTCAAAGGAATGACAGAGGAAAAGAAAGATATTAAAGTGGTACATGTGGTGCGTGACTTTCAGGAACGTTTTCCCAAAGAACTCCCAGGACTTCTTCCGAGAAGAGAAGTCGAGTTTGAAATTCATTTGGAAGAAGGAGGGAGACCAGTTGCAAAGACACCGTATCATATGAATCCAAAAGAGCTCACCGAATTGAAATGTCAGTTGCAAGTATTGATAAATTAAAATTTTATTCGGGCTAGCACATGTAACACCTCTACCCGTCAAGAAGAATATAATAGAGGGTCCGGCCGGGGCCCCACACCATATTCCACAAACAGGCGGAGACGCTACGAAATAATATCATAACCAACGTATCCTAACACAGAGCATTCTAGCGGAAGCTTCACGGTTGAATTATTGAACTCAAGATAAACAACATTGTCCACTAACATAGGAATGTATATATATACATCAAAAGAGTCTGGCCTTAAGGCCTTACAATAGTTTCTCTTAACAAGAGTGTGGTTTACAGACATCGGCACGCAGGCCGGCCACACATGAACAAAAGAAACAAAACAATGCCTTCGAGGGCAGCAACGCAGCTTTGGGCTTCAGCCCGCTAAGTCCCGCTCGGACCAGCTCCTCCAGCACCTGTAAGAACCAATCCACCAAACGGTGGCAAAACAGGGCAACGGTCAGCATTCAGCTGACCAATTATAACGACCCTGCCCCTGGCACGGGGCAGCGGAATTCCATCCCTGCATAACATTCATCCACATGATATATAGCCATTCAAGCAAGACGTGCACGCCCGTACCGTCACATATCACAAACGTCGGCTCGACGGCCCGACGCTCCGTGCACTCAGGGCACATTCACACCGTTCAGAGGTCCCAGACATAACGGCGCACTATGAGCATTCTAGTCTGATCGGCTCACCGGCCGTCGACTCTCGCTATGTGATCCTAACAGGGTCTTAAGCACCCAAGGTTAGACAACCATAACGCGGGTACAGATCCACCTTTCCCGTTGCTCACATCGTCAGACTCACGCCTGGACTGACGCGGGTACAGTTTCACCTTGCCCGTTCCACCATTTCCTAGTTGCAGCCTCACGGCTCAACTTTCCACCAGTAGCACTCACGGCCACAAGAGAGTCCAACTCTCATAATTTCCTGGACTTCCTCCAGTACTTTTATCCATCATGCATACAAGCAATCATCACGGAGCCTTCTCCGATATGCAACCAAGCATCACCAATCCAGACCATGTCCAGATGGGCTTCACACAGCATGCCTAGATCCGTACTCCAATTCCGGACTCTAACAAGGGGGACTTCACATATCTACCCCAAGGGACGCCACAACCCACCGCACACTCGCGGGGAAGGGTTTTCCCTATGCAATGCAGGAATTAAGGACTTCACATGTCCAAGCAGGAAATCATTACCCTAGGAGTTCGCTTCGGAGCCATGGAGAGAAATTTGAGACGGATGAAAGCCTTCGCAGCAGTGTTGCCATCGCAAATCCGAACTCGGCTCGCGATTTGGACCACCGTAGCACCACCGGCAGCCGGACTCCACTTCTTCTTCCTCCTTGCTCTCACCTCTCTCTTAAACTTTAGAAAGAGAGTAGTATTTTAGAAATGAGCCCTCTTTTCCCCCTTTCCCGGCCTTATCAGCCCAGGAATGAACTCCAGCCACAGGATTCTACTTAAAGAAAATGAAGGGCCACGATCTACTGAAAATTCCCTTGAAATTTGGCCGACACGGCCTGTGACACGCCCGTGTCACAGGACGTGTACCCTTAAGCGGCACACGCGGCAGTCGCACCGACTGAAATATTCGAGAACACGGGCATCGACACGCCCGTGTCGAACCTGACACGCCCGTGTCAGTCATGAGACACGCCCGTGTCTCCTGTTACACGGTACTCACCGATTTTCCAAAACCAGTACACGGGTCGGAACACGGCAACTGACACGCCCGTGTCCAGCCTCACACGCCCGTGTTCCCGGCCGTGTTCAAGGTCGTGTCCTGCTCTGACTTGAATAGGCCAATTTCGAAAATTAATTCGAACACGCCCTGGGACACGCCCGTATCGAAGGCCGTGTCCCAGGCTCGACGATCGTCGACTCTCAAACGTCGACTAGCCTGAACACGCCCTGGGACACGCCCGTGTCCCAGGCCGTGTACACCCGACACGCCCTGGGACACGCCCGTGTCCCAGGCCGTGTCTAACAGCCTCCAACCCAAAATTGTGTACAACCATATTTTGAGATTTTTTGGGGTGTTATAATCCTCCCCCCCTTAATAAAATTTCGTCCCGAAATTTGAAGACAATAGGGAGAAAATAACAAAACATTTATATGTTTCTATTACATATACAACGAGTGAACAAGCTGCGAAAATAACTCGGGAAACTCGGCTCGCATGGTCTGCTCGCGCTCCCATGTTAGCTCTTCTCGGCCACAATTGTCCCACTGGACTTTGACCATCCCGATCACCTTGTTCCGCAACTGTTTCTCGGCTCGATCCTCTATCCGTATAGGCTTCACCTTTGTCGTTAGCCCATACTCAACTGGCACTCGATCATTTTCAACTATATGAGCTGGATCCTTGACTGCTTTGCGTAACACCGAGATGTGAAACACGTCATGCAATCCACTCAATTCCAATGAAAGAGCTAACCGATAGGCAGCTTCCCCAACTCGCTCCACCACTTCAAACGGACCAAGGTATCGCGGACTTAGCTTTTTCAACCGCCGGATCCGAGATACGCCTTTGAAGGGCTTAATCTTTAAATAGACCCAGTCACCCACCGCGAACTCCACGTTCCGGTGCTTAGCATTGTAATACTTGTCCTGCCGATCTTGGGCTATTAGGAGCCTCTCTCGAATAGAGCGTATTGTTGAGGTAGCATCCTCGACTTCCTTTTTGCCTAAAAGTTTAGTCTCGCCAGTTTCTGCCCAAGCTAGCGGTGTACGACACTTGCGACCATACAGCGCTTCAAATGGGGCCATGCCTATACTCGCTTGATAGCTATTATTATAGGCAAACTCCACCATAACAAGATGTTCTTCCCACTTCTTACCGAAGTCTAGGGCGCACATACGGAGCATATCCTCCATCGTTCTGTTGGTTCGTTCAGTTTGGCCATCCGTTTGCGGGTGAAAGGCCGTACTGAATGCTAACTTCGTGCCCAACATTTGATGAACTAATCTCCAATCCTTTGAAGTAAAACGCCCATCTCGGTCACTTACGATGCTCCGGGGAACACCGTGCAATCGAACTATCTGCTCCACATAGAGCTTTGCCAACGTTTCCACTGAATCGTCCCGCTTGTTTGGTATAAAGTGAGCCACCTTTGTCAACCGGTCTACAATCACCCAGATTGAGTCATGGCCACGCTGAGATCTCAGCAATCCGTGCACGAAATCCATAGAAATATCCTCAAATTTCCATTGCGGAACCGGCAACGACTTCAGGAAACCACTCGGCCGTTGACATTCTGCCTTTACCAAAGCACAAGTACGACATTTAGCCACATACGCGGCTATGTCCTTCTTTAAACCAGGCCACCAGAACAGTTTCTTCATGTCTTTGTACATTTTTGTGCTCCCAGGGTGAATTGAATACTTTGCAAAGTGCGCTTCATATAGCAGCCCTTCTCGCAATTTACCCGCACTAGGGACGCACAATCGGCCATCTTTTCGTAACAAGCCATCATCCCAGGAGAACTGATCACCAGATCCCTCCTTTGCATAGCGTTGGAGACTTTCATCCAACTCCGTTGCCCGCCGAACCCTGTCAGCAAGGTCATATTGAACTTCCAACCAGTTCATGCTTGCTTCAGTTGAAGAATCTCTTTCCACACAAGATATCTCCAAGGCTTCCAACTCCTGGATTAACCGCTCATCATGTATCCGCAACCAATTTGCCTGCACCGGAGCCTGACGACTCAAGGCATCAGCGACCACATTTCCCTTTCCGGGAACATAGTGAATGTCGAAGGTATAATCCCCAAGAAATTCCATCCACCTTATTTGTCGCATATTCAACTCTTTTTGATCGAGCAGATACTTTAAGCTTTTATGATCGGTATAAATATCTACTTTCACGCCATATAGATAATGCCGCCACAACTTTAGCGAAAAGATCACCGCCGCCAACTCCAAATCATGGACGGGGTAATTACGCTCATGCACTTTAAATTGACGTGAACCATAAGCGATCACCTTGCCAAACTGCAGGAGAACGCAGCCTAAGCCGCTTCCTGACGCATCGCTGTATATTTCAAATCCATCTGTACCACATGGCGACGTCAAAACAGGCGTCGTGGTCAAACGACATTTCAGCTCCTCAAAAGCTCGTGCGCACTCCGGCGTCCAAACGAACTTCTGATCCTTTATCGTCAACGTAGTCAGAGGCAAAGCAATCCGGGAGAAGTTCTCCACGAACCTCCTATAGTAGCCCGCCAGTCCAAGGAAACTCCTGACTTCGGCCACTGAAGACAACACTGGCCAATCCCGAATGGCACTTATCTTAGCCGGATCCACCGCTATGCCCTCTCCACTTACCACATGGCCTAGAAAAGCCACCGACGAGAGCCAGAACTCACACTTTGAGAACTTGGCATACAGCTTATTCCTTCGCAAGGTATGCAATACTAATCGCAAATGGTTTGCATGATCTTCCTCCGATTGTGAATATACCAGAATATCATCAATAAACACAATCACAAACAGATCCAGGTATTCGCGGAACGTTCGATGCATGAGATCCATGAAAACCGAAGGCGCATTACATAAGCCGAACGGCATCACTGTGAACTCATAATGACCATAGCGTGTGCCAAACGCTGTCTTGGGAATGTCACCTTCCCTAATCCGCAACTGGTAATACCCGGACTTCAAATCCAACTTCGAATAGACGGTTGAGCCCGCTAGCTGATCGAACAAGTCATCGATCCGAGGAATTGGATACTTGTTTTTCTCCGTCAGCTTGTTTAGTTCGCGATAATCAATACATAGTCGCAAACCACCGTCTTTCTTTTTCACAAAAAGAACAGGCACGCTCCAAGGTGACATACTTGGGCGTATATAACCCTGCTCCAACAACTCTTGCAACTGAACTTTCAGTTCGGCCATTTCTTTTGGCGCTACCCGATACGGCGAACGGGCCATGGGTTTTGCACCCGGCACCAGCTCGATAGCGAAGTCAATTTCCCTTTGGGGAGGTAACCCCGGAAGGTCCTTTGGAAACACATCCGCATATTCCGACACAATCGGCACTTCACTCACACTGGCCTATGGCGCCACCGCCTCTATGAGTGTGAAGAACAACTCCGCACCCTTCCGAACTGCCTTAACAACTTGGAGAGCGGATAACAACATCCCACTCATCCCTTGCATACCAATGAACTTGGTCTCTTGTTCGGTATTTTGCCCAAGTGTGACCTCTTTTGAAGTGCAATCAATACAGGCACGCTGCTCTGAAAGCCAGTCCATACCAAAGATTATATCAAACTCTTTGATCGGCAATACTAGTGTTTCCACCTTGAACTCCCGACTTCCTATCTTGACCTCAAGACCGCAAGATCGATCCGCGCACATCAAACATCCGTTAGGCAACAACACCTTTACACTGTCTGTCTTGGTCCGGATAGGCACCCCGACACGCAAGACAAAATCCTCAGACAGAAACGAATGTGAAGCACCTGTGTCAAACAGTGCTCGCGTCGGATACTCTCGTATAAGGACAAACCCTATAACATGACAATTAAAACAAGCACAGCACACCAAAAGTAAAAACATTAAAACTGAAGCGCACCTGTGACGACATCAGCCTGCTTAATGGCCTCCTGTTGTCCAAGGTTGAAGACCCTGGGCTGCGCGTGCGAGGCAGAAGACTCCACCACAGCCTTCCCCTTCTCCGCATAAGACGCTCCCGTCTTCTTATCACCCTTTGGAGGACCAAATCGGCATTCACGTGCGAAGTGTCCAACCTTCCCGCACGTAAAACAAGCACGAGCTCCATTCCCAGATGTGTCCGTCACAGTCGCAGAAGGAGTTTGTCCAGAAGAGTTAGACTTCTTATTCCATTTCCTTCGGTAGCCAAACTTATCCGGACGCGGCGGCTTAAACTCCGGCTTCACAATCGCCAAGTTTCCCTTTGCTTGCCCCCGTTTCATGTCCGTCTCCAAAGAACGAGCCGTACAGACTATGGCTTGGAATCCCTGACTCACAGAACTCGAGAGCAAATACCTTAGCTCATCTCGCAGTCTCGCATAAAACCGACTAGTCTTACGCTCTTCTTCGGCGAAGATCGAGCCCGCATATCTTCCCAACCGGGTGAACTCATGCAGGTAGTCATCCACACTTCGATCTCCCTGTGCTAACCGTTGGAACTCCATTTCCATCGATATCCTTTGCTGCATCGGCAGATGTTGTGCTAAGAATAACCGAGAGAATTCTTCCATTGTAATTTCTGCCAATTGCCTGCCGGCCAAGTGATGCAGTTCAATCTCATCCCACCACAATCGCGCCTCTCCTTCCAGTAGGAACGTGGCTAACAAGACTTTCTGTTCCTCCTCAACCCTGATAGCTCTCATAATCCTCTTAATTCTTGCAAGCCAATCCTCTGCTTGGGCCGGTGTACCCTCCCCATGAAACTGCGGAGGGTTAAAGCTCAAGAATTGCTTCCATTGTTGATCTGCTACCCGCGGATCAACTTCGGCCTCTACCGGTTCTTGTCGTACTTCAGCTTGCGTTGGCACCACTGCAGGACGTGCTTGCCCCGCTTGCTGAGCATTCATCACCGCAAGTACCGTTTCCGTGATAAGACGGACTGTTTCAGCGGATGGAGGAGTTGTGGGCACCTCGGCTGGTGCCGCACTCTCAACAGAACGTTGTGGTTCGGACTGACCCGCAACACTTCTGGTCACCTATATGTGTAAAACACACAGGTTAACAACCAATAAAACGGCAATCATACAAAGAGAATACACAAGTTCAACAAACAAGTGTATTTGCATTCCTAAGTGGACAATCTTGAGTTCAAATTAAGTGTTATAACGAAGGCACTGACACGTGCTCGCCACCCCTCAAAAGAATTCGTTCGCGAATTCGGAAGAGATCGACCAACAAGCTGATACCAAATTGTAACACCTCTACCCGTCAAGAAGAATATAATAGAGGGTCCGGCCGGGGCCCCACACCATATTCCACAAACAGGCGGAGACGCTACGAAATAATATCATAACCAACGTATCCTAACACAGAGCATTCTAGCGGAAGCTTCACGGTTGAATTATTGAACTCAAGATAAACAACATTGTCCACTAACATAGGAATGTATATATATACATCAAAAGAGTCTGGCCTTAAGGCCTTACAATAGTTTCTCTTAACAAGAGTGTGGTTTACAGACATCGGCACGCAGGCCAGCCACACATGAACAAAAGAAACAAAACAATGCCTTCGAGGGCAGCAACGCAGCTTTGGGCTTCAGCCCGCTAAGTCTCGCTCGGACCAGCTCCTCCAGCACCTGTAAGAACCAATCCACCAAACGGTGGCAAAACAGGGCAACGGTCAGCATTCAGCTGACCAATTATAACGACCCTGCCCCTGGCACGGGACAGCGGAA
This sequence comes from Platanthera zijinensis, assembly GCA_039513925.1. Taxonomy (NCBI): domain Eukaryota; kingdom Viridiplantae; phylum Streptophyta; class Magnoliopsida; order Asparagales; family Orchidaceae; genus Platanthera; species Platanthera zijinensis. The sequence continues at coordinate 111,063,967 of CM077091.1, forward strand.
TTCCATCCCTGCATAACATTCATCCACATGATATATAGCCATTCAAGCAAGACGTGCACGCCCGCACCGTCACATATCACAAACGTCGGCTCGACGGCCCGACGCTCCGTGCACTCAGGGCACATTCACACCGTTCAGAGGTCCCAGACATAACGGCGCACTATGAGCATTCTAGTCTGATCGGCTCACCGGCCGTCGACTCTCGCTATGTGATCCTAACAGGGTCTTAAGCACCCAAGGTTAGACAACCATAATGCGGGTACAGATCCACCTTTCCCGTTGCTCACATCGTCAGACTCACGCCTGGACTGACGCGGGTACAGTTTCACCTTGCTCGTTCCACCATTTCCTAGTTGCAGCCTCACGGCTCAACTTTCCACCAGTAGCACTCACGGCCACAAGAGAGTCCAACTCTCATAATTTCCTGGACTTCCTCCAGTACTTTTATCCATCATGCATACAAGCAATCATCGCGGAGCCTTCTCCGATATGCAACCAAGCATCACCAATCCAGACCATGTCCAGATGGGCTTCACACAGCATGCCTAGATCCGTACTCCAATTCCGGACTCTAACAAGGGGGACTTCACATATCTACCCCAAGGGACGCCACAACCCACCGCACACTCGCGGGGAAGGGTTTTCCCTATGCAATGCAGGAATTAAGGACTTCACATGTCCAAGCAGGAAATCGTTACCCTAGGAGTTCGCTTCGGAGCCATGGATAGAAATTTGAGACGGATGAAAGCCTTCGCAGCAGCGTTGCCTTCGCAAATCCGAACTCGGCTCGCGATTTGGACCACCGTAGCACCACCGGCAGCCGGACTCCACTTCTTCTTCCTCCTTGCTCTCACCTCTCTCTTAAACTTTAGAAAGAGAGTAGTATTTTAGAAATGAGCCCTCTTTTCCCCCTTTCCCGGCCTTATCAGCCCAGGAATGAACTCCAGCCACAGGATTCTACTTAAAGAAAATGAAGGGCCACGATCTACTGAAAATTCCCTTGAAATTTGGCCGACACGGCCTGTGACACGCCCGTGTCACAGGCCGTGTACCCTTAAGCGGCACACGCGGCAGTCGCACCGACTGAAATATTCGAGAACACGGGCATCGACACGCCCGTGTCGAACCTGACACGCCCGTGTCAGTCATGAGACACGCCCGTGTCTCCTGTTACACGGTACTCACCGATTTTCCAAAACCAGTACACGGGTCGGAACACGGCAACTGACACGCCCGTGTCCAGCCTCACACGCCCGTGTTCCCGGCCGTGTTTAAGGCCGTGTCCTGCTCTGACTTGAATAGGCCAATTTCGAAAATTAATTCGAACACGCCCTGGGACACGCCCGTGTCGAAGGCCGTGTCCCAGGCTCGACGATCGTCGACTCTCAAACGTCGATTAGCCTGAACACGCCCTGGGACACGCCCGTGTCCCAGGCCGTGTACACCCGACACGCCCTGGGACACGCCCGTGTCCCAGGCCGTGTCTAACAGCCTCCAACCCAAAATTGTGTACAACCATATTTTGAGATTTTTGGGGGTGTTACAGCACATCTCCATGGGGAGCTGCGTTGTTGTTCGTAATGAAGAAAGAGGGGAAATTGAGGTTATGCGTGGATTATTGAGAACTGATAAATTGACAGTGAAGAACAAATACCCTTTGCCACACATAGAAGATTTATTCGATCAACTAGTGAAAGCAAAGGTGTTTTCAAAATTTGATTTGAGGTCGAGTTACCATCAACTGCGAATTAAAGAGGAAGATATTTTCAAAACTGGCTTTAGCACAAGGTATGGACATTATGAATTTGTGATAATGTCGTTCAGGCTAAGTAATTCTCCTGCAACATTCAAGGATATGATGATTCGAATCTTCAAGGATTATTTAGATAAATTTATCATTGTGTTTATTGACGATATCTTAATCTATTCAATGTCTGAGGAAGAACACTCTCAACATTTATGGTTGGCATTGCAGAGATTGAAGGAAAATCAACTATATACAGAATTTTTAAAAAGAAAATTTTGGTTAAGAGAAGTATCATTTTTGGGCAGAACAGGGTTTATCTGTTGATCCTGTGATGATTAACTTGATTATTAATTGGCCGCAAAGCATAAATGTGACAGAAGTGCGGAGTTTTCTTGGTTTGGCAGGGTATTATCGAAGATTTGTCAAAGATTTCTCAAAGATCTCGTTACCATTGGCACAGTAAACACGAAAGAATGTTCCTTTTCAATTGAATGAAAATTGTCAGCTTGCCTTTGGAACGTTAAAAGAAAGATTAACTTCAGCCCCTGTGTTAATATTGCCATCAGGTACTGAAGCATTTTAAATTTACAGTGATGCTTCTTATAAGGGTTTAGGTTGTGTTTTAAGGCAACATAGAAAAGTAATCTCAATGCCTCGCATCAATTGAAGGATGCTGAAAAGAAACTATCTAATTCATGATCTGGAGAGCTGTAGTGATTATTTGCTCTGAAAAACTGGCGACACTATTTGTATGGGGTGAGATGTGAAATTTTCATAGACCATAAAAGTGTGAAATATATTTTTACACAGAAAGAATTAAACCTCCGTCAGCGGTGATGGTTATAACTTATCAAAGATTATGATGTTGATATTCAGTATCATCCTAGAAAGGCAAATGTGGTTATTGATGCGTTATACAACAAAAATATTGTCAGGTTAACAGCTTTGAATGTTTATAATTCATAATTAATGCATGACCTTGAAAGGATAGAGATAGTTCCCATTTTTATATTAGAGGATAAGCAATCTCAACTATTTCAGATGCAAATCTGGTATACACTAAAGGATTGAATCTTGAAAGTTATGCCAAAAGATGCATATTTGATGGACTTGATGGAAAAGGTGAAAAGGGGGAATCTAACAGTTTTACTGGACAGTATGAGTTGTTGCTGATGAATAGATGGTTATATGTTCTGGATGTGGATAGTTTGCGAAAAGACATTTTGTATGAGGCTCGTAACACTCTATTTTCAATTCATCCTGGATGGACTAAAATGTACCATGATTTAAAGGAGGACTTTTGGTTTCCTGGAATGAAGAAGAATGTGGTAACATATATTGCGTCTTGTCATACTTTGCCAAGTTGTTAAAGCTGAACATCAGAACCCCGGAGGTTATTTATACTCGTTACCAATACCAGATTAGAAATAGGAGGACATTGCCATAGACTTTGTACTTGGTTTGCCTCATAGTAAATTGGGTCATGACAAAATATGCGTCATCATTGATCAACTAACAAAAAGTATGCATTTCATCAAAGTATGACAAGATGGACTGCCTAAAAGATTGAATGAATTGTATATTGATGTTATTGTGAAATTACATGATATTCCTCGAACGATTATATCTGATCATGATGGGCAGTTTACATCGGGGAATTGGAGACAGATTCATAAACGTTTGGGACGAGATTATTGTTCAGTGCAACATTTCATCCCCAAACCGATGGACGGTCAGAGCGAGCAATCCAGTTCCTAGAGGATCTATTATAGATAGTAGTGCTTGACCTCAAGGGATCATGGGGGGAAATACTTGGCGTTGGTATAGTTTGATTATAATAACAGCTATCAGTCTTCTATACAAATGATACCATTTAAAGCAATATATGGTTGTCGATGTCGCATACAGTTAAGCTGGGCTGAAGATGGTGAAATAGAATTATACCATAAAGAGAAAGTGGATAAGTGGCACTAAAAAATTGTACTTATCCAATAAAGAATGAAGGTGGAACAAGATCGATAGCAAAAGTATTATAATTCTAAACATCGCCTCGTGGTGTTTCAAGTTGGTGATCTTCTGTGTTTAAAAATTAAACCCTTTAAGGGAGCTTCGTGACTGCGGCAACTTGGAAAGCTAAGTCCACGTTATGTGGAACCATTTCTTGTTATTGAATGAGTTAGCGTATTCGCATACCGCTTAGAGTTACCAAAGGACTTGCAAAGGTTGTATGATGTGTTCCATGTGTCGGCACTCCGTAAATATGTTCGTGATCCTGAAAAGATTATCTCAATTGAAATTGTACAAATTGAAGCTGATTTATTTAGCCCTACAAGACCGTATCAAATCGTTGACCGGCAAAAACGCAATCACGAAATCAGGATGTAAATTTTGTACATGTATGGTGGAAGGGTCATCCTCGATACGAAGCCAGGTGGGAGTGGAAGACACTATGCAAAACCTTTTACCTTTATTGTTTAATGAACAAATGAATTTTCGGGGACAAATATTTCTAAGGAGGGGATGATTGTGACACCCAACATTTCTCGAAGTGATTTATACATTATTAAATCATTAAACATTACTATATATATCCCCTATGATGATAAAATAAATGAAATCAGTGTCGATTCAGCGTGGCCTTGGATTTCGCAATCTTTGGAAGTTTTGCAGCGCTCGATTCATCTTAGTGGTATGGGTATTTCGTTTTTGTTTTTTGTTTACATTTTATTTTTTGTGGGTTAGTAGATACTATAAAAATCTATAAGTAGACCAAATAAATTGGTAGTCATATGTGTTCTATTTTGAAAATGGCCGCACTGGATGGTTGTGTTGGCTTCTAATTCTTCATTTCTAGCTTGTTAATATGTAGTTTGATTAATGTAAGTTAATTAAGGTTTTGATTAATCATTATATGAGGCGGTGGCTAAAGTTAAGCGGTGAAAATGATTTTCTCACTTCATTTATCTTATTCCACACCGCTTGGAGTTGAGACTGGTGATATTGGTGTTAGGGTTTCCACTCTCTTCTTCCTCTCCCTCTCAATCCTGTATGATATTTAGCGGGCTCTTTCTCCTTGTAGCTGAGATTGAAGTTCAACAATGGTTTGTTGGATCCTCATTTTAATTAGGGGTGTTTATCGTGTTGATTCGGTGCTCTGATCTTTCTAACTTCACTGTAACCAAACTATTTTCTTTATTTCCTCTATGTTTCCTCTTAATTGGGTTGGATACAATGATGAGTCACTTTAGGGTTTTTGATTTTAAGACCTATATGAGATTGTTTGGCTGGTTGTTGGATCTCCCTTGCATGGATGGGGTTTGGCCAACTAATGTTGCTCGTCCTTCCAGCTCTTCAATTTTCTTGGTTGATTGTTGATATTTGCCCCTTTGTCATTTGGGGGATTGTTGTCTGGTTGTGATCATTCCATCTTTGGTCTTATGCATGCATGTTTTATTTTAGTTAGATTGGGGGGTTTTGTAGCTTTGTTGGTAGTTATGATTCTGTGTTTTGGTTTATTGATTTTTACCTTATTATTTGCCTTGTTGGCCAGCTGTTCACACTTATCTTTTCAGTTATAAGGACTTGGGAGTCGCTACGTCCTGTGGTAGCTATTCTTTCTTAAGTTAATTTTTTATCTACCATAATTTGATTCTTTATCTGAGGAGAAAGATTGTTTTACTTAGGGATCTACACATTTTGTGTCGGGCTGGTTATTTGATTGTGGCCTGATTCTTGGGAGAAATTCCTAGTTTATATAGGTCGGTTGCTGTCATTCTCCTTCTTATTATGGGTATTGACATTGTTGCATGATTTAAGTATGTATACTGAATACTAATTTGGACATGATATTGCTATATTTTGTCCAGTTCTATGATATCTCAATTTGATTCCTTCTTGGGTATCCCGATTTGTACAGTATCATGTTCTAAACCTAAATAGTCCAAGTCACCCTAGAGGTCAACGTCATAGCTATAATTTGATGCAACCCCGATAATAATCACCCCTACTAATACTGTCCTAAACAGATATCGCGAAGGATTGCATCCCAAAATAGACATGACGATGATGTAGGGTAAGGAAATGGGAAGGAAAATATAATGGTGATCTTTATCTTTTTATTTTATGCTTTATTTGAGTAATTTCATTTACTTAAATCGATACTAAAAATAGAAATAATATGGCAAGTGAAATAATGCAATTTTATATCACTGATAATTGATTCTCGCTATTATGTATTGCCTTAGCACGGGCAAATAGGAGAATGAATTTTTGGGGGGATAAATCCCTAAATAAACATTCTTATGTTCCTGTAAATATAAATGTGTTGACACATGGTATTATTAAGGGTATGACGGAAATTAAATGTACATAAATGATGCGATGGATGCAAAATCAGTCGGTCAAAAGGCATTGATGTAGGCTCATGGTTTTGACGGATTAAATACTACGCGTTCTTAGGTTCGGTAATTATATTAAATTCATAGCAAGCAATATTTCTCTAAAATTAATACTAGCAAAGATTCCAACAATATAGCAATACACAACACAAAGAGTCGCAACCCCTTATAAAGATTGAACAAGGGTTATATGTCAATGTTCGCTCAAGCGAAAAGGACCTACCCGATCCAGAAAATTAGCAATTCAAATTAAATTTATTCACTAGCTTTCACAAACGCAATAAGAGAGGAATCCGGACTAAATAGCAATTTAAAATAAAGTCAAAAATAAATTCCCAAATTAATTAAAAACAAGGTCGACTAAATCACTTGAACTCGAAGAAAAATCAACGGTAGTGAACCCGATTTCTACTAGCGTTCACGAGATCTACCCGATCCGATTGATACGAAAATATCCGGATAATTAACGCTTAAAATTTAGATTTAAATTAAGCACTATTTCAATATATATCAGGTCAAAATACTAGCCTTATATTTTCTCCAAATCTCACAATAATATAAAAGAAAACACACAAGAGATGGTTTAGAAAATCATTACCCAAATCCCAAGACAAATCCGTCCACAAGATGAGGGGAGGAAACGCACACGACGGTGGTTGAATCTATCTCCATGTAAATCCACGGATCCGCATCGGATGATGAAGACGCGAGCCATTTTCCATTGCAATAACCCTAGGAGTGAGAAACCTTGAAGGACAATATATATGGAAAGAGGAGAGAGGAAAGGTAATGAGAATAATTTACTCAAGATGATGAAGAGGTGGCGTCTAGGGGAGAGATGTGGGTGGCCGGTGGTTTTGTGGGAGGGGTTGCTCAGTTTCTTTGGAGGGAGAGAGGGCTCGGGTTTGTGGTGGAGTTAGTGGCCGAACTTATGAAAAGGAAGGGAGAGGAGGTGACGGTTTTGGAGTAGGGCCGAAAATCTTGAGAGAGTGTGAAAGAGGGGGCTGGAATAAAGAGAGGGATGAAGGTGGCAGAATATAATAGAGAGGGATAAGGGGGGAGGAGGGGAAGGTGGCCGAAATGCCAAAGGGGGAATGGAAAAGAGGGGTGGCCGACGGTCAAAGAGGGAGAGGAGGGAGTCAAGCCAAAATTTGAAAGAGCGAGAGAGAGCAATAAGGGGAAAACTCAATTAGGTTTTTTTCTTTTCATTCTTCATCTACTAAATTCTTCATAACCATGGCTATATATAGCCTACACCACTCCATATCCACCCTTCATGAAAATAAGATAAACTTATGATGGTTATATGCACCCATCATTACATGACATGAAAGAGAAATATAAGAGATGTTTATAAGCACCCATCATACATGAATTAAAATTAAAAAAACCAATGCATGAAATTAAAATACATTAAATGCTTAAAATAAATAAATTGCTAAATAATATACAATTATAAATATTTAATTTATAATTATATATTTTTATTTGATGGCGGCGAACGTCGTGCAAAACATGTAGCAGTGGTGGCGTTTGGCGAAGAATGTTGTGGTAGAATTTCATCTTCGAGCTTATGGCATCGATCGTCCCAATCCACGAACTCTCTATGACGGAGATCAACGGCCGCATCAGAATCGTCGCCATCAATCCTCCCCTCACTCAAAATTACTCATCACTAATGAGTGGCCCGTGAGGGGGAATAGTCAAAAGTAACAGCAATATGGGTCAAATCTGTCCCCGCTATCCATGTCGTAGTAGCATGAACATCCATCAGCACTGAGAACCTATCAGGAAAAGAAACAACAAGACTTTCAAGGGAACTCGAAAGGGTGTCAAACAAAAGAAAAATAACTAGAATCTTACCATCTAGTTCAAGAACCAAGGAGTCCACGTGGAGAATGGACACAGTAAAACTAACACTCCCCAACCCAAGCGAACATTTAGTGGGAGGAAGAAATGATGGAGAAAGCCACTCAAGTGGAACAGAGACGTACAGAAAAAAGTCTAGAAACTTGAAATAAAGTGAAACACCCTATGTTATATAAAAATCTGAAATAAAAGCATGAAATCCGACGTTCTTCATAATCATTGATGGGTCGGCATTCCTACGCATTAATTTATTAACGAAACCAGAAGGCATCCGCTCGGGGACTGACTAGACTAAACCCAAATCACTAATTCTAGCATCGGACGGTCTCGGAATGGAGTGGAAGTGCATGCGACATAACTTAGGATGAAATGCTAATGTCCTAGATACATGAGGAGTGAACTCATGTGCTACATGAATTGACTTAAATGCGGAGGATAAGGGGGTTAAGTTAGGTGGCACGGAAGCCTCATAATCAATATTTATTTTAATGGGCTCTAAAATTGCAGTCTTAATTTTAACTTTAATATTCTTACACTTGGCATTAAGATATGCCAAGGTAAACCGCTCATCATAAACAATTGAATTGGACGCTCCCGGATGTGAAAGGATGTGTGAGTGATACAACTCAAGGGACCCAGCTATAGTCACTAATGTGTGGACATGAGGATCATCAAAAGGCGATGGGTAAATGCTTGCAACTGGGTGTGGTATATTAGTATTTCTAGGGGACACCACATCAAGTGGCATAATAGCCAAGGAGTCATAAATAGTCGAGTACAAAACCATAGACAGACACGCAGAATAATGAACTGTCAAAGGTGACACATAATCAGTCCTATGAGGTGCGGTGAAAAGACCAAAAACTAGTGCACTCAACTTAATAATATCTATACGTTGATACAACGCCAATGTAGGAACTAATAGAGTGGGCGTGTCATAAAAACTCGGATTTGGACTACCGGTTCCATGTCCTAAAAGGTCATCTAATGTGGGCAAATGAACAGGAGGAAGGGTCGCTAAAATCAATCCTGGGATAAAATCCAAATTAGAATAAATTTCATCCAACGGTGATAACATCAAAGAATCCTCATCCGGGTGTACAACCAAAGAATCGTCCAAAAATACCATTCCCTCATATGGTAAATCATCCACAATAACACTGGGGACATCATCACTCTCAGACTCCTCAGATAAATAGAATATAATCTCAGTGGATGTAATCCTAGGCTCTAACACGATGGGGATCGTAGCTGGTGAGGGCACTCAATACTAGGGTGATCAGACACAACACTAGCAGGGCAAGTAATAGGAAAAGGAATACTCTCACAAATCGGAATGTAATCATCCCATACATCATCTTCTAAATCACTAGATATTACCTCAATGTCAGAATCATCAGACTTGTCGGGCACTATCATACGTGAAGGAATACTCTCACCTAGTTGATCATCCTCAGAATCAAGTGATACCACATCTATATCAGCATCCTCATGGGTATCATTCACAATCTTGGGAGGCGTAGTCGATGCAGCAAAAGGAGGCAAGACCCTAGAAGTAACATCTTTGGAGTCCAAGACATATGACCTATAAGGCATGGTTTTCCTAAAGGTGGTAGTAGGTAAACTATGGGCAGGCCAACCTTTGGGGGAAAATGATCTATCGTTAGGTATATAATCGTTCCCATAGGAAGGTATGGGACTAGCGCCATAATGATACTCACTCAAATGCTTGGTGGAAGCAGTGCGGAGTTAGACAGGATCAAATTGATCTGAGAGTAGGCTATGCATGTACGACCAAGCATATTTATAGCTACCAACACGACGCTCTTCATTTAGCCAAAACACGCGGGCTTGACCTACTAATCATTCTCGGGCTACAATAACCTTGTGGTGGTCGTCCTAGTCGTGATAATCAAATTCAATTTATATTCCCTTAAGCCAGTCTCTAAAAGTTTTGGAACACCCATAACCATCATAAGTGGGTACCTGTCTTCTAGTGTCAGGATAAGCGTGGGGATGGTTGGTATTCCTATGGTATGAAGGCAAGGCTGGGGTGTGTTTAGCCATGGCTTCATTATACCAATAGTCTAAATGGGAAGCGTAAACATCATAGGCCATATCAGTGAGAACCGGAGAGAAAATTCACCCGGATCTGGTGCACATATAATGAATAAAAGGACTCTAACCCTATATAAATTGCAATAGATGGATTTGTTCCCACTATCTAACTAAGGTAATAAAAATATGATCTTGATTTTCTTGCTGGAAATATTATGAAGATAATTAAAAAAAATTATTTTGATTTTTTGCAGAAAAATAGAAATATAGGCCGCTATTTGCAGACCAAAAATTAAAATTTTATTTTATTGTTTTGGCAATGAAACGTGCAAGTGCGTGTCGGTGGATTAAATAATACGCATTATTAGGTTCAGAAATTATATTAAATTCGTAGCGAGCAATATTTCTATAAAATTAATACTAGCGATGATTCCAACAATATAGCAATGAACAACGTAAAGGGTCGCTACCCCTTATAGAGATTGAACAAGGGCTATATGCCAATGTTCGCTCAAGCAAAAAGGACCTACCTAATCCGGACAATTAGCAATTCAAATTAAAATTATTCGCTAGCTTTCACAAACGCAATAAGAGAGGAATCCAGACTAAGTAGCGATTTAAAATAAAGTCCAAAATCAATTCCCAAATTAATTAAAAATAAGGTCGACCAAATCACCTGAACTCGAAGAGAAATCAAAGGTAGTGAACCCGATTTCTACTAGCGTTCACGAGATCTACCCGATCTGATTGATACGAAAATATCCGGATAATTAATGCTAAAAATTTAGATTTAAATTAAGCACTATTTCAATATAAATCAGGACAAAATACTAGCCTTATATTTTCTCCAAATCTCACAATAATTTAAAAGAAAACACACAAGAGATGGTTTAGAAAATCGTTACCCAAATCCCAAGACAAATCCATCCACAAGATGAGTGGAGGAAACACACACGACGGTGGTTGAATCTATCTCCATGCAAATCCACGGATCAGTACCGGAAGATGAAGACGCGAGCCGTTTTCCTTTGAAATAACCCTAGGAGGGAGAAATCTTGAAGGACAATATATATGGAAAGAGGAGAAAGGAAAGGTGGTGAGAATAATTTACTCAGGATGATGAAGAGGTGGCAGCTAGGGGAGAGATGTGGGTGGCTGGTGATTTTGTGGGAGGGGTTGCTCGGTTTCTTTGGAGGGAGAGAGGGCTCGGGTGTAAGACCCCCTTTTTTTCTTTTTAAACACCGGGGTCTTAGGCCCAGAACCGCCACTTTGCGGTGACACCTTCACGCCCTGAAGGGTCATCACCACAAAGCGTTGATTCTGTCGGCAATTCAATCACAGAAAGGTAGCACCATAAATGAAGTAAAAGTAAGTCCACATGCATATCACATATATAAAAAGTCTCCACGAAGGGAGTGTCCACATAATAATATATATCAGAGTACTAAAAATACGGGCTTATGCCTGGTACATCATGTCCTCACTACAAATCACTCGTGCGGAAGAAAAAATAAGAATATCTACTCAAGGTCAAGACTCACGGTCCCGGCTGTATGAACTCCGGAGCTAGACTGCCCCATCTCTAAGCACACCGGTCTCTGGGGCTGCTCCTCTGTTGGAACACCCTTGTTATATTTGGGTCAGGATAACTATGCTAAGGATGTTGACCTAATTGTATAGCCAAGGTCATTGAGTGTGAGTTTAGAACTTAGGTTATTTGAGATTTAGTTCTGCTCAGCTCGACGTAGAGTCGTCCTCAGCTCGACGCATAGTCGACCGCTGCTCGACGCACAGTCGATCGCAGCTCGACGCAGCGTCGTTCTCAGTTCGACGTAACGTCGAGTTCTGCTCGACGTTTTGGCGTGTATTTCTCTGCTTCAATTTTACTCTCTGATCGACGATCAGTCGAGCTCAGATCGACGCTTCAGGTTGAGTTCGACGTTTTAAGTTCTCCCGTCCGTTGACATTTGAAATTCAAATGAGAGATTTTTCAAGCAGTTATTGCAAGAGATCCCTTGGCCGTTTCAAGATTTAATTGCACCATATCTCAAGGAATTTTCAATGGAAATCAATTAAGGCTTTCCTTCAAGGCATGGACAGTTATGGAATACATTAAATGCCCTGCCAACGGCTATCCCATTACTCAGAGATCTATTCGAGAGAGACAAGTAGAACAGAAAATAATAATTCATTCAATTCTGACAACACAGAGAACATCAAGCTTCATCTCTTGCTCAAGAAATCTGTCTGCAGAGAATTTACAGAGAAGAACCACACTCAGAGAAACATCTTGATCAACATTCTCTGAAACCTCTTCTGCCTCTGCATTCAACTCTTCTCAATTTGCTTTCTACCTTCAGACATCAAACACTCAGTTCCTGAGTCATCTATTGCTGAAGAAGGACAAGCAGTGAAGAGCCTGTCACCCTTGTGCAAAGCTTCTTCTACCTGAACTTCTACATCTCAGGGGGAGCTTTGACAACATCTACATCCACTTGTGCTTCTCTCATTTGACTGAGAACAGAGAAGACAAACTCAACTTTTACTTTTTCTTTTCCTGCTGTAAAAGGGTTCTTGAACTCCCTTCAAAAGTTCTGTCTGGTTCTGAGAGCCTTGTCAAAACTCAGTGGTGGCAAGACACCTTATCAAAAAATCTAGCTTTGGTTTTTGAGCACCTTATCAAAAGCTCATTGGTGTCAGGACACCTGATCAACTCAGTCCTGAGTGGATTCCTACCAAGGGTGGTAGAAGAGTGGATGTACCCAGTTTTGGGGAACCACTATATTTCCTTGTGTCTTCTGTGGATTGTTTTTCTTCTTGCTTGTGTGCTGTGTGATTTTATTTTAAATATATTTATCTGCTGCATCACTCACTACCTACACTAAGTAAATCAAAAAGTTTTAAATATATCAATTTATTTGAACTTGCTCTATTCACCCCCCCTCTAGAGGCTGTTAGATCTTATCACCTAACTTTCAATTGGTATCAGAGGGAGGTTGGTTGTTCATACAGGCTAACACCTGAACCAAAAGATCCCTGATAAGATCAATCTCTGTAGAGGATTATTTTCTACATATCTATTTATTTATTTAAAGACATGGCACAAAACAAGGAGTATGCAAGCACAAGACCTCCAGTGTGCAATCTTTCCAAGTTTGGACTCTGGAAAGCAAGGATAAAACTTTACATGAATTCTTTTGATGAAGACATCTTTAATTGTGTCTTAACAGAATGTCCAAGACCTCCTACTTCAACAAGTACTTCAGCTGTTCCACCTCCTGCAGGAACAGACACTGATATAAAGAAGTGGAAAGTTGCTGATGCAAAAGCAATGAACATATTGGCACAAACTATGTCTGATGACATATTCCAAAAAGTTGCTGAATGCAATTCTGCCAAGGAAATCTGGGACAAATTAACTGAAATAGTCTCAGGTTCAGCTGATGAAAGAAAGGATAGAAGAGCTCAACTGATAACACAGTATGAGAACTTCAAAATGGCTCCAGCTGAATCTGTGGCTGACATGTACAACAGATTCAGTCTCATTGTCAGTGAGTTGAAAACTCTGGACAAGGATATATCTCTCACTGAGATAAATGATAAAATTCTCATGTGCCTACCTAGCACTTGGGATTCAAGAATCTGGCCAATCAAAGATGGCAGAAGTCAAATTGAGCTATCCACTGAAGCTCTCTTAGGCAAGCTCAAGTCCTATGAGCAATTTGTCAAGACAAGAGAAGGGGAGCAAAACACATCTTCTCCTGCACCCAAAGTGGAGAAGACAATAGCTCTCAAAGCTTCAGAGGAAGTATCTAAAGAGAAGGAGATAGTCAATGAAGAACTTCTAAGCCTACTAGCCAAAAGATTCAACAAGATGGCTAGGAAGAATTTCAGAAAATGGTCTTCTAAGGACCAAGACAAGCCAAGGTATGATAGGTCTAATAATAAAGAAATTATTTGCTATGGCTGCAGGAAACCAGGACACACTGCTCCAAACTGTCCTGAGAATCAAGGCAAAGAAAAGAAAGATAGGAGAGAAAGAAAAGACAAGAGAAGAGAGAAAGATTCAAAGAAATATTATGAGAAACCCTCTTCCAGCAACACCAAAAATACAAGGAAAGGATTTGTTGCAGAAACTTGGAGTGATACTGAAGATTCTGAAGAATCATCCAGCACAAGTGATGATGAGGATGATGCCACAGAAAAAGGATTCTGCATGATGGCAATCAATGCATCACAAAGCAGCTCAGATTCAGAGCATGAATCTGAATATATGACTGATCAGGAATTGAGTGAAGATCAGGTACTTGACTCATTTGATTTTTCTTCTGATGATTTCAAGTTTAGATTTAAATCAATGTGTATAGACTTGCTGACAGCAGAGAAGACAAATGATTCTCTTAGAAGTCAACTGTCTGATTACAGCACATTAAGTGCAAATAATCTCAAGCTCTCTGATGAGTTAGAGTGCTGTAGGGAGGAGATAGCTTCACTAAAGAGTGAGCTATCCAAGGCTAAACAGCTAGAGGAAACTCTCAATGGGAGGAGCCTCAAGCTAATAGACATCACAAGCACAGTGAACTCAAGAATGAGTGGTTCACTAGGTTTGGGTGCCTCTCCAAGCCAACCTATAGTGCTAACAACTCCCATAAAATTTACCAGTAACAAGGGTAAAGGAATTATGGTAGTAGCCAGAAAAAATTCTGATCTACCTAAGCAACTTCAAGTTCAACAGAAAACGTCGAACAGAGCTCGACGTTCTTCGACCAGAGCTCGACGCCGTTCTAACAAGAATCAGCAACACCTTGCTGAAGCGTCGAACTCAGGTCGACACACGTCGAACTCAGGTCGACTTGCTGGTGTCCCTGAAAGTAGGCCTGTTCAAGCGTCGAATGGAGCTCGACGTCCTGAAACTTCAGCGTCGAACTTAGGTCGACGTGCGTCGAACAGAGCTCAGAGTTCTGGGTTGTCTGCACAGGATAAATCTAAATTGAATATCAAGTATCCTACATCTCAGCCTAACCCTTATGCTGAATGGGTGATTCCTCCTAGGAGATATCATCCTGAAGGCTATAAGAGTCAGCCTGAAATGTCATTCATTTCTGATTTCATTGGTTATCAACCTCAACCCAAGGTGAACTGGGTGAAAAACAACTAAGCTGTTACATGTGCAGATGAAGAGCTATCCAGTGGTGAACCAGCATTGGTACCTGGATAGTGGTTGCTCCAAACATATGACAGGAACCAAAAGCAATCTTTCATCCTTCAAAGCAAAGCTTGGACCAAGAGTAATCTTTGGTGACTCAAATTTTGGACAAACCAAGGGATATGGTCAAGTCAAAATAGGCTCAATCACTTTCAAGAAGGTAGCCTATGTGGAAGGACTGAAGCACAACTTAATCAGCATCAGTCAACTTTGTGATGCTGGTTATCAGGTTTGGTTCACTGATCTAGTATGTAATATTGCTCTAGATAATAATATTGTGTTGATTGGAAATAGGCAAGATAACATATACCTAGTAGATTTTAATTCATCTAAAGTAGACATATGCCTTTTTAATTCCCTTAGTAAGCCAAATGAGCTTTGGCATAAAAGATTAGGACATGTTAACCTTAGAACTATTGCTAGGTTGTCTAAACTCAACCTTGTTAGAGGACTACCTTCTGGTCCCTACAAGAAGGAAGGACTCTGCAAGGCTTGCCAACTAGGAAAGCAAACTAAAAATAGTTTCAAATCACTTAACAAGAGTGATTCACCTAGGGTTTTGTATCTGTTGCACATGGACCTTTTTGGACCTACCACAGTACAAAGTCTAGGGGGGAAATCTTATGCCTTAGTGATTGTAGATGACTTCTCAAGATTCACTTGGGTGTTCTTCCTAAGAAAGAAGTCTGACAACTTCAAAATTTTGACAGATTTTCTCAAGAGCATACAGATTGAGTTCAATACTCATATAGCCCTGATCAGAAGTGATCATGGGACAGAGTTTGATTCTCTTCTTATGCAAGAGTTCTGTCAGAATGAAGGGATCAGGCACACTTTCTCAGCTCCTAGAACTCCTCAACAAAATGGGGTAGTTGAAAGGAAAAATAGAACCTTAATTGAATCAGCCACAACATTATTGACAGATGCTCATCTTCCTCTAACCTTTTGGGCAGAGGCTGTGAACACCTCCAATTATGTTTTGAACAGAAGCCTGATACATAAACTAAAGAATAAGACCCCTTATGAATTGCTCAAAGGAAAGAAACCTAAAGTTAGCTTTTTCAAAACCTTTGGTTGCATTTGTTTCATTCACAATAATGACAAGAGATATTTAGCAAAATTTGAAGCTAAGGCTGATGAAGGAGTGTTTCTGGGATACTCTTTGAACAGCAAAGCTTATAGGGTGTATAACAAATCATCTCATAAAGTTGAAGAGTCCATGCATGTTACCTTTGATGAATCTAATATGTCTTATAAGGAGAAGAATTCTTCTACCATAGATCACTTACAGGTACAATCATTAGCTGAAAATATTAATCAGTTAACCATCATGGATGAGGGAAATCTATCTTCAACAACTCAACAAGAAGCTGCTAGTAATAAGAGTGAAGATACAGATCAAATTTCAGAACCAAATGGAGAGCCAGTTGTTGTTCCACAAGAGGAAACAACAACACAGGTTGGTGAACAATCAACACCCACTGTTGATTTAGTAACAATAAGAGATCATCCAATCTCCCAAGTGATTGGAGAAATTTCAGAAGGTGTGCAAACCAGAAATCAGATAAATCAACATCTGATGCACACCTGTTTTCTCTCCCAAATAGAGCCTCAAACTATTCAAGATGCAGAGCAAGATCCAAACTGGATCATTGCAATGCAAGAGGAACTAAACCAGTTTGAAAGGAACAAAGTATGGGAATTGGTTCCAAAACCAAGAAACCATCAAATTGTTGGAACTAAGTGGGTTTTCAGGAATAAGCTAGATGATCAAGGGATCATTGTGAGAAACAAGGCAAGGCTTGTTGCTCAAGGCTATTGTCAAGAAGAAGGGATTGACTATGACCAAACCTTTGCACCAGTTGCAAGGTTGGAGGCCATAAGAATTTTCCTTGCTTATGCTGCACACAAGAAGTTCAAAGTTTTCCAAATGGATGTTAAAAGTGCATTTCTCAATGGAGACATCAAGGAAGAAGTCTATGTCAAGCAACCTCCAGGTTTTATCTCTTCAACCTTTCCTGAACATGTTTTCAAATTACATAAGGCCTTATATGGTCTCAAGCAAGCTCCAAGAGCATGGTATGAGACCTTAGCCTCCTTTTTGCTTGAAAATGATTTTAAAAGGGGTAGAGTAGACCAAACTCTTTTTATTAGAACCCATAAGTCCCATATCCTACTAGTACAAATATATGTAGATGATATAATATTTGGGTCTACTGATTCAAGCTTATGCAAAAAGTTCTCACAACTTATGCACTCAAAGTTTGAAATGAGTAGCATGGGTGAGCTTTCCTTTTTCTTAGGATTGCAAATCAAACAACATGCTGATGGCATATTCATCTCTCAAACCAAGTATGCAAAAGAATTGGTTAATAAATTTGGGATGTCAGATGCATCTTCTATGAAAACACCTATGCCTACTAATGTTGTCTTAGATGCTGATGAATCTGGTAAACCAGTTGATCAGACTAATTATAGAGCAATCATTGGCTCTCTTTTATATCTTACAGCTAGCAGACCAGATATTATGTTTGCTACATGTGTATGTGCTAGGTTCCAAGTGAGCCCTAGAGAGTCACACCTCACATTAGTTAAGAGAATTCTTAGATATGTAAAAGGTTGTCCAAATCTAGGTCTCTGGTATCCACATGATTCAGGATTTGATCTCACTGGATTTTCAGATGCTGATTATGCTGGATGTAGAGTAGACAGGAAAAGCACCAGTGGAACTTGTCAATTCCTGGGTGATAGACTTGTCTCCTGGTTTTGCAAAAAGCAAACATCTGTGTCTACATCAACTGCTGAAGCTGAATACATGGCTGCAGGAAGTTGCTGCTCACAGATGTTGTGGATTCAAAACCAGCTCCTAGACTATGGTTACAACTTAGAGAAGTCAAAAATTCTTTGTGATAATACTAGTGCAATTTGTATTGCTCAAAATCCAGTTCTCCATAGTAGGACAAAGCACATAGAGATCAGACATCATTTCTTAAGGGATAATGTAGAAAAGAATAAAATAGCACTAGAGTATATTCCTACTGATTTACAAAGGGGAGATATTTTCACCAAACCTTTGGATGAAAAGAAACACTTCTTCTTCCTTAATCAGTTGGGAATGATAGATGGAGATAGCATAAATTAATTTACAAGATTTTGAAACCATAAAAATAACAAAATCTAGGCAAATGTATCTTTTCCTTAAGGATCTAGAGGTTCTGTCTGAACTCTGCTCGACGCTCGACGCTTTTCACTTGAAAACGTCGACCTGAGATCGACTGACCGTCGACCGCTAAATAGCGTCGACCGTCGACCTCATCTTTTGCATCGACCAGAGATCGACTCTGTCTGGAGTTTGTTAAGCTTCTGTTTCGGTCGACGACGTTAATTGACGTCGACCAGAGCTCGACGTTCAGCATCCCTAATAGCGTCGACCGTCGACCTTCAAAACGTCGAACGTCGAACTCAGCTGAACACCATCGAGTCTCTTCGTTTCCCCTAGAGCCTCTTAGCGTCGAACTAAGCTCGACGTTATTTCCTTTTCAGCGTCGAACCCTAGTATAAAATCATCTTCTCGGCGTCGATGTCTTTTGCGCTTTCGTATTTCCTGCAACTTTATTCTCCCTCCAAAGCTTTTACACTTGTTCTTGAGAGGTATTCTGCAGATAATGGCGATTCCAGCAAACATATTGACGGCAATGAAGATCGATTATGGTTTCGACATCGACTTGGATTCCTTTGAAGGTTCCTCACAGAATTTTCTGGATATCCTGGAGCTCTTTAAAGAACAGAAACTAGTGAAGTTCATGTCAACAAGAATGCCCATGGCAGAGACTGAAATTAAAGAGTGGATATTTACAGCAGTTAATACAGATGAAAGCACTATTACTGGTTCTATTTCTGGAACTCAGGTATCAATATCTCCTGCTAGTTTTACTGAAGCTTTTGAATTAGAGAATGGACATGACAGTTTGGAATTGTCAAATGAGGAGTATGATGCAATGCTAGACAGAATGGGTCATTCTTCTGAGAATGCCTCCAAATTGCTGAAAGTGGATCTTGCCATTGAATTTAGGCTTTTAGCTGATGTGGTAGGCAAGGTCATCTGTGCTAAGAGGACAGCACATGATGCTATTTCCAGGCAACAATTCTGCATCATGGCTGCCCTCCTAGATAAAAAGCACCTAAACTGGGGAGAACTACTGTTTGATTTAGTGAAGAAGAAGGTCAATAAGACCTATGTTCATTTTGGAAGGACTTTGGGATTGTTGCTTCATCATGTCTGCCCACAGCTTCTGGTAACCTCCAAGCACATTAATGCTTCAAAGAGGTTGACTTGTGCCCTGATTGGAAAATGGGACAGGAAGATTGTAAATCCCAAGGCTGCTGCAGCACTGAAATCCTCTACTGAATCAAGGGCTGTTGTGGCCACTCACCCTCAGTCAACTGACCTAGTAGAAGAAGCCAGGCCATCAATCACCATCTCTCCTTCTTTCAGCTTTCCAACCACCTTCACTCCATCAACTTCTCAGCTCTCATCCCCTTTGCAAATATCATCCATTGACACTATTGCATCTTCTCTTCATCCATCCATTACCACCACTTCTGAAGTATTTGATCCTCTTCATTACTTCCCTTCAATGGACATTGAGTTCAATCAAGCTGATTCCTTCTTGGATGGTTCACATGATAACAATGCTGAGACCTCACTCTCAGACCTCATCATGTCCTCCATTCCTTTTCCTTCTATACCATCATCTTCTCCTGCTGCATCTGTTTCTCTCCCCTCTACCTCTGCTAAACAGTCTGAGCAAGTAGATCTGCTTCCCTTGGCTAATAAGCTCTATGAGCTCTTGGCTCCAAGGTTGTCCTCCTTATTGGATGCTTCCCTAGCTCCAATAATCAGATCTTTGGACTCTATCTCTTCAAAGCTTTCTTCCCTCTCTCCTGCTGTGGCTGGCCCTTCTTCTAGGGGCCTAGAATCAGTTGCTACTGAATCTAGGCAGGGGGAGATTTTGGTAGAAGAAGAGCTGCCTTCTGTTGATTGTGAAGAAATGCTTATTTCAGATGTTCAGATTGCAGATAAAGAATTCAGTCCACCTTCAGTTGAAGATTCTATTGTGACAGTACCAGCATCATTTTTCAGAAGATCCTTCGGCTCTCACAAGCTACTGCTTGCTGAAGATCTGTCCAGGGCCATCATTCCCTTTGCTGCTGCTGGTGTTGGGTGTGATAAGATAATTCTTGAAGCTGAGGCAGTGGTAGCTGATGCTCCTGCAAATGAGTCTGCTGATAACATGACTGTTGATAAGGTTCTTAACACTTCTGATGCAGTGGAAGCCCTTGCTCCTGCTGAAGTTATTGTTTCTGAGGCAGTGGTAGCTGTTGCTCCTGCCAGTTCTTTTGTTTCTTCTGCTTCTGATGCAGTGGTAGCCTCAGCTCCTGCTAGTGAAAGTTATCCAGCCATTTCTGTTGAGGCTGTGATTTCTGAAGTCTTGAGTGACCTAGCTGATTCAGTGCCTAATGCTCCTGAAACCTTTTCTTTCCCTGCAGTGCTAGATAAGTCATCTACACTGGCAATTGCTCTTCCTCCTGTTTCAGCAAGTGCATCAAAAGTTGATTTTTATGATCCCTATGATCATAGCCAAAGCAGCTCCTCTGATGAATTTGCAACTAGCTCTGATGACTCTGCTGCAACTATTGCTAAAAAGAGGAAAGCCAGATCAAAAGCTGCAAGAAGAGTTCCAATGGCTAGAGCAACTGACCATGACATAAATTTTGGTAGAAGAAGAGCTGCCTTCTGTTGATTGTGAAGAAATGCTTATTTCAGATGTTCAGATTGCAGATAAAGAATTCAGTCCACCTTCAGTTGAAGATTCTATTGTGACAGTACCAGCATCATTTTTCAGAAGATCCTTCGGCTCTCACAAGCTACTGCTTGCTGAAGATCTGTCCAGGGCCATCATTCCCTTTGCTGCTGCTGGTGTTGGGTGTGATAAGATAATTCTTGAAGCTGAGGCAGTGGTAGCTGATGCTCCTGCAAATGAGTCTGCTGATAACATGACTGTTGATAAGGTTCTTAACACTTCTGATGCAGTGGAAGCCCTTGCTCCTGCTGAAGTTATTGTTTCTGAGGCAGTGGTAGCTGTTGCTCCTGCCAGTTCTTTTGTTTCTTCTGCTTCTGATGCAGTGGTAGCCTCAGCTCCTGCTAGTGAAAGTTATCCAGCCATTTCTGTTGAGGCTGTGATTTCTGAAGTCTTGAGTGACCTAGCTGATTCAGTGCCTAATGCTCCTGAAACCTTTTCTTTCCCTGCAGTGCTAGATAAGTCATCTACACTGGCAATTGCTCTTCCTCCTGTTTCAGCAAGTGCATCAAAAGTTGATTTTTATGATCCCTATGATCATAGCCAAAGCAGCTCCTCTGATGAATTTGCAACTAGCTCTGATGACTCTGCTGCAACTATTGCTAAAAAGAGGAAAGCCAGATCAAAAGCTGCAAGAAGAGTTCCAATGGCTAGAGCAACTGACCATGACATCCCTTATTACATACAGCACAAATGTGAGATTACTGAGCCATGGATGCAGTTCTCTAAAAATCAGCTCAAGGCAATGAAAATGAAAAAGAAGTTCAAGAAAGGAGATTCCAAGTCTTTTGACTTTCCTCCTCCTCCACCTCCTCCTTCTCCAGGTGTAGGAGGCAGTGCTAACCCAGTAAGCAAACCTCCAACATCCTCCTTCCAAGGCAAGACTTATCAGTCAAGGAGAGGACAAGGAGGTGGCCAATCTAGAGGTTATCAATCAAGAGGAAATCAATCCAAAGGATCTTCTAGAGGTAATCAAGCTAGAGGTCAAGCCAGACCCCAACCTTATCAAAGGGAAGGAAAGACCATTGCTTCAACCACTGGTCCCTTTCCCTTTAAGCTCAATGAGGGTGTAAGGCAGAAACCTATTCCTTCAGATCATCGTAATAAGTATGAGCCTCCTATTCCATATGATGATCCAGTCAACAACCCTACTGCATGGAAGGCTAGGATGGCTGAGCTTGCTGCCCTAGATCTAATTAAGAAGAACAAAGAAAGGGGACTGGACATATCCAACATAAGCACTATGTCAGACCAGAGAAGACAGGAGTTAGACAAATATCATTCAAGCAAATTCTTTGATGCTGATAGATACATGGAGCTACATCCTGCTGCTGTTCCTCCTTCTGCAAAGAGCATAACTTCATTGGGGACTTCTGAAGATTACAGATCAAAGAAAGACAGTGCCAACCCTCAAAGGGAAATCAAATTCAAGAAAGGCTTTGAAGAAGAGCCTAAGGAGAAGTAAATGTAAGATGGCTTATCTTCTATGTTACTGCCATAAACATTTTTGACAGTTGTTTATCTGCTCCTGCTTCCATCTATGCTCTTGTTTTTCAGTTTTTTTTGTATAATGTCTGTATGCAATTTTTTTTAAAAAAATCATGTGAATAGTAATCCTAATCCAAATAGGGGGAGATTGTTGGAACACCCTTGTTATATTTGGGTCAGGATAACTATGCTAAGGATGTTGACCTAATTGTATAGCCAAGGTCATTGAGTGTGAGTTTAGAACTTAGGTTATTTGAGATTTAGTTCTGCTCAGCTCGACGTAGAGTCGTCCTCAGCTCGACGCATAGTCGACCGCTGCTCGACGCACAGTCGATCGCAGCTCGACGCAGCGTCGTTCTCAGTTCGACGTAACGTCGAGTTCTGCTCGACGTTTTGGCGTGTATTTCTCTGCTTCAATTTTACTCTCTGATCGACGATCAGTCGAGCTCAGATCGACGCTTCAGGTTGAGTTCGACGTTTTAAGTTCTCCCGTCCGTTGACATTTGAAATTCAAATGAGAGATTTTTCAAGCAGTTATTGCAAGAGATCCCTTGGCTGTTTCAAGATTTAATTGCACCATATCTCAAGGAATTTTCAATGGAAATCAATTAAGGCTTTCCTTCAAGGCATGGACAGTTATGGAATACATTAAATGCCCTGCCAACGGCTATCCCATTACTCAGAGATCTATTCGAGAGAGACAAGTAGAACAGAAAATAATAATTCATTCAATTCTGACAACACAGAGAACATCAAGCTTCATCTCTTGCTCAAGAAATCTGTCTGCAGAGAATTTACAGAGAAGAACCACACTCAGAGAAACATCTTGATCAACATTCTCTGAAACCTCTTCTGCCTCTGCATTCAACTCTTCTCAATTTGCTTTCTACCTTCAGACATCAAACACTCAGTTCCTGAGTCATCTATTGCTGAAGAAGGACAAGCAGTGAAGAGCCTGTCACCCTTGTGCAAAGCTTCTTCTACCTGAACTTCTACATCTCAGGGGGAGCTTTGACAACATCTACATCCACTTGTGCTTCTCTCATTTGACTGAGAACAGAGAAGACAAACTCAACTTTTACTTTTTCTTTTCCTGCTGTAAAAGGGTTCTTGAACTCCCTTCAAAAGTTCTGTCTGGTTCTGAGAGCCTTGTCAAAACTCAGTGGTGGCAAGACACCTTATCAAAAAATCTAGCTTTGGTTTTTGAGCACCTTATCAAAAGCTCATTGGTGTCAGGACACCTGATCAACTCAGTCCTGAGTGGATTCCTACCAAGGGTGGTAGAAGAGTGGATGTACCCAGTTTTGGGGAACCACTATATTTCCTTGTGTCTTCTGTGGATTGTTTTTCTTCTTGCTTGTGTGCTGTGTGATTTTATTTTAAATATATTTATCTGCTGCATCACTCACTACCTACACTAAGTAAATCAAAAAGTTTTAAATATATCAATTTATTTGAACTTGCTCTATTCACCCCCCCTCTAGAGGCTGTTAGATCTTATCACCTAACTTTCATCCTCCATGCTGGGCTCCACGATCCCCTAAATGATGTGGTACGAAAACCGTTAGTCATAAAGACTAAGCTCTATCATCCCCTACCCCTACCCCCATGGCTCCTAGGTACCGAGCGGAGTGGAAGAAAGGGAAGGACATGAAGGTGGAGATTAAATCAAAAAAACAGGTGGAAGCAGAACTAATCTAGCAATTCTATAGTAAATAATGACAATAAAAGAAAGTAGGAAATATAACCTTAACTTATGTGCGGAAGCGCATAAGCCGAGGGATCTTCTGTAGGGCTCCCATCGTATAAAGTGTCACATACCACTTATACGTTGGGGTGTCGGTTATCAAACAGCAGTATATATATATTAAATTTAACCTTAATTTATAAACTTACCCACACAAGCTTATAGACCAAGGGGTCGTTTTGCAAGTCCTAATGTATAAGCATCTCATTCCACTTATACTTTAGGTTTCACGATTAAATGAATCGATTATGCTATGACATGCAAGTGGGTATGATGGAACATGTAAGTACAACTCACACACCTGACTCTGTGCACACAGACCTTTAGTTCCCCCTTTCGGAGCCGTTACCTCCCAGGATACCTCCGTAGTGGAAAACGGAAGCGGTGGGTTGGGCCTCTCCCACCTCAAAACCATTATAGCACTACCGGTCTGACCTATCGTACGCCGCAACGCTTGGTGCACAAAGCGGACTCCTGCGTACTCTTGCCGACTGGACCGCCGGATTTAGCTTTGGCGAAGTGTAAAAATCACACTTGTAGAGTCATCGTACTGGCGTCGGTGCTACGACAACCTAGTACCGAAGACCCACCACCTTAATTTTCTTTCCTTTATGCACACGCAAATTTAATCGTAATCAAACAAAAACTGAGCCGAAGCTCCCCGGACCAAAACGTCCGTCTCTTAACCAATTGAGCCGAAGCTCCCCGGACTATTCCGTCCGTCTTTTAACCAATCGAGCTGAAGCTCCCAACTATCATCATGTGCTAACAGTGTTTGTGAAACGTGCAACCCTAATTACTAATTTACTCTTATCAGTTTGTTAATACATTTTACGTTAGCCCAGGACTGCCCCCGGTATTCCCTGTGAAGGGCTCTCAAAGGGCACTAGGAACTATGATGGTAGTTGAAGCCCATCGTTCCCTTTCGCAAGGCACTTATTTTTATTGGTTGATTCCCTTAACCCATTCCCTTCTCATATTACAATGGGCTAATCCTAGGGTGATTTTGACTCTTCCACTCCTCGGGAAAGACGATCTTTCGTCGAACCCGAACACCTCTAGACTCTAGCCAAACCACTTCTCACCACTCTTCCTATCCCTCTATAGTGAAATCATCCACATCAGTCCACCCAGCTAAAATGACTAACTCCAACAACTATCCCAGATCATGTCCTATTGCAATATAACATTTTGCTATATGCAGACCAACCTAAGATATATGTCGAACTGAATAGGAGATAATCTAGATAATCATCCAAATACCCTAAAATATTTACTGGAGACTTATCACGACACAAATAGACTAAATCCAGAAAATTGAAATTTTCCTAATTTATCTGGTATTTAATTAATTTCCTTTAAAGCTTCTAAGGGCTACCAATTGAACATGAAGTGCACTTTTCAGATATGTATAAAGCTTCATAAAATCATGATAAATCCTAAACCATAATTTAACAATAGAGCCAAGATATAACAATTTTTCCAGTAATTTAAAGGCTCTAATTTAATTTTGGTAATAAATCCTATCTCCTTTCATTAATGAAGTAAGTGCAGTAAATAATCATCCAAAAATTCTTAATTAATCTTCTAGAGCAGATACTATCCTAACAACATTAGTGGCCAAATTTCATAATTCTTCAATGGGGATTGAGCTCTAGAATAAATAATTACCAAAATCTCAAAAAGCTATATTTGTGAAGCAAGTATTGTAAATATTCTTCTAAAAATCATAAATAAAATTATACAACTAGATATTGATCTGAAAACATCATTGGCAAGGTTTCAAAATTTTACCGAAGGTAATTTGCTCTAAATGATTTATTGACCATAATTGCCCTTTTTTATACTTGTGAAGGAAGTACTAGATATAATCAACTAAGATTTGTAACAAAGTTCAGGGATATTCATTTATACCTAAAGCATCTACTGACCAAGTTCCATAAGATTCAAATGAACAGAGTAATCAAAATAATTAAAAGACCAGTTTGAGCAAGTTGATACCTAACAAATAAAGTACTTGAAATATAATCCATAAAATCCTAATGAAATTACTAAGGGTTCTTCCTAGTCTAAAACTTACTCCATCCAATTTTCAAAACTTTTAACTAAGGTTTAGTGGCCGTGCTTTCATAATTGATCTCTACCCTAAAACTAGGGTTTGGGTTTTGAGGTGTCTACCTACCTCCAAATCCTCTAAGATTTCTACCAGAGAACTTAGGATTCATTACCTTCAACTCTACTGGTTTACAAGGTCACACAAGGGCATTTGCCCCTATGCCATTCACAACACCCAAAATCCATTCCTTAGGGTTTGAGTTTGAACCCTAGGGTAAATCAACCCTAAATCACACCATTTTCCTTAAGAGCGTGACATTAGCCATGCCAAGTCAGTGTCCAAGATTTCAGCCTCTTTTGAGGTGATTTGACCACTCAAAACACCAAGGGGGTGCTTGATCCTAAATAACCCTGTAAGGGTCAACATAAGGTTGGATAAAAACCTTTTCAAAACATCTCCAAATGAGATGAAATTTTTACAAGAGCCTTATCATGCCCTCTAAGACTACACACCCAAATTTTTGAGGATTTTTAGGTGTTTAAAATACCTAAATAATTTATACAGGGTTTATTAAATTTTTCCAAAAACTATAGAAACATATTCTCCAAAAATTCCCATTTTTGGACAGACCCTAAATATCGCTATGCTAGACCTCCTGACCAAATTTCAGCTCATTTGGACAAGGGATGAAAGGTGGGCATCCATTTAAACCTCAGGATATCCCTAGGTATAGGTCCCACCAAAATGGGTGATGTGGTTAAACCACTTACCCAATCGAGTTGAAATAAATTTTAGGATAATCTAGACTCGAAGGGATACAACTTCTGTGACTGGCTATTTTTCCTAAAACGGCCTCTAAGTGCCTCATTAAATAGCATCAAAAAGAGCTTTACAAATCACTATTATATATAAATATAATAATTTAGTATTAAAGTTACTGTTCATCTTCTCAAAAAGCCCGAACCAGCAACCTAAAAATGCTTAAAACCTGTAGCTTTGTAAGTGGATTTCCCGTCCACCTAGCCATCTCCCTGGCCGGCCACCACCACCACCACCTCCGTTGAGGTGAGGGCTATCGTTAGGGGGCGGCACGGCCGCCGGAGAGGCGGTTTCCGGCGAACCCGACCACCAAAAATTTCGGAAAAACCATGGAAACGCTCACCCGATCTAGCTCTTTTGAGCCCGATTTCTCTCCTAATAATTCCTAAGATCTATCCATAGAAGAAAGAGTAGAGGAGGACCTTATTTGCGGTTTGGAGTCGAGCCGATCGTCGTGATGCCATTTGCGCGGTGGTGGCGTCGCCAGAATTCTTCAACAGCAAGGTAATGAGCTCTAGCTTTATCGGGCATGGGTGAAAACTTCCTCTCTAAGTCTAGGGAGTCTTTTAAAGGAGAAACAAGGCTGCGAGTCGGGGTTTAAACTGTCCAGTCATTAATGCCTCCTTACATGCATGCTCGGCCATGGTGGAGGGGAGCTGAAACGGCTCCAAAGCAGCTAAGAGAAGGCTGGAAACTCCTCCTCTCCCTGAGAGGAGTTGAATCCAGCCGTTTCAAGGGGGAGAGGATGGAGCCGAGCCTTAAAAGCTATTAATGGCCATGCAAACCGTCACTCGGCCATGGCTGGAAGGAGAGGAGTCGGCTGCCACGTGGCATTGACCGGTCAGACTCATAAAATAAGAATTTAACTAAGTCTTAATAAGAGAAAATGGCCCAGTAACGCATTCTGACCCAATTCCTGGACCGGACCGGTTCAACTGAACCATCAGCCAAGCTTAAAAATTTCTAAGTAAAATGGCGTTGAGTGAGCTCAGCTCACTCAACACTATCTAGGCTACGGTATTGAGTGAGCTCTGCTCACTCAACGTAATCCCTGCTGCGGCATTGAGTGAGCTTTGCTCACTCAACGCCATCCAGGATACGGCGTTGAGTGAGCTCTGCTCACTCAACGCCATCCAGAAAATGGCCCTTCCAGACTATGGCGTTGAGTGAGCTCAGTTCACTCAACGCCATCCAGACCATGGCGTTGAGTGAGCTCAGCTCACTCAACGCCATCAAAATATGGTGTTGAGTGAGCTCTGCTCACTCAATGCCGCCCAGACTATGGCGTTGAGTGAGCTCAGCTCACTCAATGCCACCAAGACTATGGTGTTGAGTGAGCTGAGCTCACTCAATGCCATCTAGATTTTGGTGCTGAGTGAGTTGTGCTCACTCAACGCCACCCAGACTATGGCATTGAGTGAGCTCAGCTCACTCAACGCCATCCAAATTTTGGTGTTGAGTGAGCTGTGCTCACTCAACGCCACCTAGACTATGGCGTTGAGTGAGCTCAGCTCACTCAACGCCATCCAGATTTTGGTGTTGAGTGAGATGAGCTCACTCAACGCCACCCAAACTATGGCGTTGAGTGAGCCCAGCTCACTCAACGCCATCCAGTCAACACTAGATTGCGTTGAGTGCAATCATTGCACTCAATGCCATTCAACTTATGGCGTTGAGTACACCCGACGCACTCAACGCCAACCCATCTGCAAGATGGCATTGAGTGTAGTCAGTGCACTCAACGCCATACTGCTTCTGGCGTTGAGTTCACTCGACGCACTCAACGCCCGAGTTTCAATCTTATTTTAAGCAAGTTTCTGGCCTTCTATTTTCAGACCAAGGTGATTTTCACCTTCTTACCTAAGCTCTCTTTGTCTTTTGGGTTTCCTAGGGTTTTGTCATGACCTAGTCATGGCAAAACCACTCCAGGGGGTCTAGCCGAAAATTGGATGTTACAAATCCCAATAAACAAAACCTTGATTTCATCCCCGAAATCAAGGTTAAGCCTACGGGGGCTCCTATCCGGGGGAAAGAAACTTGTAACATCCCATGAGAAATAAAAGATTTACCTCATGACGCCATGTTTTATATGTGAGGTTTGAAGGCGATAGTCAAGTCTAAGACCAATTCGGCTAATTGACAAAGTCTAGACCCCAATAAACAAAAGATTAGCCCCTATTCTTGAAATTTCAGTCCGATTAGTTTAAATAGGAAAGTAAATTGAACGTCCTGAGAGGTTATGAGGTATACCTGGCTGAACAGCTCAGGATACCTTTCTCGCATCAAGTCCTGCGGTTCCCAGGTATGCTCCTCCTGACCGTGGTTCCTCCACAGAACTTTGACTAACGGAACTTTCTTGCGACGCAAGGCCCGTACTCCTCTATCATCGATCTGAATCGGCTCCAAGTGAACTGACCGGTCGAAAGCTACCGGTCCATCTGTGTTAAAAATCTACTGCTCTGGGCACAGTAGAGCCCTCCTAAGTGAGGAAATATGGAACACGTCATGTAAACCTGCCAGTTCTGGGGGCAACTCCAGCTTGTAAGCTAGGGGCCCGATCCGCTCCAGGATCCTATAAGGGCCCATATACCTAGGGCTGAGCTTCTTCTTCCGACCACGCACCTGTGAAACTCCATGCATGGGTTAGATCTTCAAAAACACTCGGTACCCCACCTGAAATTCCACCTGACGATGTCGGGCGTCATACTACTTAGCCTGTCTGCTCTGCACCTCTAACATCCTTTCTCTGATCAGTCTCACCTGAGCCTCGGTGTCTTCGACAAAATCTGATCCCCACACCTTCGGATCCTCATCCTGAATCCATGAAAGCGGAGTCCTACATCTCCCTCCGTACAAGGCTTCATAAGGAGCCATCTTTATGCTGGACTGGTAGCTGCTGTTATAGGAGAACTCGACCAGTGGTAAGAGCTTCTCCCAAGGTTCCCCACGATCCAATATGCATAGCCTCAGGAGGTCCTCCAATATCCGATTTGTGCGTTCCGTCTGCCCGTCTGTCTGGGGATGGAATGCGGTGTTGAAGGTCAATCGCGTGCCTAAGTAAGGCTGCACAAATCTCCACTCACTGGAAGTGAATCGACCATCCCGATCCGACACGATCGTTCTGGGCACCCCGTGATATCGAACGAACTGCTCCACAAATCTCCACACTAGTACTCCCACAGAGTCATCCTTCCTGATCAGAATGAATCTGGCCACCTTCGTCAACCGATCGACGATGACACAAATTGAGTCGTTTCCCGTCCGTGATCGGGGAAGTCCATGAATAAAGTCCATCGCGATGTCCTCAAACTTCCACTCCGGGGGTACATGTTCTGAGATACACCATCCTTCTAATGATACTACATAACGATTAAATTTTTACCTTCTCAGATATCTTGAATCTTGTTACCCGTCATCTAATTTCATGTGATAATAATTAATTCTCGTAATTACTCCGTCTTATTACCATGTCATTGTCTTGGTAATGCTACGAGTCATCATTCCAAACATGTTTTTTACAAAATCTTATCTTCGCCCGAATAACGTCGAATTATATCGACTTCAATCTCACTATGTTTGTTACGCCA
Source organism: Platanthera zijinensis (assembly GCA_039513925.1). Classification (NCBI taxonomy): domain Eukaryota; kingdom Viridiplantae; phylum Streptophyta; class Magnoliopsida; order Asparagales; family Orchidaceae; genus Platanthera; species Platanthera zijinensis. The sequence continues at coordinate 111,094,802 of CM077091.1, forward strand.
CTTTCCCTAAACTAGGTCCAAGGGAACCCAATCCAATACTAATTTGCCCAATAAACAAAGGCAAGTCCCCAATAAACAAAAGATAAGCCCCTACCTTCTTCGGGCTATGTATCTTTGTTATTACAATGTTATATCCGTCGTAGCTGGGTGCACAATCCCTAGGGAATCAATCTCCGACTTGGGGTTACAACCTGAAACCTGTTGATATACTCCATACCTTAAACTCTCTGAGTCACATTTACGACAACCTTATCCGGGTCAAAATGTTCCCAATCCCAAATGGGTATCTTCCGAACTTGAATTCATATCCGACCATCGGTGTTTGTCTTGGGGTTGTCCCCGAGTAATCTTATTACCGGTATGAGAGTTAAGACTACTTGTCTTCTACCATTCTGCTAATGTATTATTGGTCTCAATTCTCCTTAAAGCAGTCTACCGCTTTGAGTAATCCTTAATAGGGATCGTAGGGTTACCTGAGTTATCTATTAGGTTGTCATTCTCATGTTGAACATCTCCTTTATTCTCATTGGGTATCTCCTTAACTTAACCAAGTCCATACCCATGGTCTATTTCGGACTAGGACATACTATATGTTGTCATGGTTAGTAGTGAGTCCTAGTGGGCTGGGTCTAACTCGTTGACTAGATAATTATGTGATATGTTCTTTGCAGCCAGAGGTGCTTCTTGCTGGGGGCAGGGTTTGTCGTAGGGTACAAAGAAGAATTCCAATTAATGAAGAAGTGGACATCTACATGTGATTTCCCTTATGGGCACACCACTGCTTCCGCTACTTAGTTTGTCCCCAAACTAAACTCGAGCGGGGTGACCCAGGGTTAGTGGACTGCTACCTTTTTCAGATCGACGTTTCCTCTGATATCACTTGTAAGACCCCCTTTTTTAATTTTAAACACCGGGGTCTTAGGCACAGAACCGCCACTTTGCGGTGACACCTTCACGCCCTGAAGGGTCATCACCACAAAGCGCCGATTCTGCCAGCCAATTCGATCACAGAAAGGTAGCACCATAAATGAAGTAAAAGTAAGTCCACATGCATACCACATATATAAAAAGTCTCCATGAAGGGAGTGTCCACATAATAATATATATCAGAGTACTAAAAATACGGGCTTATGCCCGGTACATCATGTCCTCACTACAAATCACTCGTGCGGAAGCAAAAATAAGAATATCTACTCAAGGTCAAGACTCACGGTCCCGGCTGTATAAACTCCAGAGCTAGACTGCCCCATCTCCAAGCGCACCGGTCTCTAGGGCTGCTCCTCCATGCTGGGCTCTACGATCTCCTAAATGATGTGGTCCGAAAACCGTTAGTAATAAATACTAAGCCATATCATCCCCTACCCCTTCCCCCATGGCTCCTAGGTACCGAGCGGAGAGGAAAGAAGGGAAGGACATGAAGGTGGAGATTAAATCAAAGGAACAGGTGGAAGCGGAACTAATCTAGCAATTCTATAGTAAATAATGACAATAATAGAAAGTAGGAAATGTAACCTTAACTTATGTACGGAAGCGCATAAGCCAAGGGATCTTTTGCAGGGCTCCCATCGTATAAAGTGTCCTATACCACTTATACGTTGGGGTGTCGGTTATCAAATAGCAGTATATATATATATTGAATTTAACCTTAATTTATAAACTTGCCCACACAAGCTTATAGACCAAGGGGTCATTTTGCAAGTCCTAATGTATAAGCGTCCCATTCCACTTATACTTTAGGTGTTAAGATTAAATGAATCGATTATGCTATGACATGCAAGTGGGTATGATGGAACATGCAAGTGCAACTCACACACCCGACTCTGTGCACACAGACCTTTAGTTCCCGCTTTTGGAGCTGTTACCTCCCAGGATACCTCCGTAGTGGCAAACGGAAGCGGTGGGTTGGGCCTCGCCCACCTCAAAACTAGTATAGCACTACCGGTCTGACCTATCGTACGCCTCAACGCTTGGTGCACAAAGCGGACTCCTGCATACTCTTGTCGACTGGACTGCCGGATTTAGCTTTGGCGAAGTGTAAAAACCACACTTGCCGAGTCATCGTACTGGCGTCGGTGCTACGACAACCCAGTACCGAAGGCCCACCACCTTAATTTTCTTTATTTTTATGCACATGCAAATTAAATCGTAATCAAACAAAAACCAAGCCGAAGCTCCCCGGACCAAAACGTCTGTCTCTTAACCAATCGAGTCGAAGCTCCCCGGACCATTCCGTCCGTATCTTAACCAATCGAGCGGAAGCTCCCAACTATCATCATGTGCTAATAGTGTTTGTGAAACGTGCAACCCTAATTACTAAGTTACTCTTATCAGTTTGTTAATACAGTTTACGTTAGCCCAGGACTGCCCCCGGTATTCCCTATTAAGGGCTCTCAAAGGGCACTAGGAACTATGATGGTAGTTGAAGCCCATCATTCCCTTTCGCAAGGCACTTATTGTTATTGGTTGATTCCCTTAACCCATTCCCTTCTCATATTACAGTGGGCTAATCCTAGGGTGATTTTGACTCTTCCTCTCCTCGAGAAAGACGATCTTTCGTCGAACCCGAACACCTCTAGACTCTAGCCAAACTACTTCTCACCACTCTTCTTATCCCTCTATAGTGAAATCGTCCACATCATTCCACCCAGCTAAAATGACTAACTCCAACAACTATCCCAGATCATGTCCTATTGCAATATAACATTTTGCTATATGCAGACCAACCTAAGCTATATGTCGAACCGAATAGGAGATAATCTAGATAATCATCCAAATGCCCTAAAATATTTACTGGAGACTTATCACAACACAAATAGACTAAATCCAGGAAATTGTTATTTTCCTAATTTATCTGGCATTTAATTAATTTCCTTTAAAGCTTCTAAGGGCTACCAATTGAACATGAAGTGCACTTTTCAGATATGTATAAAGTTTCATAAAATCATGATAAATCTTAAACCACAATTTAATAGTAGAGCCAAGATATAACAATTTTTCCAGTAATTTAAAAGCTCTAATTTAATTTTGGTAATAAATCCTATCTCCTTTCATTAATGAAGTAAGTGCAGTAAATAATCATCCAAAAATTCTTAATTAATCTTCTAGAGCAGATACTGTCCTAACAACATCAGTGGCCAAATTTCATAATTCTTCAATGGGGATTGAGCTCTAGAATAAATAATTACCAAAATCTCAAAAAGCTATATTTGTGAAGCAAGTATTGTAAATATTCTTCTAAAAATCATAAATAAAATTATACAACTAGATATTGATCTAAAAACATCATTGGCCAGGTTTCATAATTTTACAGAAGGTAATTTGCTCGAAATGATTTATTGACCATAATTTCCATTTTTGAAACATGTGAAGGAAGTACTAGATATAATCAACTAAGATTTGTAACAAGGTTCAGGGATATTCATTTAGACCTAAAGCATCTGCTGACCAAGTTCCATCAGATTCAAATGAACAGAGTAATCAAAATAATTAAAAGACCAGTTTGAGCAAGTTGATACCTTACAAATAAAGTACTTGAAATATAATCCATAAAATCCTAATGAAATTACTAAGGGTTCTTCCTAGTCTAAAACTTACTCCATCCAATTTTCAAAACTTTTAACTAAGTTTTAGTGGCTGTGCTTTCATAATTGAGCTTCTACCCTAAAACTAGGTTTGGGTTTTGAGATGTCTACCTACCTCCAAATCCTCTAAGATTTCTACCAGAGAACTTAGGATTCATTACCTTCAACTCTACTGGTTTATAAGGTCACACAAGGGCATTTGCCCCTTTGCCCTTCACAACACCCAAAATCCCTTCCTGAGGGTTTGAGTTTGAACCCTAGGGTAAATCAACCCTAAATCACACCATTTTACTTAAGAGGGTGACATTAGAAATGTCAAGTCAGTGTCCAAGATTTCAGCCTCTATTGAGGTGATTTGACCACTCAAAACCTTAAGGGGGTGCTTGATACTAAATAACCCTATAAGGGTCAACCTAAGGTTGGATAAATACATATACAAAACATCTCTAAATGAAATGAAATTTTTACCAGAGCCTTATCATGCCCTCTAAGACTAACCACCCAAATTTGGGGGGATTTGGAGGTGTTTAAAACACCTAAATAATTTATACATGGTTTATTAAATTTTTCCAAAAACTATAGAAACATATTCTCCAAAAATTCCAATTTTTAGACAGGCCCTAAATATAGCGAAGGTAGACCTCCTGACCAAAATTCAGCTCATTTGGACAAGGGATGAAAGGTGGGCATCCATTTGAACCTCAGGATAGCCCTAGGTATAGGTCTCACCAAAATGGGTGTTGTGGTCAAACCACTTACCCAATCGAGTTGAAATTAATTTTATAAAAATCTAGACTCGAAGGGTTACAACTTCTGTGACTGGCAATTTTTCCTAAAACGGCCTCTAATTGCCTCATTAAATAGCATCAAAAAGAGCTTGACAAATCACTATATATTATATATAAATATAATAATTTAGTATTAAAGTTACTGTTCATCTTCTCAAAAAGCCCGAACAAGCAATCTAAAAACGCTTAAAACCTGTAGCTTTGCATGTGGATTTCCCGTCCACCTAGCCATCTCCCTGGCCGGCCACCACCACCACCACCTCTATTGAGGTGAGGGCTATAGTTAGGGGGCGGCACGGCCGCCGGAGAGGCGGTTTCCGGCGAACCCGACCACCATAAATTTCGGAAAAACCATGGAAACGCTCACTCGATCCAGCTCTTTTGAGCCCGATTTCCCTCCTAATAATTCCTAAGATCTATCCATAGAAGAAAGAGTAGAGGAGGACCTTATTTGCGGTTTGGAGTCGAGCCGATCGTCGTGATGCCATTTACGTGGTGGTGGCATCGCCGGAATTCTTCAACAACAAGGTAATGAGCTCTAGCTTTATCGGGCATGGGTGAAAACTTCCTCTCTAATTCTAGGGAGTCTTTTAAAGGAGAAACAAGGCTGCGGGTGGGGGTTTAAACTATCTAGCCATTAATGCCTCCTTACATGCATGCTCGGCCATGGTGGAGGGGAGCTGAAACGGCTCCAAAGCAGCTAAGAGAAGGCTGGAAACTCCTCCTCTCCCTGAGAGGAGTTGAATCCAGCCGTTTCAAGGGGGAGAGGATGGAGCCGAGCCTTAAAAGCCATTAATGGCCATGCAAACCGTCACTCGGCCATGGCTAGAAAGAGAGGAGTCGGCTGCCACGTGGCATTGACCGGTCAGACTCATAAAATAAGACGTTAACTAAGTCTTAATAAGAGAAAACGGCCCAGTAACGCATTCTGACCCAATTCCTGGACCGGCCCGGTTCAACTGAACCATCAGCCAAGCTTAAAAAGTTTCTAAGTAAAATAGCGTTGAGTGAGCTCAGCTCACTCAACGCCATCTAGGCTACGGCGTTGAGTGAGCTCTGCTAAATCAACGTCATCCCTGTTGCGGCATTGAGTGAGCTCTGCTCACTCAACGCCATCCAGGATACGGCGTTGAGTGAGCTCTGCTCACTCAACGCCATCCAAAAAATGGCCCTTCCAGACTATGGCGTTGAGTGAGCTCAGCTCACTCAATGCCATCTAGATCATGGCATTGAGTGAGCTCAGCTCACTCAACACCATCAGAATATGGTGTTGAGTGAGCTCTTCTCACTCAACGCCGCCCAGACTATGGCGTTGAGTGTGCTCAGCTCACTCAATGCCACCAAGACTATGGCGTTGAGTGAGCTCAGCTCACTCAATGCCATCCAGATTTTTGTGTTGAGTGAGCTGTGCTCACTCAATGCCACCCAGACTATGGCGTTGAGTGAGCTCAGCTCACTCAATGCCATCCAAATTTTGGTGTTGAGTGAGCTGTGCTCACTCAACGCCACCCAGACTATGGCGTTGAGTGATCTCAGCTCACTCAACGCCATCCAGATTTTGGTGTTGAGTGAGCTGAGCTCACTTAGCTCACTCAACGCCACCCAGACTATGGCATTGAGTGAGCCCAGCTCACTCAATTCCATCCTGTCAACACCAGATGGCGTTGAGTGTTGTCACTGCACTCAACGCCATTCAACTTATGGCGTTGAGTGCACCAGTGCACTCAACGCCATACTGCTTCTGGCGTTGAGTTCACTCGACGCACTCAACGCCCGAGTCCCAATCTTATTTTAAGCAAGTTTCTGGCCTTCTATTTGCAGACCAAGGTGATTTTCACCTTCTTACCTAAGCTCTCTTTGTCTTTTGGGTTTCCTAGGGTTTTTTCATGACCTAGTCATTGCAAAACCACTCCTGAGGGTCTAGCCGGAAATGGGATGTTACATCGGGTTTGTGGTGGAGTTGGTGGCCGAACTTATGAAAAGGGAGGGAGAAGAGGTGACGGTTTTGGAGTAGGGCCTAAAATCTTGAGAGAGGGGGAAGAGGGGGCCGGAATAGAGATAGGGATGAAGGTGGCCGAATATAATAGAGAGGGAGAAGGGGGAGGAGGGTAAGGTGGCCGAAATCCCAAAGGGGGAGGGGAAGAGAGGGGTGGCCGGCGGCCAAAGAGGGAGAGGAGGGAGTCAAGCCAAAATTTGAAAGAGCAAGAGAGAGCAATAGGAGGAAAACTCAATTAGGTTTTTTCTTTTCATTCTTCATCTACTAAATTCTTCATAACCATGGCTATATATAGCCTACACCACTCCATCTCCACCCTTCATGAAAATAAGATAAATCTATGATGGTTATATGCACCCACCATTACATGACATGAAATAGAAATATAAGAGATGGTTATAAGCACCCATCATACATGAATTAAAATTCAAAAAACCAATGCATGAAATTAAAATACATTAAATGCTTAAAATAAATAAATTGCTAAATAATATATAATTATAAATATTTAATTTATAATTATATATTTCTTTTTGATGGCAGCGGACGTCATGCAAAACATGTAGCGGCAGTGGCGTTGGCGAAGAACGTCGTGGTAGAATTTCATCTTCGAGCTTGTGGCATCGATCGTCCCAATCCACGAACTCTCTATGACAGGGATCAACGACCGCATCAGCATCGTCGCCATCAGGCATAGACGTGTGATGAACGTACTGATTTGGATACTGAAGCCCCTAAGGGGTCGGGCCCAAAGACTGAAATACTAATATAGATATTGATATTGTACAGATACCCTTAGCATTACTGTAAACAAATGATAAACACTATTTTTATTGTTTTACTGTTCTTTTACATTGAAATAATGTTAGCTAGTTCTTTTTAAGTATATATGCACTGCTCCTTATCACTTTACAACAGGATATTACATTTGTATATGAGTACTAACATTGCTATGAATAACATTTCTTATTTTCTTATACAAAAGGATAAGTGCTCGCTTAGCCTTTATAAAAGACTAACGGTTTCTATTTCTAACATTTTTAGGAATAGGAAAATTGCAAACTAGATAGCTTTAGTGCACTGATTAGAGCATATGATGATGTTGAAAACATATAGATGTCTTTTTGAAGCACTTTAGATAGTGTTGTTTATATATATTTATATATAAACTAATGTAGCTATATTTTTTTATATATAATGTTGTAATGTATTTTAGACCTGTGACTCTTAATACTGTTATTAGATATGAATATATTTGATTATGCCAGATGTGGCATTATGTACTGCTCAGTGTGCTTAATGAATGTGCTAATTTCACTCTGATGATCATGAGATGATATTGTTATTTATTGTGCGGACTACATGTCGTTACATCAAAGACTATGAAGATGAAGTTCTAGGTCAATGGAAAAGTGTCATTGCTAGAATTCGTAAAACCAGAAAAGACGCACTGCTTTCTGTAATCTGCAAGCTTGTTCTTCTTGGAGGCCTTCTGAAGAACAAGTTGATTCAATCTAGACTCATAGTCAGGTCTTCTTTCTAAAGAAGAAGATCAAGTAGAATAACCCTTGATCTGCACTTCCTGAAGAGATCTTTGAATCAAGGGCTGCTTCAAGTGAAAGCTTATTCAAGCAGTGACAACTCAAAGCTCAGCTTCGAAGGTCAATCTTTTGAGTCCTTTGATTGTAGTTTTACATAAACATTTAATTTTATAGGATCTTGTATAATATTTGAGTTGTAAGGCAATTACCTGATCTATAGGGGTGTTGACCTTGAGGTTGGATTATCCTCTCAGTCTGAGTTATAGGGTTGTACTCCCATCTTGAGATGTAGGACTTCTTGATAAGTCTAAGGTAGGATCTTGTGAAGATCTGAGGTAGGAGACTAGCTGGGTCTCTGAGCTGTAGGAGGAGGGGCACTCTGAGGTAGGGTTGTATGCCTGAGGTAGGGTCAGGGAGGAGGCCTGAGAAATCCTGAGGGGTCTGTGTTATAAGCTCTTAGAGCTGAGTTTTTGGAGGAGGTTGGCTTATCTAGTATACTTCTAGAAAGGTGGTGAGGGAAAGTGGATGTACCCAGACCCTGTAGAACCACTATAAATGTTGTGTGATTTTTTTTCTGTGCTTTATTTGTTTTAAATTTATTCTAATTATTGTAATTAGAAAAGAAACCATTAAAGTACAAAGACCACCTATTCACCCTGCCCCTCCCCCCCCCCCCCCCCTCTAGGTGAGTAAGTCTATCCATATAATAAACTATCAAGTGATATCAGAGGGAGGTTGGCCAAAAAGGACTTAATAGTCTGACCAAGATCCTAAAAAGGGTAGTTTAAGTCTTACCATGTCTTCTAGTAGGTATAAGAAGTTGAGCTCCATGAAGTTGCCCATATGCAGAAAGGAAACCTTTGGCATGTGCAGGCAAAGAGTTAAGTTATTCATGGAGACCTCAGATTCAAGGAATTACATAAATGTTGTGCATGGGCCTTTTGTCCCTATGAAGGCATCTTCCATTGATCCAACTCAGAGGGTTCCAAAGCAAATTTCTAAAATGGATAAAGATGAAATTGTGTTGGTCATATTGGACAAAAGAGCAATGAACATAATAGTCAGTTCAATTGATGATTCCACTTTCCAAAACCTTATGCACTGCCAGACAACCAAGGAAATGTGGGACACCCTCATTGTCTATAAGGATGGGACATAAGAGGTAAGGGATGATAGGAAATCCCTCCTCAACCAGGAATATGATGTTTTCAGGCAGGGAGGAAAGGATAGCATAGCTGAATGTTATGAGAAATTTTTCAAGATAGTCAATGAGCTGAGGACCTATGGTAGGGTCTTCTCTGATTATTAATTAGCTTAATGACAAGTTACTTAGGTCTCTAACTAGAGACTAGGACAACAAGATCTATGCCATCAGGGAAATTGGGAGCATCTCCACCATTCCTCCTCACACCATATTTGAAAAGCTACTCTCTTATAATATGCAGCTAAATGCAAGAAAGGATGAGGAGATTTCCACTAAGGGTCTTTATAAGGAGAAGAAAGTGGCTCTCAAAGCTTGAGATTCAAATAAGAACAAGGATAGGATGGCCTCTCCTCCTAGGAGACCTGCTGACTCAAAAACTTCTGACCCCAGCACATCAGATGGAGATATATCTAATAGGGAGCTTGTTGCCTTCTCTAGGCAGTTCAAGAAAATTATGTCCAAAAAGAAGCACTAGATAAACAAGTCTCCCTCCTCCTCTAGCAACAAGAAAAATCCCAAGGGGGACAGGTATGGTTCCTCCCACAACAAACAGATTTCTACAGACATTATTTGTTATTGTTGTAGCGATCCTGGACATATCATTGTTGACTGTCCTGTAAAAAGAAAAGAAAGAACTGCTTCTAAGGAGAAGAAGCATGATGGTGAAAGGAGACATCACCACAAGGGCAAGAAGTCTAAAAAGACATTCATTGCCAAGAAAGAGGAGGAGAGCTGGAGTCAAAGTGACTCAGATTCTTCATATTCTGATGAAGAAGAAGCCTATATTGGGCTACTTCTTGTTGCTAAAGAAGACATCTATCCTACTAATAGGATAGGGATCAGGGCCCACTGTCAAACCCTGAAAGTGACTGTGAAGCTAAAGAAGAAAAAGAGGACAGTTATGGCTTTATGGCCAAAACAGAAGACATCAGCCAGGATGATTCTGAAATTGATGAGGTAATCATTCTTCCCCATACTCCTTCTGATTATGAGCATGAAATTGGACCAGATTTTGAAGCATCCCCTTCATCTAGTGATAAGGATGGATTAGAATCTGAAAATGATGTCAATCAATTAATTGACAAGTATGATGCTCTCTTGGAAGCTTTGAAAAAGAGTAAAAACTAGTTAAGAGACAAGCCGAAGAGATTGCTTCCCTTCAGCCTGATAAGCCTTAATGTACTGAGTTTACTACATAGCTAGCTCAGATGAGTAGGGAAATAAGCAAACTGAAAAGAATTATAATTATCCAAATGATCATCATCAGCCAGAAGTGCAAGATCATTGAGTGTCTAAAGGCTCCAAACCTAGGCAGGATTCTGTCCCTATATCTGATTAATGCTTACCCTGAGCATTTCTCCAAGAGAAAAGGGGTTCAGATCCTTTACATGAAAAGAATGGATATCAAGATGTTGGAAAGATTCAATAGGGTGTTACCCTCCAGCAAAGCAGATGAGTCTAAGAATATACCAAAGGTCAAGGGAAAGAAGAAGATTGTGTTGGAGCCGACGGTTCACATATCCTTAGTTTGATAATAACAATTCTCATATTATATTTGATTACATCTTATGTTTGGTTGACTGTGCAGGTTTACAGGTCCACGAAATACAAGGAGCTTTCTGCAGGAACCTACCGCAGAATAATAGTAGCTAACGCCATGCGGTAGCCTGAATTAAATGGCCAAGGCGCTCCGGAATCTACTGAGTCACGCTAGTCCTATCGACCGCACTAGCTCGAGGAATTAATTGGTATAGGTTCTCGAGAATCTACCTCACAGGCACTAGTTTGGTACCACGTCGCAGTAACACACTCAACGCTCATTGAGATAGAGGCGTTGAGAGCATTGAGGCAGAGGCATCGAGAGCGTCGAGACAAAACTACCATCGGGCGCTAGCTTTATAACGCATCGGGGTAACATACTCAACGCTCGTTGAGACAGAGGCGTTTAGAGCGTTGAGACAGAGGCATTGAGAGAGTTGAGACAGAACTACTGTCGGTCGCTATCTACCTACCGCGTCGCACTAGTATTAGGAAAATGAAAATATTTATTTTGAATATTTTTCCAAATTTAGAGGACAGTTGTCAACATCAAGCGTGTGAACCCACCACCGTGCGCTAGCCTTATCGTCGGCGATAGCCTATTTTTTCAAAGACATATAAAAAGGCGCCTCATTTTCTGTGTTCAAGATTACGATGAAAATAGACAGATTTCTGTGATTCCTAGGGTTCGGCCGCCTCCCTCTATGGTCCGTTCCACCGCCTTCGTCGAAGGAAAAGAAAGCTGTCTCCCTCCCATTCGTGCACGAAGAACTCCGGCGAGCCAAGGACTACATCGACTTCGAAGAGTCGACTGGTTGCAAGCACACGAAGAACTCAAGTACCGGCCTCGGATCGCTCGACAGAGGAATCATCTAGAGGGAGATTTTAATCTTCTAAATCCATTAAACTGTTATTGTATTCTTTTTCTTTTCTCTATATTCTTGTGGTGAGGGAAATCGACCGGGGAAGGTCGTTAGAATCTGGGGTAGGATTCCATGAGAAATCATCCCGGGGAAGGGACGTCTAGATCGGGTGATCTAGCGGGGCTCTAAGACCCTTCCTTGCATGGAGGTGAAGAGCCAGCTCGAAGTCCTTTCTTGGAGGGAAAAAGAGAGAGCCAACCGGTCCGAGGAGCGGGTCGGTATAGGAAACTAAAAAGCTTATTCACTCACCGCCTTCGATCTTCGGCGTCACGGGGATCAAGATTTTATAATTATTAAAACAGTTGTTGATTTAGTTTTTGCAATGAAATTCATTTCCTGCTTCTTTACTTGCGTGTACTACTGTGAATATTAGTTTGTGTTTTTTTCTTGGAACGAAATAATTCGAATTTCTGATAAATGACGTGAAAGAATTGATTTTAAGAACCACTAAACACCTAGAGGGGGTGAATAGGTTCAATTCAATAATTTTGGGCAGTTAAAAGTTTAACACAGTACTTCTAATTATACTATATCAATCTCAACACAGATAATCTGCAAACCCAGCAAACACAGCATACACAGCATAGTACACACAGATTTATAGTGGTTCCCCAATTTATGGGTACATCCACTTTCCCCCTTTGCCTATCTAGCAGTATACTAGATTCGGCCCAACTCCCTTTTTCTCAGATCCTTAAATCTTACAACTCAGAACTCCAAATGCCTCCTACAACTCAGACTTGTGCAAGTTCTACAACTAAGATTATCAAGATCTTACAGCTCAGATTCTTCCCAAGAATCCTACCTCAGAGTGAGTCCACACTCCTACCACTCAGGAAATCAAGCACTACCTCAGCCCTTATAATCGTAGGCCTACAACTCAGAGAAATTACTCTCCTACACTCAGATCTATGAATAGATTTTACATAAAATTGAAAAGGAATATTGTAAAATCTTCACCCAGATAGAGAGAGAGGTGAAGTCTTCCTGAACAGATCTTGAATGATCTGTCTTCTTATGATCCTTGCTGCAAAGGATCTGATCCAACCTCACTTAGCTTATTCAAAGATTCTTGAAAATAGAAAATTAAGGTTGATCTTCTTTAGAAATTGGAGTCGATCCGCGATCCTATTTCTTTCTCCCTACAGATTTGAATCTGTAAACTCTGACAGATCTGCTAAGATACTGTCTACTTTTAAAGTTCTCCTTTCTTTTTGTTATCTGTGTTTCTCCTTTTTTTCTGATAGAACATCTCCTTATATAGATCCCATCAGAGGTTACCAGCTGATCTGGTTGATAACTGACATCTGATAGTTCTGATAGCTTTGACAGTTCTGGAAGCTATCAAGTCCACGATCTTGAGATCTGTTACTTAGAGTATTTAACTCAGCTAATAGTATCGAGACACAAGTATAGTATGTGTCGACATTGATGAAGTATGTGTCAACACAATTTCCAAGGTATCAACACAACTCCTTTTGATGTTGTCGACAAACTTCAAAAACTGTCGACACAGCTCTTTATTTAGTCTCGACACTGCATTTGTAAAATGTGTCGACACAAGTCTTGTGTGTCAACACAGCTTCTCCATTTATAACTGATGTCGACCCAATTCCTGTGTGTCGACATAATTCTTCTGCTAATGTCAGCACTTCAAGTCTAAGTGTGTCGACACTAGTCCTGAGTGTCGATACAACTGTTATCGACTCAAATTCTGTGTGTCGACACAAGTCCTGTGTGTCAACACAAGTCATGTGTGTCGATATAGCCTTGCTTCTAGTCTCAACGCTGCTCCTTCAAAGGTTTCGACACATTATAAGTGTCTCAACACTTTTGTACTTAGAATATTTCCTGTATTCTTTAGCCTGCACAAGTAAACTCAATATACCATCAAATACAAACTGATGTATATCATTGAATTAAGTGAGGCTTCTCCAAATCAGGTACACAATTTCCAATGTACCCAACAATCTCCCCCTATTTAGAGAAGTCATAACCCATATTCAATGATATACACCATTACAATAAAGGTAATAAATATGATGTACATAGATATTTCAAAGACAGGGTTATACTTAAGCAGAAATAGCATGTTATGCACAAATATCCCAAAATGAAACATCATAAAGGAAAACATACAACTTAGAGACAGAATCATACAAAATGATATAATATATTCAGCCAATCAAGGAATTCTTCATTTCATAATGATCAGACTTAGAATTACAAGGTTTTTACAGAACAAAAAGTTACATAGTTCTCAACCTATTCAATCTAAACCTAAGACGGATCAAGTTCCTTGATGACTATCCCCTTTCCAGGTTGAACAGTAGCTTTAACTTTTGTTTCAGTATCAACAGCTGGCCTCTTCCCTTTGATGTCCTTTAACTCGAGTTGAGCAGCCTTAAGCTTTTGTCTCTCAAAGTAATGAAACGGCTTTGGGAAATATTTGCATGGCTCTATGAAATTTGCAGGAATAACCCCAGTCTTTAGGTCCCTCCTAAACTTTTAAATTTCATCTAATTGTGCAAGATATTTGTCCCATTCTTACTTGGAGTACCACTTTCTCCTGTCAAACTTATTATCCTTAACTGTCTTCCATGCAGTTAAAATGATATTTCTGGAGGTTGGACTCCATTGCTCGAAGTCAGGCCTTGTTTCTTCCTGTTCTCTAAACCTTTTCTTTGACAACTGGGCTTCTTTCTCCTTTAGTAGTGCTGACTCAGCCATCTCCACTTCTTCGGAAATCACTGGCAGTGTATTCATAGGAGGGATGTACATTTGCTGGACTGCCTGCTGAATTTATTCAAACTCTTGAGGAGGATAGATGACTGGTGCCACTTCCTGTTGAATCCCCTCCAAGAGAGCAGGTTGGCAGGCAGAGTCTGCAGTGTTGTCATCATCACACAGGGGTGGATATCCTAAAGTAGCTCTGATGCTATTAGATATCCTTTTAGCATGATCAGAGCTAGCTTTAACTAGCACTCTCTCCCCCTTTATGACTTCTCTAGCAATATGATCTCTGAGATCATTTTTCTGAAACCTAACCTGATCTACTACATGATAGTTGCCAGTGGTGTAGTAGTCCTTGACCTTTTTTACTTGATTAGAAATGGCAGTCTCAGAAGTCTGTATTTCAGTATTGACTGTTGTCAAATCCAGTTTTTTTTGTGCTTCTACAGCAGACACTTTGGTGTCCATATGTGTTTTTATTATAGTGGTTTGTTCACCCAATTTTGTCAGAGTGATTGAATCTATGTCAACCAAATTAACATTCATTCTTTTCTGATTCTCTAGAATATAGCGTTGCTTGACTACTAGATCATCCACCTCAGTTTTAGCATTTTGTTGCTGTTTGGAAATATAGACTACAGCATTGCCTCCCTTATGGAAGCAATCTGTCATTTCCTTCTTTAGCAGATTGACTTCAAATCTTATAGACTTTATGTCCTGTGCCAAATGGAATTGCAGCTCCTTGTGGCTTTCATCCACATACTTCTCTAGAGCAAGCCTTTGCTCATCAAGCTTTACTTGCAGTTGTACCAGCAGTGAACTGAAGTCCATTACTAGAGCAGGAGATGTTGCTCCAGCCTTTAAGGCTTTCTTGTATCCAAATCTCTTCTTCCTTAGCTAAATAATTTTTCTTTTCTTAAGGACAGAGGCTTCTTCCTCATTGTCTGAATCAGAAGAGCTATCAAGTTCCACTGTATTTCCTGGAGCATCTACATCTAGTCTTGGGGCGAGTTCTGGCACCTCCCCCTCAACCCTTGAATTTTGTTGATCAATAGAAATGTCTTCTTTGTTAACCTCATGTTACTCCCTCTGAAATCAGTTGTCTCTTTCAGGTGAGTTTCTTTCTCAGGAACTTGGGGTTGTGCAGGAACTTGCACTTCTTATGCTTCTTTCTCAGTAGTTTTTACAGCAGTGTTGATTTCCATTACTACTTCCTGATGCTAAAGATCACGACAGTGAACCGGACGCAAGAGTAATATAAAATGGGCGAGTTTTCCCAAGTATCGATCTCTCAAGGAACACAGTAAGGTGGAGTTAATGTTGAGGAGGACTTGAGATTGAAGTCCTTAGGTCGGAGGTAACATAAAAGGGGGGTTTTGGTATTGCAATAAAAGAAAGTAAAAATCTATCAACTACTCTTATGAAATGCCGCTATGCGATGCTTCGCTAGGTGGGATGGAAGACCAGTCGGGCCGCTATGCACCGAATCGTGAGGCGGATGGGCGAGTAGGCCAGCGTAAGAACCAGAATTTGAGGGTCGTAAGCACCTCTTTGCTACGCGCGCTTCTAGCAATTGCTAGAACAGCAAAATCGAATGTGGTGGCGGATGTAAAATGGCGCACCTCAAGTAATTATAACAAAATACATGAAATCACATAGACATGATTTAATACAAATATTTATACAAATAAGCACAACTTCATCATATACAAAGAGATTTACTAAGCTAACTACAACAAGAGGAGAAAAGGTGTGCGAAATCGACCGGATCCGAAGTCTTGTTGAGGATTCACGATTGGAATCGCCGGGTTGTCAATCTGCGTCCAAGCTAGGTCCTCAACTGCATTCGGGATAGAGGAGGTTGTCACTCACTCCCAATGGACCTGTGGAAGAAGATGGCACAAACTTATCCTTACTTGGTGGAGAAAGCTTGGTTGAATCTCCTCTTGAAGCTCAAGGATGAAGGAGGAGGCCGAGAGGAAGCTCCAGCTTGGATTTGGCATTGAATGCTTGCCCGGATCTCCTCTCCTTGGTGGAACGGCAAAGTTTCACCCTAAAATCGCATAGGGAAGTGGCTGGAACAAAAACTGCTTTAATGGTGAAAATCTGCGCTTTAAATAGAAAAAGATCAGAAAAATGGTCACGCACGGTCCCGCGCATGACCGTGCTTTAACCGTGCATTATTAACTTACAGATCTTGATCGCGGAAGAAGATGTGTTGACCCGTGCGTTTTACTCGCGCACGGGAGATTCCGCCTGTGCGTGAAGGAAATTGCACGGGTAACGAAAGAGTGCTGGAAATCAAGAGAAATAGGGGAACCATGTGTTTTACTCACGCACGGGCGCATTTGCCCGTGCGTGAAGGAAACGCACGATTTACCCCAGAATGCAGGAAAATAGAGAAAAATGTGCAGATAGTGTGATTCCTTCTCACACGATTTGGCCTAAACCGTGCGGGAACAAAACGCACGGGTAGAAACATAAGTCCCCAGAATTATTGTGTGAAATGCACGATGGAACTGAAACCGTGCGCGAAGAAATACGAACGACCGTGTGTTTTACACAGAAATTGCAAATGAACTTCGGGACAACCCGACTACTTGCACATCAATGAAACCAACTGGGGCACCAGCTCCCAGCAACCACACACAGCATAAAATAAATAAAAGAACCATGGGGAGCACCATGTGCTTACCCCCAACAAAAGAATGTGTAATTGCACACCCTCGGGCCAAAATAGTGCACTTAGCGTGAAAAGCAACATGAAAGAAATATCAGCGATAGCATACTAAAAGTGAAGTGCAAGTGCGTTAAAACTAGCCCAGATGAGTCCGAAAAACCCTATATAAATAGGACTCATCACACCCCCCAGAATTAACTTTTTGTGCGTCCCGAGCAAATTAAATCTATGCAGATAGAAAAAATGACTTAGCTAACATAGAAATTGTGACATGGAGTACCACGCAAAGTCGCATGCTCGTGCGCATAAAAATATAATAGAAGAAATTTTTAAGTATGCAAAATAGTTTATGTTTTTCACAATGCGTATATAAATTTTATTACCACTCAAAAATGGAATCACGGTGAATCATCCGGTCACGCATAGGAAGAAAGTAGGCAGGCCACTAAGGTAAACTTTGCCAAAGATCGGGGTCAGGATCACCTCCAAAGGAATCCACCAATATTGGGGACCATACGCTTGCCCGTTCACACTCTCTCCACGGCACAAGTTTGACTCAAGCGCGAATCTGTAGGACTTTAGGGTAAGAGACGGGGCTTGGGTTATGGTGAGGTAAACAAAGATAAATAGAAAGGCTATGCACCTAACCCAAATGAGTTATCATAAAAAGAGAATCCCTCTGCTAAGCAAAATATATGTGAGTGCACTACACACCAAGACTTAACTTTTAACATATGGGTGTGTGCACCGCCTACTCCAAATATAATCACATCTCCAAAAGGATTTTCAATTATACTATTTCTTTCATTTTTTTCATTCTTTTTACAAACATTTTTTCTTTTTCATCTTTTTCTTGCAACAATTTCAGCAGATATAAGCATTGGAGCACATCCCCATATTCACATGAAAAATCACCACATCAACACCCCAACATGAAAATGTAAAACACTAAAGCTCGACTTGGGTGTACGACTAGGATCGGCTATGAGGCTTTGGTGAAATAATAGTGGAGCTAAATCAAAAGAAGGGTAGGCACAATGGGGCTAGCGAGGATAAGACGTTAGGAACAGTACAAAGCTCAACCGGGCCAAAATGATGGCCTACATCACACTCGCGCTTGACTAACCATGTACCCATGCTTCGAGAGCAGCTTGGGGCAAGTTCTTAGCCACCGAGAAAGATGATCCTTCCTCCCAACTCGAGCAAAACGAGTCTAATGACGGCTACACACATTCTTACACTACCGTTTGATTCACACTGGATTCACCAATTTTTGAGTAGAATAAAAAGTATTTACGCAAATAGAAAAATATAAAACTATAAGCATACAAAAAAATTAAATCTACTTGAATTTCTACACGAGACAAGAGCAGTTGACTAGAAACACAGCAAGGTCAACATTTTACTCTATCTCACAATCCTAAGCCAACACCATAATTTTCCAAAACCTAACAAAGACACGAGTTTAACTCGCAACACGCAAAAAGCTAAGCATGCGCTCATGTGGGTGAAGTGGTGTGCGATGCAATGAACTAATCTAAATAAAACTATAAAAGCTTCTAGTATGCACATGAAATGTGCGCGTGCAAAAGGTAACAAAACTGGCTCTCCCCCAAACTTAAACTAAACTACACAGCATATGATAAAGAAATTTAAATCAGAATGAGCTAAGGGAAGAGGTTACCCAATGCACAGCTAGTGAGCATACCAGAAGACGCGTGGAAAATAGAAGTAGGCCCGCCATATGAAGAATCACAACCCCGCCAATACGAAGTTGCCATGAAAACCTGCAGGGGTGAGCTCTGCATAAACAAAAGAAAATATACAAAATACTAAATACTACTAAAACTAAAATAGGCATGAAAATAAAAATAAAGAAAATGAAAGATAAGTACAGGGGTTATTGTCATCCAAGCATGACTTATTAAATTCTATACAGTTCTAGCTAATGGGCCTATGAAATAAAAAGTGCACAGGTAACTGTCCCATTATCTATTGTAGTAATGGGTACCGATACGGAGATAAAACAGTTACCCCTCTACCTGAATAATAATACTTGCAAACTTCAAGTAGAGGAAATAGAATGTAAGATGAGGATGACGATGAGCCTGGTCCAGGCTCATCGTCATCCCACTGTACCCGTGGAGACTCACCCTACACAGGCTCAGATAAAGAAATTGGATGAAGAAATAAAGGAGAAGAAGGACTAAAATAATCAGAAAATGGGAGAGTGGTCCCGGTATCACTCTCAGCGAGATCCAAGCATAGCTCATTGTCGGTATCATATGAGTCATAGCGATGGGGATCTGAGAGCTCAAGATCCTCAGTGGTGGTTTAGACCTCCTCATCAAACAATGAAGTGTAAACTTCCTCATCAGAAAGGATCTCCTCATCAACACACCTCGGTGCGTCATCATGTTCCAAGATGTAATACTCTCCATTGATAAGAATAACATCCTCATCACACCATAATGTAGCCTCAGACTCCAAATCACCATCGGGCATAACAACATCAACCGACTCACTACAAAGAGGAGTAGCACAATTCGGCAAAAACTGCGTAGGGGCAAGGCTGCTATCAAAATCAGGCATAGAATGAGCAGTACCCAACGTAAAATCATCCGCAGACGCCACCCCGTCGACGACCGGAATAATCTCATCGTCCAATACTGGATCATCCATCAGTTCCCAATCCACTCCCTGTGGGCTAACATCCGAGCGAGAGGGCTCACTCAAAGGAAGCTCGTAAAAAGGGGCTGAGGAACCCATGAAGGATATATATGTGGCAAGAGATTCTTCCGTAATCATGATGGGCAGAGAACGAGCTAGGTGAGCCAAATCAGTGAAAGGTCCAGGCAATACCCTAGTAGGCCCGTCCACAGTAGTCTCGTAAGAACAGGGGACTGCTGCGGCTGCGCCCATAGAGGGAGAAGGCTCGTACAAGCGAGGGCAATCCTTCAGCATGTGGCCCACACCTTGACATAGCAAACACCGAATACAGTGCTCGACATTCATAGCAGCCATGGCATCGATGTATCGTTGTATAGTGTCAATCAGACGGCACTCGGCAAGAGAATACATTGTGAACAAAAAAAATTTGCAGAACAAATGCTACACACGAGAATAAAAAAATAGCACGGATCTGCTATCTAAATCAAAAATCAGAAAGAGGCAAAAAGGAATAAGCAAAAATAAAAATTCTAACACTAAAGCAAATAAGAAAATACTATACACAAATGGAAAGGGCTTCAATATACTATCTCCCTCTCCAAAAACTCACATGATTGTGTTCCCCGGCAACGGCTCCAATAACTTGATGCTAAAGATCACGGCAGTGAGCCGGTCACACAAGTAATATAAAATGGGCGAGTTTTCCCAAGTATCGATCTCTCAAGGAACACAGTAAGGTGGAGTTAATGTTGATGAGGACTTGAGATTGAAGTCCTTAGGTCGGAAGTAACGTAAAAGGGGGGTTTTGGTATTGCGATAAAAGAAAGTAAAAATCTATCAACTACTCCTATGCAACGCCGCTATGCGATGCTTCGCCGGGCAGGATGGAAGACTAGTCGGGCCGCTATGCACCGAATCGCGAGGCGGATGGGCGAGTAGGCCAGCGTAAGAACCAGAATTTGAGGGTCGTAAGCACCTCTTCGGTACACGCGCTTCTAGCAATTGTTAGAATGGTAAAATCGAATGTGGTGGCGGATGGAAAATTGCGCACCTCAAGCAATTATAACAAAATACATGAAATCACATAGACATGATTTAATACAAATGTTTATACAAATGAGCACAACTTCATCATATACAAAGAGATTTACTAAGCTAACTACAACAAGAGGAGAAAAGGTGTGCGAAATCGACCGGATCTGAAGTCTTATTGAGGATTCACGGTTGGAATCGCCGGGTTGTCAATCCGCGCCCAAGCTCGGTCCTCAACTGCGTCCGGGGTAGAGGAGACCATCACTCACTCTGAATGGACCCGTCTTCTTCATGTTATGATACGGAAGAAGATGGCGCAAACTTCTCCTTGCCTTGTGGATAAAGCTCAGTTGAATCTCCTCTTGAAGCTCAAGGATGAAGGAGGAGGCCGAGAGGAAGCTTTGGCTTGGATTTGGCGTTGAATGCTTGCCTGGATCTCCTCTCCTTGGTGGAATGGTGAAGTTTCGCCCTAAAATCGTGGAGGGAAGTGGCTGGAATGAAAACTTCTTTAATGGTGAAAATCTGTACTTAAATAGAAAAAGATAAGAAAAATGGTCACGCGCGGTCCCGCGTACGACCGTGCGCTAACCGTGCGTTATTAACTTACGTATCTTGATCGCGAAAGAAGATGCATTGACCCGTGCGTTTTACTTGCGCACGGACGATTCCACCCATGTGTGAAGGAAATCGCACGGGTAACGACGGAGCGCTGGAAATTAAGATAAATAGAGCAACCGTGTGTTTTACTCGCGCACGGGCGCATTTGCCCGTGCGTGAAGGAAATGCACGATTTACCCCAGAATGCAGGAAAATAGAGACAAATGTGCAGATAGTGCGATTCCTTCTCGCACGGTTTGGCATAAACCGTGCGGGAACAAAACACACGGGTAGAAACAGAAGTCCCCAGAATTGCTGTGTGAAACGCACAATCGAACTGAAATCGTGCGCGAAGAAACGCGCATGATCATGCGTTTTACATAGAAATTGAAAATGAACATCGGGACAACCCGACTACCTGCATAGCAATGAAACCAACTGGGGCACCAGCTCCCAGCAACCACACACTGCATAAAATAAATAAAATAACCATGGGGAGCACCATGTTCTTACCCCCAACAAAAGAATGCGCAATTGCACACCCTCGGGCCAAAATAGTGCACTTAGCGTGAAAGCAGCATGAAAGAAATATCAGTGATAGCATACTAAAGGTGAAGTGCAAGTGCGTTAAAACTAGCCCAGATGAGTCTGAAAAACCCTATATAAATATGACTCACAGTGAGATTTGCAGTCTCACTCTCCAAGGTTACTTCATTGAAATCTCCCCCTAAGACTGATACAGCTTGGTTGTCTGTCTCTTGGATAGTCTCCCCCTAAATCTGAACTTCAGTACTAGATGGAGGGCTAGGAGACTTCCTTGGTTTTTCAGTAACTTCTACATCAGAACAGAACTCTATCCTTTCCTCTGAATCACTGGAGGACTCAACATCTTTGGCTGTAAATTTCTTTTTCTTCATTTCTTTCAATTGTTGCTTTGGTGTAGGAGCATCTTTGGATAACACCCTGTCCCACTTAGACAGAATCCTGATGTTCATTCTCCTCATATGATTTATCTTTAAGCTAGTACTTTGGTTTAGTATTTCTAGTAATCTGGAAACCAAATACAGACTGAGAATTCATCCCAGATTAGGCTTCTTAATGCCTTCCTTTATCTTCTCAAAGACAACCATTGTCCAGTCTGTCTTCACTTTGAAGATTATCCTTATCATAAGGCTGAACATATAGGAAGAGATCCTATCATGTCCCCCTGACTTGAAGAGAATGACCTTTCCTACCACTTCAGAGAGGAACTTTCCCTGGGAATTCATTCCCTTTCTATTCATTGATGATCCAATATTGGTAGATGAAGTCAGTCCACACCACTTTAGTGCTTCAGCAGTAATGGAAGACTCAATGTGATCTTCTTGTTTGATCATGGGAAGATGGAGGTGCTTGCTCAGACTTTTGAGAGAGATTTTCACCTTTGATCCTAGAATAGTAGACTTGATTTTTCCTCCCTTCGAGTCCAGGGAAGCATTTGAGTAGAATTCGATTACTTCTTTCTTCTAGATCCTTGTAAGCTCAGAAACAAGAAATTCTATACCAGCTTCGTGGATTAGGTCAACTACATCCTTGATTTCTTGTGCAGCACCATCGAATGCTTGTCGAACAAGCTCATACCCATTGTTAAAGGTATCGTCCATCTTTAGCACCATTGGAGGTGAAAGAATACCACTAGAAGGAGTTGAAGGTTGAAGAGTGACGACTAGATATTCCTTTGTCTGGACACTCTGGGTTTAATCTCTTGAAAGTTCTAAGGTGCATGGTCAACTAGTTCTTGTTGCCTCCTATTTATAGTATTCTATAAGGAAGGCAAAAAGGCGCGCTAATAGTAGAATATTGCATGTCGACACATGGTTACTTGTGTCGACACCGGCTACTAAAGTCTCGACAAGGATTCTCAAGTATCAACAATTCTATGTGTTGACACAAACATCTGTGAGTCGACACTTAAAAACCTAAGGTCTCGACAACTTTTGTGTCGACACGGGCCTTTTCGGTCGACACAAAAAATTTTTTGTGTCGATACAGATTCCTCTTTGTTGACAGAACTTGTAGATAGTGTCGACAAACTTATTTTGTGTCGACACAATCTGTGTACTTTGTCAAATGTTGAGTGAACAAATTGAATTTTCTTGTATACCACTTAGCTAACTTTATTCTATATTTAACATTCCTAATTCAATTTTAAAGCAATTGAATTTACTTTCTTCAAGAGGTTTAGTGAAAATATCAGCTACTTATTTTTCAGTAAAGACAAACTCTAGGCTAATGTCTTCTTTCTCAACATGTTCTCTAATAAAATGATACATAATTTCTATGTGCTTAGTTCTGATATGTGAAACAAGATTTCTAGCAATAGAAATAAAACTAGTAGAATCACAAAATAAAGGAGTTCTACCTATCTTGATGTCATAGTCTTCAAGCTGATGTTGAATCCACAGCAATTGAGCACAGCAGCTACCTGCAGCCATGTATTCTAACTCTATAGTGGAGATAGCAACACTAGTCTGCTTCTTGCTGCTCCATGACACCAATCTTCCACCTAGGAATTGACATGTATTTGTGGTACTTTTCCTGTCTTCTTTGCAGCCTGCAAAATCTGCATCTGAAAATCCTGTTAGCATAAAATCTAAATTCCTATGGTACCATAGACAAAGATCTGGTGTGCCCTTGAGATACCTTAAAATTCTCTTTGCAGTAGAATAATGAGATTCTTTAGGGGATGTCTGGTATTTAGCATAGACGCATGTAGCATACATGATGTCGGGCCTACTTGTAGTTAAATATAGAAGGGAGCCAATTATCCCTCTATACAAAGACTCATCAACAGGTTTCCCTGCCTCATCTTTGTCTATTGGCATACTTGACCCCATTGGAGTTCTCATGGTGGAGGCAGTCTCCATACCATATTTCTTAGACAACTCTCTGGTGAACTTAGACTAGGATATGGACAAGCCATCATCAGTCTGTCTTACTTGGAGTCCCAAGAAGAACTTTAGCTCACCAATGCTGCTCATCTCAAACTTCCCTTGCATGAGTTTGGCAAACTTCCTATAAAGGTTGTTCTCAGTAGATCAAAGATAATGTCATCAACATATATTTGGACTAGGATGATCTTGCCCTTGGATTCCCTTAGGAATAGGGTCTTGTCTATTTTCCGCCCTAAGAATTTGTTCTCAATGAGGAAAGTAGATAATGTCTCATACCAAGCTCTAGGGGCTTGTTTTGACCCATACAGACCTTTCTTAAGCCTATAAACATAATCAGTAAAGTGAGGATCTACCAAACCTGATGATTGATCCATATATACTTCCTCTTTTAAATCTCCATTTAGGAATGCAGACTTGACATCCATTTGGAAGATCTTGAATCCTTGATATGCTGCATAGGCAAGGAATAGTCTTATTACTTCCAGCCTTGCTACTGGAGCATATGTCTAGTCAAAATCTATCCTTTCTTCGTGCGTGTAGCCTTTTTCCACCAATCTGGCCTTATTTTTGACAATAATGCCATTCACATATAACTTATTCCTGAAGATCCACTTAGTCCCTATAACATTATATCCCTTTGGTCTGGGAACCAGATTCCAGACTTTACATCTTTTGAACTCGTTCAACTCTTCTTGCATGGCACCAATCCAGTATGAGTCTTGGATAGCCTCTTCAAACTTCTTTGGTTCCAATTGTGACAGGAAGCTTGAACATAGAGCAGAGTTCAAGCACTTGCTTCTAGTCATTACACCATGTCTTGCATCACCAATAATTTGATGAACTGGATGGTCTCTTAGATGTCTCATAGCTGGAGGCAATCTTTTTCAGCTTGTTGTACTTCATTTCCTGTAGGTTGTTGTTCTTCAATGTCTTCAGTTGGATGTTCTTCATCCACAGCCTGTGAGTCTTAAGATTCCCCTGGATAGCATCTATCATCTTGTATATCCTGTCCTGCTGGAAGATCCTCCCGGATGGTCAGCTTGTCCATCTTATCATTTAAATCTGTAGAACTAGATGAAGTGCTTGGCAGCTCATTGTTAATTAACTTAGACTCATCAAAAACAACATGGACAGATTTTTCTACAACTTGAGTAGTCAAGTTATAGATCCTATATGCCCTACTATTGTTATTGTAAACGACAAATATCCCTTCTTGGGACTTGGTAGCAAACTTAGTCACATAAGACTTACCATTGTTAAGTACATAGCACTTGCTACCAAAAATCCTAAAATATGATAAGTTTGGTTTTTTGCCTTTCAGAATCTCATAGGGCGTCTTCTTGTGGCTTTTGGTGATGGAAGCCCTATTGAGGACATGATAAGCAGTATTTACTGTCTCAGCCTAGAAATATTTTAGGAGAGAAGTGTCATTTAACAAGGTCCTACCAGCCTCAATCAGAGTTCTGTTCTTCCTTTCAGCAATTCCATTTTGCTGGGGAGTTCTAGGTGAGGAGAATTCTTGATGAATCCCAAGCCCTTCATAGAACCTTGTCATGCATTCAGACTAAAACTCAGTCCTATGGTCACTTCTGATCTTGACCACAGTACTGTCAAGCTCATTCTGAATCTGCTTAACAAATGTCTGGAAGACATCTGAGGTTTCAGATTTCTTTCTTAGAAAGAATACCCAAGAAAATCTGGAAAAGTCATCAACAATCAGAAGGGTATAGACTTTACTACCTAGACTATAAACTTGCATAGGACCAAATAGATCCATATGCAGGAGGTATAAACACCTCACAGAGTCTTTGGTTTCAAGACTTTAGAAGGAAGTCCTAGTCTGCTTGCTCTTTTGACAAGCTGAGCAGATTCCCTCCTTAATGCACTTAACCTTAGGACCATTCCTTACTAACTCTTCACTAAAGAGTTTGCATATGATCTTGTAATTCTGGTGAACTAACCTCTTATGCCATTGGACACAATGAGAAGCTTTCTTATCTGCAACTAGGCATAAAGGAGAGTCGTTACTTTCACACACAAAGTCTGGACAGTATATATTTCCTCTCCTAGTGCCTGTCAATATAACCCCTTTGTCACTTGACCTCCTAATTTGGCACTCATCCTTGAGGAAAGAAATATCATATCCAAGATTACATAGTTGGCTTATGCTAATCAGATTAGGTTTCAAACCTTTCACATAGGCTACTTGTGTGATAGTGATTATGCCATTAGTTATCTTACCAAAACCTTTGGCTGCCCCTTTTTCTGAGCCACCAAAGATAACTTTGGGCCCATTCTCAATTGGAGTGTACTCCTTTAGCATACTTCTTATTCCAATCATGTGCCTAGAATATTCACTGCCCAAGTACCATGTAGAGGTATCACCACTTGGACTCACCTGCATTAAAAAAATTATCTATCCTTAGGACCCCAACTTTTATTGGCTCCTAGGTGTAGGTCAGACTGAAACTGAATATGCCTACCTGTAGTTTTTCTGACAGGTAAGCGAACATAATTTCTTTGGAAACTCTCATTGTGCCAGCAATCTATGGCATATTGGCCCACTTTGCCACAGCATCAGCACTCATGCACATTGTACCTTCTTTTAAGGACTAGCATATCAGCATTTTTGTCTATAGCTCTTAAACCGGCTAGTCCAGCAACCTTTTTCTTTAGTCTTCCAGCCACAGCTTGCTTAGGGATTTGTCTAGCAGCTAAGGTACTTGGGATATTCTGAACCCTATCTGCAGCTTCCTTCTTTTCAGAGTGCAAGCTCCTGATTGCTTCAGATATACCCAAGTCAGGTCTACTGATAGACTTTCCTTTAGCCTGAAAGTGGACTGGCAGGCCTTGTGAATGATCAGCTGCCTCTTGCTTGAGTGTTGGGGTTGGTACACCAAACACAAATGGTCCATGATGGGTCATTTGTGTTTTATCATGGGCTGCCCTATAAGCACTACCACCCTTACCATTCTTATCACCATGCTCACAGTGACCATGGATGCTTTCATGGTCATACTTGTTAGATGGTTAAACCACTTTTCTAAAAGGAATTGGAGGCTTGGAGGCTAGTGGATGAACTGGAGCTTTGCCTTTCCTTTTGTAATTGGCAGCTCTTGTTCTTCCCTTAAAGCCTAATCCCTTCTTACCCTTTTAGGAAGTGAAGGAATCTATCAAGGGTAGCACAGAACTAGGCTTTGAGAACTTTTATACTAGCTCCCTCTCCTTTTGAAGTCTACCTTCAAGATTCCTAATGTGGTCATTTTTGAATGTAATTGTGCCCATCTGAATAACAGTTATGTTTTTCAGTTTACTAATCTCTCCAATTTTCAGATCCAGTACTTTTGCTGAGTCTGATGCAGCCAACTTCAGAGAGGCAATCTCCTTTGCCTACTATTTGACTAGGAGCCTGCTTCTTTTTAGATCTTGTAGGAGCTCACCATAATCATCAATCATTTGATTGATGTCTCCTTCTGATTTAGAGCCATCTTCATCTCTTGATGGTGATGCTTCTGATTCTGGACTAGTAACATACTCAGACACTGAAGGTAAAGAGTGTACCTTACTAGGACCAGGCTTCTCCTAGCTGTGTCCTTCCTCAGTAATAGTCATCAGCCCTGTGCATTGGCTGACTTCTGCTCCATTGATAGCATCCAGCATCTGCAAGAATTCTGTCTCTACAAATTCTTCTTCAGTTGAAAATAGCCCAATGTAGGCTTTAGCTTCATCTTCTTTTTTTGACTCTGATGAAGAGGAGTCAGTCTAGCTCTTTTGCTTCTTGGTAACAAAGGATTTCTCCTTCTTGCCCTTTTGCTATTTTTTCTTTTTTTTCACCGGTCTCCTTTCTCTTGACAGGACAGTCTGCTATAACATGTCCTGGCTTGCTGCAACAGTAACAAACCACTAAGAAAAAGTTTGTTTACCAGGTTTAGAACCATACCTTTCCTCTTTAGAGGATTTCTTCTTGCCCTTATAGTAGTCATCCTTGAGGTAAGAAGAAGTGGATGGCCTACTTCTCCAGTTCTTTTTTATCAATAATCTATGGAATTGCCTAGAAAAGGCAGCAAAATCTTCATCAGAGTTGTGACAGTCTGATGTGCTGGAGTCTGAACTTTCTGAGTCAGTTCAATCAATTTTCCTGGGAGGAGAAGGAGTCTTTCTCCTGCCCTTCCTTGAGGCTTCAACTTTGAAGGTTACTGATTTATCTTTGACTAAAGACCTATTGCTTTTCTCTTCTTCCTTTCTGGCTGTTAGCTGCATTTCATAAGACAGCAATTTTCCAAACAAAGTTGGTGGAGGAGTATCTGCAAGTCTGGCTACTTATCTGATGACACAGATTTTGGTGTCCCAGTCTTTGGTTAATGATCTGAGAAACTTATCATTTAGTTCATATGTGCTGAAGACTCTGTCATAGGTCCTCAGCTCATTGATAATTCTGAAGAACTGGTTATAGCACTCAGCTTTGCTTTCTGTCTTGGCTTGCCTAAAACTCTCATATTCTTGATTGAGCATAGATTTCCTATCCTCCCTTACTTCTTCTGTCCCCTCCATGTAGACAATCAATGTGTCTCACATCTCCTTAGATGTTTTGTAGTGGATTAAATTTCGAAATGTAAAATCATCTATGGCACTAACAATTATATTATGTGCCCTCTTGTCCAAAGTGGTTAAGATGATCTCATTTTTGGTCATCTCAGAATAACTCTTTGGAGTTTTTAGATTTGCATCTAGAACTGATGTCTTCATAGGGATGAAAGGCCCTTATTGAACTGTGATGTAAATTCTAGGATTAGATGCTTCCATGAATAATCTGACCCTCTCTTTCCATATGCCAAAAGTTTCCTTTCTACAAATAGGAAGCTTCATGGATCCAAGTTCTTTGTGATTTTTTCCTGAACCCATCTTGGCTTTCTAATAACTGCCTTGGAGATCAGCTCAGATTGTTAAGTATCTTTTTGTTCAACCTCCCGCTGATACCACTTGAAAGAATTGATTTCAAGAACCACTAGACACCCAGAGGGGGGTGAATAGGTTCAATTCAATAATTTTGGGTAGTTAAAAGTTTAACACAGTACTACTAATTATACTACATCAATCTCAGCACAGATAATCTGCAAACCCAGCAAACACAGCATACACAGTATAGTACACACAGATTTATAGTGGTTCTCCAATTTATGGGTTCATCCACTTTCTCCCTTCGCCTATCTAGCAGTATACTAGATTGGGCCTAACTCCCTTTTTCTCAGATCCTCAGATCTTAAAACTCAGAACCCCAAATGGCTCCTACAACTCATACTTTTGCAAGTCCTATAACTCAGATCCTCAAGATATTATAGCTCAGATTCTTCCCAAGAACCCTACCTCAGTGTGATTCCATACTCCTACCACTCAGGCAATCAAGCCCTAACTCAGCCCTTATAATTGCAGGCCTACAACTCAGAGAAATTACTCTCCTTTACTCAGATCTATGAATAGATTTTACATAAAATTGAAAAGGTATATTGTAAAATCTTCACCCAGATAGAGGGAGAGGTGAAGTCTTCCTGACCAGATCTTGATTGATCTGTCTTCTTATGATCCTTGCTACAAAGGATCTGATCCAACCTCACTTAGCTTATTCAAAGCTTCTTGAAAATAGAAAATTAAGGTTGATCTTCTTGAGAAATTGGATTCGAAACACGTTCCAGTTTCTTTCTCCCAATAGATTTGAATCTGTAAACTCTGACAGATCTGATGAGATACTGTCTACTTTAGAAGTTCTTCTTTCTTTTTATTATCTGTGTTTCTCCTTTTTTCTAATAGAACATCTCCTTATATAGATCATGCCAGAGGTGACCGGATGATCCGGTTAATAACTTACATCTGACAGTTCTGATAGCTTTGTCAGTTCTGGCAACTGTCAAGTCCTCGATCTTGAGATCTGTTACTTAGAGTATTTAACTCAGCTTATAGTGTCGAGACACAAGTATAGTATGTGTCAATATTGACGAAGTATGTGTCGACACAATTTCCAAGGTATCGACAAAACTCCTTTTGATGTTGTTGACAAACTTCAGAAACTGTCGACACAGCTCATTATTTAGTCTCAACACAACATTTATAGAATGTGTCGACACAAGTTCTATGTGTCAACACAAGTTCTATATGTCGACACATCTTCTCCATTTATAACTGATGTCGACCCAAGTCCTGTGTGTCGACACAATTCTTCTGTTAATGTCAGCACTTCAAGTCTAAGTGTGTCGACACTAGTCCTGAGTGTCGACACAGCTGTTGTCGACTCAAATTTTGTGTGTCTACACAAGTCTTGTGTGTCGAAACAGCCTTGCTTCTAGTCTCGACGCTGCTCCTTCAAAGGTGTTGACATATTATAAGTGTATCGACACTTTTGTACTTAGAATATTTCCTGCATTCTTTAGCTTGCACAAGTAAACTCATACCATCAAATACAAACTGATGTATATCATTGAATTAAGTGAGGCTTATCCAAATCAGGTACACAATTTCCAATATACCCAACATGATGCAAACCTTATTCACCCCCCCCCCCCCCCTCTAAAGTTGACCACATGATCCAACAAGTGGTATCAGAGCCAGGTTATTCAAAAAAATGGCTTCACCACCGGAATAATGGCCAACCCTGATCTCGAATCTATATGTGGGGATGAAATGTTATACACCGAAAAAATCACTAGTACTACCGTTATTTTTAGGCAAAAACTATGAAGGATGGAAAGTCTTGATGAGAAAATTTCTTATAAGTCTAGACATAGAAGTGTGGAACATAACGTGTATCAAGCCGCCAAATAATCTAACTAAGCATGAATGTCATATAAACGCTAAAGCTATGAATAGTTTATTTTGTGGGCTTGGTCAGGAAATCTTTAAACTCATCTATATCCTACCCACTATATATGATATATGGAAATTTATTGAGTCTACTTATAGTCCTCTTTCTGCAGTTGATGAGACTGAGCAATTTCGCATGCATCCAAGTGAAGAATCAGATGGAGATCGGTTCCTAGAGAAAGACATGGAAATCACATCACCGGAGAGGGAAGTTGAAATCTCAACTAGGGATGAGGAAACTCACAAAGAAAGCAAAGAAACTCAATACTCCAATCGTGCCCCATCCAAGTGCACTGTAAGAAAGTTAAACTCCCCTCTTGTATGCAATTCTATTTCTACATTGAATATTCTAGATGGCATTAGACGTAGAATTAAGAAACTAAAAAGTATTAACTCAAAACTATATTTAGAAAATAATCGCTTAAGATCTAGTGTAAATGTAGAATCTATCGCTATCGTGCCTAATTATCATGCATGTTCTTTAGATAACAACTCTATACCTTATATAGATTGTGATAAATCAAATAAAAAACACATAAGATTTGTGAAAAGGTCCTCTCTCTGCAAAAGAACAAACTAAGAAAATCTATCTAGAAGAATCGCCGTTAAAAGGAGATTGTGCTAGATGCAATGATTATAAAAATGAGATTAAAGAGATGGATGAGACGTTAGACAAATTCAGGAGTAAGTATGAAGCCCATATTGAACCGGTCACTCTACTTTTAAGAATAGCACAATTGCGTACATTAGAGCTAGACAGAATCTCAAAATTAAAAATAAAGAATTAATTGCAAAAATCAACGTGTTTAAGGAAATTATATTGAAAAGCTCACAACACACAACTCCTAAGTTTCAAGTAAAACCCGAAAGCATGTTGAATATGAATGGTCATATAATAACTGAATCAATCAATGGGAGTAGAAAACCCCTAGCTCAAGCAGGAAAAGCTCCTAAACATACAAATCACCTCTACCTACAAAAACCAATTACTCTCTTCTTAAAATTAAATGAATGTAAATTCCTTTCTAAAAACTACTACTCTATGAATCCATATGTTAAGCAAAATAATGTTAACTTGAAGAACAATTGCAATATATGTAAACCTCCAATGCAATATTATCCAATTAATGATCATCACAGAAAGACTCATAGAAATCTAAATGAATTTTTGCAACATAAGAATAACGTTAAACCAAAATATGAATGGAGACCCATCATTCAGAATAGAGCACACATGTAACACCCCTGATTTTTCGATGTTTATTTTAATTTCTTTAGTGGCGTATTTATGACGTCAGGGCGTTACGTTGATGCATAGTTGATGAGTATCATTTCTGGAGTGTGACTTTTGCTCATTGGTATAAAAGATTTTGACTTAGAATATTAGCATGGCTAATTTCTAGTGTGTTTTTGAAATTTCCCTTGCAAACCGGGTTTATTTTGGAACTCGGTGGAACCTTTTAGGGATATTTGGTGTTTTGACTTTGAGGAGTTTATACCTTAGTTTTGTTTATCGAATCATAATTTCGACTTCACCGTTGGTTTTGTAGTATTGGTATTTAATCTCGGAGCGAATTTCATGAAAATCCAAGTTGATTCGAGTTTTTGGGTTATTTTGACGTTTCATTATTAATAACTATATTATATTATATCATATGTATATATTATATTATATGTATCTAATAGATAAAATATTACATATTATATTATATGTCTATAATATATAATATATTATATGTAATATTATATTATATATATAAAGACTCAAGGCTGAACCCTATTCATTATTTTCTTCCCCAAGCCATCGGACCAAAAGTGCGGAAGAAAGGAGGGCGACAGGTTTCTTAAGACCTTCGACTGCCGCTTGTAGGAGTTCTGGTGCTCAGAATCATCTGCGGAGGGTAGATCAGGAAAGCTCTCACCGAGATCTATGCATTTGTGGTAGGTAATTTTGTTTTC
This sequence comes from Platanthera zijinensis, assembly GCA_039513925.1. Lineage (NCBI taxonomy): Eukaryota > Viridiplantae > Streptophyta > Magnoliopsida > Asparagales > Orchidaceae > Platanthera > Platanthera zijinensis. The sequence continues at coordinate 111,127,830 of CM077091.1, forward strand.
TTGGACTTTCGCATTAGGGTTTTTAACCTTGACTCTCGTTTGCCCGGTAAGGTCTCAGGAATCATTGCCTAAGAGTTCTTGCGGCCAATCCTTAGAGCGGAGTGCTTGTGAGGCCGGATTCCTATAGATCTTTAGGCAAGTGGTGGTTTGCTCCCTTGCCTAGCCTCTTATAAAAAAATTATGTTTCCTCCTCTGAATTTTTGTTTAATCCAGGGTGTATCTTGGATAGCATAATAGTAATATTTATTTTCTTTCTCCTTACTGTGTTGTTGTAGAGTATTTCACCTGTGTTTGGGCTCTTGTCTTGTCTACCCCTCCCTTTCTCTTAATTTTTGGAACTTATTCATGGTCTAAGTTTAGCTATTATCAAAAGTTAGTAGTCTATTAACCTATGCTAGATAAGAGAGTTTCTGTCAGGAATCTGCCAAAAAGCATTGAGTGCGTCGAGTGAAGGCTTGGCGTTGAGTGAAAAGCGTTGAGTGCGTCGAGTGTTGGCTTGGCGTTGAGTAAAAAGCATTGAGAGCGTCGAGTGAACAAGATGGCGTTGAATGCTTTGAGTGTTAATGTCTTTGGCGTCGAGTGCGCAGAGTGAACTCAGCTAGGCGTTGAGCGAACTTAGCTAGGCATTAAGTGAACTCAGCTAAGCATCGAGTGCGTTGAGTGAATCTACTTTGGCATCAAGTGCATTGAGTGAATATTCCTTGGCATTGAGTGTGTTGACTTAATCAGGCTTGGCGTCGAGTGAATATACTTTGGCATCGAGAGCATTGAGTGTAGTCGTTAATGTCGAGAGCATTGAGTGAAGCAGCTAGGCGTCGAGTGCTTTGACTGTATCTGTCCAAGCGTCGGGTGAATTCAGAGCCTTGGTTTAAGCTTCGAGTGAATTCAGAGCCTTTTTTTAGGCGTCGTGTGGATTCAGAGCCTTTGTTTAGGCGTCGAGTGAATTCAAAGCCTTTGTTTAGGCATCGAGTGAACTCAGAGCCTGTGTTTTGGCATCAAGTGATCTTAAAGCTTGTGTTTTAGTAATTTTAATATGTCCATCAAGTGACTTTGAGTTCGTCAAGTCATATTCATCGAGTTTAACTTAGTAACTTTTGGTTTTCTTCCTTTTTGCATCACCATGAAAATCTGATGCTAAGCCTTGGGTTTTTTTAGTTTATTTATATAATGCATGGTTGTTTGTGGCTAAGTTGGCAGTGGATAAAGGACCACCAATAAGATGCCAGTTTGTGAATCATTACACCGGTGGGTTTTCTTCTCTTCTTATGGACTGTTGGGTTATGTTGGACAATGTGGACACCACCCCAGTGCCTTTTTGAGATGTTTGGTATAAAGGTTGGTGTTGGACAATATGGCCCCAACCTAGTACCGTTTTACCAATATTAATGATTCACGTGTTTTGAGCTGATTAGTCTCTATTGTGTGTGTGTGTGTGTGTGTGTGTGTGTGTGTGTGTGTGTGTGTGTGTGTGTATATATATGCACATATGTTCATATGCATGCACTTGCAGATTTTATAGAAGCATGGATTCATTTCACACTTGGTGTACCCTTTCTTATTACTTTATTTGAGAATTCTTCTTTGCCTATTAAAGTATGACTTTTTGCTGCGATTGGACAACTTTTCTTTGTATAAGGGTTGGTAACCCTTTTGTCTCTTTTGAATATTGCTATTAATGATCTTTGATTATCACTTATATATTCTTGTTGAGGTATTCTTTTCTTTTGAATTCCTCGGGCTCGGAGCAGTAGCCAGTTGAGCGGCTTGGGTTGGTAGTTGCTGGTGTTCTGCAGTTGTTGTAGTTGTCCTGTCCTCACCATCATGAGGTAGTTTTGTCATTTTTTGTTTTTAGTTCAGACATACATGCCTTTTTGGTGGGTTCGTGTCAGGTTGTTGATGCCCACTGGAGATTTGGTAGAATGATAAGTTACTTGCTAGCTGCTAAGTCTTTTTTTGATGATTTGTTGGGTTACTTTATCTCTGGGAAGGTTTTATATTAGGATTGCATGTTAGTTATTTTAAGTGTAAAAGTATCATTATGACTACCTCATTCATAGCATATTTCAAGCCAAGTCAATCTATTTTAACTACGTAAAAAAGGCTCTTTCTATATTAGTATTAAGTCTAGAAGTATGCATATCATGAGTTGTCCTATTTGGATGTTTATACGCGTGTAGGATGTCAATCTATATAAACAAAGTATTTTCCACAGCGTATATTCATATTTGTTACTCGTGGACTAGTTGTCGAGTGATACGGCCGTCAAACTTAACTAAAACATGTTTTCTTCTTAATAACTTGAGAATTTCATATAAAGTGTTAGGTTCGAGTTCTTGCCTGAGCGCATGCAGTTATCCCATGCACGGCGTGGCATTACAATGCGTGTTTTCTCTTACTCTGATATATCGTTTAAATGCATCGAAAATGCGGGTTGTAACAACACTTTCCACTTAAAAGGGTCCATTCATCGTCACCTCCCCACGGTATATCACGTTGTGTTTGGGTACCCAATGGAACTGTCACCTCTGGATCCTTTTGGATACCTAAATCTCTTATCTATTAGCATTCACAATCTGCGTGAAGTAAGTTCCAAAAGAACTACACGATATCTTACTTAACGATATGTCTACTAGGTTGTCTTTTTTTTCTTCTTTCTTTTCATATTTTTGTAAAAAGGTTTATCATAGTGTGTTTTTTTGTCTCTGTTCTATGACTTGAACTAGCACGATAGATAGTCTCACGAGAATAAGAAGAACAATAATAGTCATGATAAGCAGAGGTGTTGACACAAATCCAATTAACAGAAATAAAGCTAATTCCATAACTGATATTAAGCAATGGCAAGACAGTTCAACCTATTTTATTACAGAATAAAATATATATAAATAAAACGAAGAAAGCTACTCCTCTGAAGAAGTAGAAGAAGTTGAAAGTATCTAGCGTCTACCTAAATCGCCTAGAGGGGGTGAATAAATGATGTTTGTGTCTTTTTGCGGAATAAAAAGTATCTAAAAATTCAAGCACACAAACACAGAGATTTATAGTGGTTCCTCGTATTGGGTACGTCCACTGTCCCGCCTCGCCTATCTACCACAAATAGATAGATTCAGCTACTTCACCTTTCTCAGATTATCACAATCTTACAACTCGGAGCAACGCTCCTACACCTCGGAGAACAAACTCTCCTATATCTCGATCCACAACCAGATCTACACCTCGATCAACAAACCGGATCTACAAACTCGATCCACTAACGGATCTACAAATCTAGGAAAAAGCTCCTACAAGAGTAAAAACAAGTTTTATAAAAACAATAAAAAAAATTGTATACTTCCAGATCTGAAATCTTCAAGGTTCTTCCTTCTTGAACACTAAAAATCTTGGTGAAGAAGGTTGAGGAAGAAATCCCGAGAGAACTTTTATCTGAAAATAATAGAATCAAACACGATCAAGTAGATGTTGAAGAAACTATGAATCTTGGATCTGTCGATTCTTTTCTTCTTGGAACCGCTGGATCAAGAGATGAGTAACAGACAATTACAATGAAGACGGCACGGCTTATCCCGATTTAAAAAGTGCGAAGGCGATTCAGAATAAAATTCTTCTGTGAGGGTTAGCAATTCCTCTGAAAAGACTATTTATAGAACATCGTCTAACGGTCACAAATCATTAAGGAACGATCCACGTGGATCAATCATGAGGAACTTAGATTAAAATTGAAATCCGTCAGACAGATTTAAAACAAAATTTCTACAACTCCATTTCTCGAGAAGAACTTGATTTCTCTAGAAATCATTTGCTTTCTCGAGAAATGACATGGCTTTCTCGAGAAAAGACTTAACGAAAATTCTTTGAAGTGAAATACTGATTTCTTGAGAAGGAAATGATTTCTCGAAAAAAGTACTTAGCGCAAATTTAGAACTGAAGGACTGATTTCTCGAGAAATGAATTGCTTTCTCGAGAAATGTCCTGATTTTCTCGAGAAATTTACTTAACAAAAATTCTGTGAACTGAAGGACTTATTTCTCGAGAAAGATTTGATTTCTCGAGAACTACTTGCCTTTCTCGAGAAATGAACTTGGTTTCTCAAGAAATCTTCAGAGCTTTTCTCGAGAAAAAGGACTTCGATAGTTTTTGAGAATTTTTTGAGAAGTCTTAAGCTTTTTCAAGAACAGCTTTACTTTCTCGAGAAATATACTCAGACTTCTCGATAAATACACTTCATTTCTCGAGAAATGGACAAAGAGATTTTTCTAGAAAAATTTTCTTTTCTTCTTTGTAGAAAACTAGCAACCCTACCTTTCTTCCATGCTTTAGTACTTAGAAATAAAGTGCATCCCAATAGAGAGGTTACACATGAGTCAACACCATGGAGCACACAATGAGGGATTACATTACATAGTCCTGTGTTTAGTGACTCATTGTAAACTGACATTGGTCTACACTTAGCAATAATGACCTGCAAGCACTCAACTAAAGAATAGCATCAAATACATACTTAATTCATCTTAGTTCAAGGGTGACTTCATACAAATCTAGGTTATTGTGGATACAATACCCAACAATCTCCCCCTATTTGTAGAAGTCAAAACCCTCTACACTAAGGTGAATTATAACAAGATAATCAAAGAATTAACTAACAAATAAAATAATATATGTAATGAGAAACAAGAGATAATAAGATCATCAAAATTCAAAATTATATATATATATATATAGAATTTGTCCATAGGTATATCTTGGTCCACAAAATTCTATAAAACTGACAATCATAAAATTATTTGAACTATTGTTGGTGTTGTCTTTCCTTCTTCTCTTGTTATCTCTTCTGATAACTAAAGGGCTTGGGATAGTACTTTGGAGGTCGAGGAGGAGCAATAGGATTATTACAGCCATATTCACGATCATAAATCCTTCTTTTTGTCATTGACTTCTCATATAGCACCCACTCCTTGTGACTGTAATGATCATCTTTATTTTCATTAAATTCCACTACCAGCTTCAGAGTATCCAGAATAAGAGACTTAGAAGTTGGACTCCAAACTTCAGCAAATTCTTGTTCTTTCCTTTTAGCAACACCTTGACTAGGGATAGATCTGTTGGCACAGGCACCATCACCATATTTCCTTTTCTTTGGCACTGGCATTTCAGGAGGTAGATCTTGAGGAAACTCTGGCTGCTTAGATGTCCAGACTTGAGAATTATCTTCAGGAGGAGCTTCATACTATTTAGGTCAAGGAGAAAAAGTAGGCTTACAAACATTAGGATCAAGATGAGGAGGTGGAGCAGCATTTGTGTCAACTTGAAAGCCTAGAAAGATCTGATTGTGCATCCACATAGCAGTCTCAAAAGTATAGATGTTTACACCTAATTTAATCTGTTTTTTTTGCACTTGTATTGATTTCTTGCAGATGATTGTCCCACTGGGTCTTCATCTCTTGAACTTTGCGATCTAGATTTTCTTTCACCTCTTCCTCCCCCTTTCTGACTTCTGCAGATAGAGTCTCTATTGCATCTTCCTTAAACTTTCCAACTTCTTCATAAGTTTTGAAGTTCTGTTGTTCAGTTTTCTTCAGCAATTGGATCTGATTGTTTGATACAGGGACTGCTTGATTCATGACTTCACCAACACTAGTAATAGTGTGGTCTAAAGCCTTTCCACCAATATTTAGCACTTTTTTGAATTCATCTGTATTATGTTGGATTTCAGCAAATCCCTTACTCATCTCTTTCTCAAGAGCAGTTATTTTTTCAGTCACTTCTTTGAGAGACCTGTCAAAGTACTCTCTTTGCTTAGTCAACAGAGATTCAATCTTACCTAATAGGGTATCATCAGGAATGATTTTAGTTGGAGGAGGTGGAGGAGGTAGAGCTGGAGTTGTCCATATAGTTATTTCTTCAATAATAACTGAATTATTGCCTCTTTGGGCAGAAGTCATTACATCCCCTTCCTCACCAAGAATAACAGGCATAGAGAAATCTAAGTTTTTGAGAGGAGGGTCTGCAGGTTTTGTAGTAACTGCATCCTCATCAAAAAGTAACAACACATTCTCCCCCTCACTTTGTGCCTTGGACTGAGAATCTTCTGGGGTCTCTTCATGAGTCTCTCCAGGGATCTCTTCAGGAATATTTTCAGGAGACTTTTCAGTAGTATTTTCAGGAGAGATGAACAGGGGATCATCTGAAGTTAGATTTTCTATCATTCTATCAGTATCAGTTATAGTAGTATCCATTTGAGCATCATCAAGATTTTCTTGATCAGAGGAGTAGTCAATGTCCATACCTGAGCCACCATCATACACAGAGGTGCTCTTCTCATTATCAGACTGAGCTTGACTTTCCTTTTTTACTGCTAAATCATTAGCAACAACTTCCTCTACAACCTGATCTGAAGGAACATTTGACGGGAGCTCTGTTTCTGGTACCTCAGCTTGTTGATCTTCTTCATGAACTGAAGGAGCAGGCTCCCCCTCAATAGCTGCACTAGATGTGCCAACTGTATCAGGAAGAAAGGGAGATGAGGTCCTGTCTTCATCATCTACTATCTTTGGAACTCTTGGAGCTTGACTTGTCTTTGGAATTCTTATTTCCCATCTATTGATGGAGGAGAGTGTGACTTTCTTCAGGTGGTATATGTACACACCTTTGGACAAGTCAAACACTTCAGGATGCACTTGATTGAGATAAAGAGAAATGATCCTTGCATAAATAGGTGTCTTATGCTTTCCTTAATCTTATCAAAAAGCATGTGTCCCCATTGGAATTTTTTTTGACACACTACAATAGTTAACATCCAGAAGAAATCAGAAGATATGTATTCAAGTGAACCTATTTTATAGAGAAGGACTTTTCCTAGAATGTCGGCCAAGAGCTTGCTCTTATCATTTAGATACTGTCTTCAAATGGAAGTAGTGGATTGGGAGAGACCACAAAAGGATAGAGCTCTGGAGTAATCTGGTTCTTCTAAATAGTCTTCCTCATTAATAGAAGATAATCTTAGAAATTGTGTTAAGGTGGATGGCTTCATCTTGATCTTCAAGTTTTTTACAGAACTTTCCAATAATTTCCCAGACCTTTTAAGTTTGGCATTTCTAAAGAACTCTTCTACCTATGGAATCAGGACTTTGCAAGGATGCTCAAGAATGAAGGTGAGGCTGGCGGATTCAAGAAGTAGAATAACATTCCTGAAATCATTGGAAATGTCTTCGATACCTGAGCGAACGAACTCACTGCCCATGCCAATCTTTATAGTAGGAGCCATCGATGGAGAAGAATGAGAAATTTCTGATTTTTCGGAGAAGAATCGATGGAGTTTGCGTGAAGAGAGACGGATACCTTCGGCAAAACTAAAGCATTTTTTTCTCGGGAAAGCTTTTTCGAATTTGTGGATTTGCGTATTATATAGACTCTTCTATTTATGTAAAATTAAAAAATTTGGAGAATAATGAAAGGCGTACCTGAGAATGGCAGTTCGAATTCTTCAAAAGTTTAGGTAAGCAGATTTATGCATTTCTCGAAAAGTCTATAGGTTTCTCGAGAAATTGATTTAAGTTTCCGAGAAATCTGATATTTCTCGAGAAATAAGCAAGTTTTCTGAGAGATCTTATATTAATCGAGAAATAAGTATGTTTCTTGAGAAATCTGATATTTCTCGAGAAATAAGTATGTTTCCAGAGAAATCTGATATTTCTCGAGAAGTCCAATAAATTTTCGAGAAATCTAGTAACTTTCTGAGAAATATAAGTTGTTTCTCGAGAAATCCATTACTTTTTCCGAGAAATCTATGAAGCTTTCCGAGAAATCCATTTCTGAGCTTTGAATTTATCTGAAGGTTGTTGAGTAAGAATTCTCTTGGACTTTACTTAGTGGATGATGTTGAATCTTCTCTTGATTTCAAATATGAGCTTTTTAGGACTCCATGTTAAGCATACCAAGTTTTGTCTTGAAGAAGGAGAAATTGGCCTCGTTTAGTGGCTTCGTGAAGATATTTGTAACTTGCTTGTCCGTCGGGACATAGCTGGGGGCTATGTCCTTGTTCTCCACATGCTCCCGGATGAAATGGTATCGCACCTCGATGTGCTTGGTCCGGCTGTGGGAAACTGGATTATTTGCGATTGCAATTGCGCTAGATGAGTCGCAAAACATCAGAATTTCTCTAAACTTCAAATTGTAATCTTCAAGTTGATTTCTGATCCATAGAAGTTGTGTGCAATAACTACCCACAGAGATATACTCTGACTCAGTAGTAGATGTTGTCACACAATTCTGCTTCTTACTGCTCCATGAAATAAGCCGTCTTCTAAGAAATTGGCACGTCCCGGAAGTGCTTTTTCTATCATCACTGCTACCTGCAAAATCAGCATCTGAAAATCCAATTAGTTCGACATCATTACTTCTTGGGTACCATAAGCCAAGATTAGGTGTGCCCTTAAGGTATCTTAAAATCTATTTTGTAGCGACGTAATGAGATTCCTTATTGTTCACCTTATATCTAGCGTAGACACATGTTGAAAGCATTATATCTGGTCTACTATCAGTCAAGTAGAGCAAGGATTCAATTATGCTTCTGTACTTGATTTCATCAAAAGGTTTCCCTTTCTCATCCTTGTCCAGAGACACAGTTGAACCCATTGGAGTCCTCATAGTGGATGCGCTCTCCATTCTGAATTTCTTAAGAAGCTCCTTGGTGAACTTTGACTGATAGATGAAAATTCCATCTTTAGATTGCTTGACCTGAAGTCCTAAGAAAAACTTCTGCTCTCCTATACTACTCATTTCAAACTTCCCTTGCATAAGTTTGGAAAACTTCTTACAAAGGTTGTCTTCTGTAGAGCCAAATATGATGTCGTCGACATAGATTTGCACTAGTAGAATCTTGTCTATCTTTCCCTTTGTGAACTTGTTCTCAAGAAGAAAGCTAGACAATATCTCATACCAAACCCGGGGAGCTTGCTTTAACCCGTATAAAGCTTTATTTAAAAAGTAAACATAGTTAGGAAATTTAGAATTGACAAACCTGGGGTTTGTGCTACGTATACTTCCTCTTTTAGATCCTCGTTGAGGAATGCTGACTTTACGTCCATTTGGTAGACGGTGAAGCCTTTGAGGGCAGTATATGCAAGAAACAACCTTGAAAGTGATGATAGATACAACTCTAGAGGGGGGGTGAATAGAGTATTCAAAAATTATAACACCCTACTCAACTCCCTTAGAGTTAATTTGCAGAATAAGTTTATAGATATTTGAAACCCTAGAGCCTAACACAAAGTGTAGTGCACAAGAGAGAGCTAACTGTAATTATAGTTAAGCTTGGGTCCTATCACAGCAACTAGCAATCCTAGTTATTTCTACTCACAGCCACAGTGCAATAAATTAAATCAGCAACACAGACGACACAAGAAATTTTATAGTGGTTCCCTCTAAATAGGTACGTCCACTCTTCTACCACCCTGGTAGGAATCCACTACAGGTTTTTGTTCAGGTGCCCTGCCACCAACTGATCTGCTTCAGGTAGATCAAGTAGACCCTTTGAGCTTTTGATCAGGAGCTCAAAATCTAACACAGGTTTTTGATCAGGTGCCCTGCCACCAAGGTTTCACTATTGAAGGGAGTAATAACCCTTTGTACAGGAGGTTGAGAGAGTTAAAGTTTCTTCTCTATTGTTAAAACAGATTAGAGAAGCTAGTGGATTGCATAGAGCTAGAAAGCTCTAAAGAATCAAGGCTCCCCCTGGATTAGAGAATATCCAGGAAGGAGTCTTGCTTCAGGGTGCAGGAACTCTTCTGAACAAAGACAAAGAACTGTCTTGGAGTTCTGAAGGAGAAGCTTGAAGAAGATTCTTGATTTGGAAAAGGTGTTCTTCTTCAATCAGCTTCCTTTCTTCTTCTTCTTCTTCTAAAAGCCTCTGAGTGAAAGTCTTCCTGTGAGCAGGATGAACTCAGGATGAAGAAGAATGCTGAAGAGATTTGATCTTCTCAGTTGAATGTGAATTTCTGAGAGCTGTAGATCTCTATGCTGCTGAGAGAAAACTTTTTGTATTTGAGTATTGTATGTCTATGTCTTTTTTTTCTTCTTTCAAAGGAAGCTCTTTATATATGAGCCTTTTCAACGGCTCTAATTTGAGTTTGAATCTTGTCTTCTTCTGAAATCTGCAAACTGGGCTGCAAATAGCATAAAGCAAAAACAAATCCTGCAGACAGATATCCTATATGAGGATAAAGCTTTCTAAGAAGCAGCAAATAAATCTGATAAAAGAATACTAGAGAAAGTCACATCAGAAGAAACTCTTTACGGCCAGAGAAAACTTTTTGAGTCTAACGGCTATAAAGGATAGCATGGCAGATAAAGCAACAGGATATGTCAACTAATAAGACAAACAAATTTATCAGAGAAAAGCTTAACTTATGCATAAAGAAGCAAGCAAGTATTGCTTAGAAATGATAGCATAAATTTACTGAAATAATCTTTTATAAAATATGTCAAATAAATATGAAATAAATCATAGAATAGAAGAGGACAAAATTACTAAAGACATACAGCAGAACGTCGAACGACCCTCGGAGATCGTCGACCGAAGCACAGAGATCGTCGACCTATCAAACAGATAGTCGAACGATACAGATAGTCGAACTATTAAAGCAGATAGTCGAACTACCACAGCAGATAGTCGACCTATCAGAACAGATAGTCGAGCTATCAGATAGTCGACCTATCAAGACAGATAGTCGAACTATCAAGCAAACCAGATAGTCGACCTATCAAACAGATAGTCGAACTATCAAACAAAACAGATAGTCGATCTATCAAACAGATAGTCAAACTATCAGATAGTTGAACTATCCAAGCAGATAGTCGAACTATCAAACACAACAGATAGTCGACCTATCAAGACAGATAGTCGAACTATCAAGCAACACAGATAGTCGACCTATCAAACAGATAGTCGAACTATCAGATAGTTGAACTATCCAAGCAGATAGTTTGAACTATCAAGAAATCTGTCTGGTCAAAAGAAGTCGAGCGGGGTTCGACGATCGGCGAGGCAGATTCCACAGAACGTCGAGCTAACAAGAGTTGAACTAACTCAGAGATAGACGATCTGCTGACAGACAAACGTCGACCAACTGATAGATGATCGTCGAACAGTCGATAGACGATAGTCGAGCGGCGTTCGACCATAGTCGAACAAAAAACAACTTAACCAAATTTTCATCTGGATAAGTGACAACTCTATAACTAGAGCAAACTAACTAAACAACTAACCTTTGACCATAGATAAATCTTGGGTCAAGAGACTAAAAGAGAAGACTGAACTCAAATCCAAACTAGGGTACCAACAAACCTAATCGCTTCGAGCCGAGCCACTGGATAAAATATCTAGTCAAAGTCGATCCCCTCTTCTTGTCTATAACCTTGAGCTACAAGCCTGGCTTTTTTCTTGATAATTACTCTGTGTTCATCCAGCTTGTTTCTGAATATCCACCTTGTGCTAATCACGTTCTGTCCCTTTGGCTTGGGCACAAGCTCCCAGACTTTGCATCGTTCAAACTGGTTGAGCTCCTCTTGTATTACCATGATCCAAAAGGCATCTTTGTTTGCTTCCTCGAACTTCTTTGGTTCAACCTGAGACAGAAAGCTGAGATGCAAAATTTCATTAGTTGTACCTCTTCTAGTTCTAATGCGGATGCCTGACTCTCCAATGATCTGATCAACTGGGTGATCTCTTAGGTGCCTGAGCCCTAAGTTCCTTGCTCTCCCTCCAGCAGGCTCTGTAACATCTAGTGCCGCCTTTATAGGTTGAGGCAATTCTTTCTCTATGGGTTCTCCATCCACCAAGCATAGATCTACGAGCTTGACTGAGCTTGGAGCTTCTTCCTTAACATTTTCATCCAAGATTAGTTCCTTGAACCTAGTACCTGCATCTGCACCAATAACACTAGACGAGCTGCTATGAAGCATGCTAGTCTCATCAAATACAACATTTATTGACTCTTCTACCACTAAAGTTTTCTTATTAAAAATCTTATATGTCTTACTATGGCTACTATATCCTACAAAAATACCTTCGAAACACTTTTCACTAAACTTTGTGCAGTAATACTTCCCATTATTAAGTATGAAGAATTTACTTCCAAAGATTCTAAAGTAGAACAAAGTCGGTTTTCTTCCCTTCAATAGCTCATAGGGGGTCATACGATAGTTTTTGTTAATGAGTGCTCTATTTTGCACGTGACAAGCCGTGTTGACTGCTTTAGCAAAGAAGTACTCTGGAAGTGAAGCGTCATTCAACATGGTTGTACATGTTTCAATTAGGGTTCTAGTCCTTCTCTCAGTAACTCCATTTGGTTGTGGAGAGCGCGGGGAGGAAAACTCATGAAAGATACATTGGCTTTCACAAAATTTTGTTATGGAACCAGACTCAAACTTTATTCTGTGGTCACTTCTAATTTTGACCACTGAGCAGTCCAATTCATTTTGAATTTGCCGGACAAAATTAGTGAAAGAATTGAAGGTGTCTGACTTATGTTTCAGAAATAACATCCAAGTGAAATGCGAGTAGTCATCAACAATTACTAACGTATAGACCTTACTGTTGGAACCGATGTTTCACATTCCCTGTGCTTGAGAATATCAAATCCCCAGTTGTGTTTGATCATGTTGTATGTAAATAGAGTGTGTAGGTTGTCAGGTGCAAGCAACAGATAAAGCTCATACGGATGCTACCGCCAGGCACTAGCACTAACGCGTCGCGCTAGCCCTCGAAGAATGTCGGGAGAAGAACGTCGAGTCTCTGGGCTACTGTCAGGCGTTAGTCTATCGCAGGTGCTAACGCGATGATTTATTTGGACCTAGCGCTCTGGATAGTTTCGGCGCTAGCTCTACTACATCGCGCTAGCTCTCGACGAGTTTCGAAGGCAGAACGTCGAGACTCTGGGCAACCTACAGGCATTAGTACTACCGCAGGCGCTAACGTGATGATTTATTTGGACCAAGCGCTCTGGATGGTTTCGGCACTAGCTCTACCGCGCCGCACTAGCTCTAGATGAGTTTCGAGGTCAGAACATCGAGCTCAGTGCTACCGTCAGGTGACTGGATTACCGCAAGCGATAACTTAACGATTTATTTGGTCTAAGCGCTCTGAAAGACTTTGGCGGTAGCACCTACCACACTGCGCTAGCCTTGTCAAATGGATGTTGCCTTTTCAGGAACGTCGCATCCTATGTTACCGCGCTACGCTAGCTCATATGAAAAGGCAAAAGATCGTTTTGAAGATTATTTTCCTATTTTGGATAATAGCTGGCACAACAAGTGTGCAAAACTACCGCAGGTGCTAGTCTTACCGCCAGCGATAGCCTGTTTTCATGAAGACGTATAAAAGCCGCTGCATTTCCTATTGTCATGACGGCTCCAAGATGAATTTTGATGAAAGGTTTCTGAACTCCAAATTTCGGCCGCCTCCTTGCACCCGTCTCCACTTGTTTTCGTCAGAGTTAAAGGAATCCTTCTCCCTCCCGTTCGTGAACGAAGAACTCCAGCGATCCAGAATCTTCATCGACCACTGATAGCCGACCGGTTTCTAGCCAACAAAGATCTAAAGCACCGGCCATAGATCGCACACCGGAGAAGTCATCAAGAGGGAGAAATTTATTTTCTTCTCATCTTTACTTTTAATCTATGTACTCTTTTTCTATTTTCTGTCTAGTTTTCGGTAAGGAAAATCGACCGGAGTGGGTCGTCGGAATCCGGGAAGGATTTCATGGTAAATCGTCCCGGGAGTGGGTCGTCGGAGTGGTCTCTAAGACCCTTCCTTGTGTGGAGGTGAAGAGTGGGCTCTAAGACCCTTCCTTGTGTGGAGGTGAAGAGTGGGCTCTAAGACCCTTTTTTGTGGAGGTGAAGAGTGGACTTGAATGCCTTTTCTGGAGGGAAACGGTGAGAGCCAACCGGTCATAGTTTGGTCGGTATATAAACCAAAAGAATCTTTATTCTCTTCATCTCTGATCTTTGATGCCATGAAGATCAATTTTTGATGTATACTCATCTTGTACTGTGTTTCATTATTGATTTAATGCAATGAAATTCTTTTCTCTGTAATTTTTTTGGCGTGTGAAATTTCTAAATTCAATAAACATTCGCAAACCTTATTCACACCCCCCCCCTCTAAGGTTGGCCACTAGATCCAACAAGTGGTATCAGAGGAAGGTTACTTCTAATAGGCTTAATAAATTGAAGTAAGATGGCCAACACTGTGCACGCTTTCACTAAGGGATAAGGTGTGAGTCGTCCTCTGCTCTTTATGGGGAGTGACTATAGTCACTAGAGGACATGGATGAAAATTTTTCTGATGACTCATAGCATGGACGTATGGGTAATGGTAGAGATAAAGTACACTGCTCCCGTTGTCAAGGTTGGTGATATCATTAACGAAAAACTACGAGATAAGTGGGATGACGCAGATAAGTTAAGATGTACAAATAATGCCAAGGCCATGAATGCATTATTCTGCGCCTTGGACAAAACTGAATTCAATAGAATCTACAACTATGAAACTGCTTATGATATATGGAGACTGTTAGAGCTGACTTATGAAGGTACATCGCAAGTTAAGGAGTCGAAGCTGTTCCGACTCGAATCTAAATATGAACAGTTCTGGATGGGGATCGATGAGGATGTGGACAGCATGTACACGCATTTCACCAAGATCATCAATGCTTCAAAGTCTCTCAGAAAGAACTTTCTAAATGGTGATCTGGTGAGGAAGATCCTGCGATCTTTGCCTCCATGCTTCAATCCTAAGGTGACTACAATTGCTGAGTCTCATGAAATCAGCACCCTGGAGATAGAAAGACATCCCAATGGGAGTTATTGGAGTCTTAGGCGCTGCTATGTAGCGCCACCGTCAAAACACCCTTCTTCAAGTGACGGTTCAAATACATTCTAGCCTCATCGAAAACCTCAAAACACATGTGGTGGAACTGAAGATTCAAGCAGAGGAATATCCCAAGGATATGAAAAAGAAGGGAATGGCACTGAAGGTA
Source organism: Platanthera zijinensis (assembly GCA_039513925.1). Lineage (NCBI taxonomy): Eukaryota > Viridiplantae > Streptophyta > Magnoliopsida > Asparagales > Orchidaceae > Platanthera > Platanthera zijinensis. Next base: position 111,142,865 of record CM077091.1, read on the forward strand.
GCACGTGAAAGAAAAGCTGTGGAAGATTCTGAGGAGGATGAGGAAAGTCACTACGTCCGAGAGTTCAAGAAATTCATGAAGAACCCTAAAAAACAGGGACAGTTCAAGAAATTCCTGAAGAAAGGAGCTGGAGAAGACAGGAGGTGGAACAAGCTAGGGAAAGAGACAGAGAGCGACGATGAGAAGTCCCAGCCGGAATGCTATCACTGCCACAAACCTGGACACCTAAAGAGAGACTGCCCAAGACTTCAAAAGGAAGAGAAGGGGAAAGAAAGCCGATACAAAGGAAAGAAGAAGGTATTGAATGTGCTTACTTGGGATGAGGATTGATCTGACAATTCAAGCACCTCAGATTTAGGGAGTGATGATGAGGCAAATCTGTGCCTCATGGGAAAGAGCCAAGAAGAATCTAATGATGAATACAGTGTCTAGATTTACACTGAGATAACCCAACCTACATACTCTAAACTTCTTCAAATTTTTGAAAATTTAGTTGATAAATTAGAAAACACGATTTCTGTGAAAAAGGCCTTAAGAGCCAAAAATAAGAAAATAAAAAAGGATTTAGAAAAATAAAAAAACGAAGTAATTAGAACCGACAAAGAAAAGATCGAGTGTCTAGAGTGTTCTCACTTGCTGACAATGATCGAAAATCAAAAGGCAAGTCTCTCCAAGTTGTCGGTAAAAACAACTAGTCTCATAAATAAAAAGAACGTCTTGGAGAAGAGACTCCAGTTATCTATTGCCAAGGTATAGGAAGGCAAGAAACTATTTTCTAATCAGTGTGTGATGCTTGTGACTGAGAACACCGCCTTAAAGGCGAGGATCCATGATCATGACTGCGTTATCCAAAAGTTTGGAGTAGGCCAAAAATCATTAAATATGTTGTTGGGTGCGCAGTGTCATGGATCTGGGAAATTTGGACTAGGATATGGAGGTCCAACATCACCACTGAGGGAAATCATTATTTTTCTAAGCTTAAGCCCAACGTGTAATGCCCCGAAACTCAAAAGAGAAACGGACAGTGCGTTTGAGCTAGTTTGGGTCCTAGTGAGGGCCACACGGCCTGGGACACGGGCGTGTCCCAGGGCGTGTCGTGCTCGGGTTGCACGATATTTCCTGAGGTCAATGAGTTACAGTCGAAGATCATGGAAGGCGGAGAACACGGCCTGAGACACGGGCGTGTCCAGGGCCGTGTCCTGCTTGAGCTGTTTGCTGGGTTATGTGGAAAGAGTTACACGACCGGGGACACGGGAGTGTCCCAGGGCGTGTCTAGCACACGGCTTGTGACACGGGCATGTCACAGAGTCGTCTTCTCTTCGGGATGGTTTGATCCCATGTCGGTTCAGGGAACATGCCCCTCAACACGGTGTGTACTGTAGTACACGGGCGTGTCATTTGTGACACAGGCGTGTCTAATCCCGTGTCCCGTTCGGGACGTGACGGTTTCAGCATCGATTGAGGAATATGGCCTTGGACACTGGCATATCACAAGCCGTGTTCGGCCCAGTAATTTGACTTTAAGAGCAAATCGTGGTCATTCATTTCCTTATTTTGGGATCCAACGGTTCAGGCCTTTCCCTGCTGGTTTACGTCTGAGAGATGAGGGTTTTCTCCCTCATTTTACTTGGGCTATTCTATTTCTAAACTTCTAGAGAGAGAGGAGAGCAAGGAAGAAGAAGGAGTGGAGATCCGGCCGCCGGAGGAATTTCGGAGCGCCAAATCGCAAATCGAGTTTAGATCTGCAAAAGCAAGGCTGTTACGGTACTTTCCATCCGAGTAGATCTTCATGCCGCCTAAGAGAAATATTAGGGTAATGATTCTCTACTTGGAGATGTGAAGTCCCCTTTCCTTTTTGCATAGGAAGCCCCCTCTCACGAGTATGCGGTGAGTTTGTGGTGTTCCTTCGGGTAGACATGAATAGTCCCTGTTGTTTTGCATGTAGAGTTAGGAATTGAAGTACGGACATAGGCATGGTGTGTGAAGCCTACCCGGACAAGTTGGTCTGTATCGGTGATGTTTCATTATGCATGAATGTTCGGAGAAGACTTCGTGCCGATAGTTGTTTTTGGGTTTTCTACGCGGTAGATTGCATCAGGGAATCTTGGAGATTAACCCCAAGGTGCACCCGAAAAACTGGGCAGAAGCGTGATTCTGCCAACTTGGTGGTCTGGGAGCCAACTTATTGGATTATACTAATGCATTGCAGGGAAGGAGCACCTCCACCCCAATAAGGGGGTGGGGTCATTATAATTTGGTCAACTTTAGCTGACCGTTACTTTTGTTTGCCACAGTTACGGTGAATTGTTCTTGCTGGTGCTGCGGAGCCTAGTGGCAAATAGCGCGCCAAAGCCCATGTTGCTGAGTCGGCCCTCGAAGGCCATGTGATATTTACTTGTTTTATTCATGTATGACCAGAATGTGTGCCGATGTTTGGAAAACACTGTTTAATTAAGTAAACTCCTGTAAGGCCATAAGGCCGGTACTTTGTATATTTTGTACGTCCATTCCTATTTTGGGTTTGTTAGTGGACATTCGTGCTTTTGGCTGGGTTCTTTCTTTGCAACTTATTAATTTGCTTCCGCTAGAATGTACTCTGCATAGGACGTCGGTTATATGTTGAATGGCTTCATTTAGTAACCAACCGGTCTGTCCATGGTATATGGCGTCGGGCCCCGACCGGACCTACTGCTATATGATATGCGACGGATAGGGGTGTTACAATTTGGTATCGGACTACCGGTTCAATCAAGCTTATTGGAATTCGTGGTCGAATATTTTTAAGGGGTGGTGAGCACATGTGTGTGCGTCATCGTAATAACATAAAAAGAAACCATGAATGTCCACTTAGGAATGAAAATACACATGTTTGAGGAACCTGCGTGTTCCTATAATTGTATTTTGCAATTTTGTTCGGTCACTAAATGGTGTTGTGTATGACTATAGGTGATCAGGAGTGGCGCAGAGCCGTCAGAACGCCCGCTTTTTGAGGAAAATAGTGCACCCAGCGACGTGCCTGAGACCCCTCTTTGTATCGACATCGTAAGAAGGGTTGTTGAAGCGGTGTTCACTATGACTAAAGCACAACATGGAAGGAATGTGGAACCCATTGTCCCTAAGGTGGTTTCAACACCGGGTGGTGTGATGGAGCATATGGCATTTAGAGGACCATTAAGTCAGCATTTGAACATGCTTTTGGTGCAGGGAGCACACTCAGTTGACGAATATTTGCTGGCATTTCTTATGATAAGGCGCTACCCGGGCTTTGAGTTGGAGAACGAGCAGTTTATAGTCGATAGATTTTATAATGGTCTACGTAGCGAGTTGTGAATTCTACTTCTAGGACCAAAGTTATTGGGATTCCGAGCCTTGGTGGAGTCGGCTAACCTTTTAGAAGTAGAATTGGGGAGCACTCACTAGATATCAGTGAGTAGGGTACCGAACCCTGCAGTCCCTTTAAGGGATGCATACCGCAGTACACAGAAAGAGAGAGTCCAAGAGAAAAAGGACTCTAATGCAAAGAAGTCGGAGTTCAAGGTGCCGACTTCAAAGTCCGGTTTCCGAAGGTAGAACATGAAGGCCAGGACTTCGGGTCCAGCCCCTTCTTCTGGTGCTTCGGGGGCAACTACAAGCCGGACCCCGGGCGCTTGTTACAATTATGGGAAGCAGGGGCATTTTGCCAGTGATTGCTGGAGAGGACGTCCAAAGTTCGAGAGTAAGCCTAGAGAGTACAACCTTGGCATTCTTGAGGCCATAAAGCAGACTTATGTGGTGACAGGTATGAGTTAGTTCAATGCAAATTAGCTTTATATATTGGTTACCTTTTCACACGTGAGCTTATGATTGGTTGGGTTAGGCTTTGTCTTGATTTTTCCTTTTTCTGAAAATCTGGCGAGAGCACTCTTCGATATAGAAGCTTCGCACTCCTTTTTGTCTGAAGAATTCATATCGCGCATCGGAGTACCTACTTCGATGGCAAAGGACAAACTGGATGTGTTGTTGTCCAATGGGTGTTCAATATGCGCGGATAGAGTCTGTGGCGTAAAGATAATGAGTGGGAGTCAGAAATTCGACTTGCAAGCGTCGTTATTACCGTTAGTGGAGATTGGCATATTTTTTGGTATGGACTGGCTCTCGGAGCAGCAAGCATACATCGATTGCAATCGCAAGGAGGTCAAGTTGGGAACCGGTCGTGAGACGACTTTTGCGGAATTGAAAGGGTCGAGCAAGATGTTGATGTCTGCTCTTCAGGTGGTTAAGGCAGTTCGTGTCGGTGCAGAGCTGTTCCTCACACTAGTGGAGGCTTCGAAGCCTAAGCCTACTTTGGACAGTATCTTAGTGGTATCCGAGTTCCCCTGACGTATTCCGGAGGAAGGCTATTTGCAGGCCGTTTTCAGAGTCTTATAAATAAGACCCAAGGGGTACCTTAGAAGGCACGCTTACTTACCTCCATGTCTTCTAGCGCTTTCTGAGGTACCTTAGTCTAGCATTTGGCTAAGGAGGGGAAGCGCTCAGTGATCTTCCGGGTGTGTGCTGGGTCCTCCTCGTCGGGCCCTTGGTCCAGTCCCTTATTCTTTCTCCTTGTCATTTTTCTTGCAGGAGAGAAGTAGGTGCGCGATCACCCCTTCCCCAAGGGTGAACTCCATCGAGACTGAATTTTCGGTTTCAACATTCAGGTACAATAAGAGTGGAGCATGGTAAGCACAGAAAATCTTCAGCGAGCTCAATGGCAGGAGAAAGGCAAGGATCAGACATATCCGACTCGCCACCCCCTCCCCCTCTCGCCACAATGGGGATGTTCGAGGACTTCAGGCAGGAAGTACTCGGCTAGGTCAGATTTGCACTTGGAGCGCGTGCCGAGTGCTCGACTCCAGCGGTCCCTGTTCTCGCAGCTCCAGCCCTTGGCGAGGACGCTCCCGGCAGGTGAGCCGGGAAGGAGGTCATCGCGGAAGGGAGAGGTGGAGAGCTCCCCGGGCGGGTGCTCTTCCCCGGCTCGGCAAGCGGCGGCAGGTTCGGCGATATGGGGGTGCGAGACCCCTCAGCCCGCTCAGTAGGGGGAGGCAGCCCCTTCAGCGAGCTGGTTTCTTCTGCTCCGGTTCCAGAGTTGTTCAGCGAGCCTGAGATGTCCTATTACACCGGGAAGGGAGACCCGGTACAGCACGTCCAGTGGTTTGAGGACGTGGTCTCGATCCGATAAATGTCAGATGGATTAAAGTGCAGGCACTTCACCATCACCCTCAAGGAGATGGCGAGAGAGTGGTTCCACCAGTTACTGGCCAATTCCATCTACTACTTCGAGGACCTGCGTCGGGGGTTCATGCTGAGGTTCACCACTTCCAATACGAGGAAGAAGGAGTCAGAGTCCCTATTCTACATCAAACAGGGGGTAAACGAAACCCTGGGGAGCTACGTAGATCACTTCTAGGAGGAGGTCACCCAAGTCCAAGAGATGTCGGGGCATACCTTGATGATAGCCTTCACCCTAGGTCTGCAACAGGGTTTCTTTTGAATGGAGCTGAAGAGGGTTCCGCCCCTCTCCTACAAGGAGTTGATGGATAGGTCGGCAAGAGTGGTTGACGGGGAGGCGTCGAACCTAGAGTTTGCCCGGAAGTTAGTCAGGTGGGCTATGGAGGATGAAAGGCCCAGAGAGGGCAGTAGTCGGGAGGAGAGGAGAGCTGAGGCCCGGTAGAGGGAGCAGCAGTAGTAGCAGCAGCCCAGATGGGGGCATTAGGAGCCGAACCATCGGCTAGGTTGGAGGCCGGAGTGGCAAGATCAAGGGCCGAGGAGTGGTAATCATGGTGGGGATAACCACCAGGGAGGCCAGAGCCAGTTCTATCCTCAAGGCGGGAGGCAAGTCCAGAGGCCACCTCTCCCCAACTAGGAGCAGGCTATGGCAATAGCCATGGGAGAGAGGAGGAGAACATTGCGGAGGAGAAGAAGGGAGGCTAGGGTGGAGTTGCCCTGCTGTGAATTCCATCAGGAGGAAGGGTACGTGGCCACGTGCCCGGAGTTCCTCGAGATGAGAGGAAACAGGGAGCAGCAACAGCAGCAAGACCGCCATGGAGTGCGGATCGAGGAGGTCCTACCTCGGGCAGAGGAGGACAGGTGTGAAGATTGGGCAGATGTGGGAACCCGGGGAGGGATCGGAGTGATCCATGGGGGGTGGGAGTCGAGGCTTACCGAAAGGCAAGTCTCCACACCATGTGCCGCAGGAGCATTGGCTCCACATCTTAGACCCCGCCCCCGGAAGAGAGAATCACCTTCTCAGTCAAGGACATGCCGGGTCATGAGGATCCCTTTTGCGATGCACTGGTCATCTAGACGGCCATCGAATATTTCACCGTCTCCTGGATCCTCATCGACAACGGGAGCTCAGTCAACGTCATCTTTAAGAAGGCGTTCGATGCGATGAAGGTGGAGTCCAGGAGGGTGCTGGCCTCGGATGGTCCCCTGTTTGGCTTCTCAGGGGAGAGGAAGGAAGTCGAAGGAGGGGTAGGACTCCATGTCTCTCTGGGAGGGCAGTCCCGCACCTGCAGGTTCATCATCATGGACGCCCCTAGTAGCTACAACGCCATCTTCGGGAGGCCCCTCATCAGCACCTTCCGCTGTGTCCCCTCATCCTTCCACCAGTGCCTGAAGTTCAATGTCGAAGGGGTCTAGATCCGGGTCTGGGGAGATCCCAAGGTATCCAGGGAGTGATACGTCACGGCGGTGAACTCCATCTCTTGGCAGGAGGGGGCTGAGGAGATGGGGCGGAGGATGGAGGAAGCGGAGCAGGAGGCCAGTGGGGAGGATATGGAGGTGGAGGAGAGTCGCACCCAGGTGGAGGTGGCGGAAGAAGTTCAGGAGTCGGCCGAGGAAATGGCTGTGGAGGAGGCTGGAGAGGAAGTCCTTTTCCTAGGAGGGGGGATGTTGAAGAATTGGGGGAGCAGTCCCGCCTGGAAGCAGCAGAGGAGGTGGTGGAGATGGAGGTTCTCACCCTAGGAGGCAGGGTGGAGAAGGTTTGTGTCAGTGGGGGTTTGGCCCAGAAGCCAAATGTAGGATGCTAGAATGGATCTAGAAGAACGTGAACATCTTCTTTTGGAGTGCCGCGGAGATGCCAGGGATCGAAGCTAACGTGGCCTGCCATCGCCTCAACTTGGATCCGGAAGCTTGCCACGTCGAGCAAAAGAAGAGATCCACAGCGGACAGGTTGGCCGAGCCGAATCGGGAGGAGGTGGCCAAGCTCCTCAAGGACGGCTTTGTATCCGAAATACAATACCTCGGCTGGGTCTCTAATGTTGTAATGGTTAAAAAAGGAGACGCCTGGTGGAGAATTTGTGTCGATTTTTCTTTACTTAATAAATCATGTCCTAAGGATTGTTATCCCTTGCCTCGGATCGACGCGCTGGTTGACTCATCCGTCGGTTTCCCTGTAATGAGTTTCCTAGATGCTTTTTCAGGTTATCATCAGATAAGGATGCACCCTCCCGACATCAAGGATGTCTCCTTCATCACAGGAGACGGGTGTTACTGTTATAAAATGATGCCCTTTGGGATAAATAACGCAGGTGCAACCTATTAGAAGATGATGGATAGGGTCTTCCGAGAGCAAAGGGGGAGGAACTTGGAAGTGTATGTGGATGACCTCATGATCAAGAGCCGGGATGTAGACTCTCACCTCCGAGACTTGGAGGAAACCTTCGCCACCCTGCGCGAGTATAAGATGAGGTTGAACCCCCTGAAGTGTGTCTTCAGGGAGGGAAGGGGCAAGTTCCTAGGCCATCTCCTCACCCCAGCAGGTGTAGAGCCCAATCCTGATAAGGTCTTAGCAATCATGGAGTTGGGTCACCTCGAAATGCCAAAGAATTGCAGCGGCTGGCGAGGAAGCTGGCAAGATTGAGCAGGTTCCTCTCCCAAGCTGGGGAGAAGTGCTCCCCCTTCTTCAAAACTTTGAGGGGAGGACAGAAGTTCGAGTGGACTTCAGAGTGTGAGGAGGCATTCCGGGCCCTGAAGAGACAGTTGACTCAAGCTCCCCTTCTCCAAGGGCCAAAGGAGGCGGAGGACTTGTCTCTGTACCTAGGGGTCGAAGCGGAGGCCCTGAGCTCCGTCCTGGTTCGAGAAAAGGGGAAGAAGCAGCTCACCATATATTATGTAAGTCGGGTGTTGAGGAAGGCCGAGCTTCGCTATCCCATCTTGGAAAAGTTGGCCTTCGCTCTAGCCATCTCGGCTCGAAGGCTTCGACCTTACTTCCAAGCACACTCGGTCTGAGTGGTTACTGACCACCCCCTCCGCAACATCTTCGAGGGGGTGGAGCATTCGGGCAGATTGGCAAAGTGGTCGGTGGAGTTGAGCGAGTTCGATATCTCCTTCATCCCCCGCCTCTCGATCAAGGCCTATGCCATGGCCGACTTCCTGGATGACTATGTGGTCGAGGTGGCAGAGGCAGAACTCACCCGCCTCATTCCTTGGAAGGTGATGGTGGATAGAGCCTCAGGGAGGCATTCCCTGGGGGTGGGGGTGATCTTGGAGAGCCCACAGGGGACGAGGATCGAAAAAACAGTGATGATACACTTCCCCATCACCAATAACCAGGCCGAGTACGAGGCAGTAATCGCAGGGCTACGACTGGCCAGGGAACTAGGGGTACTCGACGTGGAGGTCCTCACTGACTCTATAGTGGTGGCTTCCCAGATCAACGGGGAGTTCGAGGCAAGGGAGCCCACCCTCCAGCTGTACTTGGCGAAGGTAAAGGGGGTTATTGGGCCATTCCAAACCTTCTCCATTCGACATGTCCCGCAAGAGGAGAATGAGCAGGTAGACCAGCTAGCCAAGCATGGCCCGGGGGGGTACCGTCACTGACCTATTCTGCCCATCCATCGAAGAAGGCGAGTTGATGGAGGTGGAGCAATACCCCTCGTGGATGGATCCATTTACAACCTTCCAGTCCATAGGAGAGTATCCGGAGGGGATGGACAAGAAGAAGCTCAAGTACAAGTCGTCATACTACCTCATGCGCGACGGATAGCTATACCGAAAGACCCTCTCGGGGATATTGGCATGTTGCGTGGCCAAGAGGGAAGTCCCGAGGATTTTGGAGGTCCACTCTGGGGAGTGTGGAAGCCACTCCAGGAGTCATACCCAGGAAGGAAGGATCATCAGGCAAAGGTACTTCTGGCCAACCCTGGGCCATGATGTCGCAAAGTTCACAAAGGAATGTCACAAATGCCAGTTGTTCGCTCCCTTCCAGCTACAACCGGCCCAACGTCTCAGAAGTATCACAGCACCCTGGCCATTTGCAATCTAGAGAATGGACCTGGTCGGACCCTTCCCCTAGGACAGCGGCCAAAGAAGGTTTCTACTCGTCATGATCGATTATTTCTCTAAGTGGTTAGAAGTTAAGGCGTTGGCCAAGGTAACCTCTCAGTTCATCAGGAACTTTGTGTAGGGGGAGATCATCTGCCGTCACAGGTTGCCCCAGGCCATTGTCACGGACAATGGGCCTTAGTTTGCTAGCGCCGAGTTCATCATCTTTTGTGGGCAACTTGGGATTGATCTCAGGTTCGCCTCGATTCATCACCTTAGGAGCAATGGGCAGGTGGAGACAGCGAACAAGATCATCATCAACCTCCTCAAAAAGAAGGTAGAGAACCTGAAAGGTAGCTAGGTGGAGCAACTCCCCTCGATCCTCTGGGCCCTGAGAACAACACCCAACATAGTGTAAGACCCCCTTTTTTCAACCACAGGGGTCTTAGCCCAGAATTGCTGTTTTGCGGTGGCACCGACTCACGGGAAGGTCGCCACTACAAAACGCCAATTTTGCCGGCCCTTTTCGATCACAAAGAAAGAGAAGTAAGTATACGTAAAATGTAAACATGTCCACAGAAACATGTATGAATAGAAAATCACAACCAGACCATCAATAGATAATAACAGAAAATTGAAGTACTGCAAAGATACAGTTCAGATGAAATATAGATAAACGGGCTCGAGCCCGGTACATCAGAGTCCTCACTACAAATCACTCATCGCGGAAGCTATAAAATACTAATCACTCGCGGAGCTGGTCGCAGGTGCACCGGTGCTAGACTGACCCACCTCCATGCGCATTGTACTCCGCTGGTGCTGGTCCCTGGACTGCTGGTCCCTGTCTCCCATCCGGAGCTCCTGTAATATTGTGGTTCGAAAACCATTAGTCATAAAGACTAAGCCCTATCATCCCCTACCCCTCCCCCCACAGCTCCTAAGCACCGAGCAGAGAGGAGGAAAGGGAAGCTACAATGGTGGAGAGTAATCAATCAGATGACAATGGAACTAATCTAACAACTATCATGGTGTATAAACAACTATCTAGAATAAAGTACATCTAGCAATTCTACGGTAGTAAGTAATAAAGTAGATATATAGTAAGTAGCAAATATAAGAAGGCAGATAGAGAACAGATAAGTAAATAAGTAAGTAACCTTAACTTATATGAATGCCCATACAAACTTATAAGTTAAGGGGTCTTCTGCAAGGCTCTCATCGTATAAAAAGTCTCATACCAATTTATACGTTGGGGTGTCGGTTGTATGCAAATATGAGTGTAGTGATATGTTATGCCATGATTCATGCAAGTGCAACTCACGCACACGACTCTATGCGCATAGACCTTTAGTTCCCCCTGTTCGGGCAGCTAGCTTCACTCCCAGGAACCTCCGTAGTGGCAAACTGAGACAGTGGGTCGGGGCCCCCACTCCTAGGCGTGTATCCACACTACCGGGCCCAGCCTTTCCGTACGCCCCTAGAAGAACACAACCTAGAGTATCCGCGTACTAGTACTGGTTATATCCACCATACTTTCTTTGGATAAGTGTCCCACACCGCCGAGTCAACGTACTGATGTCTGTGTGAACGACAATCAAATACCGAAGACCCACCACCTTTATTCTGTACTCAAACCCTCGAGCCCTCGGCTCCCCAGACTGTCCCGTCCGTGCATCTACCTTCAGAGCTACCGTCTGAATGGCAACCAAACCAACTTATTCTACCTTCCTAGCTATCGAGGTGTATGTATGTGCAGCCCTAATTATACTAGTTGCACTTTTAGCTTATTATTCCTACGGTTTACGTTAGCCCAGGACTGCCCCCGGTATTCCCCGTGAAGGGCTCTCAAAGGGCACTAGGAACTATGATGGTAGCTGAAGCCCACCGTTCCCTTTCGCAAGGCACTTATTGTTATTGGTTGATACACATTACCCGATCCCTTTTTAAGTTACTTTAGATCTATCCCTAGAGTATTAAGACTCTTCCTCTCCTACCCGGGGTGGACGATCTTTCGTCATTCCCGAACGCCACTTGACACTAGCCAATCTCACACTCTACTTATCCTGATTTCCAACAATGAACTTAAACTTATCTTGCCCTATCCAAACCAGCAACTACCAAAATTCCATCTCCCCAAGTTCATTACCCACTCTAGTTCAGTTTCCGTGGTTTTACTATATGAGGGCCATCCTAAGATACATGAGGTATATAAGGGGAGGTACTCCAAATTGTCTTCTGAATCTCTTATAATATTTACTGGAGGTCTATCATGACATAATATAGCTAAGACCAAGATTTCCAAATTTTTCCTATTTATCGGGCATTTAATTTATTTATTCTAAGCTTCCAAATGCCCTAGTATGAACATGAAGTGCACTAATGAGCAAACAATAACTCATCATAAAATCAGTAAAAATCTTATGAGACATTTAAACAGTAATTCCAAGTCTTGAGAAATTTCAGAGGTGTTTAGGCCTATATTTCTTAATTTACCATTTTAGGCCACTTCTACCATATTATGAAGCAAGTACTGTAAATATGTACCCAAAAATCACAAGAAAATTACAGAAGCTTAATGGTGACCTAAAACTATCAGAAACCAAGACCCATGATTTTTCCTTAATACTTTGGGTCTGAATTTATTTTAACATAAGATTCTAATTTTCCTAGCTTAGTGAAAGAGGTACTATTTTTAATCATCTAAAATTCCATAGAAAATTACAAGGTGACTATCATGGTTTGAAACACCCACTAACCAAATTTAATAATTTTCCAAATAGTAATTGGGCATTATTTGTATTTTTGACTACATATCTAAAATGGTAAGTTAAAGAAGCAAAAAACCAAAATAATCAAATAAAACTCCCAAGAAAAATACAGAAGGTATGACATGCTATAAGATGCCCTAATTCAATATTTCATAACATTCCAGTGAACAGAAATTCCAGAATCATCAAAATAAATATCTAGGGCACAACTTGGGTTGTGAATGAAGTACTGTATAAATTAATCCAAAAGCCACAACAAAATTATATTATGGCCATTTAGACCAGAAAATCACTTTGCCCAAACTTTACTTGATTTGAAGTTCATTTGATAGCTTAATAACTCAAATTAAGGTTGGTGACCTAAACTAGGGTTAAGGTTTTAGGTGGGGTAAAAGTCTCCAAATACCCTAAAATTTTGACCAAAGGACTTTAGTACCTTTATGGTCCTCTTCACCAAATTTCAAGTCAATCCAAGGTCATTTGACCCCATGACCTTCACAACCCTAAAAACCCCATTAAGGGACCTACCCTAGGGTTCTGGGGCTACCCTATCCCAAACAACCCCAAATTACATTGGAGGGTGTGTCATGCCCCAAAAAGCCAGTGTACAAAATATCAGCCTCTGTTGAGGTTGTTTGACCACTCAAATCCCAAAAGGAAAGAATTGACCTAATTAACCCTAAAAGGGCCAACCTAGGGTCGAGTTAAAACTTAATCAAAACACTTCCAAATGAGGTGAAATTTTTACCGGAGTTCTAACATTCCCCCTAAGACCTTCCACCCAAATTTGGAGGGATTTTGAGGTGTTTAGGACACCTAATTAAATTACACATGAATTATTAAATTTTTACAAAAACTATAGCAAAATATTCTCCAAAAATTCTGATTTTTGGACAAGTCTTAGGTATGGATAATAATAGCCCATACCCAAAATTTAAAGTCATTTGGATGTCTGGATTTATGTGGGCATCCAAATCAATCTCAGGACAACCCTATGGATAGACCTCACCAAAATGTGTGTTGTGGTCTAACCAGGACTCCAAATCGAGTGAAATCAATTTTTAATTAAACTAGACTTCAAGGGCTACATTTTCTATGTTGACCACTTTTTATGTTTCAGCCCCTACGGGCTATAATTTTCAGTTTAAACCTAGAGCACAATAAAGGGGATTACTTTACTAATTATACCATATATAATATAATATAATAAAATATACTGTTCATCTTCTTCTTTACCCGAACCCGAGCAGAACCAGAAAATAAACACTTCATGTAGCTTTTCTAAAACTATTTCCCGGCCACCCAGCCATCTCCCTAGCCGGCCACCACCACCATCTCTGTTGAGGTGAGGGCTACCGTCGGGCCGCCGCACGGCCGCCGGAGAGGCAGTTTCCGGCGAACCCGACCACCATTTATTTTTGAAAAACCATGGAAAAGCTCACTCAATTTTGCTCCTTTGAGCTCGACATCTCTCCTAAATAATTTCTAAGATCTACCCATAGAAGAAGGAGTAGAGGAGGACCTTGTTCGTTGTTTGGAGTCGAGCCGATCATCGTGGTGCCATTTGCGCGGTGGTGGCGTCGCCGAAATTCTTCAATAGCAAGGTTATGAGCTCTAGCTTATCAGGCAAGGGTGAAACCTTCCTCTCTAAATCTAGGGAGTCTTTTATAGGAGAAACAAGGCTGCGGGTGGGGATATAAACGGTCCAGCCATTAATGCCTCTTACATGCATGCTTCGGCCATGGTGGAGGGGGCTGAAACGGCTCTGTGACAGCTGGAGGAGGGCTGGAAACTCCTCCTCTCCCTGAGAGGAGTTGAATCCAGCCGTTTCAAGGGGAAGAGGGAAGTCCATGGCATCAAATGCCATTGACGGCAATGAAGGCTGGAGCTCGGCCATTGTCGTAACTGCTCCTTTTGCAAAACTGACGGTCCACGTGGCACAGCTTCACTTGACCGGTCAACCTTCTTTAAAATAAGACTTAATTGGGTCTTATTAAAAGAAAACGGCTCACTTCTAGACCGGCCCGGTTCATCTAAACTAGCACACAACCAGAAATACAATGCCAGAAAATTCTAAGTATAATGGCGTTGAGTGAGCTAAGCTCACTCAATGCCATCAAGCTACGACATTAAGTGAGCTCTGCTCACTCAACGCCATCCCAGACTATGGCGTTGAGTGAGCTCAGCTCACTCAATGCCATCCGGATTATGGCATTGAGTGAGCTTAGCTCACTCAACGCCATCCGGATTATGGCGTTAAGTGAGCTCTGCTCACTCAACGCCACCCAGAATATGTTCTTTTTAAATGATGGCGTTGAGTGAGCTTAGCTCACTCAACGCCGTCCAGGTTATGGCGTTGAGTGAGCTCTGCTCAATCAACGCCATCTAGACAACACCAAATGGCGTTGAGTGCAGTCAGTGCACTCAACGCCGTTCAACTTATGGCGTTGAGTACACTCAACGCACTCAACGCCATCCTGCCTGACAGTTTATAGCGTTGAGTGAGCTAAGCTCACTCAACGCCATCCATTCTACGGCATTGAGTGAGCTCAGCTCACTCAACGCCACCCAGATGACACCAGATGGCGTTGAGTGCAGTCTGTGCACTCAACGCCGTCTAGCTTATGGATTTGAGTGAGCTAAGCTCACTCAACGCCATCCAGACCACGACGTTGACTGAGCTAAGCTCACTCAACGCCATCAAGACCACGGCGTTGAGTGAGCTTAGCTCATTCAATGTCATTTCAAGGTCACGGGCGTGTCAGGCCCATGTTGAAATTTCTGAGCTCGACGATCGTCTTCCTGAGGTCGACGATTGTCGAAGGGGTCACGCCCTAGGTCACGGGCGTGACGGGTCGGTCACGGGCATGACCACCTCTTCACTCGAAATCTTGGTCGATAAACTTCAATTCCTGGGCTTCCCAGGGTTCTGTTAAGACAAAACCATTCACAGGGGTCTATTCGGAAATGGGATGTTACACACAGCCACGGGGAAACTCCCTTCAGACATTCCCATGGGTGCGAGGCGGTGCTCCCCATAAAGTTCGAGGTCTTAATGCCTCAGGTGGTCGAAGCAGAAGATAGCGGGGAAAAATGGAGAGCAAAGAATGAAGAAGAGTTGCGGCTCTCCCTTGACATGGTAGAAGAACTGCGTGACCTCTCCACCATCAGGCAAGAAGAGGTGAAAAGAAGGATGGCAAAGTACTTTGACAAGCACGTCAGAGTCAAACAATTCGTGGAAGGCGACCTTGTCCTGAGAAAGATGGATGTCGCATGGAGGTCAACCGTCATTGGGAAACTCAACCCCAACTGGGAAGGTCCATACATAGTACAAGAGGCCTTGAGGTCAGGAGGGTATCGCCTCCGGAATGCGGAGGGTGAAACCCTAGGCCACACCATGAGCTGTGACTACCTGAAGCGTTTTTTCCCGTGAGTCCTATAATTGTTCTGATTTTTGAATAAAGCTTCTTGAAGTGCTTGTGCTCATATCATGTTTTGTGTGGATGGAAGAGTTAGTCTACCCAAACCCCGAGCAGATCCCACTGCTAGGCTCCCATCAAGATGGCAGGGATGGATGTCACTTGGAGGAGTCTACCCAGACCCCGAGCAGATCCCGTTGCTAGGCTCCCATCAAGCTGGTAGGGCTAGATGTCACTCGAAGGATTCTACCCAGACCCCGAGCAGATCCCGCTATCAGTCTCCCATCAAGCTGGTAGGGTTGGATGTCACTCAGAGGAGTCTACCCAGACCCCGAGCAGATCCTGCTGCCAGTCTCCCATCAAGCTGGTCGGGCTGGATGTCACTCGGAGGAGTCTACCCAGACCCCGACCAGATTGATGGCCCGCAAGAATACTCTTATTTAGGTGGTTGGTTTGATGAGTTGACTGTCGCGGACTTGCTAAAAAGTGAGTTTTTAACGAAAGGATGCAAGTGCACCTATCGCATCTAGTACTCGATATTCGGGAGAATACCGAGGTCGTACTGTTCTCGGGGTCGGGTTGATTATTCCTACTCCTCTAGGAGGACTATTATTTTACTGAAAGTAAGGTGGACTTTTGTTTAACTAAAGCTGAAAGAAAAGTAAGCTGAAAATCACTTAAATTATTCGATGACGGGTTAACGCTCGGCACCGAATCTGATTAAGACTAAAATAACTTTTAATAATTATTGAACTTAGTTTTTCAAATTAATAAAAGGCAACTTGGCCGTAGAGGTTCCATAAATATGAGCTCACTTATCTCTAGGAATATTGCTCACCTGAACATTAAGACTATTCGACCGAACGTTAGTCCGACGAAAGATTCCTCTTAATATCAGCTTTACGCAAAGAACCCCGTTATTGGGTATGGAACCCAATCCGGTAGAACTACGCTTCTCCTCTCTCGAGGGTATGTACGTAATTCTATTTACCCAAGGGGGATAGGTCCATACGCACGGCCTCTCGACTAGCTAGCGTATGGATAACGGAAATAGAGCCCACACATTGATATGTGGTCCTACGCGTCGTTAACCCGGGGCAAACCTTAAGTCCTAAAATTAAAGTGAAGATAAAGAACTTTAATTATTTCAAATCATTTTATATGTCCTAATGCTCTTCGATGCCGAGGGATAAAGACAATTATCCACTCATCGGTATGGGGACGACTTTATAATTTTGATGAGGCGCAAGTTCGAGACTAAATGTTAAAGGATTATAAAAAGAAGACATAAAATAACAAACATTTAGAAAAAATAAAAAAAAAAGCTAACTAAAATGAGAACTCACGCACACTTCAAAACCATAAATAAAATAAAGCAAAGACAAGTCCTACACGAATGAGTAGGCGGGAAATAAATGCAAGTACAAGTTCTACTCAAATGAGTAAACGGTAAATGACAAGTCCTACTCAAATGAGTAGGCGGGAAATGAAAACACGTCATTTAACTCTTAACGAGTAGGCGGAAATAAATGTGCACACGCACACACTCTACATGAATTGAAAGAAAATAATAAAATTATCTCCTACACACACGCACTCTAGATAATTTAAGGAAAGCAATAAAATAAAGCATGAAAATTTATCTCATACACTCACGCACTCTACATAATTGAAGAAAGCATCAAAATTATCTCCTACACTCACACACACAACTTGGAATTTAAAAGAACAAAATGAAAACCTAACTCATACACTAACACACACAAATAAAAAAAACAAAATGAAAGTTATCTAAAAATTAAAACAACTACTTTTCTATTCTTAAAGTTTAGCAAGAACACATAAAAAGTGAAAATAAACTTAAGAAGTGAAAAAGGTTTTCAAATGAAAACAAAAAAGCAAAGTTTTCCAAAAATTAAAACACCTACATATTCATTCTTAGGAGTTTGTAAAAAAAGCTTAAAAGCTGGAAACAAGTTGAAATGAACCAAAAATTTTTACAAGTTACAAAAAATCTAAGTTAAAAAGAAAATAAAAAGCCACTTTGAAAACGATTTTTACAAGTTCGTAAGGATGAAAATTATCTAACCTAAGACATAAAAACATGAAAGCGAAACTAGAAAAACTTTCCTACATAATGAAAAACAATCTAGTGCAAATTTAAGGGAAATCAAGTTGAAAACAAAGGCATTAAAAAGGCTACTCATACACACACACACACTTGGAAAAAGTAAGGTAAAACAAAGAATAAAATGGGAGAACAAGTGGGGCACTCAAATGATAATCAATAGTATACAAAGAGAGAAGAAAATATAAATTTTGATAAGTTGAAAGATGGGTTACAAAAAGTTAAAACAAATATACAAAAACAAAGGGATAAATTCTCCTTACATAGCACCAAAAAGCACTTGGGCAGCCCACTAACAGCAAAAAGGGTCCAAAAAAGGTGAACCCTTGGGTCTTAAAGAAAACTTTTATTTATAGGCAAAAAAGTGGGTTTGACATGAGCGTGTCGGTCAGTGTGACATGGGCGTGTCGAAACTTGTGTGTTGGAGAAGTCAAAATCCGGTGACTTGCCAATTTCTGGGGGAAGCTAGAGCGGACACGTGCCCAATACGGGCGTGTCGGGTTAAGTGACACGGGCGTGTCAGGACACGTTGCAACTTGATGTCGGCAGGCGCTGAGTCGAGCTGGTGACACTGGTGTTGAACACGGGCGTGTCGGTAAGCGTGTCCTTGTTGGGTTGAAGAAGGCTGAACTTCGAACTGGAAGCGTCAAGTGCGTGACACGGGCGTGTCGGATCTGGTGACACGGGCGTGTCCTGCTCGGGGTGAAAGAGTCGAGTGTCGAGCATCGGGATGAGGTCAACGATCGTCGAGGGTGCAACATGGGCGTATTGAACATTAATACGGGCGTGTCAGGTCATTTTTTTGATAATTTTCTAATAAATTTCAGAAATCAAAATTAAAGCTAAGTTAGGTAAATATTTACAAAAAGAAACATATTTATAAACAAAAATAACTAAAAACTATAAATAAGAACTAAAACGATAAAAATAAAGTACTAAAATATGCATATATTTACAACTCACCACAGATCCAGCTGTTAGGCTCCCATCAAGCTGGCAGGGCTGGATGTCACTCGGAGGAGTCTGCCCCGACCCCGAGCAGACCCCGCTGTCAGGCTCTCATCAAGCTGGTCGGGCTAGATGTCACTTGGAGGAGTCTGCCCCGACCCCGAGCAGATCCCGCTGTCAGGCTCCCATCAAGCTGGCAGGGTTGGATGTCACTCGGAGGAGTCTGCCATGACCGCGAGTAGATCCCTCTAATAGGCTCCAATCAAGTTGGCAGGGCTAGATGTCACTCGGAGGAGTCTGTCCAGACCCCGAGAAGATCCCGCTGCCAGGCTCCCATCAAGCTGGCAGGGCTGGATGTCAATCAAAGGAGCCTACCCAGACCCCGAGCAGATCCCGCTGTCAGGCTCCCATCAAGCTGGCAGGGCTAGATGTCACTCAGAGGAGTCTACCCAGACCCCGAGCAGATCCCGCTGTCAGGATCCCATCAAGCTGGCAGGGCTGGATGTCACTCAGAGGAGTCTGCCCCGATGTCAAGCAGATCCCGCTGTCAGGATCCCATCAAGCTGGCAGGGATGGATATCACTCGGAGGAGTCTACCCAGACCCCGAGCAGATCCCACTGCCAGGCTCCCACCAAGCTGGCAGGGCTGGATGCCACTCGGAGGAGTCTACCCAGACCCCGATCAGATCCCGCTGCCAGGCTCCCATCAAGCTGGTAGGGCTGGATGTCACTAGGAGGAGTCTACCCAGAACCCAAGCAGATCTCGCTACCAAGCTCCCATCATGCTAGCAGGGCTGGATGTCACTCGGAGGAGTCTACCCAGACCCCGAGCAGATCCCGCTGTCAAGCTCCTAACAAGCTGGCAGGGCTGGATGTCACTCGTAGGAGTCTACCCAGACTCCAGGTGGATTAAGCTGACGGGCCCTCACCAAATCAGACAAGGGCTGGACGTCACTACGGGAGTTCACCCAGACCCCCCGTTGTCTGACAAGGGCAAGGGATTCTTGGCAGACGCGATGCCTAAGGTGAAGAACTAGATGCCCGCATTACGAAGGCGAGAGTTGCAGGGTCAGCGAGATGACCTTAGCAGGTCAGCGGGCCAGAAACGCTGACTCCGGCCTATGGTTCGGCGAGCCCCGGGGAAGGGGTCCAGGCGGCGAGAGCTTGGCCATGCCGAGACCCCCGGGGGGCAGGCTCGCGCGAAGTTAGGGGGTATGGGCATTAGCTGAGCCTTCTTGCTCGCTCCATGCCATGAATGGCGTGGCAAGCTCGAGCGGAGGATGCGAGTCGCCGACTCGCGGTGCAGCTAGCTAACGTGCCTCTCACTTCTAAGCCTAAATTCTGAATCTAGAACGAACAGGTGACCTCACTCGCTCGCAACAATAGATCAGAAGAGGCTAAGTAAATCGCGAGTGCAAGAAGAAAATATTTATATTATAATAAAAGCAACGTACAGTTTTTAAGTACATTGGGTCGATCAAAAATTTATGGTTATTACAAATCCTGGGCCTCGGCCCGCATCCCTGCTACGACAAAAAAGTTAGACGAGGCGCAAGCTTCAGGTGAGGCGGGCCCCGAATGGCGAGCCACCCTATATGCGGTGGTAAGGGCCGTCCCCTGGCTTTGGTACCAGAAGGAACAATTCTAGTACTAATTCGCTCGCCGAGAGCTTGACGCCCTCGCTCTTAATCAGGTCGGCCCGCTGCAGCATCTGGAGGGTATACTTCGTCGCACCCGCGGCATTCTTCTGCATCATCACTTTGAGCTCGTACTCACTGTAGTGCGTGAGCCGGCAACCGCTGCTAGATGGCGGCAGAGCAGCTGCTACAGTCTCAAACTAGCCAACCCGCGCCTGCAGCACTTGTTTCTCCTACTGAACGGTGGCTATCTCGGTGCCAAGCCGGCTGGCCGTCACTGTGTCCTGCGAGAAGGGGAGTCACTGAGATAAACTGAAAGGAAACATCTGAAGGCTGGTGCAGGTCAAGGAACTTACCACCCCCCCCCCCCAGGTACTGAGCGAGGGAAGCCTCGACCGCGTCGGCTCGCCTTCGCTGGTCGTCCTCCTCCTCCACCGCGATCTTGCGGGCCGCTTCCTTCTCATCAACCAGCCTCTTGAGTGAGGGAGCATTCTTTTCTATCCAGAGACATCGTCGGCCGACCATGTGGGCCAACTCAAGGCTGCAGAGCTAGGCCCACGCACTTTCGTGAATCAGCACCCGTGTAGCCCCTCGTCATAGACAGTTGCGTCCTCCCGTGCGTAGAGGCCGAATGAGAGGTTATAAGCCTCTTCGCCGATGGTGTCCTGCTCCATCCAACTCAGCAGTAGTGAGTAGATGAAGACCAGGTTCGTCTCTTTGTCCTATTGGAGGAGCGGGACGCCGAGCTCATCCGTAGGCCCCTTACCGTAGCCAAAATTACAGTGCCCTCTTGGCACTGGCTTCGCAGCGGGCTGAACCCCTTCTCGTGGCTCCGAGGTGTCGGCCTCCCCGACGAGAGAGCTGTCGGCTGGAGGGGCCGCGGGGGAGAGATCCCCAGATGGTTGGCCCACTAGGGCCTTACCTTTCTTGCGAGCCGAGGGAGGCGCGCTGCCTGCTTTCTTCAGTTTCTTGGGCAGTGGCAGAGCCTGAGGCTGATCGCAACTAGGTCGCTTCGGGGTTATAGGGACCGTGACCTCGCGGTGAGCGGAGGTCGCCGCCTCAGGCTGGGTGAGCTCACTGGAAGAGAGCCGCACGCTCTCGTAAGGGGGGTGTAGGGGATGTCGCGCTTGCCTGCGAGAAGTTTAAGGCTTAGAACATGTAAAGGGCGGATATAAAAGCGGAAGCACAAATCACTTACCTTCCCCGGGAGGGACGGGGACGAGGTCATCCAGATTCCTGCGAAGGAAAGCCACTTCAAAGTTCTTCCCAGCGAAGAACCCGAACAACTCCGCTTCGTGGCCTCCCAGGCTAGGAGGGTGGTAGCTCGCCTCACTAAGTTGTACCGTCGAGAAGGGAATGTTGCCGAAATCCCCTTTGATGAAAACGATCTTTTTGAGCCAGTTGTGGCTCTTATTGACGGTCTCCCGCACCTTGACCTGGCTACTGGCGAAGCAGGCGGTCCCATCTTTATTCGCCCGGAAAGAGAACAGCTTGCGGAATACTGCAAGGCTGAACTCAATCTGCTCCTCTCGTAGAAAGCAGGCGAACCCGACCACCATTATAACGGAGTTAGGGGTCATCTGCTCGGGGACAAACCCAAAGTACTTGAAAATTTGGCGGACTTCCGGCCATAAGGGTAGCTGGAGGCCCACCTCGAAGTGAGCCGTAGGGAATGCAAGCTCATCCGCGGAAAGGTCGTTTATCCGCTCGCCCACCCCGGGTCGCCTCACCACAAAACCCGGTGTAACGAAGTTTCCTACGGCGTCAAGGAACTCGCACTCGGTGATGACGGCGAAGGGGAAATCATGCTCAAAAAATGTCCAAGCGCACTTGCTCCTCCCATCTACCTCGCCGCTGCCACCACCCATCTCGCATAAATTTTGCCTAGCGGGACAAAGAGGTTCTTGCAAGGGATGAAGAGGGATAGGAAGCCTTAAATGCGGTAGGTGAGAAGGTCGGTTAGACCTATTTATAGAATCGGAAAGGGCGGGAAAACGTTCCGCCAACGAGAAAAGTGCAGATAGCAAAATTAGCCCTGATGTTTCGACTACCAAACCCGAATCAAGTTCATATTAGTTCGCCAACAGGTCGCAAGTCCGCGGTTGAGAGCTATTCTCAACCGCATCCACATAAGAAGCGAGCGGCCGCGAGAAGCACCCGCCAGGATCAGCTCACGAGTCGCCCAGATATGCAACCCGCGGGCGACCGGCTCGCTCCCGCCAGAGCCATGTATGCGGGCTAGGCGAGTCGGCTCAGCAATGTCGAGCCCTCTTGGAGAAGAGTCGGCCAAGCCATAGCTTCACGCCCCCCCCCCCCCCCCCAGAAAATAAAGCATCAGTGAAGTGAAAGAAAAAATGCAGTGAATACTCGCCCATTGGCGGGCGAGGGCGGTCCTTAATTATTTCATATTCAAATGTCCTGAATAAAATGTTCAGCCCACTACGCTTTTTTTGTCCCTGCATGCGGAGACGATCCGAGCCCAGCAGTCAGCAGTGGGAAGGAGGCAAGTGGCTCAGTATTGAAACCACTTCCACCTGCCTCGCCTCCCCATGCCAGATTGGGGCGGTACGCGAGGATAGTGATAATCACGGACTGCTGTCAGCTCCTGTTGCGCCAGATCAACCTGCTCCGTGGCATGCTTGAGTGGCTCCTCGGCTCGCGTAATGTGTACGCCTGGGGAGGTCACCTCATCCTCGTCAACTGAACGTCTTACTCCTTCCAAGTCCGCGAGTCGCTCCTCTGTCTCGACCTTGTCCTTCTACACTCTACTGAAGACCTCATGTATCAGCAGCGTGTGCTTCTGAAATAGTCAAGTCACCTACTTCTTCATCTTCTTGGCATCCCGCGGGTCCCCCATGTACTCTGAAATGTGATACATATCAGGGGGAGGCGATTACCCCTCTCTCATCTCGACATCGGAAGAATATATTGCATTATAACCTACAGTAATAAGTCAGAAAGAGTAGGCAACAGTGAAGAGCTCACCCGGAGTCGGCCCTCGCCCGCGTCGGCAGCTAGTCGAGAAGTACCCGGCCTCCCCTGGAAAGTTTCTCCTCCAAGGTTGACAAAAGGCTTCCCCAGACCAGGGGCATTGGCGGTGGAGGCGTCGCGGGAGGAACGTGCCTCCGGGCCGGGGGATTAGCGACCCGATTAACTATCAGCAGGGTGGAATGCCCCGTCTCTTCCCCATCTTCTCCATCATTACGAAGCATCTCCTGCAAAAATCGGGATCAGAAAGTCAAGCGACGACTCAGATAGAAGAATCACATACCTCAGGGGCAACCTCGGTACTGCCGGCCGCATAGGATGTGGGGTCGTTATATGCAGGAGACCGCCTGATGATTTTTCCCTTCTTTGGCTTGAAGAGGGGGCTCGACGACCCGCGCGCCAACCATGGGGCGGCTCCGAGAGCCAGCTCCTGAGTACCCTCCCTCGCAGTCTCCAAGCGAGCCTACATCTCCTCGGATATAGGCATCGTCCAGCTACAAGTCACGGAAAAGGATAAAGAAAGGAGGAGTTTTTCTAAAGGTCTGATGACATATTTATAGCATAAAGGTGGGCCCCCACCAAAAGATTCCCTCCAGCTCAGCAGGGCTT
The DNA here is from genome assembly GCA_039513925.1 of Platanthera zijinensis. Lineage (NCBI taxonomy): Eukaryota > Viridiplantae > Streptophyta > Magnoliopsida > Asparagales > Orchidaceae > Platanthera > Platanthera zijinensis. Next base: position 111,166,647 of record CM077091.1, read on the forward strand.
TCACCGAACACGTGGGGTTGGATGTTTCTTTCCGAGCTTTTGCAAAGCTTACAAAGAGCGGGGATTATGTACAACCGCGTGTTCGGCGACTGGATCCAGAAGGTCAAGCAAGCCAACTCTAACCCGCGCCAGTATGATCGAGTGAATGGTCCCAGAGGAGCGGTTCGCTCTCCTCAGGGCCTGAGAGGTCACCTAGGCAGGTTAGCCCTGCCCGCACCTTCTAGGTGGGTCAACCCCATCCGCGCTACCTAGGCGGGTCAGCCCTGCCCGCGCCTTCTAGGCAGGTCAACCCCGTCCGCGCCTTCTAGGCAGGTCAACCCCGTCCGCGCCACCTAGGCGGGTCAGCCCTACCCGCGCCTTCTAGGCGGGTCAACCCCATCCGCGCCTCCTAGGCGGGTCAGCCCTTCCCGCGCCTTCTAGGCGGGTCAACCCCGTCCATGCCTCTTAGGCGAGTCGGCCCCAACCCGCGCCTTCTAGGCGGGTCAACCCCATCCGCGCCTCCTAGGCGAGTCGGCCCCGACCCGCGCCTCCTAGGCGGGTCAGCCCTGCCCGCGCCTTCTAGGCGGGTAAACCCCGTCCCGCCTCTCCTAGGAGGGTCAGCCCAGCCTCGGCCCGCGCCTCTTAGGCGAGTCTGCCCCAGCTTGCTCCCGCCCAATGAGGTTGCGACTTAACTCGAGGGCTAGGAAACCCTTCCTCGAGTGGGGCAGAGGTCAAATTACCAGGATGACCCTACAGGGGGTGCCAATGCCCATCTAGAAAAGCGGAGTTACGTTGTTGGCAGACCCCGTTGGGCTGCATATAGTTGTTCAAAACAGCGGAGGTTAGCTATTTGCAGACCGTTTTCAGAGTCTTATAAATAGGACCCAAGGGGTACCTCAGAAGGCATGCTTACTTGCCTCCAAGTCTTCTAGTGCTTTCTGAGAAACCTTAGCCCGACATTTGGCTAAGGAGGGGAAGCGCTTAGTGATCTTCTGGGTGTGTGGTGGGTCCTCTTCGCTGGGCCCTTGGTCCAGTCCCTTATTCTTTTTCCTTATTATTTTTCTTGCAGGAGAGTAGTAGGTGCGTGATCACCCCTTCCCTAAGGGTGAACTCCATCGAGACCGAATTTTCGGTTTCAACAACTGTAACTTAGACCATAACGCGTACGCACAATGTATGAGTTTAGACGGTTAATCTATCCAAACATTGTTCCTCCGGTCATTATGGGCTGAATTTATAAGTGCTTCGCTATTGAGTGCGACATTACATATGCGTGTAAGTTGACTATGCCTCTAGGTATGTGTGAGGATTTAGATAGGGGAATGACTTCACTATTCACACATCCATAGACGGAGCACTCATGAAGAAATTATAGATCTACATGCCATAACTCGTGACATTGTATCTTAACGCATTAGAAATATGTTGAATAATCAATGTCACGACACACATATGCTTTATTGAGATTAAAACTGTGGGCCAAATCTTAGTGCTAAAGTCTTATGCCTACAAGTTAAAGTGTATCTACCTATGTGAGTAGATTTCGATTGACTTGGGGTTCCTTGTATTCAAAAGAGATAAATGTGATAGCTCAAAACAACAATCAAAAATAATATGGTGGGTATAATATCACATGAAAAGGACCCCCCAAGCACTACTCACTCCTCCTGATAAGTCTTTTTGAGCATTGTGAGGATACACACCTTGGATCAAAAAGTCATTTAGATCTTGTGCATAGACCAAACCTTATGCTTAGTGCCCCTAGTTCAAATCTTGGTATGCCTTAGGTAGACATGTGACGTGATCATTCACTTTATTTCTCTTGGGTTAGCATTTTATCGGATCGAGATAAACATGTAAACTATGATATTTCTAATGAGTGTTTTTTTCTCTTTTGATGCTACATGTTCACATGGCATTACCTTATTTAATGCTTCTATGCATAAGAATTGGACTGAAACTGCACTATATGTTTTGTGCACAATACATGCTAGCACTCGATTTACACTCATGACGTTTACAATGTTTGTTCAACATGATTTACCTCATAACTCATCTAGTATTGTAGTCATTCTCATTGTGTGCTTAGTTTAGTCTGTGCTGTCCAATTCATCTGAAATCCGAAACTTGTTTTTATCTATCTTGCTCTATTCTATGACCTGCGCGTCTCCAATTCTCTGATTTGCTTTTAGTTTTGGGTTCCCTCTATGCTTATTGTTTCAAAACTTACCGTGTGTGTCAATATCTACTATTTGTCTAAATCGTCATCTTATCTCCTATTTTTTCATCCTGCATGTCGTGTAGGCCTTGCCCGCCCTTTTGATATTATCAAAGGGGGAGAATAAATTGGATTATGAGTATGCATCACGGGTTAGGAGAGGTTAAATGTAGGGGGAGCATAGTTCAAGTGTGGGCACATAGATAGGGGGAGTAGCACATAGATAGGGGGAGCAAGTCGAATGTGTAGAGCCATATATATACTACAACCTGATATTAGCTTATAATTCCTATCTTCTATATGCACTCTATCTCATGTATTATTTATCACGAATGAGATTTGATATTATCAAAAAGGAGAGTTTGTTGGAACTGATGTTTCACATTCCCTGTGTTTGAGAATATCAAATCCCCGGTTGTATTTGATCATGTTGTATGTTGATAGAGTGTGCAGGTTGTCAGGTGCAAGCAACGGAGAAGGCTCATATGGATGCTACCACCAGGCGCTAGCACTAACGTGCCGCGCTAGCCCTCGATGAACGTCGAGAGAAGAACGTCGAGACTCTGGGCTACCGCCAGGCGTTAGTACTACCGCAGGTGCTAACGCGATGATTTATTTGGACCTAATGCTTTGGATGGTTTCAGCGCTAGCTCTACTGTGCCGCGCTAGCTCTCGACGAGTTTTGAAGGTAGAATGTCGAGACTCTGGGCTACCTCCAAGCATTAGTACTACTGCAGGCGCTAAAGAGATGATTTATTTGGACATAGCACTCTGGATGGTTTCGACGCTAGCTCTACCATGTCGTGCAAGCTCTCGACATGTTTCAAAGGCAAGACGTCGAGCTCAGCGCTATTGCCAGGCGACTAGATTACCGCAGGCGGTAACTTAATGATTTATTCGGTCCTAGCGCTTTGGAAGATTTAAGCGGTAGCACCTACCGCGCGGCGCTAGCCTTGTCAAACATATGTTGCCTTTTCAAGAACATCGCATCCTATATTACCGTACGGTGGTAGGCCCTACCGCGCGGCGCTAGCTCAAATAAAAAGGCAAAAGATCGTTTCGAATATTATTTTTCTATTTTGGAGGACAGCTGGCACAACAAATGCGCAAAACTACTGCAGGCGCTAGTCTTACCGTCGGCGTTAGCCTATTTTCATGAAGACGTATAAAAGCCGTTGTCTTTCCTGTTGTCATGACAGCTCCAAGACGAATTTTGACGAAGGGTTTCTGAACTCAAGATTTCAGCCGCCTCCTTGCGCCCATCTCCACTTGTTTTTGTCAGAGTTGAAGGAAGCCTTCTCCCTCCCATTTGTGAACGAAGAACTCCAGCGATCCAGAATCTTCATCGACCACTGAGAGCTGACCGGTTACTAGCCAACAAAGATCTCAAGCACCGGCTGTAGATCGCACACCGGAGAAGTCGTCAAGAGGGAGAACTTCATTTTCTTATCATCTTTACTTTTAAACTTTATACTCTTTTTCTTTTTTCTGTCTAGTTTTTGGTGAGGAAAATCGACCGGAGTGGGTCGTCGGAATCCGGGAAGGATTTCATAGTAAATCGTCCCGGGATTTGGGACGTCTAGATCAGAGGATCTAGTGGGGCTCTAAGACCATCCCTTGTGTTGAGGTAAAGAGTGGGATCTAAGACCCTTCTTTGTATGGAGGTGAAGAGTGGGCTCTAAGACCCTTCCTTGTGTGGAGGTGAAGAGTGGGCTCTAAGACCCTTCCTTGTGTGGAGGTGAAGAGTGGGCTTGAACGCCTTTCTTGGAGGGAAAGGGTGAGAGACAACCGGCCATAGTTTGATCGGTATATAAACCAAAAGAATCTTTATTCTCTTCGTCTCTGATCTTCGACGCCATGAAGATTAAGTTTTGATGTATACTCATCTTGTACTGTGTTTCATTATTGATTTAATGCAATGAAATTCTTTTCTCTGTGATTGTTTTGGCGTGTGAAATTTCTAAATTCAATAAACGTTCGCAAACCTTATTCACTGCCCCCCTAAGGTTGTCCACTAGATCCAACACTTACCTCCTAAGTTGTGAATAGGTATAGGACCGAATAAGTCCATATGAAGCAAGTATAAGCTTCGTGAAGAATCTTTTTCAGCAATAACCTAGAAGGTAGCACGTGTCTGCTTACCCATTTGATAAGAGTGACATGGACTCTCTTTAAGGAACTTAATGTTGGGGGCTTCACACACTAAGTTGTGAGAAAATATCATATTTAAGGTTTAGAAAATAATATGTGTTAATCTCTTGTGTCATTGGTCACAAAGAGACGCACTATATTTTGCAATAAAACATACTGGGGTAGAATTGTCTAAGCAAAGGAAATTTAGACAGAAAATATTTCTGCTCCGAGTACCTGTTAAGACCGTCTCCAAATTTTTAGACAACTTTATCAAACATTTTTCCTTGCAGAACTCAATGATGTAGCCTTTGTCATATAATTGACTTATGCTTATGAGATTATGGTGTAATCCTTCAACATAAGCCACGTTTGTGAAAGAGACTACGCCGTTGGAAATCATACCATAACCTTTTGTTGTTCCCCTATCTGAACCTCCAAAGATGACTTGTGGTCCATCTTTGACTGGGTTATAATCATGCAAAAGGCTTCTTGTCCCGGTCATGTGCCGAGAGCATCCACAGTCAAAATACCAGATCAAAGTTCTATTGGCCTTCGGACATTCTTGCAAAAATAGATCATTTTACCTTAGGAACCCAAACGTATTTGGATCCTTGGTTCCTGTCCAGCTTACCACCACTAGGAACATTAACTTTACGAGTGGTCTATCTCGCATAGCTAACCCATGGGGTTACAAAGTTAGCGGGGTTATACAAGCAATCTATGCCAAAGTGACCAACTTTGTTACAACACCAACAGTCAAATCTGTTGTACCTCCTTTGGTACTTCTGCTTTGCCTTTTGGGGTTGTGGTCTAGCAGGGGCAGCATTCTTTGAGGTGGAGGCCTCCTGGTTGCAGCATACACATGACCTCCCCATCTCTTTAGCCTTAGGCATATCAGTTTTGGCTTTTGGTCCCTTCTTATTGTTATGGCCATGAACATATGGACAACGAATTTTCAACTAAATTTCCTTAAAAGGTGCTTTGAACATACTGGCACCAAAGTCACGGGGACGGGTCCATCCCTGATATCTATTCATGGGCTCTACATGAGTAGGCCTAGCATGATGACCATAGGACGACTCAGGGTCAAACTTATTCGTTAGAAAGATTACCTTCCTAAACGAGGGTTGACTCATGGGTGTCTTCCCCTTTTCTTTGACGCTAGCCTTCTTGGCAGCCTTACCCTTTCCACCGATGTGGCCAAGACCACTACCCTTCTTCTGAGTTGAAAACTCATCAATGAGAGGGAGAATAGTCTTCGGCTTGGATAAACTCTCAACAAGTTTTCTCTCCACCGCAAGCTTTTCTTCCAGCTCATCAAGATATTTTTACTTCAGACTTAATGTCTCAGTGGAGCCCTTGAGTTCCTCTTTCAAGGAGTGGACTTCATCTCTGAGAGGAAGTAATTGTGCAATTTCTTCCTTCAGATTTGCTTCCACTGCCTTGAGGGAGGCAATCTCTTTTACCTGCTTTCGGACTATCTTATGGAACTTGTCAAAAGCCTTTAACAGGTGTTCATGTTGAGCCAGCAACTCTGATTCGTTCTCATCAGAAGAGTAGTCTTAATGACCATTAGTGGATGTTTCAGATTCTAAGAGAATAGTGTGCGAGTTTACCTTCCCGTGGTACTCGGAGTTGCCCACTTCCTTGTCAGATTGAGCCATAAGTCTGAAGTAAGTTTCTTCATTTTCAGAGCTCGACTCACTCGATTCACTATCACTGAGAGTCTTCGACTTCTTGGTGACGAAGCTCTTTTCTTCTTTCTTCTTCCCTTTAAAGGATCTCTTCTCATCCTTCCTGGAGCTATCCTTCTTCATGTAAGGACACTCCGCGATCATGCGACCTAATTTATTATAGTAGTACCAAACAACGTCAGAGGAAAACTGTTTGTTCGGTTTGGATTTGTACCTGTCCTCTTTGTTGTAGCTTTTCTTGGTACGATCACCGTCACAATGTGATCTCCCAAAATCTTAAGAGGATGACCTATTTTTCATTTGTCTCGGCTTGCTTAGCAGCTTCTTGAACTGCTTGGAGATTAGGGAAAATTCTCCATTTGATAGCTCGGAGCCTGACGTGCTTGGATCTGAGTCTGCTGGTGTATCAGGAGCACGTGTCCTTATGGGTGACACAACTTTATATTTCCTCGAACCTTCCACCTTCAAAGCCACGGACTTTTCTCTGCTAGACGTTCTATTTCTTTGCTCCTCCTTCTTCCTGGTATTCATTTGAAGCTCATAGGAGAGAATTTTTCCGAACAGGTTCTGAGGGTCTATCTCCGGCAGCTTCCTGAATTCTCTAATGGCGACAACTTTTGTGTCCCAGTCCTTAGTCAGGGATCTTAGAAACTTATCGTTGAGCTCGCCATTAGTGAATGCACGACCATAGTTCCTGAGGTCGTTGACTATCTTTAAGAACTTCTCGAAGCTGTCAGCTATGGAATCATTGGCACCTTGTTTGAAGGCTTCGTACTCTTGGTTTAACAATGATCTGCGATCGTATATCACTTCTTCAATACCTTCCATCAAGACAACAAGACAGTCCCACATCTCTTTGGCAGATTTGCAGTGGAATAAGTTCTACATCATTGAATCGTCCACTACACTTGCTATGTTATTCTTTGCCTTCTTGTCTAGGGAGACTATGGCAATCTTATCCTTAGTGAGATCTGTCATCTTCTTGGGGATCATAATAGCTGGATTTATTGTTGAAGCCTATGTAGGGATGTGTGATCCTTCTTCCACTATCTGAAAAATCCTCGGATCAGCAGCTTCCATGAAGAACCGCACTCGATCTTTCCACATGGGAAAGTTTTCCTTGGTGCACACCGGTAGCTTCATAGATGACATGTCTTTGCTTCTTTCCATGGTGAATATGTGGAATCTCTGAACGCTAGATCAGGGATCTTGATCAAGGTGTTAACCTTATCGACCAAACACCCCTCTGATACCAATTGAAAGTATCTAGTGTCTACCTAAATCACCTAGAGGGGGGTGAATAGGTGATGTTTGTGTCTTTTTGCGGAATAAAAAGTATCTAAAAATTCAAGCACACAAACACGGAGATTTATAGTGGTTCCCCGTATTGGGTACGTCCACTGTATCGTCTCGCCTATCTACCACGAAGGGATAGATTCAGCTACTTCACCTTCCTCAGATTATCACAATCTTATGAATCGGAGCAATGCTCCTACACCTCGAAGAACAAACTCTCCTACACCTCGATCCACAACCAGATCTACACCTCGATCCACAAACCGAATCTACAAACTCGATCCACTAACGGATCTACAAATCTCGGAGACAAAGCTCCTACAAGAGTAAAAATAATTTTTACAACAATAATAAAAAAATTGTGTACTTCCAGATCTGAAATCTTCAAGGTTCTTCCTTCTTGAAAACTAAAAAACTTGGTGAAGAAGTTTGAGGAAGAAATCCCGAGAGAACATCTATCTGAAAACCTTAGAATCCGATATGATCAAGTAGATGTTGAAGAATCTGTGAATCTTGGATCTGTCGAATCTTTTCTTCTTGGAATCGCTAGATCGAGAGATGAGCGACAGACAAGAACAATGAAGATGGTGAGGCTTCTCCTGATTTAGAAAGTGCGAAGGTGATTTAGAATAATATTCTTCTGTTAGGGTTAGCAATTCCTCTGAAAAGACTATTTATAGAACATCGTCTAACGGGCACAAATCATTAAGGAAAGATCCACATTGATAAATCATGAGGAACTTAGATTAAATTTGAAATCCCGTCAGACAGATTTAAAACGAAATTTCTACAACTCCATTTCTCGAGAAGAACTTGATTTTTCGAGAAATCATTTGCTTTCTCGAGAAATGACATGGCTTTCTCAAGAAAAGACTTAATGAAAATTCTTTGAAATAAAATACTGATTTCTCGAGAAGGATATGATTTCTCGAGAAAAGTACTTAGCGTAAATTTAGAACTGAAGGACTGATTTCTCAAGAACGATTTGATTTCTCGAGAAATGAATTACTTTATCGAGAAATGGCCTGACTTTCTCGAGAAATTTACTTAACGAAAATTCTGTGAACTGAAGGATTTATTTCTCGAGAAATATTTGATTTCTCAGAACTACTTTCCTTTCTCGAGAAATGAACTTTGTTTCTCGAGAAATCTTCAGGGCTTTTCTCAAGAAAAAGGACTTAGATAGTTTTTGAGAATTTTCCGAGAAGTCTTAAGCTTTCTCAAGAATAGCTTTGCTTTCTCGAGAAATATACTCAGACTTCTCGAGAAATACACTTCATTTCTCGAGAAATGGACTTAGAGATTTTTCCAAAAAAAAAATCGGTTCTTCTGTGTAGAAACCAGCAACCCTTCCTTTCTTCCATGCTTTAGTACTTGGAAATGAAGTGCATCCCAATAGAGAGGTTACACATGAGTGAACACCATGGAGCACACATTGAGGGATTACATTGCATGGTACTGTGTTTAGTGACTCATTGTAAACTGGCATTGGTCTATACTTAACAATAATGACCTGCAAGCACTAAACTAAAGAATAGCATCAAATACATACTTAATACATCTTAATTCAAGGGTGACTTTATACAAATCTAGGTTATTGTGGATACAATACCCAACAGAAATATTGAACTTGCTCATTATCTTCTTGAGCATCTTCTTCATTCCCTTTACTTCCTTTGTCGTTTGCTTGATCTCCAGGCCCTGATCCTCCACCATACTATATATGTCCCTATTAGTACCCGACCATCGACTGGTCGACATAGCCTACAGATAGCTGCCCTTAGATCTACAAGGTAGGTGAGATTCCTACTTCCTCACGTGTGCGACCACTTGCACCATAGCCTCTGTTACACCGTATGGTTGAGGATCACACCGCCCAAAGGTAGTGTGTTCATACACTGGCTGTCAGGGGATTTGAGGCAATATGTATAGCACATCATCGAGAGAATGAGATCTGATACGTTGAAGGCTTCCTCAGCGAGGATACAGTAGGTCACCATAGAGAGTTGGGCCGTGATTTTCTTGGTGTCCCTGGCCTTGAACATCAGAGAGTGATATAGGACATCCTGGATGATGTGGGCGTCGGGAGTGAGCATATCCACTGTGGTGATGAGATCGGTACACCCCTCCACCCCATGGAGAACCTAATTGACATCCTTCCAGTTTCGGCTAGTCCTGAAGGACTCCACGATGTTAAGGCAAGGAGCATTGGGAGTCCAGACATATTTCCTCTTAAGATCCAAGTGGAGCATCGTCACGATGTCAGCCCCGATACAGGACTGCACCCCTCCACCCTGTTGTGTGTGAGCAGTATCCTTGAGGTTTGAAAGACTTTATTTTAAGAGCCTAAACACCAAGAGGGGGGTGAATAGGTTCTTATCTTTTTATGTTTTTTTAATTTTTTAGGCAAACAGATATATAACTTCTTTTTGCACAGATCAATCTATCTACATAAATTTAAACACAACACAGAATGCACCAGATCTATAGTGGTTCCCCAGGATATGGGTACATCCACTTTCCCCCTTCGCCTATCCAGTAGATAACTGGATTCAGCCTAACTTCCTTCCACTGACTCGGATCCGCAGATCTTACAATCTCAAAACCAAAGATGGTTCCTACACCTCAGACTTTACACATGTCCTACCTCAGATTCTTCCCCATAATCCTACCTCAGGCCTCAGCCCTACCTCAGCCTTTATAATTAGGCTTACAACTCAGACTTTCCACAAGTCCTACCTCAGGCACACAGCCCTACCTTAGCCATTATAATTTTAGGCTTACAATCTCAGATCTAACAATAGATCCTACAAGAATTTATGAGTAAAGAGTAACTGAAAACTTCACCTGCTAGATTTCTATGTTGATGTTGTCTTCTTGATCATTTCTTGTATAGACTGATCCTTCTGATCCAACCTAACTTAGCTTTTCAAAGCTTCTTTATTAGAACAAAATAAGGTGGATCTTCTCTTGAAGTTGAAGTTGATCCTCAGTCAGCTTCTTCTGTAAATTCAGATTGAACTCTTAATCTTTCTTGTCGGCAGCCCTTGATCTGTTAGAATTCTTCTTATTGATTGATCTCTATCGTTTCCGATCTGTCTCTTATATAGAGCTTTCTCCATGGTTACCGGCTGATCCGGTTCATAACAAACTTCTGACAGTTCTGACAGTGGTGTCAGACCGGCTAGTTATGACAGCTGTCAAGTCACCAGTCACGTCACCAGGTTCTTCAATGTCTTTTCAACTCAGCACACAACACTCAGCAGACTGCTTCACATGTGTCGACATATATAGACTAAGTGTCGACACAAGTCTTCATGGTGTCAACACAATTACTCCAAGTGTCGACACAGTCATACTTTTGCTTCTCGACACTGCTTTTGTTGTATGTGTCGACACAAGTCCTGTGTGTCGACACAGCAGCTTCTTGTCTCGACATTTCTATTGCAGACAGTTAGCGTTGAGTGTTTGTCAAATGGCGTTGAGTGTGTGTCAACACAATTACTTATGAACTCGACACAGCCTTTTGAGAGTTGGTGTGTCGACACAAGTCCTCTGTGTCGACACAATTGCTTCAGGTGTCGACATATCTCCTGAGTGTCGACACAGCTTCAGTTTTAAGTGTCGACACAAGTCCTGCTTCAGATGTCGACACATTTCTGGATGTTGACACAACTTCTTCTTTAGGTGTCGACATAGCTTTGAGTGTCGACACAACTTCTTTATAAGTGTCGACACAAATTCTGGGTGTCGACACAAATTCTTCATAAGTGTCGACACATTTTGCCAGTGTGTCGACACAGCTTGCCTGAGTGTCGACACAGCTTCTAGGTGTCGACACAACTTCTTTATAAGTGTCAACACAATTTGCCTGTGTGTCGACACAGCTTGCCCGAGTGTCGACACAGTCTCCCTGAGTGTCGACACAGTTTCTTCACAAGTGTCGACACTTGTACTTAGAAAATTTTTCTTCAAATTCTTAAAACTGCACAATGAAACTCAAACTTCTATCAAATACAAATTGATGCATACCATTGACTAAGTTGTGGCTTCTCCAAATCTGGTACACATTTTCCAATGTACCCAACAAGGTTGTTGTAGAACTCTCGAGTAAGGATCGAGGAAAATGGAACACCAGCGGAGATCACATCGAGCACGCCCGAGCTCTCCAAATAACCATAAATGTGAGCATACTGATCATCGATATCGATGATCATCGAAACACTCATTGTCGCCTCATCTATCGCAGGAAAGGTCGAGGGAGGCACTCGAGGGCGTTTTGAGAAACTGCGGCGAGGGGGTTTGGAGCTCGATGAAACCATAACCAGAAAAAACCAACACAAAAATTTTCAGTAAAAAAAAATGTATTCAAAAACGGGGGCCAAAATGATTTCTGGAACTTAGCGCGGAGCAGTAATTTGTTACCGTCGATGGTAGCATGACGGACTACAACCCGCCTTCCTCCACCGGATTTACCCCAAAACTCAATTTTTTTCACGATTTATAGTTAAAATGGGTAGAAGAGAGACATTCAAGCTCATGCAAAGTAGATCAGTGAAAACAAACGAGATTCGTGGAGAAATATCAAAAATAAAACATGGAAAACAGATGAAATTTCCCTGTATCATGCTTTAACTCCAGATCTTCCAGAAAATTAAATTTTTATGAAAAACGATCACTTAAAACGCTCAAGGAGTGAGATCCAAGCTTACACAAGATAGATCCGTGAAAAAGACCATGATCTGTGGTGAAAATTTACGAATCAAGCGTGAAAATCATTGTGAAACCGCCACGGGATGCATCTAAAACGACTTGAAATCTGCAATCTACACTTCCAAAACTCATCGCACTAGAAATTAAAGGGAAAAGGAGAAGAACCTACCTAGATCTTGGAAATTCCAGTGAAATAATGTAGCCGGAGGAGTGAGAGCAAGTGGGCATAAAGTGGGGAACTGGATCTGGATGGGTGATTTTTATATCCCGATGCTACCGCAACGCGATAACTATACCGTCGGCGGTAGTAATCTTTTTCTTATGATTCCCTGACTATCTGCCCAAATATCTTTATTACTGTGTTAATATAAAAGATAACACAAGTTTCCCAATGGTGTGTCTCAAAATAGCGGGAGCGTAGGTGTTTGTGTGCCTTAGAAACGCTAACCTGTTAACCACGTCTTGTTCTTAATCAGGGAGGGTTCCAGTGGGTCCTTGGGTGGCACTGGGAGAAAAGAGTGTTAGGTTAAGCAGGTTCTTATGCGGGCATATGGGATTAACACCCCACCCTACGGTACTTGTGCAGCTCATCATGCCCATTTGTCACTTAGTACGGGGCTGGAGTGATGACACATTGCTTGGGTCCATTATGTCTTGAGCATTCTCATGGCTGCTCCTTCATAGAACGAACATTGTTTCATGCCTTATAGTACTCTGTCTCATGCATACTACTCTATCATGTTGTCCTATTTCTTCTTGCTTTTGTTTTCATTTTTTTGCGTGAATTGTTGTTTATTTATTTTACGTTTTTTTGCTAAATCACAAAATACAAAAAATTATAAAACCCAAAAAATAAAAAAAAATCAAATCAAAACTATGGATTGTTAACTCTTAGGACACACATGGTTAGAACTTAGAGCATGACGCTTATGTACAATGTTTGAGTTAAGTATTCTAATCCCTGTGAACATTGTCTACATATGTCATAATGTGTTGAATCTATAGGTGCTTAGCTATTGAGTACGAGTAGATATGTTAGTGTTTGTCGAATATGCCTCTAGGTATGTGTGTGGCTTTAGATAGCGGAATGACGTTACAATATTCACCCATCCCTAGATGGAGTTCTCTTATAGAAAGTATATGCTTACATGTTATAACTTGTGATATTGTGCCTACCACGTTAGAAATAACTTGAAGAATCAATGTCACGATACATATGCAGTTTTATAAAGGGTAGAATTTGGAAAATCTCTAGCGATCAAGTCCTATGTATACAAGTTAAAGTGTATCTATCTATGTGGGTAGATTTCAATTGATTTGGGGTCCTTGAAATCCAAACAAATCAAAATTTTGAATTTGATAGCTCAACGCGTATAAATAACAAACAATGAATATTATCAAGCCTTGAGTCAAGGATACCCCCCAAGTACAACTCACTCCTCCCGATAAGTCTTTATGAGCATTTTGAGGATGAGCACCTTGGTCCAAAATCATTTCGATCTTGTGCATAGACTAGTACCTTAAGCTTATGTCCCCTAGTTCTAATCTTGATATCTCGTAGATAGCACTGTGACGTGATTTTTCACCTTATTTCTCCCGTGATAGCATTTTTACTTACTGAGATAAACCATGTAATGAATGTCCACTCTACTTGGTGTATATCTTCTGATGTTACAGGTTCACACGTCATTATTCTATATAATGCTTCCATGCATAAGAATTGGACTAGCACGGCACTATATGTCTATAGCACGCAAGTTCGAGCATATGATCTCTATTCATGACTTGTACAATGTTCCTCAGTATTCATTATATAACTCTTGTAGTATTGTACTCTACATCATTATGTGCACCATCTACTTGTGTTGTACAATCTTTTGAAACTCTGGATGCTTATTTATTACTACTTCTGTGTACTGTATTCATCAGCTTCACCACTATGCTTAATACTCTTTGATTTCATGCTTGGTCACCCCTATTGTTTTCGCCTCTCATTTCACTTTCTATAACGTGCACTGTTTACTTTCTCTCTCATGCTCATTATATACTACTTTCGTTTCTCCCGTGCATGTGTATGTTTGTTTATGATCTGGCTCATGCCCTTTCGATAATATCTGAAAGTGAGGGTAAGATCAATCGTTTACTCTAGAGGGGGTGAATAGAGTGATTTAAAATAATCTTGGTAAATTATAAATTATTTTAGCAGTGGAAGACTTGATTTAATAAGTGTAGAGTGCTAAGCAGAAACTGAAATAAAACAACTACAAAAGGAGTAATTCACAGCACACAGCACAAGAAAGAGCAAGCAATCAAGAAGACACAAGGAGCTATAGTGGTTCCCCAAAACCTAGGTACATCCACTCTTCTACCACCCTTAGTAGGAATCCACTGCAGGATGAGTTGATCAGGTGTCCTGGGCACTAATGAGCTTTTGATCAGGTGCTCAAAAACCAAACTAAATTTTTTGATCATGTGTCTTGCTACCACTGAGTTTTGATCAGGTCTCAGGAACCAAAGCAAAACTTTTGAAGGGAGTTTAAAAACCCTTTTACAGGAAAGGAAAAAGGAAAGGGTTGAAGCTGTCTTCTCTGTCAACTATCAAAGAGAAGTACTAGTGGATGAGATGTTGTCAAAGCTCCCCCTTAAATGTAGCAGAAGTTCAGGAACTGAAAGCTTTGCAAGGGTGATCGGTCTTCAAAGAATTTGATTGCTCCAGCACTAGATGATTTCAGCAAAAACTGAAATGTTTGTTGTCTGGAATGTGGATGATGAAGACTTGAGAGAGCTCTTGATCAGTACGAATCAGAAAGAAAACTTGTTGAGTTATTGATCTTCTTTTTCTTTTTTTGTGTATCTCTCTGTGTATGCTGCTATATCTCTTTTAATTCTTTCTGAATGATGATAATAAGAACTCCAATTGACAAATCTTGAAAATAGCCGTTAGCATAGTCATAAATGCTTTCCTTAATTATCAACTGTCTCTGGAGGAAACAACCTAAGTACATTCCTTCTTTGTTTTCTTGAAACTTGCTCCAGATTTATTATAATGGCTAGAAATCTTCTGCAATAAATTCTCTGATTTGAAATCCTCAACAAGCTGACAGAAACACCCGAAATCGTCGATCTCAAAATGAAATCGTCGATCTGAGCTCAACTATCGTCGAACTGAGCTCAGGGAAATTGGAATTTGACTTGGACAGAAATCGTCGATCTGAGCTCAGAGATCGTCGAACTGGGTTCGACGCCTCGTCGACATGAGCTCAGAGATCGTCAAGCTGAGGTCGACGCTTTGTCAGCCTGAACTCATAGATAGTTGAACTAAGTTCGACGCTTCATCGATCTGAGCTCGACGACAACTTCAATTCTTCTTCTTGGCTTCTGCATCTGAACTAGGAGGTCTTGGGGAAATCTCCAATCCTAAGTCCTAAGCCTTAGACCTAACTAGTTGACTTTTTCTCTATACAACAAGATCAAAGCAACAATCCTATTGACATAGTGATCCTGACCCAAATTAGTAATTGGGTGTTCCAATAATCTCCCCCTATTTGGGTTAGGATTACTATTTACATGAGTTATAGAAAACAATAATCAACAGAAATACAGAAACAACATTGCAGAACCACAGATATGATTATATCACAGCAAGAAAATAGTTCTGCAGAGATATAATATAGTTTTCAGCTTACATCCAAATTAAAGCTTGTCATCAGTTCTTTTCCTGAAGATGATTTCTCTGTTTGGATTTTCTGAGTCCTTCTTTGATCTAAAATCATCAGCAGCACCAAGATTCCTTTGGCTTTTGCTCCTAGGAACTACAGCTTCAGAATATAGCTGCATGTATTCCCTAGTATTGAAGAATCTCTTGGAGCTATATCTTTCAAGTTCCTGTCTTCTTTGTTCTTATAAAGTAGATATATTGGATGTATCTTGGCCCTTCTCTCTTGCTTTCTTAATCTGATCTAGAGCAGCCATTTCCTTAAGTCTGGTTGTCCAAGAAGCTGGATTGTTCACTGGATCTTCAAAAGGTACTGGTGGCTCATACTTGTTCATGGTGTCAGTAGGAGGAGCTTTTGAGTGAAAACTTTCTTTGAGCTTGTAAGGAAAGGGACCAGAAGTTGAGTCAGTTTGGCCTTGTCCTTTCCTTTGATAAGATTGCTGTCTGGGCTGTCCTCTTGAATAAACTTGAAAGTCTGTTAGATTTCCTCTATACTCTCTTCCTCTAGGCTGATTTCCTCTTTGATGATAACCTCTGGATTGAGATCTTCCTTGATAGGTTTGCTGGGGTTGAGAAATGTTGGAAGCTTGAGGAGCTGAGACTCCACCAGATCATGTGCTTGGAGAAGGAGGAGGAGGGAGAAGAGAAGTTCCTTTGTCATACTTTCTTCTCTTTTTCATTGCTTTCAACTGGTTCTTAGAATATTGCATCCAATGCTCAGTAATAGGGTAATTGTGCAGAATGTAATATGGTATGTCATGATCAGTTGTAGCTTTTGTCAATTGAACCTTTTTTCATATCCTTGCTTCTGGCTTTCCTCTTCTATGCAATAGTTGCAGAGGAATCATCTGAGTCAGTTCTGAATTCATCATTCTCATCAGATTTCTTAGGCTCATCATATAAGACATCAATTTCCTTGAAAGCTGTTTTGGTGGTGGAAACAGGAGCAGTAGAAGAAATAACAACATCAGCACTTGAAACGGCAGTTGAAACAGCAGGAGCAGCAGTAACAACAGAAACACCAACTGAAGCAGTAGTCTCAGTAACTGAACAAACTGGCTCTCCAACAGCCTCTGAAGAATCAACAACAGCAACAACAGACTCAGGAACTACAGAATCACTTTCCACAGATTTAATAGAATTTATATACAGCTCTATCAGGGTTGGATCACAGCAGGAGAGGGGAATAATAGCTCTGGATAAATCTTCAGCAGTGAGAGGTGATGGAGGACAACAGCTATAAATTGAATCAAATAAAGATAATAAGGAATGTATATCTACTGTAGGACTGATGGTTGGAGCTGGAGTTGAAGCTGAAACTTGTTCTGA
The DNA here is from genome assembly GCA_039513925.1 of Platanthera zijinensis. NCBI lineage: Eukaryota > Viridiplantae > Streptophyta > Magnoliopsida > Asparagales > Orchidaceae > Platanthera > Platanthera zijinensis. Next base: position 111,183,724 of record CM077091.1, read on the forward strand.
AGCTGGACTCTCTGAAATCTGCATTTCTGAAGCAAAATCCTCTGAAGGCAGCACTTCTTCATGAGGCATCTCCCCCTACTTAGTTTTAGTGAGAACTGAATCTAGGCCCCCAGAATAAGGGGTGGCCTGAAAGGAGAAGGGGGAAGAAAGTCTAACAGATAGATCAGTCAGATTCTTGACTAAGGGAGCCAAGGCTGAATCCAGTAAGAGTGTTAGCTTGGGGGCCAACAACTCATACAGTCTATCTGCCAGAGGAAGAAGATCTACTTGCTCAAGGGTGACTTGAGTAGAGGTAGAGGGGTGTGTTGCATAGATGGATGGAATGAATGCTGGGTGAAGTGGTATGGATGGTTGAGAAATGGGGATGGATGTAATAGATAGAGCTGGGATGGTGACTGTTGGTAGAGATGAGGAGATGATAGGTGAAAAAGATGGTTGAGAGATGATGTCATGAAGCATTTATTATAATGATGTTGAGGTGGATGGGATATCTGGAGGTGAAGAGGGGGAATCATCCATGAATGAATCATCTAGGTGATTGAAGGATGAAAGATGGGAGGATGATTCTAAGTCAATGGAGGAGAATAAAGATGTAGATTGGAAATCTTCTTGGAAAGTGGCTGGAGGAGGTGAAGAAGCTATATGAGAGGGAGAAATGGATGAAGTAACTGGAGGTGGAGAGGGGGGAGAGTATATGGAAGATGTAGCTGGATGGGAAGAAAGAGGAGAGGAAATTGAGGTGGATGCCAACACTTCTGCTGGAGCAGTGGTTTGAGGAAGAGTGACTGAAACAGTCCTTGTGCCTGAAGAAGTTTGTGCTGCTAGTTTGATTTCATCTGCTCCTAGTTTGATTCTGGTTGTCATTATGTTCACAAGTTGTTGCTCCTTAAGCATTTCCAGAATATCCTTGAACATTTGATCAGTCCCTTCAAACGAATCCATATCAATGTCAAACCCAGTATCGAACTTTATTGCTGCTAAAATGGCGACTGAAATTGACATGTTTCCTGTAAAAACAAACACGATCAAGTGTATAGGAGTTTGGATGGAAAGAGAGGGTAAGAGAGTTCTTGCAGAAAGTATGAAAGTGCAAAGGAGAACGACACCTGCAAAATGATTTTATATTGGGGTTCGACGCTGAAAAGGAAAGATCATTGAACTTAGTTCGACGATCGACGGTTCTAGGGGGAACTGAAGGGTCTCAACATCGTCGATCTTCGTTCGACGATATTTAACATCGTCGACCTTCTTTCAATGATAATCGAGATCGCTGACCGAAAAGGATAGTCCAGCACTATCTGAAAAACGCCGAGCTCCGTTCGACGATTCCTAACATCGTCGATCTCCGTTCGACGGAAAACAAAGATATTTAAATACTATCTGGAAACGACGAGCTCCGTTTGACGATCTTCAGGTAAATCTTCGATCGCAGTTCAGAGACATAGAAAACTTCTATACACTAAAAAATCCCCAAAAAAATTAACCTAGTCTTGCCTCTTTTTAGGTTTAAAGGTCTTGGAACTTAATTGAGACTTCCTCCATCTAACATTCCTAACTGATTAAGGAAGAAGGTGTGTTTATTTTCATCTAAGGGCTTGGTGAAAATATCTCCCCTTTGTAAATCAGTTGGGATATATTCTAATTCAATTTTATTCTTCTCTACATTATCTCTTAAGAAATGATGCCTAATCTCTATATGTTTTGTCCTACTATGGAGGACTGGATTTTGAGCTATTGAAATAGCACTAGTGTTATCACAAAATATTTTGGACTTTTCTAAGTTGTAGCCATAGTCTAGGAGCTAATTTTGAATCCACAATATCTGTGAGCAACAACTACCTGCTGTCATATATTCAGCTTAAACAGTTGAAGTAGACACTGATGTTTGTTTCTTGCAAAACCAGGAGACAAGTCTGTCACCAAGAAACTGACAAGTTCCACTGGTGCTTTTCCTGTCTACTCTACATCCAGCATAATCAGCATCTGAAAATCCAGTTAGATCAAATCCTGAATTAGTTGGATACCAGAGACCTAAATTTGGACAACTTTTCACATACCTAAGAATCCTCTTAACTAATGTAAGGCGTGACTCTCTAGGGATGACTTGGAATCTAGCACATATGCATTTAGCAAACATTATATCAGGTCTACTAGCTGTAAGATACAATAAAGAGCCAATCATTGCTCTATATGTTGTCTAATCAACTGGTTTCCCATGCGTGTTCATCAGCATCTAATACAGCATTAGTAGGCATAGGTGTTTTCATAGAGGATGCTTCAGACATACCAAATTTCTTAACCAATTCGTTTGCATACTTGGTTTGAGAAATAAAGATGTCATCAACATGTTGTTTGACTTGCAATCCTAGAAAGAAGGATAGCTCACTCATGCTACTCATTTCAAATTTGGAATGCATTAGGTTAGAGAACCTTTTGCACAAATTTGAATCAGTAGAACCAAAGATAATGTCATCTACATAGATTTGTACTAGTAGGATATTGGACTTATGAGTTCTAATAAAAAGAGTTTGGTCTACTCTACCCCTTTTAAAATAATTTTTCAAGAGAAAGCAAGCTAGGGTCTCATACCATGCTCTTGGAGCTTGTTTGAGATCATATAATGCTTTATGCAATTTATAAACAAAATCAGGATGAGTTAGAGAGATAAAACCTGGGGGTTGTTTTACATAAACCTTTTACTTGATGTCACCATTGAGTAATGCACTTTTGACATCCATTTGATAAACCTTGAACTTCTTGTGAGCTGCATATGCCAGGAAGATTCTTATGGCCTCCAACCTTGCAAATGGTGCAAAAGTTTGGTCATAGTCTATGCCTTCTTCTTGAGAGTATCCTTGAGCAACCAGCCTTGCTTTATTTCTCACTATAACTCCTTGATCATCTAGCTTGTTCCTGAATACCCATTTTGTTCCAACAATGGGATGATTCTTTGGCTTTGGCACTAGCTCCCAAACTTTGTTTCTTTCAAATTGATTTAATTCCTCGTGCATTGCAATGATCCAGTTTGGATCTTGTTCTGCATCTTGTATGGATTGAGGTTCAATTTAAGAAAGAAATCAAGTGTGCATCAGATTTTGATTGAATTGGTTTCTTGTTTGCACACCAGCTGAGATGTCTCCAATCACTTGGGAGATTAGATGGTCTCTTGATGTTACTAAATCAACAATGGGTGTTGATTGTTCACCAGCCTGTGTTGTTGTATCCTCTAGTGGAACAACAACTGGCTCTTCATTTAGATTTTCACCATGGCTTGCTAAGATCTGACTGTCATCTTCATTTTCACTACTTTCAGCTTCTTGTTGAATGGATGATGGTGATGGATCTTGTTCAATGATATGTAGCCTGTCCAAATTTTCTGATATAGAATGTACCTGCAAAGGGTCTATGGTAGAAGTGTTCTTCTCCTTGTAAGACATATTAGTTTCATCAAAAGAAACATGCACAGTCTCTTCAATTTTATGAGATGATTTATTAAAAACCCTATAGGCCTTACTGATCATGGAGTATCCCAGAAACACTCCTTCATCAGCTTTGACTTCAAATTTTGCTAAGTATTTCTTGTTATTGTTATGAATGTAGCAGATACAACCAAAAATCCTAAGATAATCAACTTTAGATTTCTTCCCTTTGAGTAATTCATAGGGAGTCTTGCCCTTTAGCTTATGTATCAAACTTCTATTCAAAACATAGTTTGAAGTATTCAAAGCCTCTGCCCAAAAGGATAGAGGAAGGTGAGCATCTGTCAACAATGTTGTGGTAGATTCAATAAGGGTTCTATTCTTCCTTTCAGCTACCCCATTCTGTTGAGGAGTTCTAGGAGCTGATAAAGTGTGCCTGATCCCTTCCCTCTAACAGAACTCTTGCATAAGAAGAGAATCAAACTCTGTCCCATGATCACTTCTAATTAGGGCTATGTGAGTATTGAACTCAATCTGTATGCATTTGAGAAACTCTGTCAAACACTTGAAGTTATCAAACTTCTTTCTCAGAAAGAACACCCATGTGAATCTAGAGAAGTCATCTACAACCACTAAAGTGTAAGATTTCCCTCCTAGACTTTGTACAGAGATGGGTTCAAATAGATCCATATGTAATAAATACAAAATCCTAGGTGAATCACTCTTATTAAGTGACTTAAAGCTATTTTTAGTTTGCTTACCTAACTGACAAGACCTGCAGAGTCTTTCCTTCTTGTAGGGACCAGAAGGTAGTCCTCTAACTAGGTTGTCCTTGGATAGCCTAGCACTGGTTCTAAGGTTGATATGTCCTAATCTCTTATGCCATAATTCATTAGGTTTGCTAAGAGAATTAAATAAGCAGATGTCTACCTTGGTTGAATGAAAATCTACTAGATAGATGTTACCTTTTCTGTTACCAGTCAACACAGTTGTGTTGTCTTCTGATTTGATGAAGCATGAGGACTTGTTGAATGTGACCAGGTAGCCTTCATCACACAGCTGACTGATGCTAATAAGATTGTGTTTCAGTCCTTCCACATATGCTACCTTTTTGAATGTTACTGATCCTATTTGGACTGCACCAAATCCTTCGGTCTGTCCAAAGTTTGAATCTCCAAACATGACTTTGGGTCCATGTTTAGCCTTGAAGGATGTCATGTTATCCTTGCTTCCTGTCATGTGCTTGGAGCACCCACTATCCAGATACCAATGCTGCTCCATGGTAAGATAGGTCTTCACCTGCACAAATAGCATTTCATTTGTTTTTGACCCAGTTTACCTTGGGTTTAGCTTGATAACCTTTGAAATAAGAAATGAAAGACATCTCTGGTTGACTCTTATACCCTTCAGGATGATATCTCCTAGGAGGAATTATCCATTCAGTATAAGGGTTGAACCCTTGAGATGTAGGATATCTAGAATCAACTTTTGATGTTCCCTTTGAGAATTTGTCAAATCTCTGAGCTCCGTACGACGATCGTTGATCTGAGTTCGACGATCTTGGGTCAGATCGTCGAGCTCCGTTCAGCGATCGATCTTGCTTGTGTTCAGAGATCAGAGATCGTCGACCTGAGTTCGACGATTCAGCATGAAAACGCTGAGCTCTGTTTGAAGATCGTCGAGCTCTGTTCAAAGATTGTCGAGCTCTGTTCGACGATATTTGTTGAACTTTGTTCTTTTGGGGTAGATCAGAATTTTTTCTAGCTACCTCCATAACTCCTTTTCCTTTATCAGAGATAAACTTAATGGGAGTTGTTAACACAATGGCTTAGCTGGATGAAGCACCCAAGCCCAATGTACTATTGAGTCTTGAGTTAACTGTGCTTGTGATGTCCATTAGTTTGATACTTCTCCCATTGAGAGTTTCTTCAAACTTCTTGGCCTCAGATAGTTCACTTTTAAGTGAAGCTATCTGCTTTCTACAACATTCTAACTCATCTGAGAGTTTGAGGTTATCTGAACTTAAGGTACTGTATTCAGATAATTGATTTCTGAGAGAGATAATTTCTTTCTCAGAATTGAGTAGATCCAAACACAGTGCTTTAAATTCAGACTTGAAGTCCTCAGAATTAAAATCAAATGAAGCAATTATCTGATCTTCTTCTAGCTCTGGTTCAGATTCTGATTCAGATTCATGTTCTGAATCAGTATTGTTCTGAGATGCATTGATTGCCATCATGCAGAATTCTTTTTCTTATGCATCATCTTCATCATCACTTGAGCTTGATGATGCATTAGACTCTTCTTCTATTGCACTCCATGTTTCAGCAACAAATCCCTTCATAGTGTGCTTGTTCTTGCTGAAAGAGGGTCTGTCATGATGATTTCTTCTAGAGTCTTTGTCTTTTCTCTTTTCCCTCTTGTCCTTTTTGTCCTTATTTTGATTTTCTAGACAGTCAGGCAATATGTGACCTGGTTTTCTGCAACCATAACAGATAATTTCTTTGTTATTTGACCTGTCATACTTTGTTTTCACTTGGCCTCTAGATGACCTTTTTTTGAAGTCCTTCCTAGCCATTTTGTAAAACCTTTTGGCCAGAAGACTCATCAGTTCTTCATTGCATGTGATCTTGTCTTCAGGCTGTTCTTCTATAGCTTTGAAAGCAATTGACTTCTCCTTCCTAACTATTGGAGAAGTTGTCTTCTGCTCTTCTTCTCTGTTCTTGATGAGCTGCTCATAGGATTTGAGCTTGTCCAATAGAGCTTCTGTGGTAATCTCATTCAGACTTATGGCATCCTTGATTGGCCAGATTCTTGAATCTCAAGTGCTGGGGAAGCACATTATAATTTTGTCATTGATCTCTGTGAGAGAGATCTCCTTGTCCAAAGTTTTGAGTTCACTGACAATTAAGCTTAGTCTGCTGTACATGTCAGCTACTGACTCATTTTTTGCCTTCTTGAAATTTTCATATTGGGTGATGAGATGAGATCTTCTATCTTTCCTTTCATCAGCTGATCCTGATACAATTTCAGATAGCTTGTCCCAAATTTCCTTAGCTGAGTTGCATTAATCTAACTTTTGAAAGATGTCATCAGACATTGTCTGTGCCAGGATATTCATAGCTTTGGCATCAGCAACCTTCCATTTCTTTATATCAGCATCTGTTCCTGAAGGAGGTGGAACAGCATTTGTACTTGTGCTTGCAGGAGGCTTTGGGCAATCTGTCAAAACTGAATTAAAGATATCTTTATCAATAGAATTCATGTATAATCTAATCCTTGACTTCCAAAGTGCAAACTTGGAGAGATTGCACACTAGAGGTCTGGTGCTAGCATAATCCTTGTTTTGTGTCATAAATTTAATCTAAAAATAGATAAGAATAACCCTCTATAAGGATGGATCTTAAGATAGATCTTTTGGTTTAGATGTTAGTCTATATTAACAACCAATTTGGCTGAGCAACATACCTCCCTCTGATACCAATTGAAAGTGAGGGTAAGATCAATCCTTTACTCTAGAGGGGGGGTGAATAAAGTGATTTAAAATAATCTTGGTAAATTAAAAATTATTTTAGCAGTGGAAGACTTGATTTAATAAGTGTAGAGTGCTAAGCAGAAACTGAAATAAAACAACTACAAAAGGATTAATTCACAGCACACAGCACAAGAAAGAGCAAGCAATCATGAAGACACAAGGAGCTATAATGGTTCCCCAAAACCTGGGTACATCCACTCTTCTACCACCCTTGGTAGGAATCCACTGCAGGATGAGTTGATCAGGTGTCCTGGGCAGCAATGAGCTTTTGATCAGGTGCTCAAAAACCAAACAAAAATTTTTGATCAGGTGTCTTGCCACCACTGAGTTTTGATAAGGTCTCAGGAACCAAAGCAAAACTTTTGAAAGGAGTTTAAAAACCCTTTTACAGGAAAGGAAAAAGGAAAGGGTTGAAGTTGTCTTCTCTGTCAACTATCAAAGAGAAGCACAAGTGGATGAGACGTTGTCAAAGCTCCCCCTGAAATGTAGCAGAAGTTCAGGAACTGAAAGCTTTGCAAGGGTGATAGGTCTTCAAAGAATTTGATTGCTCCAGCACTAGATGATTTCAGCAAAAACTAAAATGTTTGTTGTCTGGAGTGTGGATGATGAAGACTTGAGAGAGCTTTTGATCAGCACGAATCAAAAAGAAAACTTGTTGAGTTTTCTAAGTTATTGATCTTCTTTTTTCTTTTTTTGTGTATCTCTCTGTGTATACTGCTATATCTCTTTTAGTTCTCTCTGAATGATGATAATAAGAACTCCAATCGACAAATCTTGAAAATAGCCGTTAGTAAAGTCATAAATGCTTTCCTTAATTATCAACTGTCTTTGGAGGAAACAAGCTAAGTACATTCCTTCTTTGTTTCCTTGAAACTTGCTCAAAATTTATTAAAACGGCTAGAAATCTTCTGCAATAAATGCTCTGATTTGAAATCCTCAACAAGCTGACAGAAAACACCAGAAACCGTCGATCTCAAAATGAAATCGTCGATCTGAGCTCAACTATCGTCGAACTGAGCTCAGAGAAATTGGAATTTGACTTGGACAGAAATCGTCGATCTGAGCTCAGAGATCGTCGAACTGGGTTCGACGCCTCGTCGACTTAAGCTCAGAGATCGTCGAACTGAGGTCGATGCTTTGTCAGCCTGAACTCACAAATAGTTGAACTGAGTTCGACGCTTCGTCGATCTGAGCTCGACGACAACTTCAATTCTTCTTCTTGGCTTCTGCATCAGAACTAGGAGGTCTTGGGAAAATCTCCAATCCTAAGTCCTAAGCCTTAGACCTAACTAGTTGACCTTTTCTCTATACAACAAGGTCAAAGCAACAATCCTATTGACATAGTGATCCTGACCAAAATTAGTAATAGGGTGTTCCAACAATATCAAAGGGGGAGAATAGATAGTTCATGAGTCATGGGTAAGTGTAGATCACATGTAGGGGGAGCTTAGTTCATTGTGTGCATATAGATAGGGGGAGCTTATAGAACACATATATAGGGGGAGCGCGTGTGTAGGGGAGCTATATAGAACCTGAAAACTGAACTTTCAAGCCTATATCTTATATATATACGTTGTATCATGCACTTCATTATTGTTTCTCATGAACGGGACTTGATATTATCAAAAGGGGGAGATTGTTGGAGTCGACGGTTCACATATCCTTAGTTTGATAATATCAACTCTCATATTGTATTTAATTACATCTGTATTTGGTAGAGTGTGCAGGTTTACAGGTCCAGTAAATACAAGGAGCTCTCCGCAGGAACCTACTGCCGAGCGGTAATAGCTAGCGTCGTGCGGTAGCCTGAAATAAATGGCCAAGGCGCTCGGGAATCTACCGCGCAGCGCTAGTCCTACCGCCCGCGCAAACTTGAGGAATTAATTGGTCCAAGTTCTTGGGAATCTACCGCCCAGGCGCTAACGTGGTACCGCATCGCGGTAATACACTCAACGCTCGTTGAGATAGAGGCATTGAGAGCATTGAGATAGAGACGTCAAGAGCGTCAAGATAGAACTATCGTCGGGCACTAGCTTTGTAACGCGCCGCAGTAACACACTTAACGCTCGTTGAGAGCATTGAGACAGAGGAGTTAAGAGCATCGAGACAGGACTACCGTCGGGCGTTATCTACCTACCGCGCCGCTCTAGCATTGGAAAAAGGAAAATATTCGTTTTGAATATTTTTAAAAATTTGGAGGACAGTTGTCAACATCAAGCGCGTGAACCTACCGTCGCCCGCTAGCCTTACCGCCGGCGGTAGCCTATTTTCTCAATGACGTATAAATAGGTGCCTTGTTTTATGTGTTCAAGACTATGACAAAAATATACAGAGCTATGTGATTCCTAGGGTTCGGCCGCCTCTCTCTGTGGTCCGTTCCACCGTCTTCGTCGAAGGAAAAGAAAGCCGCCTCTCTCCCGTTCGTGTACGAAGAACTCCGACGAGCCAAGGACTACATCAACTACGAAGAGTCGACCAGTTGCAAGCACACAAAGATCTCAAGCACCGGTCGCAGATCGCTCGACGGAGGAATCATCTAGAGGGAGATTTTAATCTTTTAAATCCGTTAAACTTTTACTATATTCCTTTTCTTTTCTCTATATTCTTGTGGTGAGCGAAATTGACGGGGAAAGTTCGTTGGAATCTGGGGTAGGATTCCGTGAGAAATCGTCCCGGGGAAGGGACGTCTAGATCGGGTGATCTAGCGGGGCTCTAAGACCCTTCCTTGCATGAAGGTGAAGAGCCGGCTCGAAGACCTTTCTTGGAGGGAATGAGAGAGAGCCAACCGGTCCGAGGAGCGGGTCGGTATAGAAAACCAAAAAGCTTTTTCACTCGCCGCCTTCGATCTCTGGCGTCACGAGGATCAAGATTTTGTAATTGTTAAAACAGTTGTTGATTTAGTTTTGCAATGAAATTAATTTCCTGCTTCTTTACTTGCGTGTACTGCTGTGAATGTTAGTTTGTGTTTTTTTTCATTGGAACGAAATAATTCGAATTTCTTATAAACGATGCAAACCTTATTCACCCTCCCCCCTCTAAGGTTGACCACACGATCCAACAGATTGTTGTGGACTCCTCTGAATCAGACACAAATAGACAAAATGTGGGTCAAAGCACACCAATTCATAATCCTGACCTTTCCTCATCTAGTGAAGAAGCAACTGTTGTTCAGGACCTAAGTATTCAAGTGGATGGAGTTCATCTCAAGTTACTGCAAATATAGAGAAATATGCATCAAAAATGGATGTTGAGTTAGATCTAAATGGTATAGCAGGATTGAAGCCCCAACCAAGGGGGAGCTTGTGTGGTCAATTGTTATTCTACAAGAAGAAATTGATCATTTTCTAGAAAACCTGTAGAACAGAATAGCTTTAATTCCAGATGTTTTTCAGGAGAGAAGTGAGGCAAATCTAATGGCTCTAGATCAATCTGATGCTCTAATTGAGGGGGAGCGTGAGCAATTGAATGAAGGTACACTATATATTGATCTCAATAAGTTTATTGAGATTGATGATCAGGTTGAGGGGGAGACTCGCACTAAAATCCCTGGTCAGGTAGATGTTTTACCTTCCCCCCCCCCCAAGTGGTTGAGACATCTATTCAAATTGAATTGGATGGTTAAGAGGACCAAGGAATAAGGGTAAATCCTGTTGAGATTCTACCACCACAGATGCCCCAACATATATCCTCTACCAGCAGTACAGAAATCTCCATCATAGCTTCAGTCAAAGCACTACTAGATGAGCAAGAAAAAATACTGAAAACCTATATTGATGAGTTTGTCAAAGGATTGAAAGCTGAGGTCATGTCAGAAGTACAAAAAGTAAAAACTGAGATGATGGGCGATCTTAAGGTTCTGAAGGATGATATTGCACACATCAACAAAGAGATCACCAGATGATTTGACTTGGCTGCAAGGACAATCAAACAAAATATCAACATTATGGAATATGTGGATGACAACCTCAAGGATGCTGCTAGAGATATAACTTGTGTGAAGAACTAGGTTAGTCTGACTGATGGGCCAAAACCCGAACAGGCAAGCGTACCTGTCGAATTGTAGTACCAAGGTCGTATTTAAACACGGGGCTGTCAAGTACTGCTACTCACGCTTGAAATATTATCCTACCGGAAAATAGTTGGATTTTTAGAAATTTTAAAGTAAAGTAAAATGAAAGACAATTTGCGAGACGAAAAACTTATAATAAAAAGCTAGCATTCGATCAATGATTCACCATGAAATTAGATGAGAAAGATAAAAATAAAGATAGTTTTAATTTTTGCAAACCATACTCGACCGTGACAGATCCGAAAATAAGACAAAATCTCGCTAGAGCATTAGGTCTCCTAACTTATAAACTCTTTGATCGAAATCTCTTTACAAACCAAAGAAGCCTAAAGTTGCATTATCGAGATGATCCGCACTATTGGATTTGACTCCAATCCGGAGGATTTACGTCGTCCTATCTCTAGGATTGCGTTCAACTCCTTCCTTCTTTGAGCGATCTTTCAAATCATGAGTCTCTCGACTACTATAAAATGAGAACAAGGCCTACTACCGTATACCGGAAATACGGAGTCGACGCCAAATAAATCAAAGAAGGATCGAGCATGAAATAACAAAAATAAAACTAAGAAAGAAAATAAACTCTCATCTCACTTCATGGATCCTCACGATCGAATGCTATAGGAGATTAGCTACGCATACTGGAAAAGGAAATAACAAAATAAAGAGAGAAGAATTCCATTGATTAATAAAAAAAAGAGAGATACACAATAATAGTAAAAGGATGACAATATTATACTAAGAAGAAAATTACAACCATAAAAAGAAAACAACAATGAAGAAAAACTTGTACTAGAACTCTCTTGCTCACTTGCTCTCTTTCTCCAATCCAACCTCTTCAAAGCATGGGATATGGGTTCCTTTTATAGGAGTGGAGGGAAGCATCTAGAAGAAGGGGGAGATCAAGGGTGGCCGGCCACTTCATGAGGATGGATTCATGCATGCATTTAATAAAGGGGAGAGAGAATGGAAGGATGCATGTATTTCATTTATGGCAATGAAGAAATAAAAATTCAAAATAGAGAGGGGGGATGAATGGAAGCTTGTAGAAGAGGGAAAAGGAGAGGGGCCGGCCATGGGGGGGGGGGGAAGTTGGTTCATGCATTTAGATTTAATGAGGAGAGAGGGAGATGCATGCATGAGAAAGGTGGTAAGATAAAATAAAATAAAATGAGAGTGGCCGGCCTTAATAAAAGAGAGAGAAAAAGGGGGGGCTCGGGTAGAGCTAGGTGGGCTGCTTGGGGACTTGTGGGCTGCATCAAATGCTCGGGTAGCATGGGCTTGGATTAAAGGGCTGCTCCAAAGTGCTTGAGGGGGCCGGGTAGCTGCTCCAAATGAGGGGCCGGCTGCACCATGTGGGCTGCTACATGCTTGGGCTCGGGCTGCTACAAGTTGAAAGCTCGGGCTGCTCTTGGTGTGGGCTTGAGTGAAATAATTCAAGGGCTGCATGTTGAGCTCGGGCTGCATGGGCATTTGAGGGGGCCGGGCTTCACTTGGTCTTGAGTACCTACAAAATATAAATACAACATTAGCTCATAAAATAACATGATATTAAACTAATCATAATAATTCATATTATTGAACTAAGTTTATCATAAAATATAAGAACTTAACAAGATAATCATATCATTAAACTAAATTAAACATAATAACATAAAATATAAAATAACAACAATACATATAATAGAACAATGATAACACAACAATATTATAACAAACTTATAATAAAACTTAGGGATTTAACTACTTAAATACCCCCAAAAAGGATGACTAAAACTAGTCATCAAACTCCCACATGCTAAAACATTTGCTTGCCCTCAAGCAAATAGAAATGAAAATATGGAGAAACAAAAAGGAAGAAAAAGATTTTTTTTTTTAAAGTTCCATAGTGAGAAAAAAAACAAAACATGAAAAATTAAACTATCCTAATACTCATATTATCAACTAGTGGGGTGAGAAGTGCACAATAGAAAATTTGAAAATGAAACCCTAAAAATCTCATTAAAACATAAGAAAAGTCTACTAATTTCTAAATCTTAAAACAAGGCATCCAAAATAAATGAAAATAAGGAAAACAAAAGTAGAAGTTCTAAATAAACGGCGCATTAACAAACTACTAGGTTGCTAGATAAACATTAACCCTAAAACACTCCAATATAACCTCCAAAGAAATCCATCAATGATGGTGGCCATAGGCTTGTACGTTCACACTTTCTCCACTACGCGAATTTAAGTTCTAAGATCATTAGGACTTCTACTAGGCATTAAAACTTGGTTTAGGTGAATGATTAGGAAATGGAAACAAAGATAAACATAATGGCTTAAACACTAAACCAAGGGTAAGCTTAAAATACAAAGATAAGACATGATAAGTACTTCAATTCAAACTAAAACAAACATAAGGCCATGTATTTTTCTTTTATAAACTTGGCCAAACATAAACTTTTTGCATTCCTTTTTTTTATTTTGATTTTTCATTTTTCTTTCTCAATTTTTTCCTTTTTGAATAACAATTGATAAGGAAGCTCCAAAAATAAGCTTTATAATGTCCTTTTCATTTCCAAAATAATACAATACCCCTCCCACAAAAATAATTTTAAGCTCAAGGTTATAGTGTGAAAATAGGAAGGGCGTTTGGCTTTGGTGAACAAGATGAAATGAAAGGTGGAGCTAAAAACAAAGAAAATAAGGAAAAGGCCCAAACTTGTTTTGCAAGGGTTTTGTTTTTGGTGGGCAAGAAAAGCTCAAACTATTCAAATGGTGGCCTAAATCATTTCTAAAGAACGGAAAAACGGCGCAAATGCTTTGAGAGTAGCTTGGTACAAGTTCTTGACACCAAGAAAGACTACCCCGCAAATGAAAAAGGACTAATGATACCTAGCAACCATTCGTAAGTAACTAACCGAATAAAAAGACATAACTACGCATTGCTAGCTTATAACGTAAAAACCGGATGCCTATATTTAAGAAAAAGAAACCAGTAGAACTAGACTATGTTAAAATGATAGGTTTAGAAAAACATTTTCAAAGTAATCTATATAGAACTAAGAAACCGCATGGGCCTACACTTCACTAGAAGCAACATGAAAATAAAGATAGAAAATAATTTTAGGTTTTGTTTTTCAAATAGATTTTAGCACAATTTTGTTTTTTTGATTTTTTTTTTGTTTTTCTAATTTTTTTGGGTTTTATATTTTATAATTTTTTTTGGATTTTGATGACATAACATAAAATACTATACTAATATAAAACATAATATTTTTTTGAAAGAAGAAGAACAGAAAGAAAAGACCAAAAGAAACTAGACCCCCCATGCTTAAATTCTTCATTGCCCTCAATGAAGAAAACATAAAGAAAAAGAGAAGGGGACTGAGAAGAAGAGAAAAAAGAAAAATGCAGGAAAAATAAATAACTAAAAAGAACAGGACTTCCCTGGGTTCGTGAGATGAAGGCGGATGTCGCTCCCCCAAGCTTGCCTTTTAGAGTACTTGATCGTCAGCAGGTATGACTTGATCCATCTGATATCAGCAACGGCGGAGCGGCGACCACGATCATGGACTTGATTGGCCTCCGGTAGAAAGAGCAAAATAAAAGCAAAAAGATAGAGTCCATGGGCAGATGCCCGATAATGTTTTTTTATTACAACAATTCAAATAAAAGAGTTTCATAATAATAAGTCCAAAAAGTGAAAAATAAAAATGTCCATCAGAAAATAATAAACTAAGAATCAAAAAGAAGATTCTCCTTTGCAGGAGTCACAGAATCATTAGAGAAATAGAGTTTAAGTCTATGGCCATTAACTTTAAAGTCCCCCTTATCGGGGTGTGAAAGTAGCACAGTGCCGTAAGGAAAAACATCTTTGACCTTGAATGGCCCGGACCATCTAGATTTAAGCTTTCCCGGGAAGAGACATAAACGTGAATTAAAAAGAAGAACCTGATCGCCTGGTTTAAACGTTTTAGGGTGGCGCAGGTTCTTATCGTGATACAATTTCATGCGTTCTTTATAAATTTTATTATTTTCATAAGCGCACGCTCTCCATTCATCGAGTTCATTCAATTGATTTTTTCTATGCTCGCCGACCGAATGCGGATCGAAATTAAAAAACTTTAACGCCCAATACGCTCGGTGCTCTACTTCTACCGGAAGATGACACGATTTTCCATAGACCAATCGAAAAGGAGTACAACCGATGGCGGTCTTGTACGCTGTCCGATAAGCCCAAAGAGCATCGTCTAATTTTAGGGACCAATCCTTACGAGAAGTAGAAACAGTTTTTTCCAAAATTCTTTTAAGTTCGCGATTGACTACCTCGACCTGACCGTTAGTTTGGGGGTGATAAGCAGTGGATAATTTATGCGTAACGCCATATTTGGCTAAAGCCTTAGTGAGTTGAGCGTTGCAAAAATGACTTCCCCTATCACTAACGATCGCTCGAGGAAATCCAAAACGAGAAAATAATTTTTTCAAAAAATTAACAACAACGCGAGCATCATTATTTGGTAGAGCTTGGGCCTCTGCCCACCTAGAAACATAATCGATTGCGACTAGAATATATTTATTTCTTAAGCTGGAGGGAAATGGGCCGACAAAGTCTATGCCCCATAGATCAAAAACTTCGCACTCGAGAAAGTAGTTTTGTTCCATTTCATTTTTATTTGAGAGATTTCCAGTCCGCTGGCATCGATCGCACCCGCCCACAAAGATTTGTGCATCTTTAAATATGCTTGGCCAATAGAAGCCAGCACTAAGTACTTTGTGTGCGGTGCGGTTAGCCTGATAGTGCCCGCCAGTCAGACCTTCATGAACATGTTTTAAAATTTGATGACCCTCTTCCCGCGAAACACATCTCCTTACCACCTGGTCCGCACAAATGCGAAATAGAAATGGGTCTTCCCAAAAATAATACTTCAACTCCGAAAAGAATTTCTTCTTTTGGTGAGTGGAGTATTCTTTTGGAAGGACCCGGGCCACAAGATAATTGGCCAGATCGGCAAACCAGGGGGTAGGAGATGAAGAAATATTAAAAAGACGCTCATCCGGAAAAGAATCATTAATAAAAGTTTCATTTAAAATATCTAGATCAGGATTTTCGAGACGAGATAGATGATCCGCCGCTAGGTTTTCCGCTCCTTTCTTATCCCGAATCTCCAAGTCGAATTCTTGAAGTAAGAGGATACAATGGATAAGACGCGGCTTGGCATCCAGTTTAGAAAGTAGGTACTTCAAAGTGGAATGATCCGTGAAAACAATAACCTTGGAAAGGGTGATGTAGGGTCGGAATTTATCAAAAGCAAAAATAATAGCTAAGAGCTCTTTCTCCGTCGTGGTGTAATTTTCTTGAGCAGAAGTTAGAGTTTTACTAGCATAGAAAATCGGATGAAAGTTCTTAGCAATTCGTTGTCCTAGTATCGCGCCTACCGCATGATTACTCGCGTCACACATAATTTCAAAAGGCAAATCCCAAACTGGGGCGATCATAATCGGAGCATTTATAAGCTTTGATTTAATTAGTTCAAACGCAGCGAGACAAGATTCATCAAAAACGAAGGGAGTGTCTTTTTCAAGAAGGTGGGTGAGAGGCTTAGTAATTTTTGAAAAGTCTTTAATGAATCGTCGATAAAAACCCGCATGCCCAAAAAAACTTCTAATCGCTTTAATATTTGTAGGCGGCGGTAACTTTTCAATTACTTCAATTTTTGCCTTGTCCACTTCAATTCCCCTAGCGGAAATGTTATGGCCAAGGACTAAGCCTTCACGCACCATAAAATGGCACTTCTCCCAATTTAAAACTAAGTTGGTTTCTTCGCAGCGTTGTAAAACTTTTTCCAAATTTTCTAAACATAAATTGAAGGAGTCGCCAAAAACAGAAAAATCATCCATAAAGATTTCCATAATATTCTCTACGTATTTATCAAAAATAGCAAGCATACACCGCTGAAAGGTAGCGGGTGCGTTGCATAATCCGAAAGGCATTCTACGATAAGCAAAAGTTCTGAAGGGGCAAGTGAATGTCGTCTTCTCTTGGTCCTCGGGTGCGATAGGGATTTGAAAGTATCCCGAGAGACCGTCGAGGAAGCAATAAAAATTGTGCCCGGACAAACGTTCTAAAATTTGATCGATAAAGGGGAGGGGGAAGTGATCTTTTCGAGTGGCATCGTTTAGTTTACGGTAATCGATGCACATCCTCCATCCCGTTATCGTCCTAGTTGGAATTAAGTCGTTGTTTTCGTTTGTCACTACCGTGATCCCACCCTTCTTAGGAACAACCTGGACTGGACTTACCCACTGACTATCGGAAATAGGATAGATTATCCCCGCATCTAATAACTTAAGCACCTCTCCCTTCACAACCTCTTTCATATTCGGATTAAGATGACGTTGTGGTTGAACTACACCCTTAGGATTATTTTCAAAAAATATTTTGTGGGTACAAAAGGAAGGGCTTATGCCAGGAATATCGGAAATTTGCCACGCTATGGCTCGGCGATGCTTTTGTAGTAGTTCGATCAATTGATCGTTTTCGGATTGGGAAAGAAAAGCCGAGATTATAACGGGCAATTTTGAATCTTTTGCAAGAAAGGCATATTTGAGATGTTCGGGAAGGGGTTTGAGTTCTAAGTTGGGTGGTTCCTCGTAGGAATTCTTTAAAACTTTTTCATTTTCAAAAATAAGTTTTTCATAATTTTTTCTACCAAAGACAAAATCATTTCCAAAATTTTCTTGTATTGACATCACCGTGTTTTCAAAACCATTTGAAGAAAATTCAGAAAAAGAAGAGGAAAATTCATTGGAAGAAATGTTGGAAAGGGAAAGGGAAGAATCTTCATTCAAAACATCAATAAAGAAGCATGAGTCATCATTTTGTAAAGAATTTTTCATTGATTGATTAATAGAAAATGTAACCTCATCATCTCCCACACGCAAAAACAACTTTCTGTTACTAACGTCTATAACTGCTCGAGAGGTGGCTAGAAATGGTCGTCCAAGGATAAGAGGAACCTCGACGTCCTCTTCAATATCAAGAATGACAAAATCCACCCGGAAGATGAATTTGTCGACCTTTACTAACACGTCCTCAACGATACCTAGTGGATACTTAATAGACCTATCAGCTAATTGGATACTCATTCTTGTAGGGCTCAGAGTGCCCAATCCTAACTTCTTAAATAGTGAAAAAGGCATCAAGTTGATGCTCGCTCCTAGATCTGCTAACGCATGTTTAACAAATAAATCACCAAAGACACAAGGAATGGAAAAACTACCCGGATCGTTTATCTTTTTAGGCAGATTAGAATTCTTAACGACCGCCGAGCATTCTTCATTTAACGTTACATGAGAAAGATTTTCCAATTTCTTTTTGTTCGTTAATAAATCTTTAAGATATTTGGCGTACTTAGGCATTTGTCTAATCGCTTCATGAAACGGCAAATTAATATGAATTTGTTTAAATATTTCAAGAAAGCGTTGATATTGATTATCTAGTTTTTCTTGCCTAAGTCTAGCCGGATAAGGAGGTGGCAGAAATTCATTTAGAACAATCGGAGCATCATTTTGAAAACCATTTTTTTCTTTTGCAGAATTAGAAATAATGGAGCTATCCTTTTCTTTTTCAAAAATAGATTTTTCTTTTTCAAGATCTATGTTAGCATTCTCCGTGGGGGTGCAAACAGGAGGGACAATCACCCTTGGCTCTTCCCTTGTGGTGGGCTCGTTAACAACTTTACCGCTCCGAAGGGAAATCGCATTTGCATGCTCCCTTGGGTTTGGCTCAGTGTTCGAGGGAAGAGTTCCAGGTGGTCTCTCGGAAAAGGCCTTGGCGAGTTGGCCAACTTGATTTTCTAAGTTTTTCATTGATCCTGTTAAATTTCTAATAGTGGCATCGTTCGAGCTTATATATTTAGCGAGGATCTCTTCCAAAGGGGAAGGTTTTTGAAAATTTTGTTGCGGTGGTGGTGGTGTAAAATCGTGCGGTGGGCGTACTACGTTAGCATTATTACTCCAAGAAAAATTAGGATGGTTATGCCATCCGGGATGATAAGTGTTCGAAGAAGCAGAAAAACCAGGAGGAGAAGAAAAATTCGAAAAAGCAGAAAAATAATTCGCAGAAATATTTTGAGCAGGCCTGGGTATGTTCCCCAGATAATCCACCTGCTCGACGGCAGCAGCATTTTCATATACCTTAGCGGCGGAGGGAGCAGTCATCTCCGAGATCTTCTTGTTGAGCATTTCCACTTGCATCGCCAGTTGCGTCGCCGAATCCACTTCGTAGATACCTGCAGGTTTAGATGGGCGAGACCTGGACGAATTCCACTGATAAGTGTTCATCGCCATGTCATCGATAAGCTCAAGAGTGGCTTCCGGAGTTTTGCGATCTAAAGAACCAGCGGAAGCGGCATCTATCATTTGCTTAGTCTCTTGGTTTAGCCCATTATAAAATGTCTGAACCTGTAACCATATAGGCAGAGCATGATGTGGGTATCTTCTCAAAAGTTCTTTGAACCTCTCCCAAGTGTCATAGAGGGTCTCAGAATCAATTTGAGAGTATGAAGTTATATCATTTCGAAGCTTAGCAGTTTTAGCGGGGGGGAAATAACGAGAAAGAAATTTTTCAGTTAAAATGTTCCAAGTAGTGATTGATCCTCTTGGAAGAGAACTCAACCACTGTTTGGCTTTAGTTCTTAAGGAGAATGGGAAGAGTCTTAGCCTTATCGCATCGTCTGAGACACCATTGATTTTGAAGGTGTCACAGATTTCAAGAAAATTAGCAATATGCAAGTTCGGATCTTCATCTTGTAATCCGTCGAACTGTACATATTGCTGCACCATTTGAATGATGCTAGGCTTGAGCTCGAAGTTATTGTTCGCAATTGCAGGTCGAACAATACTTGTCTCTGTCCCTTCCAAGTTGGGTCGAGCATAATCGGACATTGTCCTTTGCTGAGCCACTCCTGGGTTAGGGTCTCCCATCTCAGAATTAAAATTACAATCCCCAAAGGAATCCTCAACCGCTATTTGAGAAGTGGAAGCTCCGAATCATAGTTGTCTCCGAAAGGAGCGTTCGATTTCCGGGTCCAAATCAACAAGTAGCGACGGATTCGCTCGGGTCATGCACTAGCAAAGAAGACGAAGAAAAAAAACGAAAATGGAAACTTGAAAAAGAAAGAAAAAAAGAGAAGAAATGATTTTTTTTTTGAAAATAGAAATTTTTTACAGCTTGGCTCTCGAACTTCCCGAGGACTACCCGGTGAAGGGTTCGCCCGGTACTAGGTAAAATGGTGGCGCTTAAAGCCCCTTACCCTTTTCGAGAGATTTTAGGTGGGGTAGAAATAAAGTGAGGTGGGTTGATTATAAATATTTAAATATATATAGAAATATTTTTTTTTGATTTTTGTAGAAGTAATAGCGCAAGCGTTTTCAAAATATTGACGAAGAAAAATCCCCGGCAACGGCGCCAAAAACTTGGTGGGCCAAAACCCGAACAGGCAAGCGTACCTGTCGAATTGTAGTACCAAGGTCGTATTTAAACACGGGGCTGTCAAGTACTGCTACTCACGCTTGAAATATTATCCTACCGGAAAATAGTTGGATTTTTAGAAATTTTAAAGTAAAGTAAAATGAAAGACAATTTGCGAGACGAAAAACTTATAATAAAAAGCTAGCATTCGATCAATGATTCACCATGAAATTAGATGAGAGAGATAAAAATAAAGATAGTTTTAATTTTTGCAAACCATACTCGACCGTGACGGATCCGAAAATAAGACAAAATCTCGCTAGAGCATTAGGTCTCCTAACTTATAAACTCTTTGATCGAAATCTCTTAACAAACCAAAGAAGCCTAAAGTTGCATTATCGAGATTATCCGCACTATTGGATTTGACTCCAATCCGGAGGATTTATGTCGTCCTATCTCTAGGATTGCGTTCAACTCCTTCCTTCTTTGAGCGATCTTTCAAATCATGAGTCTCTCGACTACTATGAAATGAGAACAAGGCCTACTACCGTATACCGAAAATACGGAGTCGACGCCAAATAAATCAAAGAAGGATCGAGCATGAAATAACAAAAATAAAACTAAGAAAGAAAATAAACTCTCATCTCACTTCATGGATCCTCACGATCGAATGCTATAGGAGATTAGCTACGCATACTGGAAAAGGAAACAACAAAATAAAGAGAGAAGAATTCCATTGATTAATAAAAAAAAGAGAGATACACAATAATAGTAAAAGGATGACAATATTATACTAAGAAGAAAATTACAACCATAAAAAGAAAACAACAATGAAGAAAAACTTGTACTAGAACTCTCTTGCTCACTTGCTCTCTTGCTCCAATCCAACCTCTTCAAAGCATGGGATATGGGTTCCTTTTATAGGAGTGGAGGGAAGCATCTAGAAGAAGGGGGAGATCAAGGGTGGCCGGCCACTTCATGAGGATGGATTCATGCATGCATTTAATAAAGGGGAGAGAGAATGGAAGGATGCATGTATTTCATTTATGGCAATGAAGAAATAAAAATTCAAAATAGAGAGGGGGGATGAATGGAAGCTTGTAGAAGAGGGAAAAGGAGAGGGGCCGGCCATGGGGGGGGGGGGGAAGTTGGTTCATGCATTTAGATTTAATGAGGAGAGAGGGAGATGCATGCATGAGAAAGGTGGCAAGATAAAATAAAATAAAATGAGAGTGGCCGGCCTTAATAAAAGAGAGAGAAAAGGGGGGGGGGCTCGGGTAGAGCTAGGTGGGCTGCATCAAATGCTTGGGTAGCATGGGCTTGGATTAAAGGGCTGCTCCAAAGTGCTTGAGGGGGCCGGGTAGCTGCTCCAAATGAGGGGCCGGCTGCACCATGTGGGCTGCTACATGCTTGGGCTCGGGCTGCTACAAGTTGAAAGCTCGGGCTGCTCTTGGTGTGGGCTTGAGTGAAATAATTCAAGGGCTGCATGTTGAGCTCGGGCTGCATGGGCATTTGAGGGGGTCGGGCTTTACTTGGTCTTGAGTACCTACAAAATATAAATACAACATTAGCTCATAAAATAACATGATATTAAACTAATCATAATAATTCATATTATTGAACTAAGTTTATCATAAAATATAAGAACTTAACAAGATAATCATATCATTAAACTAAATTAAACATAATAACATAAAATATAAAATAACAACAATACATATAATAGAACAATGATAACACAACAATATTATAACAAACTTATAATAAAACTTAGGGATTTAACTACTTAAATACCCCCAAAAAAGATGACTAAAACTAGTCATCAATGGGCGATCTTAAGGTTCTGAAGGATGATATTGCACACATCAACAAAGAGATCACCAGATGATTTGACTTGGCTGCAAGCACAATCAAACAAAATCTCAACATTATGAAATATGTGGATGACAACCTCAAGGATGCTGCTAGAGATATAACTTGTGTGAAGAACTAGGTTAGTCTGACTGATGATGTAATCAGGGATGGAATTGATCATATTCAACATTACATATACTCCACTCAAGGATAGGCTATAGGAAGAGAAATTCAGAACAGAGAGGCCATTATGGATGAACTTGAAAATGTATTCCAGATAATATCTAGTAGGGTTAAAGCCGACGCCCTCCATCTAACTGACAGATTTAATAAAGCTAGAAAGGGGGAGAAGTTCAATGCTGAGCAAGCCATAAAGGTCCTTCAAGGCACAAGAATTACTCTAAATCTGCCCCTGTTGGACAAAAATAGGCCTGAACATTTTTATTTCCAAGTACGAGAAAGAGTTGCTCAAGATGCTCAGATGACTGCTAGGAGGAAAAGAGATGACCTCATGCTTCATGAAGAATTCATGGCCAAGAAAGAGCAGATCAAGCTGATGATCTAGATTATGAGTACTAGAGTGATGATTCAAGAGATATCATAATCAATGCATGGATCCATCATGGACAAATTCTGAAGAATATTGACAGCATCTACCCAAGTGAAGAATGGATCAAGCATCTTGAGAGAAACTCCCTAAATGAAAGAATTCTCAAAGAAAATCTTGTCAAGAGGAACAATACAAGGAGAATGCCCTCCAAAGACATTCCCAAGCCATTCCTTTACTTCAAAAGACAAGATAACAAGTCAAGCAAGTTGAAAGGTTGGCTGTTGTTCAAGGAGAAGGCTCAGGATCTGCTTCCAAAGAGATGAGAACTGATACTGAAAGCTAGCTAATGGGCTATCACTTTATATATTCTGAAATTTCATTGATTGTAAATCAAACTGGATTAATATTATGGTTTTGGCTTAAAATGATATGTTTATATGTCTAAATCTATAATTCTTTCATGATTAGTTGATCATTTAATTGATATGTTATATGTATTATCATTTATAGTACTATATCATGCCTCTGTTATCCAACTGCTATACCTTTTGGTAAATATTGATTTATTGGTGAATGTTACTTAGCATTGTTAGGTGTTCTGCCTTCTTCAAATATGGGGAGATTATTGGGAAAATTGCCCTCAATCTTCCAAGATTTGAAGAAGCATCACTACTAATGCTAAGAACATAGTGTATTTGATGCATATCCACTTTATGGGTATGCATGGATCTTGGAAGAAATAGTTAAAGTAAAGCTGAGCTATACATCTGAGACAGCTTATAGTTCTCAGCTACATCTTAAGATAATGGTCCATACCACTAAAGGCCACAGATCTCAGCGTCAAAGAAAATACCACTGAGAATGAAGGATCTTCTCAGCGGTATAGTTGAGAAGATTCAAATACATTCATTGAAAGCCATAGGTCTCAACACCAAGTCTAATTTCACTGAGAATGGAATGAATACTCGGTAGAATAGATGACACGATTCAAATGTTACCGTTGAAGCCCAAATTGCTTGACGGAAGCCAACTTTGGCGCTAGCACTGAAAGCAGGGATAAGATATTCTATCCTTACCCATGCTTCGACAAGACGTTTTCTCAAGACCATTGCAGTGTGTCAAAAACTATAAAGATGATATTCCAGGTCAATGAAAAAGTGTCATTGCTAGAATTCGTAAAACTAGAAATAGTGCACTGCTTCTTACAATCTGCAAGCTAGTTCTTTCTGAAGGCCTTCTGAAGAACAAGTTGAGTCAATCTAGACTCATGGCCAGGTCTTCTTCCTAATGAAGAAGATCAAGAAGAAGAACCTGTGATCAGCACTTCCTGAAGAGATCTTTGAATCCAGGGCTGCTTTAAGTGAAAGCTTATTCAAGCAGTGACAACTGAAGGCTCAGCTTCTAAGGTCAATCCTTTGAGTCCTTCAGTTGTAGTTTTACATAAACAAATAATTCTATAGGATCTTGTATAAGATCTGAGTTATAAGGCTATTGCCTTATCTATAGGGGTGTTGGCTTTGAGGTAGGACTGCCCACTCAATTTGAGTTGTAGGGATGTGCTCCCAGCCTGAGCTGTGGGACTTCTTGATAAGTTTGAGGTAGGATCTTGTGAAGATCTGAGGTAGGAGACTAGCTGGGTCTCTGAGCTGTAGGAGGAGGAGCGCTTTGAGGTAGGGTTGTATGTCTGAGGTAGGGTCAGGGAGGAGGCCTGAGAGATCTTGAGGGGACTGTGTTGTAAGCTCTTGGACCTGAGTTTTTGGAAGAGGTTGCCTTATCTAACATACTTCTAGAAAGGTGGTGAGGAAAAGTGGATGTACCCAGACCCTTTGGAACCGCTATAATGCTGTGTGTGTTTTTGTGTGTGCTTGATTTATTCTAAATTTATTCTATTTGTTGTAATTAAAAAATGAGCATTGTTAATAGCACACCTTATCTCGCTATTAGCACACCTGCGATAGTAGCACTCCACTCATTTTTACTCCGGCTATTAGCACACCATCCTAAAAAAAAATCTTAGACATGAATTTGGAAATTAATAACACCTTATTTGAGAACACCACAACATAATCAAAACGTTAAAAATGATCAAATGAAGCTCCATCATTTGAAAATTTAAGAAGGTCACCCAAACATGAACATATGCATACTAAATCAAGCCATAAGCCTAATAACAAATAAACTCTAGATGGGCGTTAACGAATGATACACTTATTTCGGTATGCTTTTTTTTTCCCGATTTTTCCTTGTATTTCCTGCCACCATTAGGTCATTTTTCATGTATTTTCTGATTTTGTATATGAGGGAACCTCCATTAACTTTCTTTGGATCTTTGCAAGTTCTCTTCCATCCGGCTTTTCTAAGGTGTGGTTGTGCTTGGATCTTGGTCAAGTTCCTCTTGGTCAAGTTCCTCTTTTCGTTAACGCCCATCTAGAGTTTATTTGCTATTAGGCTTATGGCTTGATTTAGTATGCATATGTTCATGTTTGGGTGACCTTTTTAAATTTTCAAATGATGGAGCTTCATTTGATCATTTTTAATGTTTTGATTATGTTGTGGTGTTCTCAAATAAGGTGTTATTAATTTCCAAATTCATGTCTAAGATTTTTTTTTGGGGGTGGTGTGCTAATAGCCGGAGTAAAAATGGGTGAAGTGCTACTATCGCAGGTGTGCTAATAGCGAGATAAGGTGTGCTATTAACAATGCTCATAAAAAATAAACCATTAAAGTAGAAAGACCACCTATTCACCCCCTCTAGGTGAGTTAGTCTATCCATATAACAAACTATCAGACTCAACACATATGAGGTAGTAATCCATGTTTCTCTCACACGGATTGAGTCATGTGGCTTCATGACATGAAGTGGGGGGGGGGGGGTGGGTGGGTGTGGGGGGGGGGGGGGTCAATTGTGAACATTCATAAAGGGCTTTGACCTAGGATTTGGATAAGGTTGACTTCCTTTTTGAATTGCTTGAAGTGGCATGCCTATGTGGAATTAAGATAAGGTAGGTGGGTCCTAGTAGAGTTAAGTTAACTATCATGGGTCATATTGGGCTTTATGGGCTTAGGGGTTCATTTGCAATTCCATAGGGGATAGATTGACCAAGCCAACCCTTAGAGTTGACTTACCATGCCACCCTAGTGAAGTGGACCCCCAAGGGTCCCTTGGGTTCACCTCGAGGCTCATGAGGACGTGTCAAGGTAAAAGTTTCCTTATTTGAGCTTAATTGAGTGATGTTGGCCCCATATGGCCCGAGCTAGCTCAATTGAAGTCCTAGGGTGCACCTAGTTCTCTGTTAGGTCATCATTATATCAAATACTGATAGAGAGTCGGTCATTTAGGGTCCACTCTAAGTCTCGTGTGTGCACAAAATCTTTCTACTACCCAATGGGCTTATAATGACACCCTCAAACTACTAGGGCACTATACTAAAAATAAGTTTTTACACACGTAACACACATACAAACACACATAACAAACACATGTAAATAAATGTGTCCCACATAAGAAAAAAATGATAAATAAATATGGAATGAATAAAAAATAAAATGATAAATAATTGTGTCATGCAAAAGATCTGAACTCATGACCTAATAATGGAATATCAAACAATCTACCAACTTAGCTAAAAGAATTATATGTTTAATTTTATTCATAGGTATATATATTTGATATCAAACTAATAGAAAATATAATTCATACTATTGAAAAATAGTTTTTCTTTTAAAACTGGTGTGAGCAACCGTCCACACTGAGCCATATGTGGGTCTGCCCCCTCCCCCCTCCCTACACACATCTACATGTATACATCCCCCAAAATATTATAAACCATCTACTACATAAAGTAAAACAAAATTCATGAATCATAACAATGCACTAATTTCTTTGGAGGAACAAAAAAACAAGAGCTTCGTAAGAATAAAAAAATGCTATCGATCTCTTTTTAAAACTTCAAGAGCTTCACAAGAACATCAAAAAAAGCTACCTCTCTTTGGAGGAACAAAAAAAAGAGAAATTCTTTACAGCTACTCAGAAGGAGGTGGGCCAAAGAGGAGGACGAATAATTTGTAGACACCGGAGGAAGAAGCACCTTGTTGTCGTCGAAGAGGAGAAAGAAGGAGCGACACTTGGCTCTTTTAGGTCACTCAATGCAACAAGTTCGGCCAAAGCTGAGCAAGAGGAGCACCTTTACCACAAGAGAGAAGGAGAAGCTAGACTCTGTCGCTAAAGAGAACTTGGACGCTTACCAGAGAGGAGAAAGGAAGAACTCCTGCAAGTCGTGAGCTCCAACAACAGCCGAGCCATCGAGCGATCCCCTGGTGATAAGGCTTAAAAAACCCTAAAATAAATAGATTTTGGGTTAAAGCCAATTCCTTTCTAAAATAATGTCAAAGAAAACGAGAATTAAAATTAGAAAACCCGGGAAATGAAGAGACCTTTCTATATCTATACTGTATTAAAAAGAGAAAACATACTTTGATTAAACATTTAACTTTCCGATTTTATCATTCTTTATTACAAAATTTCCAATCTCATTAATTTACATGTTTTTAAAATTTTAAAATATGTGCTCGTATATGCAAACTCTTACCTACAATAAAAAATATTCCCTCACAGCAACTCGCAAACACTCATGCACAAGGAAAAACGAGTGATGGATGTAGTATTGCTTAGAGGTTTGCGAGCAACGGGAGCGCCGTCACGCCGGGGCAATGTCGTGGTCAAAGTACTGTTGCGCGAGACATAAGGGGCCCGGCCCATGACTGCCACGATTGTGATACTATCACGGTTGGCCGTAAGGGCGGAGCCCGTACTTGTCACTCCTAATTAATTAAAAAAACAAAAAAATACCACTTGCCTTGAATGCATGCTCATCCACCCCATTGGGTTAGCTTAAAGTAACGTCACCCATGCCTTTAGTTGCAGGCGAACTCCAGTTATAATCTTCGGGCCCGGCGGAGGAGAAACTGCCCGCTCCCGCTCTCTCGTCGGTCTTGATTTTACTTCTGTTACTTCTTTTAAAATATTACCAAAAGATTTGGGATATGGAAAATGTTGGTTACGACTTACGAACAGTCTGATATCCATTGCTCCCCTTTCTAGGGTTTGCCGGGTTGGTGTTGTTATCGAATTCAATCGATGGCGAGGAAGAGGAAATCGGATGCAACCCCTCTAGATGAGGTCGATCGGACGCTCTACTCTACCTTCTGCAGCGCGGCTAACTCTCTTTCTCAGCTCTATACCCAGGCCATGAATCAGCAGAAGGTCGCTTTCCAGGCAGGCGAGCGCCAGGCTCTGGTTTGATCCCCACTTCTCCTTCCTCTTTAACCTCCCTTGCTTCAATCTAACTTGGGAATTTTTCTTGGAAGTTTTGTCAATTTCGATGATGGTAAAATAGCTCAAGTGTAGTTTAGAGGTGCAGCTCGTGTCAGTTCGGTTCGATTTCACCCAAAACTAAGAACCGATCAATATAGGTTTGGTTCCAAACATTTGAAACCAGAATTAACCCACGTTCCTAAAGTATAGAACCAGATCCGAACCGTTCACTTCAGTTTGGTTCCGGTTCGGTTCTCGGTTCTACCCATGTCTCAAAATTATTAAAAAAATGACTCTTCAACCCATGATTCCGTCATACAATTACCAATGTTTCAAAATAATTGAATCATGATTTTTTTTATAGTATTGAAGTCATATAACTTGATGCATCCTGAGTTGCATCTACATATTATCTTTATTTTCATGCACTATTATATGTATTCAGGTGCGTTAGTTTTTGCACCTTTTAATTTTCTCGTATTTCCGCGCTCGCTAAAGGTACTTGTATCTTTTGTTTTGTGCAAGTTACTTGCGCCAGTTTGTTTGACTTATTTAAGTGACTGACCAATTGGATCGTGAATGAATATGTCCGCCAAATTAGGCTAGGTAATGTTTAAGACAAGCTTATGAAAAAATATATAAATTAAACACTTATGTTATTTTAAATGAAACTCAAAATTCTGAAATTAGTATATACAATTGTATTCTATTTTCAAAATTATTATTTTAATGGGAGAACATTTAAAGCCCTTTCATCATGTAGTTTAAACACCAAAAGCCAAATTTAATACCTTATTTAAGCCTCATTCAATAGTTATCAAACCCTTCCCCATTCCTTTAAAGTCTGCTCACAACCTTTGAAACCCCCTCTTTATATTATTCAATATCCATTAATTACATGGAGCCCTAAAATGGTAAAACCATTTCTTTATAAAGTTGCCAGGCCGTTCCACTTGAGGGGGAACTGTGGAAAAATCGGAAAGACAAGAGTAATCCTCCGTCTTTTCGAAACTCCCAGCCTCGCACTCCTGTTCCTCCTTCCGATCGCTTGGCGCCTTTTCCCACCCTTCGCCAGCCAACACCTCCGCTGTCGGAGTCCTTCCAAAGCTTCGACGACCTGTTCCAAGTCGTCTGCCACCTGGGGTTTCAACCTCGGGTCCTTTCCTTCCTATTGAGGACGACGGCTCCGCTCCTTCTGAGTCGTTTCCTACTCGCCCGACTCCGAGGGAGTTCCCTGAGGGTTCTACGACCTCCGACGAACCTTCCTCCAGAAGCCCCGTCGTTTTCGTGCCTCCAATGCCTAATCGGCAGGTCCTCAAGATGGATGTGGGAATCAAGTTGGATGTGGGCGACTTCGAAGGACGATTAGAATCTGAGGGTTGTATAGAGTGGCGTGAAAGTATGGATTTTTCCCTGGCTTGGAAGCAATTGCTCCAAACTAGGCAAGTTGAATACACTATTCTTAGGTTAAAGGGATCCACACTAGTTTGGTGGGGACAGTTAGAGAGATATCGGTTCAATTTAGGTATGCCCCCATCACCATGGGGGCCGAGTTCAAAATACACTTTCGAAAGCAGTATGTACCACCCGACTGCTTGCAATACCTCTATCGTAGATTCCACAATCTACGTCAAGAAAAAATGTCAGTGGATGCGTACACGAATGATTTTGTAGTACTCTAGTCTCGCCTCGACCTCCGAGAAGATAACGATATGGCCGTCTCCCTTTATCTGAACGGGTTACGATATTCCATTAGAGACCAATTAGAACTATTTGACTATAAGGACTTCAGAGAGATCTCGAGTCGTGCCCGTAGAGTAGAGTCCTCACAAATGCAGACATCCAGAACCAGGTCTACTGACAGGCCCTACCCGACTCACACTTTCACTCCTGCTGATAAGACTGCCAGTCCCTCTCGACCGACAGTAACCACGAGTACCCCAACATTTCCTGCCCTACCCTCTAGAGGCATGGAGGTTATAGACACTAGACCATAGCCTGAGACGTTAAGATGTTTTAAGTGTATGGAGCCTGGTCATGAATTTTCTGAGTTACCCGCGACACCACTTTGTCGCCGTCATAGATTCTGAGAGTGGATCAGAACCTGAGTATGGGGTCTTCCTTAGTTACTCCCATCCTGTCCCGACCCCTGAGAATGAGTTAGAGAGTGAGTGCGAAGTTGAGGGAGAGCATCCCGATCAGTTAGTGTGTTCTCCAACATAGTCTCCTAACTCCTAAGACTCCCGCCGATGACGACTGGTTGAGGAATAATATTTTTCGTATCACCGCCCGCATACAGGGGCAGTTATGCTCCATCATCATAGATTAACGGTAGTATGAAGAACTTTATTTCTGAACGCATGATTGATAAGCTAAAATTAAAAACGCAGCCCCTAGGAAAACCTTATAGTCTGTCATGGGTCACTAGTAGCACAACCATTCTTATCACACATAAGTGTCTCGTCGAGTTTTCCATCAGTAGTACGTATCAGGATGCAGTCTGGTGTCACGTTGCTACTATCGAGATTTGTCACATACTATTAGGATGACCTTGACAGTACGATAGACACGTTATTCACGATGGTGTAAAGAACTTTCACTCCTTCGAGCGCAATGGGCGCAAGAACGTTCTTCTTCCCCAGAAGAATAATCTTGCCCCTAGAGCCCCAAAGAGATCTTCACACCCACATACCACTGTCTCTACGATATCCTTTCCCTCCGCCATCATGTTACTGACTGGGTCCCAATTCCAGGAGGAGATGAAGGATAATTGAGGTCGTCTATATGTTGTCCGATATCGATTCCACTCCAACTACATTTGACATCCTTAGTACAGTGCGACCTCTCATTGATGAGTTATCTGAGATTATGCCGGAGGAGTTGCCCGATCAGCTATCCCCGATTAGAGATCTACAACACTGCATCGACTCATCCCAGGAGTGAGCTTACCTCATTTACTCCATTATCGCATGAGACCGAAAGAGCATGAGGAGCTACATAGGCATGTGATTGATTTGATTTTGAAGGGTCACGTTAGAGAGAGTATGAGTTCGTGCATCGTCCCTGCACTACTAGTTCCTAAGAAAGACGAGACTTGGTGTATGTGTGTAGACAGTTGAGTGATTAATAAAATTACGATCAAATATCGTGTTCCGTGTATTTTTCGAAGATTGACTTAAAAAGTGGATACCATTAGATTATAATTCGATCTGGGATGAATGGAAGACTGCGTTTAAGACTAGGGAGAGATTATACTAGTGGCTGGTGATGCTTTTTGGGCTCTCCAATGCTCCCAACACATTTATGCGAGTGATGAATCAAGTGCTTAGTCCACTCATAGGAGTTTGTGTAGTGGTGTATTTTGATGATATTTTGATCTATAGTCTTGATCCTGATCAGTACCAGATTCATCTTAGGTAGGTCTTAGAGATGCTACATGAAAATAAATTATGTATAAATTTGAAATGCACGTTTATGACTGATAGTTTGACATTCTTAGGATATATTGTTTCTTCTAAGGGCATTAGAGTTGATAGAGAAAAGGTTAAGGCGATATAATCATGGTCTATCCCTAGGACGATTACTGAGGCTCGAGAATTTCATGGTCTAACATCTTTTTATCGGTGATTTATTCAGAACTTTAGTACCTGATAGCTCCTGTGATCGATTGTTTGAAGAAGAGATTGTTTATTTGGGCTTGAAGAAGCCGAGTGTGCGTTTATATTGGTCAAAGAGAGAGGCACGAGTGCATCTGTATTAGCGCTGCTTGATTTTGATAAGATTTTTGAGCTTGATTGTGAAGCGTCTATTATAACATTGACGCAGTTTTGAGTCAGGAGGGTCGACCTATAACATTCTTTAGTGAGAAGTTGAATGAGACAAAGACTAGATATTCCACCTATGACATAGAGTTTTACGCTATCGTCCAAGTTGTACGCTATTGGAGACACTACTTGATTCAGCGCTAGTTTGTTTTGAATACCGATAACGAGGCACTAAAACACCTGAACTCCCAAAAGGAGATCCGTCGTCGTGCCAAGTGGGCTGCTTACCTACAAGAGTTCACTTTTTATTTGAAGCACAAACTCATTGTCACGAATCGAGTAGCCGACGCACTTAGTCGTCGCCCCGTGTACTAGTTACACAGCAACCTTGCATTATTGACTTAGATTCACAACGCGATTTATATGTTACTGATCCTCTCTTCCGCGACATTTGGATCTTATGTCAGCATAGTAGGACTGATCTCACTATACAATACATAGTGAGTGGGGGATATCTGTTTAGGGGCACCCACCTTTGCATCTGCGGAGGACTACTTCGAGGGACACTACTTAGGGAGCTCCACTTATCTAGGTTAGGTGGGCACGTATGCCAATAATTATTAGATCTCGCTAGTGCTCGATATTATTGGCCCAAGATGAAGCATGATGTCATCAAGTTGGTTAGATATTGTATGAATTGTCAGCGATATAAAGGGCACGCACAAAATACTGGATTATACACCCCTTTACCGATCTCTGAGAGACCTTGGGATGTCATTTCGATGGATTTCGTGGTAGGACTTTCTCGTACTCAGAGAAAAGTCGATTCTATTTTTGTGGTTGTAGATCACCTTTAAAAATGGCATATTTCATACTGTGCAGGAAAACCTCTAGTGTTGTGCACGTTGCTGAACTTTTTCTAAGGAAATCGTTAGGTTACACAGTATTCCTAGATTGATCACCTTTGATAGAGATACTCGTTTTATGTGGTATTTTTGGAAAACACTGTGGGCACGATTGAGAATCAAACTCGAGTTTAGCAGCGCATATCGCCCTCAGACCGATGGGCAGACTGAGATTGTTAATAGGAGTTTGAGAGACCTTCTTAAGTATTTTACCGAGGACAATTCGAAAAAATGGGATCTTATACTATCATAAGCTCAATTTGCATTCAATAATTCTATTAATCACTTGACTAGTAAATCTCCTTTCGAGATTATTTACGGGTTCTCCATACCCCATCTACTTGACCGTCACTCCCTTCCAATTCATGTACATATTTTCTTTGATGCGCAATCTCATGTTAACTATTTGAAGGAATTGCATAAAAATATTATTAATAAATTGCGAGCGACTTCTGAAAAATATAATTCCATGTCTGATAGTCATCGTCGAGAGTTATATTTTTCAAAAGGAGATTGAGTGTTTACTTATTTCAGGAAGCAGAGATTCACTCCGGGTACATATCATAAGTTACAGCTGAGGAAGTTTGGTCATTTCCATGTCCAGAATCGTATCAGTGAGAATGCATATCTCTTTGTTTTGCCCATTGAATTCGGTACTTTGCCGATATTTAACATGACCGATCTGACGCCATTATATGGAGATCCACAGAGTTCCAACCCTAGTCAACCTGCCATAGATTTAGAGATACCACCGGACTTAGCACCAGTGCCGACACCCACCACGGAGGAGATAGACCAGGTTCTTGATGTACGAGAGTTTCACACTCGCCATAGGACGTATCAACGCTACTTGTTCTCATGGCGGGGATGAGATATCACAGACAGTTCTTGGATTACCACTGACGAGTTACGACGACGACGTCCAAATCTCTCCGTCGTCAGTCTTTACGAGTTCTTGTCGGGGTCGAGCTCTTTCAACTCCGGGTGAATTGAAGCGCCCTGCGACGCATTCTAGCTTCACCTATTTTGCATTTGCTTATTTTGATTTCATGTATTTCTTTTGCACAACTGTTTCTATTTGCGGCTCTTCAGGTTGACTGTCCGATGAGACCTTAAATAAAAAGGTCCAGTAATTTAGTAATTAGGGCGTTAATGGAAAACATAGGTTATTTCAGGGAAACGTAAATTTAAATTAAATTAGAGCAAATAGTAATAAGGAATATTGCGTATATATATGATCTAGCTGGCCATGTAAATTATTGCCAAAATCATATCATTGATGGAGATAATAGGAAATCAAATATTTGGCTCCTCCTTAATTGGACCTGTCATTCAATCTAAAATTTCATGCCAAAAGTGGGAGGCATCGTGCTATTTAATATTTGGCCCATACAAGAAGAAATCTAACCTGGACAAGAGCAGAGAAACACAATAGAGTTTCTCTGCAAGTGTCGGTCTCCACCCCTTTTTCCAGTTTGATGTCACCAACGATCCGCTTCCGCTAGTTGCGACTTCCAGGAGACGAGGGCTGATACGCTCCACCACCGCCCGCATCCCGACCTCCATCGACGGTGCCGTCGACTCCGCCACTCCCTTCCGACGTCGTTCGAGACGTTCGTGAGAGGAGTGTTGTCGACTGCGACACCCCATTTCGACACCCTCCTGTGTCTGTTATGCCCGTCGACTGCTGAGACGTGGAGCCTAGGAGTTACCATTCTTTCCCCTGCTCGTAGGTCTCGGATTGGACGACCTCTCTCGGCGTAGTTTTTGGTACTCTTGCTCCAAAAGTTTAGTTATTTTTTTATGTGCTCTAAAATAATTCAAAGTTTGCCAACGCTCAATTACTTTATTTACCGTACTTCATAAATTATTGCTTGCAATTTAGTTTGTGGTTATATTAACTCTCGTGGGGGATTCGACTTGTAAAACACGTGAGAGGCCCAACCGAACAAAATAACGAATCTCTTAAGGCTCATAGCGACGAGTTTGGTTTGTGCGCGAAAATTTAATTCGGCCCGCTCGGCCTTCTCTATTCCTCAAAATTACTCACCGTCCGCATAAAATAAAATAGAGTAACATTAAACCCTAACAACGGCCTACATCACTTAATATTTTAAGCATTGCAATCTGATAAATTTTATCCATTTCTCATAAATTTGGGAAGCTTATGTCACGGTTGAGATGTCCTTACTCGTGCACACCTAGACGCTTGGGGTTTAGCCTTCTGGAATAATGTGGGAGGTTCATTGGGATTATGGAGATTAAACTGGACCTAAAAGGTAGTAGAATACTCCATAAGTGCGTTTAAAATCTTGGATAAGTGAAGATAACCTTGGATGTATCTAGAAAGACTTGAACTATTATATATCATTCTAGAACATTGCATTTTTTGTTATGTAGATAACCTAGGAAGGGTGTAGACACTTCTAGGAAATTCTAGGGTCAACAAATTCTAGAGCTCTCCTTTTTTGGATGGAAAAAATGGCCTACATCACTAGAATTTATTTTAGAAGTACGGTAAATAAAGTAATTGAGCGTTGGCAAGCTTTGAATTATTTTAGAGCACATAAAAAAATAACTAATCTCTAGAATTTGTGGTTATATTAACTCTCGTGGGGGATTCAACTTGTAAAACACGTGAGAGGCCCAACCGAACAAAATAACGAATCTCTTAAGGCTCATAGCGACGAGTTTGGTTTGTGCGTGAAAATTTAATTTGGCCCGCTCGACTTTCTCTATTCTTCAAAATTACTCACCATCTGCATAAAATAAAATAGAGTAACATTAAACCCTAACAACGGCCTACATCACTTAATATTTTAAGCATTGCAATCTGATAAATTTTATCCATTTCTCATAAATTTGGGAAGCTTATGTCACAGTTGAGATGTCCTTACTCGTGCACATCTAGACGCTTGGGGTTTAGCCTCTTGGCATAATGTGGGAGGTTCATTGGAATTATGGAGATTAAAGTGGACCTAAAAGGTAGTAGAATACTCCATAAGTGCGTTTAAAATCTTTGATAAGTGAAGATAACCTTGGATGTATGTAGAAAGACTTGAACTATTATAAATCATTCTAGAACATTGCATTTTTTGTTATGTAGATAACCTTGGAAGGGTGTAGACACTTCTAGGAAATTCTAGGGTCAACAAATTCTAGAGCTCTCCTTTTTTGGATGGAAAAAATGGCGTGGGATATAAGAGGGGAACACCTCTCTCATTTGTACTCACTGGGGTTTGAAGCAATAAGTTCTATCTCTTCTAAACGGTCTTCCTCTCTATGCTAATAAGCATAGTTACATTCTGCTGCACGATTGTGAGCGCGGATAACTTTGGAGCACAAGTCCTAATGTTGATGAGGTGCTGATTGCAAGACTTCCAAGTGCCATGTAGCTTTGAGGGCATAAATCCCTCATCCTATGACATTTGCATACTAGTCTCTTTGGTTATTGTGTAATTTTAAAAAGGAATTTGTATTTTTGGTATGTTTATACCATTGATTCTTTGAATAAAATAGAAATAAAATCATCTTCAATTGCCTATAATTTTTCCTAAGTGATAACGAAGGGACCAGTGGTATTAATACTATTGCTTTCACTATGATGCTCACCTTTTACTGCAAATATATTGATCCATGCTTCAAGATTCATTTTACACCAGTGTATGCTTGATATCATTTCAAATATTCTGTTTCTATCCAGAAGTTTATATCATTGTTGTTTTCACCTATTTATTTCATTGTAAAGCATTCTAGTGGGTTATTTAATATCCAATTGGGAGTGTACACATTGCTTCATATGTAACAGTACTATGAGATACTGAATGTTATTAGTAACACTTTAAGCTATAAGCTTATAATTAGATACAACTAGAAAATTAATAAAGTTTTTAAGCACTTACATCACTTAATATTTTAAGCATTGCAATCTGATAAATTTTATCCATTTCTCATAAATTTGGGAAGCTTATGTCACAGTTGAGATGTCCTTACTCGTGCACATCTAGACGCTTGGGGTTTAGCCTCTTGGCATAATGTGGGAGGTTCATTGGGATTATGGAGATTAAAGTGGACCTAAAAGGTAGTAGAATACTCCATAAGTGCGTTTAAAATCTTTGATAAGTGAAGATAACCTTGGATGTATGTAGAAAGACTTGAACTATTATAAATCATTCTAGAACATTGCATTTTTTGTTATGTAGATAACCTTGGAAGGGTGTTGACACTTCTAGGAAATTCTAGGGTCAACAAATTCTAGAGCTCTCCTTTTTTGGATGGAAAAAATGGCGTGGGATATAAGAGGGGAACACCTCTCTCATTTGTACTCACTGGGGTTTGAAGCAATAAGTTCTATCTCTTCTAAACGGTCTTCCTCTCTATGCTAATAAGCATAGTTACATTCTGCTGCACGATTGTGAGCGCGGATAACTTTGGAACACAAGTCCTAATGTTGATGAGGTGCTGATTGCAAGACTTCCAAGTGCCATGTAGCTTTGAGGGCATAAATCCCTCATCCTATGACATTTGCATACTAGTCTCTTTGGTTATTGTGTAATTTTAAAAAGGAATTTGTATTTTTGGTATGTTTATACCATTGATTCTTTGAATAAAATAGAAATAAAATCATCTTCAATTGCCTATAATTTTTCCTAAGTGATAACGAAGGGACCAGTGGTATTAATACTATTGCTTTCACTATGATGCTCACCTTTTACTGCAAATATATTGATCCATGCTTCAAGATTCATTTTACACCAGTGTATGCTTGATATCATTTCAAATATTCTGTTTCTATCCAGAAGTTTATATCATTGTTGTTTTCACCTATTTATTTCATTGTAAAGCATTCTAGTGGGTTATTTAATATCCAATTGGGAGTGTACACATTGCTTCATATGTAACAGTACTATGAGATACTGAATGTTATTAGTAACACTTTAAGCTATAAGCTTATAATTAGATACAACTAGAAAATTAATAAAGTTTTTAATTAATTTATAATATAAATTTTCAATCATATTCTTTCTTTCACCCTCTTCATGATGGTGTATTCTATGATCCCAATCGACATCTAAATGCACGCCACAATTTAATGCTCCTAAAACATGTGAATCTTGCTTGTTAGGAAAGTTGACTAAATCCCTTTCACATGATATATTGAGAGGATAATTGCTCTCTTGAGTATTACACATTTTGTTGTATGTGGGCTTATGAGCTTCATGGCCAGAGGTGAATTTTATTATTTTAATCATACTTACTGATGATTTCAGTAGATATGCTGCATCTTATGAGACACAAGTCTGAATCATTTTTAAAAAATTAAGGAATTCAAGAATGAAGTACAATCAGATCAATGTGAGAAATATTTAAGACAAGAGTTTTATGATTATATAAAACAATATGGCATTGTATCACAACAATTCCACATAGAATACCACAATATAATGATTTTTCTGAAAGGAGAAATCAGACTTTGTTGGACATTAAATAATTTATGATGAGTCATGCAGATCTGCCTATTTTATTTCGAAGGTATGCTTTAGACATAACTACTTTTACACTAAATCTTGTCTCTTATTAAACTGTACAGAAGATAACATACGAGATATGGACTGAGAAGCGTCTTGTTATGCTTTTTAACGGGGTATGAGACATATGTAAGACATAAAATGTCAAACAAACATGAGTTTAAATCAGATAAATGTTGTGGGGTATCCTAAGAAAACTAAAATATATTATTTCTATGAGTATTTCAAAGGCAAGCTGTTTGTTGCAAGAAATGATGTATTTCTAGAAAGAGAGTTCATTTATAGAAGACTTATTACGATAGAATTTGCAGAGTTTCAAAAATCATAAAATATTAATGAATCTGAAATGAAACCTAAATAAGGACTACAAGTAGTTGTAATACAAGAGCTTGCTCAAGAAACACAAATATCATGTAGATTTGGTAGGCAATGCCTTGAGCCTGAAAAATATGGATTTCTCATGGCTTAACATGATAATGTGTTTCTCATACATCAAGCTGAGCCTACTACTTATCAAATTGCTATTAACAGACTAGACTATGAGAAGTGGTTTGAGACTATAAATATGAGATAGACTCCATGTACACAAACTAGGTATGAATCTTAGTTGAACCACCTGAACGGGTAACACTCATTAAGTGTAAATGTGTTTTTAAAAGAAAACGAACATGCATGAGAATGTGCATACATTCAAAATACAATTAGCAGCTAAAGGTTTAAAAAAACTTCATCGTGTAGACTATGATGAGACTTTTCTCCAGTTGCTATGATTAAGGGCCTGTTTGTTTGATCTTTTGAACTCCGGTGCGTTTAGGATAAGCACAACGTTGTATATGAAACTGTTTGTTTTTCAGCGAATTGGGCGCCAAATTCATGAAATTTCAGCGAATTGGGCGCATTTCAGCGAATTCGGTGCCCAATTCGCTCAATTTCAGCGAATTGGGCGCCTAGGCGCGCCTCAGGAGCATCGCCCTCCTAAGGCTTGCCGAGGGGCACCGGAGTGCGCCCGACGCCTCAGGCGCGCCTAGGCGCGCGCCTTGATAACACAGCCTACAACTCCATTTGCAACCATCCATTTATTACCACTCCTTTCACAACCACCACCACTCTCCCAAACAGACCCTAAGTCCTTCAAAGATGTGCTTCCCCGAGGCCATTGGAAGGGCTGCTCATAAGTTTAAGGTGTTCATGTGGGTACTGATTGAGATGCAAACAATTTTTTTTGCATTTGGTCATCGCCAAACTTCTTTGAAACAAAATCGGATTTTACTGTTTTGTTGCATGTATAATTAATTTTTTTTATTAATTAGTTTCACATAGATCTTGTGGGGTTTCATGTAATTCCGCTTCGCATTTGATGCCCTTGAAACTCGCAGTGGATTTCTTCGACTTGTTCTCCCTTGCTGCTTGTATCAACACTATTCGAGTTCTTTTCCCAATTGTTGTGAATAATGATTGGTACATGCTTTAGTTGGATGTGAAAAAAATATTTTCTTATATGGAGATTTGCACGAAATATTCCACATGGAGCAATCTCCTGGTTATGTTGCTCACGAGAATTCTCAAGTATGCAAGCTGCAGAAGACCATCTTTGTTCTTAAGCAAAGCTCTACGACATGGTTTTGCCAAGTTCAATCATGTAATTTCTACCATCGATTTCTCTCGAAGCAATGTAGATCACTCTCACTTTATACAAAAGATTGAATAATGGATGATTATGTTACATGCCGCGTATTATTATAATTATCTCTATTATCTAGGTGTGTAGTTATCTTTATGTAGGAGCCACGGGTCTACTATTAGGTGTCATCATTTGTGTTTTGTCTTCTTATATGTTGTAGCCTATATAAAGGCATTGGATGTGTGTAGGGATTAAGCAAGAAAGAATTCTAGTTCCCATCTTTTGAATGTGAGATCTTGGTGGCTCTCTCCTCTAACGAGCAACCCCGCCTAGACATCCGCGGTTCCGGCTCCATGGTATCTCCGTCATCGTCATCTCCACCTCCGACCACCTCCGTGTTAGGTCCATAACAACTTGGTATCAGAGCTTCTCGGTCCTCTTCCACAGATGCGCGCCAACATCGCATCGACGCTATTTCCCTTTTCCCTGTTCTCGATCAGCTCTTCCGACGGGTCTGCAATAGCACACCACCTCTGCTTCTGCATCCTAGTCGCGTGCAGCTCCTGCGAAATCGACCTCGTCGCGTGCATCCCGGTCGCATGCATCCCGGTCGCATGCATCCCGGTCGCGTGCAGCTCCGTCGAAATCAACTCCAGCTGCCAGCTCCGTCGAAATCGATCCCGCTCGCACCTCTTCTTCCGCATGAGCTTGCCCTTCCCACGACGACAGTTATCGATCCTCTTTCCACGGCATCTGCGCCGCTGCTCGTTTACGTCGAGCCCCGAAATCCTCAAGCCCATTCACGTTTCTTTTTCTCGAGCCCTGAGCCAGCAAAATCCCTGCGCCAGTAAAATCCCGCAAGCCCCTGGTTTTTCTTCCCTCCACCGCTCACCTTGGGCCCACAATAAATTTTATTTTATTTTCCCTTCACCGTGTTCCACTGCCGCCTGCCTTATTTTCCCCATTGTTTTATTTCTATTTTATTAAACTCCCTCAGTCATATCAGCTGGCAAGCATCATGTGGAGCAGCCCTTCCATTCACATCAAGCCTCATCAGCTGTAAAACATCACGTAGAGCATCCCTTCTTGCCATTGTCATTGCCTTGAGCCCCTCCCCGTATAAGTTTTATTTTATTAAACCTATTAGCAATGGGCCCCACCCCCTTTCCAAACCAGCAGCCACAATGATAATTTAAACCACCCTGTTTCTATTTAATTACTCCCCCACCATCCCTCTTTTTATTGCCGCCCAACCTATTCTGATCTAAATGTTTAATTAATTTAATCAAGTATTACTCTTGATTAATTAATTACTTAAATTTTAAATTATATTATCTAATTATGGGGAACACCAAGTTGGCTGCCGCGACTGCCGCTGCCATTCAATCGAAGCTACGAGAAATGATAAACTCCATGGACACACTTCTCCGGAATGCCACTCCTCCACCACATTAAGAATCTGGCAGCCGCCTTTCTGCCGCAGCCCGTGTCCCTGCCGCTTCCACCACCGCCTCTCTTCGTGCAATCGCCATCTGCGCCGACCACTGATGTGCCACCGCTCTTAGCGGTAATTGCCCTTCCTCCATCACATGCCGTGGTGGTGCCGCCCCACCTTGGGCCACCTTCGTCAGACCTCATGACCGCCTTTCTACCAGCACTTGTTCCGACGGCCACCACTCCGCCGAGCCCGACGATCACCTCACCGCTTACAGATTCGTTCCTTCTGCCGGCCGTCGCTTCCCCGACCTACTTGTTGTTGCTGCTCCTCACCGCTCCACCGATCTTGTCGAAGTCATTACTTACGCCGCTACTCACCGCCACCGCCGCCGTCGCTACGCGATATCATGCATTGTTCTGGCGGGAGATCAAGCTGCCAGATGCTCTGGTCACTACGTGGAGTTCGAGCTTGAGGGTAAGCTCGATTTCAAGGACGGATGAGATGTTATGTGCCGCGTATTATTATAATTATCTTTATTATCTAGGTGTCTAGTTATCTTTATGTAGGAGCCTCGAGCCACGGGTCTAGTATTAGGTGTCATCATTAGTGTTTTGTCTTTTTATATGTTGTAGCCTATATAAAGACATTGGATGTGTGTAGGGATTAAGCAAGAAAGAATTCTAGTTCCCATCTTTTGAATGTGAGATCTTGGTGCCTCACTCCTGTAACGAGCAACCCCTCCTAGGCAGCCGCAGTTCCTGCTCCACGGTATCTCCGCCATCGTCATCTCCACCTCCGCCCCCCTCCGAGTTAGGCCCGTAACAGATTATTTTTGTTGTATGTGTTGATAACATCCTTTTCACCGAAGATGACTCATCTGACATAAAAACAAACAAAAAAATATGTGTGCTCCCAATATTTTTTGGGGATTGAAATTGTGAGATGCAACAAAGACGTGGTCCTTTCCTAACGAAAGTATGTCGTAGACCTACTTGATGAAACTTGTCTTCGTGATATGAAGCTTACCCGAAATTTAATGCCTATGATCACTGGCAGATTTTCAGATATTACATCTCCTCTCAAAGATAGTACTGTTACAAGCTTCTGGTTGGTAAGCTCATCTATCTCAATGTGACAAGACCTGACATCTTTTCCGATGTTGGCAAGTCAATTTTTGTAGGTTTTTGGAGAGTGACTTCTTGAAGTTGCATTAATAATATTAGAATATATCAAAGAATCTCCTGACAAAGGACTTATGTTTAGAAGAAATAATCCCTTACGTATTGAAGCCTATTCATGCGTAATTTATAAAGATGATACAATAGACCCAAATCCACTTATGGTCCGTTCAGTGCGCGGGAATTGGCTTTCTGGAATTGGCTTTGGGTTCCAGAAAGCCAATTTTCATGTTCGGTGCTTCATATTTTACCAGGTATTGGCTTTGAAACCAAATCCATCTATTTTGGCGTAAACCTAAAAAATGAATCCCTCAAAACTCACTTCCTCACGCCGGCTTTGCTTGTTTTCGCCCCTAATGGTCTCGCCCCGATAGATTAGACGAGTTCTGCTCCCGATTTTGCTCCAATCGGCCTCCATCTCTAGGTTTTGTTTCGAATTCCTCGTCCCCCTCTTCCTCTTCCTCCTCTTCTTCTTCCTCCTCTTCTTCTTCCTCTTCTTCTTCTTCCTCCTCTTCCTCTTCTTCTTCTTCCTCCTCTTCCTCTCTATCCCCATCTTTTTTTCTTTCAGATCTACTGTTGATAGAGGCCCCCCATTATTTTCCAAATCTTCCTCTGCCAACCTAGCCACTCCAAATACAAGTTTGTCTTCAATGTGTAACCCTTCTTTTTATTGATTTTTGATTTCAGCTTTCTGTATTTGTTTAGGATCTGAAAAAAAAATCTATCCCGTATGAATAAGGATTGATGCCATTTGCTTCTGCTTTCTTAATCAAATTTGTGGGATCTCGATTTTAAAAACGAAAATGTAAATGATTGTTGAATATTGGTACCTTTAGAAATACTTGGTTATCGAGTAGTGATTACTGGTGCATGGTAACGAGGAATACTGACATGGATAAAACATGATATTGTTACCCATGCATACACCAGAGCGACTTCTCCTCGCCGGGACCACTGGAGCGCGTATATGGAATCCACCTTAATTATTTCTTGTAATTAATTAATTGATACTAATTATTATTAATTAGTATTAATTAATGAATATTAATTAGTATTATTTCCTTATATTGTTTTCCCTCCCTCATCTTTATAAGGGGGAGAGGTTTAGGTGATTGGTTATCTTGGATGTATTAGGGTTTTGGGTTTTCTTTGGAGAGAAGGATTATAGAAGGACCCAGCC
Organism: Platanthera zijinensis; assembly: GCA_039513925.1. Lineage (NCBI taxonomy): Eukaryota > Viridiplantae > Streptophyta > Magnoliopsida > Asparagales > Orchidaceae > Platanthera > Platanthera zijinensis. The sequence continues at coordinate 111,227,533 of CM077091.1, forward strand.
TCCTTAATTTTGGCCAAAGCTTGCTCCAGATTTGTATCAATGTTTTCAATTAATGCAATCTTGTCCTTCTTGTTCGTTTTCAGATCTTGAAATTTTTTTGTTCGTAACAATGATCCGACTTGCCTCCCCTGCCCGCTTGTTTCCAGCCGCCGGGGATTGAGCCACGCTGGAAACCTGCCTCACGCAGTCCTGCGCTGCCTCGACATTCAGGACAACTTCCTCGCTTGGCTCCAAGTGAGTCTCTAGCGTCTCACCGATGGTTTGGACAACACCACGCCGAGGTCTCTACTGGCCACAACACACGCCACACCTTCTGTCGCCCAGGATGTCGGTCGCTCGCCGTTGTCAGCGCCGCCTAATACTCTCGTCGACCCTCTTCACCAATGTCCGGGCCTCACGACACTTACTGCGCCTGCATCGCCGGCTCCACTTCTTCCTCGGCCGGATCGACTTCATCCTCTGTTGGCGCTGCTTCCAACCTTACCTCTTCAGCAAGACGACGCCCTCCAACCAGCCACCGACCGGACCCTCGTCGTCGACACCCCAACACATCCTCCCTGCGCTTCTTCTCCCCGTCGGGACCCTCCGTTTCATTCTCCACGCGCCGCTTAACCACCTTCACCACGTCCTTTCCCGTCTCGAGCCCCTCCACACGCATTTACTGTGTTCTTCTACGCATTCGGGCCCACCTTTCTTTTCCTTTCATTTTTTGCCCTTCCCCCGTGTCGTACCTCCCATTTCTAATTGTCATCAGCTGTACTCCCCCTTATCTTCCCCTTTTTCATTTACCAAAACCTGCTTTCACCCCCATCTCCCCATCCTTTTTTTTTTCCCTCTCCCTGGTCATAAGTTTCCCTAACGGCAACCACCAATTATATTTCCATCATGTTCTTAAAGATCCTGACAAACAATTTATACTCGATCTTGCGGACAAGGTCGCTTTTCAAGGGCGATGGAATGTTACCCTCATGCATACACCAAAGCGATTTCTCGTCGGGACCATCGGAGCACGCATATGGAAACCACCTTAATTATTTAGTGTAATTATTTGGTATTAATTAATTAATTGATATTAATTTATTAATATTAGTTAGTATTAATTAATGAATATTAATTAGTATTATTTTCCCTCCCTCATCTTTATAAGGGGGAGAGGTTTAGGTGTTTGATTTTCTTGTGTGTATTAGAATTTTGGGCTCTCTTTGGAGAGAAGGATTATAGGAGGACCCAGCCTCCGGATTTGTATCAGTGTTTTCAATTAATGCGATCTTGTCCTTGTTCGTTTTCAGATCGTGCAACAATCTTGTTCGTAACAAATATTCACTTGGTAAAAAACCATTCCCAAACTACAGTTTTGCCAACATAATGACCTTGATTAGTCTGTATAGACTCAGAAAAACAATGATATGAAGATATGACTTTTGATCTAATACTGCATTAGTAGGTTAACGACTAAACTATGAATGGTAGAAGACTGGTTGAAAACTCTATTGTGCTCTCTTGAACCATAAATTATTCTAGTATTTTCCATTGGTTGTTTTGGAAATCAAAGGTTGTTGAGATTGTTCAGTGCATGGTATTATTTGACTGAGCAAATGATGACGTAGATACACATAACTCTTGAGATATGTCTATAAAGTTTCACATTGAACTTTTATTTTGATGTAATCACCATAGTCATTCAACAAGTACATTGATTAAATAGTTTAATTTTTAAAATTATAAATTTTAAAAATTTCAATTCCAGAAAGCCAATTCCATCGTGCAGCCGAACAACTTTTTGGTCTCAATTCCAATTTTGTTCACTGAATTTCATCCTGCAGCTGAACAACAGAATTGGTTTTCTGCACAAAGCCAATTCTTGCAGATATTGATTTTCTGACTAAAGCCAATTCCAGAAAGCCAATTTCCGCGCGCCGAACGAACCCTTAAAGATATTATACTTATGTTTCGTCTCACATCTCCTAATGAATATTATTCGTTCTCCTCTACCCTATATTAAGAGAGGAGTTCCAATATAAGGATTTAGTTTTTTTTTAATAATACATTTAATATTTCAAATCCTCATACCAACTGACAAATACCTTGGGCCATAGCTTGAAATTTTACCTCAGTACTTGATCTTGAAATTACATTATGTTTCTTCTTCTTTATGCTAACTGGAATTTCTCCAAGAAAATTGTAGTATTCAGAACTTGATCTTCTATCCCTGATCATGCATAATCCATGTCTGCATAAATGTTAAGAATGGGCTCCATGTTTCTCTTGGAAAGAATTTTCTTCTCTGGAGTTCTTAAGATAATGAAGAACACGATTAATGACATTTAAATGAGCTTCTTTTGTTTGTGCATAAATTGATTGACCACACAACATAAGCTATATCTTGTCTTATATGTGTCAGATTACTTTTCACACTAAGGACCTGTTTGGCAGGGAGGCACACGTGTTGCATGCTACAATTTTTCCTGCCGCCCCGCCAAACAGTATTTTTGAAAAGGGCAACACTCTTTTTTCTTGTCGCGGGTGCCCTTGCCCTTTTCCTGCCGCTGGTGGGGACCCGCGACAGGCAGCGATAACTATTCTTTAAATTTTTATATATATATTTAACTTTATATACGTATAAAGTTATGTATACACACACACACATTTTCTCACGGGCTTCGCCTGTGCTCGATGCTCTCGTGCGGCCTTCTGTAGCATAAATGCGGGATTCGCCCGCCTAAAGTCCGGGCCGCGCCCATCTTCACTGGTCTCGAGTGCACGGGCTTCGCCCCGTGATCGTCACGAATGCCTCGCCGCTCATGAATGTTCTCGAGTGCACTAGCTTTTGAGTCAAAAAGTAACTAATAAAGGCACATTTCAAGGTACGAGGATCAAGCTTGGTATGTGTTATTTTGTGAATGTGGACAAACACAGAACCAAACACATTAGGTGGGAGTTTGGTTGGGGAAGACCAAGAATATGTAAGGGGTTGCATTGCCTAAACATGAGTAAGCATGCAATTGATGAGGTAAACTGATTTCAACACGACATTACCCTAAAACGTAGGGAGATGCATGGTGAACATCAAAGAAAGAGCAACATTAAGAAGGTGCCTATTTTTGTATCCGGAGACTCTGTTTTGAGGAGGAGAATCAATATATGATGTTTTGTCAATTATCTTATACTAATGTGAATATTGAGTGTATGAAGTATCATCATATTTTGTACCATTATCACGCCCGAGAATTTGGATTTTAGCAACCAATCTGAAGGTGGCGGGATTCCCCGGTATGTCATGATGGACTTTATGGTGTTTGACGGGTGTGACGACCATCTATCGCCTGTCGGGGCTCACAAAATGCGAACTCTTCTTCTCCAACCAACGTACCACATAGGATGATCGTTTGGGCATCGCCTCCTTCCATCTCAACAGTCCCGCACAACTTTGTTTCTCCCAGCTACAACCCGAGTGTCCCTACCTCCAATGGGAGGAGGTCAAGACCGCCTGCATGCTCCGTTTCAGCCCCTCGCTGCGAGGAAACCCTTTGGGGGACCTCATTGCTCTCTGCCAAACCGACTTGCTGGATGACTACATCGACAATTTCCAACTATTATTAGCCCGTGCTACGTTTGTTTGGACCGACCAACAAATTCCTATCTTTACCGCTAGCTCGCACGAGTGCTTCCGTCTAGATGTGGAGTTCCAGGATCCCCCGGTCTAAACATGATTATGAATGTTGCCGGCACATGCGAGAAAAGAATTCTCTTGGTTGACCTTATCTTCACTGCCATGCCCACCGCCCTCTTCTCAGGGAGCACTGTTCCCACCGCACACATCGTCTCATGCCGGCACAGCTAAGAATTTGGATTTTTGCAACCGACCACACGGTAGCGAAATTTCTCGGTATGTCATGGTGGTCTTTCCGGTGTTTGACGGGCGTGACGACCATCTGTCGCTTGTCGGTGCTCACAAAATGCAAACTCTTCTCCAACCAACGCACCACCTGGGATGATCGTTTGGGCATCGCCTCCTTCCATCTCAACGGTCCTGCACAACTTTGGTTTTCCCAGTTACAGCACGAGCACCCCTACCTCCAATGGGACGAGGTCAAGACCGCCTGCACACTCCGTTTCAGCCCCTCACTGCGAGGAAAGTTCGAAAACCCTTGGGGGACCTCATTGCTCTCTGCCAAACCGACTCGCTGGATGACTACATCGGCATTTCCAACTATTAATAGCCTATGCTACGTTCATCCGGACCGACCATCAAATTCCTATCTTTATCGCCGGCCTGCACGAGTGCCTCCATCTGGATGTGGAGTTCTAGGATCCCCCGGTCTTAACATGACTATGAATGTTGCCAGCACGTGCGAGAAAAGATTTCTCTTGGATTGACCTTATCTTCACCGCCATGACCCACCGCCCTCTTCTCGGGGAGCACTGTTCCCACCGCACACATCGTCTCATGCCAAGGGAGGCGAACCGCCTAAACAACATTTCCGGCACCGACCATCTAACTCGGAAATGACGGAGCGTCGAGCCAAGGTGATGTGCTTCAACTGTGATGAATTGTTTGGTCTGAGGCACTGTTGCAAACGACTGATTTGGATTGAGGTGTATGGACCCTCCGATGATGATGACGACAAGGACCTGGAAGTTGAGGTAACAGAGATTTCTCTCAATACCATCTCAGGGCTACAAGGGGGAAATATGATACAACTACTCATCACCCGTGCTGACAAGCCCTTCATTGCCCCCATGGATTCAAAGAGCACACACAGTTTTATCCGTCATGCGGAAGCTGTCCGTCTCCGTCTTCCGATCGCATTCTGCCACCACCTTCAGGTATCAGTGGCAAATGGCAATATCATGGCTTGTCCGGGACTGTTCCGTCGTGTGCCCTTGATCGTCCAAGATTGTAGGTTTGTGGTGGACCTCTTAGTGGTGGACTTCTTAGTGCTGGACCTCCAATGCTTCAACGTTATGTTGAGAGTTCGTTGGCTGCAACCTTTATCATGGATGGCAGGAGGTATCCTAATTCCCGGCCCTCACAGAAGTGCTCCACCCCGCCAAAGTTCTCCTTCCACCCACATGGACCACACATCAAGGACTCATTCTTTACCGTGGATGGGTATAATTGTATCCCTCATCTCCTTCCATCGCCCCAATTCTCGCGGACACCCATAATCGCGGCCGTGAGGGCGTTCACAAAACTCTTCATCACATCCGCGCCGAATTTTACTAGAAGGGTCTATGCCGACAAGTACAAGATTTCATCACCATTTGCCCAACATGCCAATAACAAAAACCAGACCATCTTCTCTCTGTCAACCTACTGCAGTCCTTACCAATTCCCACGCCAATCTGGGCGAACGTCTCAATGGATTTCGTGTAGGGGCTTCCTATAACAAAAGGGAAATCCATGCTTATTGTAGTAGTGGATCGCTTCTCAAAGGGAGCACATTTCATGGCCTTATCCCTCACTCTGGTGGCCGAACGGGTGGCTCATCTTCACAAACATCTTCTGTTTGCACGACATGCCAAAAAACATTGTGTCAAATCACGATAAAGTTTTCACCAGTCATTTTTGGAAGTAACTCTTTATCTTGAGCGGTAATAAATTGGCCTTCTTATCGGCCTACCATACGCAATTAGATGGACAAACTGAGGTAGTCAACCAGACGGTTAAAATGTACCTCCGTTGCTTGACGGGTGATCATCCGAAAGATTGGGTCAAATGGATTTCGTGGTTGTACTGTTACAACACGCCGTACCACTCAGTGTTGTAGGAAACCCCGTTCCTGTTGATCTACGACCGTGATCCACCACCTCTTCTCACTTGCGGGCATGGCCATGCCACCCTCACTGCAATAGATCGTGAACTTGTAGGTCGTGACCGGCTTCTCACCGTGGCCCGCGACCATCTACTCCTGCTCAACACCGGATGGAGACGACATACAACCGTGGACACTGCGATGTCTGTTTTGCAATCGACGAGTGGGTCTGACTCAAAAGCCATCCCTACCGACAGTTATCGATGTGAGTGGCGGCCACCCCCAACAAATTGAGCCCACGTTTCTATGGGTCATTCCAGATTTTGCTGCACATTGGAGAGGTGACATATCATCTTCTCCTTCTGCTGGCGACGTGCATCCACAACCTCTTCCACGTCTCACAGCTAAAGAGGTTCATAGGTGAACCACCGACAACCCCTATCGTCGCATTGCCCACTCAGCTTGAGGACAAACTTTCTTCTGACGTGGAAGGAGATGTTACGGACTCTGACCCACGTTGGGGTCAGACATACCACCAGAGAAACATCACCACGACAACATGAAATCTCGTTGGGCGTTTCACACACATATCTTAGCTTATTTACTTTAACTATTTTCGTACACATATTTTTCATATCAGATTTTATATCTCGGCATGTGTTATCACCGCGCTTATTTTGGCTCACGTGTTTAAGCCCAAGTGGGTGGCATTGTATTGGACCAGTTCATATACCCATGTGGGGGTAACTGGGAATGGAAGAAAAGTATTATCTCCTCATATCTCTCTCTCATCTTCTCTTTCTCCCCTCCCCCTTCTAACCCTAGCCAAAATCGCTCCGCATACCGTCGCTGACTCGACCACCTGCCACTCCAACACCATAGCTCTCTCTTGAGCAAGGAGGAACTCAAAATTTCTGATGCACTTCTCTCTTCTGCGCCTCCGTACGAGATCTCAAATCGGAGCACGTAACACATGCTTACCTTATACCTTCCCGAGAGAGGGAAGTAAGAAAGAAACTGGAAGACATGCCTGTCATATGATCTATGCCATCATTCTATAATCCATTGGTTAGGAGTGGTGGTAGTAGAATATGCACTAGGAGCACCTAAATGGGCGAAAGAAGTTGATAGTCTAGGTGATGACCATGAAGAAAGACCTTGCAGCAATCACCGAAAGTCTGTAATTCCTTTAGACAGTGAAGCCATCGGAGTAGGAGAGTCTGAACCAAGAAAACCAGAACCAGAATCATCAAATATCTCAATCAAATGCGCGAAGCGGTAATGCAGGACCTTGTACCCCTTGGAATCGTCCTTTACCACGAGCTTCACATGGGGTTGCTCCTCCACTTACCTAAAAGAAACTTGTGAAGCTTGAAACAAGTCTCCCGAGTATGTTGACTTCACCTACAATGGTCGCAAACCAGATGATCCTTGTTAGTGCACTTAGGTTTGATGTCATGAGCCTGTTGACTTAAGAATTATGCTATGAAGTAAGCAAGGCAGATCCTTCTGGAATAGGCTTCAAAAATATAAATTGGCTGCGGTAATAACTCATAATCTTGATACTACACTGTAAACCTCGTGTAAGGTGGGAATGGTAGAATGCTCATGAATCCGAACATCAAATTGATCGAAATAGCGATGAAGTTTCTAAAGATACTCAAATACCTAATTATGCTCCTACCTTACTTGAAAAAGATCCATATCATTTTGAAATTGCAGTTTGAGAGGATCGATGTGTTCATAATCTTGATAAAATTGTGTAAACTCTAAGTAATAAATAAAATGGAGTCTATCTCCTTTCCTCAAAAGAGCTATTTTCTTCCTAAATTTATAAACATGAGTGGCATTCTCTTTGCTGGAGTAAGTAGACTCCACACGTTTCAAATATCTTTCCCGATGTCCATGAACATATAATTCCTACCAAATATCTCATGCAAGGAATTAGTAAGCCATGTTATGTCGAGAGAAATCTCTGAATCTCATTTTTCCTAACTACCAACATTCTTTTTGGTTACTTAATTGTGTTGTGCATATGACCAAATAACTTCCAACTCCTAATGGCCACCGTAACAGATCAGGCCCAATGTAAAAAAATTGGTATTATCAAGGCAAACCACAGTAAGTTGAGAGGTCGTATAATCTCGAGTATATCCAGAGGAAGCAGATGAATCACTATCCACATCACAAAAAATGAGGAAAGGACAAGTCTGAAGATTACCAAGAATCCAATAATCAAAATCTGAATCAAGTCAATCCCATGCTACTATGGAGAGATTTCCCAGAAGAAATAAATTTGGCATGAAATCATCCACCATAAAAAATCTCTAAAAGGCCATATAAGGTTTTCAGTGTCAATACCACAGGAGGCGCCACTTGAGGGTTGGTGAAGGTCTGCAAAGGAGGTTAACGGTCTACATCAACTATGAACACTGCCGAGGAAGTGGTTTGCGGTCTACAACCGAAGAAAACGCCCGATCGTCGAGTGGTCCGCAGTGCTACCTGGATTAGCAATGGAAGGGTGAAGTCAAGGGAGGTGCAAGCGAGGCATTGCGATTCTGAATCTTTTTGCCAAAATAGTCGATGGGATCGGTTTATCAGATGTTAATGTAGTAGAAGCATTTCCCCCTATAGTATAATTTGATCCTGTTTTTGGAACGGAGCTGATCAATCGATTATTCCCTTTCTAGGCATGAATTGAGTTTCTAAAATAATCATCTTTTCAATTAAAGCAATTAGGATCATCAACAAGAGCGCAATAACGCATTCCTGATTTTTATTCATGCTGGAGCTATGAGGATATTATCACAGGAACCAGTGGTAATGAGTTCCCAAACGTCTTTTAGAAGAAGCTCCCTTATGCCCCTCTTATTAGAAAGGTTGATTTTTTGATTGATCTCAGTGGAGCTCAAGTTTTTTTTGTTAAGGGCAATAGTTTGAGTCTATGTATTGAATACAGTGAGCTGAATAATCTTACAAATAAAAATAGGTACTTTTCAAGGATTGACGAGTTTTTTGATCTGATCGAGGATTAACCATCTCCTCTAAATTGGACCTGAGATAATGTTATCATTATTGATCGACGATGAGTGGCTCCACCGGCAAATGCGTGAGGGTAACAATGAGACATTCAGAAACAACATTCATTACAAGATATGTGTATTTTGATTTTGTAGTCATGCCTTTTGGTTTGACCAATTCTCAATCTACTTTCATACATTTGATGAGCAAGGTATTCCAAGAATATTTAGATCATTTAGTCATCATATTTATAGACATTTTTGTGTAATCTAACAATGTGGAATATTATGCTTTAGTATAGTTTTAAGTGCCCTGGGATCCAAAAAAGTTTGAAGTAATCAAGGACTGACCATGTCCCAAGACAGTTACTAAGGGTTACAATTTTCTGGGATTAGCAAGTTATTTTCAATGATTTATCAAAAACTATCCAATGAAGCTATACCTCTAACTTTTCTCACCAGAAAGGAAAGGCCTTTTATGATTTGAAAACTAGATTGATTACAACATCAATGCTATGTTTATCTTTAGGTGTAGAGGGTTTTCAGGTTTACACTAATGCTTCCTTTCGGTGTTTAAGTTTCTCTCTTATGCAACATCGGGAAGTCATAGCCTTTGCATATAAGAAATTAAAAAACTATGAAAGAAATGACTCGGTTCACAACTTGGAACTTATTGTTGTGATTTATGCACTAAAGACAGTATATTTGTTGCGGGCCACCCGACCTTTTCCCGGTCCGGAGAATCGGATCGCCTTAGCTCGGAGTCAAGCCGAACGCTCAATCAGTTAAAGAAAACCGCAGCAATGAACAAGAGACGTTTTGATGTGGAAAACCAGGAAAGGGTGAAAAATCACGTGGCAGGTTATTTTCAATGATTTATCAAAAACTGTCCAATAAACCTATACCTCTAACTTTTCTCACCAGAAAGGAAAGACCTTTTATGATTTGAAAACTAGATTGATGACAACATCAGTGTTATGTTTATCTTAAGGTGTAGAGGGTTTTCAGGTTTACACTAATGCTTCCTTTCGGTGTTTAAGTTGCGCTCTTATGCAACATCGAGAAATTAAAAGACCGAAAGAAATGACTCAGTTCACAACTTGGAACTTATTGTTGTGATTTATGCACTAAAGACACTATATATGTTGCGGGCCACCTAACCTTTTCCCGGTCCGGAGAATCGGACCGCCTTCGCTTGAAGTCGAGCCGGACGCTCAATTTGTTAAAGAAAATCGCAGTAATGGACAAGAGATGTTTTGATGTGGAAAACACGGAAAGGGTGAAAAATCACGTGGCTGAAATTGTGCCGAGCCAAAATTCATTAGTTCCTTGGAGTGTTACAAAAATTGGTTTGATCTCGGAGGGCGACAGGACGCTACTTCGTTACAAGTACAAAAAAGAGAAAAAATGGCTAAGTTCTCGGAGCCTCGATGGAAGCGCTCCGGCCTTGAGATGAATTCGAGCTCACGGAACCTTGGTGGGAGCGTTCCGGCTAGAAAATCTTTGAAGTCCATGGGGATTCAGGAGGTTGCGCTCTCGTTGATGCAGAGCCTAGATTGGAGCGCTCTCATGGAGTCTGTTGGCGTCACTTGAGGCGTGATAAATCCGTAGCGCAAGGGGTAGAGCAGAGCGAATTCCCGAGCAGAGAATCGGCCTAAGTCCACGATCTTGCTGGAAAACATCAGAACTCTCTCTTGCCTCCAGAGTTGCTTGACTTGAAATGATGGTCTGGGGGTATATTTATAGTTTTCTGGAGGGGCGCGTCGGTAATTGCATCGGAGAGTGATTTGTGCTGGGCGAATGATGTCACTTCGTTTTAATCACGCGGATCACCAAAATTAACTAAATGAAGTTCCCTCCTTCCCCCCGGGCAGTTCGGGCGGCCCGGGCAGGGTTCCCGGAGGTGGCCGACAGCGAAGGGGGCGGCCTGGGCTCGCCGGCGGCGCGCGGCCCGCCAGCCGCCCGGGTGGCAGCCGCGCAGGCCGGCCGCGCGCGCCCCTGCGCGCTGCGCGCACACAGGCCGCGCACGTGCTGCTTGTGTGGGGAGCAGTCATGTGCGCTTAGGCGCGGGCCCGGCGCGCCCTCCCGGTCTTCTCGGGTGCTTGCGGTTCTCGGCGTGCCGCTGGTCTGGTTGGGCTTTTTGTACTTGGGTCGGATTGGCGCGGAAATTTCATAGGGACCTATCAATATTTATGAAATTCCTTGTGAAATTTTCCTTGACCATAAAAACCTCAAGTACTTTACACAATAACCTCAAGCTCATTTTAAATTATGATACAAATATTTAGCATCACCCAGACAAAGCCAACACCACAGCAGATTCACTCAGTAGAAGGGATTCAAGCAACTAATTTTTCTCTCACTAGAAGGAATTGATTCGATCGTTAGATAGGTTTGAGATCAATGCAGGTTCTTTGATAAAAGGTAACTCCATCTTTGAACTAGATAAAAATAAATTGATGGCGCCATGATCGACACGTGTATTCCCGCAGGAGGCGGCGTTCCATTGCCCAGATGGACGATCCGAGACCGTGGTTGCGTCCGGATGGTCGATCCGAGTCGACTTCATATTTTACTTTTTTTTATTTTGAGTTGTATTTGATGCCTGATTGGTCAAAACAATATAAGTCGTTCGATTCGAGTGTTAACGTGGATTGTATGGTTATAAACAACAGTTATTATGTTAGGGTTTATTTATAGTGCTGCCGGTTTAAGGCTGTGGGTATCGAAGGTTTTTAGGAAATTCCTGGAACCGCTCGGTTCGATCGGTGCAACGCCGACATCTTCCTCTTTCTCCTTCTGGTGCGACGCCGAAAGGAACTTTCCGCCTGGTGTGACTCCAAGGTAAACCCCCCTTCCCTCCTCCGCTAGTCAGTCGCCGTGAACCTCCCCTTTCTCTCCTCATCTCCGACAACCTTCCGCACCTCCACAGCCTAGCAGCCAACCCCGCCTCCAGCGAACCCAACCCACGTTTCCCTATCCCCACATCCTCCAATCTTCGCCTCTTGTAGTTTCTAATTACCCTGCCATTATTGAAATGCCATTCCTATAATTAAATTCGGACTACAGCCCTCCCAACCCAGATTTCCTATTGGTGCATTCTATCCTCCATCACTCACATATTTCCTCTACTACCTAAGCAACATTACTCACCAGGCCCACACCTATTCGTATATAATCTTCATCTCACCAACAACACCCATATTCACCTCCCCACACTCTTCCCACCCTGCAGCAGCTTAGGACGCCCGCTATTAGCCGTCATTTGACACCGCCTGCATGCGCAAGTCGTTATTTGGAGTTGTAATTTTCTATTGTTGCATATTCGACACCTTTATCTATAGTGGATGTTTTATTTTGATTTGTTAGTATTGGATTCGTAAGATTTGCAGGGCTTATTCCACGTTCGCTTATAAGGCGCCTCTATCGCTTGGTGAATTGAAACTTGTTTTCTTTAAATAAAGTTGTGTGAATGTTTGTGCCTTTGTTAATTTTTTATAATAATTAATTACTTGTTGCAATTATCAGTGCGGTTCTTCTCTTGCATTGGCCATTTTTCACTGCATATAGATTTGCATTAGAGGGTTTACCTGAGTCAGTCGACCTACCACTGCATCAAATTGGTATCAGATCTCAAGGTTTGGGCCACATTTATAATCATCACGGTATGTTTTATTGAGTCTTTAGGTTCATTTATGTCCAGTTTTCGTCGTCGTTCGTCTCCTCTATTTAGGGACCCCGAGTTTATCTATATCCGATCTCATAGAGCCCTTCTAGAGAAAATTTCATATTTCACCACTCTTAGAGATCGTGTCGACCCCTGGTTGCAATTCCATTATGCTAGAGACCATCACCATGGTGAGAGGTCCTCATGTTATCTTCATTACACCTCTCTGCGGCTTTATGATGATAAAGTTGGACATCGTTCAGGTCATTATTGCTACACATCTCCTCTAGTTGAGGAATCTGAGTTTGGATATGTGCGCCCAGTACTGCACGTTCGTAGGGCCCATGCCCAACCACGAACTTAACCTGATTATGTTAGGAACTATCATCTAGATGACCCTCAGGAATCCTATAAAGGTCAGCATCGCCAGGATCACAACATATGTCAAGACCCGCTTAATGTTCCGCAAATAGAGTTACCTAAGGCCAAATTTCAGCAATTAGTTCTTGACCGCTTTGATCTTTTAGATGCTCATTTTGATCACATAAGATCTATCTTAGGAAAAATCAATGGGAAAAAGCCTAAGGGTTTTGGTCAAGCCACCGATGGGTCGAGTAGTACTCCCACCGACATGAGAGGTCCGACCCCTGATTTTGATACGTCTCATTTTGATGAGACCCAGCGCCCATGTGAACTTGAGGTTAGATCTAATCATGACCTTATGATACAAGAAGAGAGTGACAGTAGTATGATTAGTGAGCATGGTCACGTGAGTGAGGACGAGTGACCCAGTGACACTGGGATGATATACCCATCCTTCACATCTCACTTAGACCTAGTATCCCCTTTGGACATGGACCCAGTTTTCGAGACTATATCGACTGACCCACACTTGAGTAGAGGCTCGTCCCACTCTCCCTTTAGGATTGTCTCACCCATCTTTGGGAACACCACACCCCTCAAAAGGACTCATCTAGAGGTTCATGACTATACTGACGTATGCTTTGATGAACTCCCTGCCAAACCTTCTGATGAGCCACCACTCCCTTGTGAGGGTCATGAGGATTTCATTGATTTTGTTGTGGGTGACTTACTTGTTCCCAAAGACGCTACCGTTATTAGTGTTTTCTTCTTGGATGACCATCATACCAATGTTGATCTCCTCGGGATCCTGATTTCGCGACTCACTGTCGATATCTCAATTAGTCAGTTGGGTGATCCCCGTACACTTAATGAGTTTTCCTACACCCCGCCCAAAAAGTCTCCAGATAAACCACTCATTCTTAGGGACTTTCATTGCTATTTAACGTATGCATTTTGTCTGTCTGTTGTGTCAGGCGTCAGTCATTTGCATCTGTTGCATAATTTGCATGGTCATTCACATATGGTGCTCGACTCTCCTATGTTGCATGATTTGAGTCCATCGTGTGATTTGCATCATTCGCAGGAGTCAGCAGAGTCTTTCATACATCATGTACTCCATGAGTCGGTCCGTAAAAGAATTGCAATTAGTAATGATACTTAAAAGGATCGAGCAGACCAACACATGTAGGAACAAATCTTTGAGGCGGGAGAACAAGTATTAATTCGCATTTGATTTGAGAGGGTCCTACAAGGACCAACAAAATGTTAAGCGCGCGCGGAATGGGCTCCTATACAGTCGTGCGGCGGATTGGTACAAACGCTTATGATATAGACATCTCTCATGGTATGAGCATCAACCGAATATTCAATGTAGAGGATCTGACTCCTTACTACAAGGAGCGTGTGAATGTGGACCCTTCTTCCACACCTCTGCCTAAGCCTTCATCTCCCATAGCCCCTCTGCACGAGTCTTCACCTCCTATTGCCTCCACCAGTCCCTCTCTCTTGCCACCCGCGAAGTCGTGCCATGAGGATCGCATTGCACTATCGACGGTTCTACCGACACTGCAGTCAGACAGAGATACATTACTACCAGACGGAGATACGTTACAGCCAGATCCACCTACTTCTATCGATGACGTGCTTCATGACATCGGCCCCGACTTCTACACTGCGGACGAGCGAGGTATAGTGCGCTATCTTGTCCGTGGGAGCGATCGATCTCTACACAACGCGACATGGATTTCTTCAAAGGAGCTTGAGAGACTCGTCTCGTGGCTACACAATGAGTACACCCATCTTCGCTCACCTGAAATGAGTGCTTTCAAGCCAGGGGGAGTTGATGGCGTGCCACGATCGACACACGTGTATTCCCGTAGGAGGCAATGATCCGCTGCCCAGACGGACGATCCGAGACCGTGGTTGCGTCCGGATGGTCGATCCGAATCGACTTCATATTTTACTTTTTTTATTTTGAGTTGTATTTGGCGTCCGATCCGTCAAAACAATATAATTCGTTCGATTCGAGTGTTTGCATGGATTGTATGGTTATAGACAGCATTTATTATGTTAGGGTTTATTTATAGTGCAGGCGGTTCAAGGCTGGGGTATCGAAAGTTTTTAGGAACTTCCCGCCTGGTGTGACTCCAGAGTAAGCCTGCCCCTTCCCTCCTTCGCCAGTCAGTCACCGTGAACCTCCCCTTTCTCTCCTCATCTCTGACAACCTTCTGCACATCCACAACCTAGCAACCAACCCCGTCTCTAGCGAACCCTTCCCTTCCCTGTTCCAACATCACGTATCCCACATTTCCCTATCCCAACATCCTCTAGTCTCCGCCTCCTATAGTTTCTAATTACCCTGCCATTATTGAAATGCTATTCCTATAATTAAATTCAGACTACAACCCTCCCAACCCAGATTTCCTATTGGTACCTTCTATCCTCCATCCCTCACATATTTCCTCTACTACCTAAGCAACATTACTCACTAGACCCACACCTATCTGTATATAATCTCCATCTCACCAACAACACCCATATTCCCCTCCCCGCACTTTGCCACCATGCAACACCCTTGAACGCCCTCTATTAGCCGTCATTTAACACCGCCTGCATGCGCAAGTCGTTATTTGGAGTTGTAATATTCTATTGTTGCATATTCGACACCTTTATCTATAATGGATGTTTTATTTTGATTTGTTAGTACTGAACTCCGTAAGATTTGCAGGGCTTATTTCGCGTTCGCTTACATGTAATTCCGCTTCTATCGCTTGGTGAATTGTAACTTGTTTTCTTTAAATAAAGTTGTGTGAATGTTTGTGCCTCTGTTAATTTCTTATAATAATTAATTACTTGTTGCAATTATCAGTGCAGATCTTCTCTTGCTTTGACCATTTTTCACTGCATACAGGTTTGCATTAGAGGGTTCACCGTGAGTCAACCGACCTAGTACCTACCACTGCATCATAAACTAGACTATTAAAGTGAAGATAAGACGTGCTATCTTTAAACCCCAAGATGATAACGTTTATTGATTTAGCCTGGATAGGACATAATGAAATTTTTTCAATGAACAATTATTTATTATGTAAAAGAAGTGTTTGCATTCCAAATATCGTCTGCCTTTAAAACGATATCCTTATTGTGTTTCATAATATCAAATACTACGTATATCTAGGTTGCATAAAGATGTATAAGGATATGAAGAGGTCATGTTTGGTGTTGGGGATTCTAAGTAGATATAATAAGTATATTGGAAAATATGAAACTTGCAAATTGATTAAATATGAGTGTCAAATACCAGAAGATAAATGGCAACCACTTTCAATCTCATGATGGAAGTTGCAAGATACATAAGTAGATTTCATTCGTGGGTTGCCAAGGTTGAGCAATGTGAATGACTCTTTATGTTCCAAATAGAAGCACTAGATTCAAAATTGGCTCAATTATATGTAAAAGAAATAATCAAAATAATAGATGTTTCATAAATTATGTTTTAGTTGAGTATGCGTATTTTAGTTCTAGTTTGTTATTTCACCGTTGCATATTACATATGATATATCACGTGTTAGTTTCCTGTATATATGTATGCTTGCCTTGTGTTAGGGCATCATGATAAAAATTTTATCCTTCTCTACTTGATATCAGAGCTTCAGTATCCCGGTTCGCTTTCGTTGCTCGATCTCGATCCCGCCTTTTCCGCGTTTCACCGCTCGTTGTCGCTAGACCCCTCCTCGTTGTCGCTAGATCTCGCATCGTCGATGCTGGTTCTGTCTCGTCTGCGTCTCACCCTCGGCTAGGGCTTCCTCCATCGGCGTCGCTCCCTCCGCAGCATCTCCAACGCCTCTCCGTCGGTTCCACAACACCCAGTTTCGCAGCGCCTCGCAGCTACTAGTTCCACAACGCCCCCGCAAAGTCTCCCAGCGTCTCTACAACACCTCTTTCCGCCCGTTTTACGGGCAGACCTTTGTCTTCGACTGTTTTTTCCTCCATGAGGGCTGCCAGAGACATCGTGGTCACATCCTCCGATGCCCTCTCTGGCGACACGATCTAAGAGACACTCGTAAGATGTGGTTTCTTCCGTCTTGAGTTCTTGTTGTTGCCTTCAGATGGTCATCGTTGGATGATTCCGTCGATATCTCATCTCCCCAGACTGTTCTCTAGTTAGTCCCCTCTTGTGATCCTCCTCGGATCCACGACCAATCTGGTTCCTTAAAGATCACTACAGTTTCCTTGAATGACACAAATTATCTTGAGTGGTACAGGGCGGCACAACATGTTATTCGAAGTCACCAGCTATATGGACATATTGATGGAACCACTGTTGCGCCACCGTGTACCGATCCTTCATGGAAAAAATGGGATGCGGACAATTCCTTGGTTGTCTCGTGGTTACTCCACTTTATGTACCTCAGGTGTATCGCAGCTACATGCTTCTAGATTCTACTCACGAAATTTGGACAATGGCCTGTGACACCTACTCTCAAGAAGGGAGTTCGACGTAGATTTATGTGCTCACTCGCCGTGTTTTGGAGCTGAAGCAGGGAGCCATGTCTCTCTCTGCTTACTACAGTAAGTTCGAACGTTTTTATCAGGAACTGGACTACTTTAACTGCTGCATGCACTGCCGAGCACATGATCTTTAAAAGGATAAAGACCGCTTTCGTCTTCACGTATTTCTTATGGGGATCAATATGGAGTTTTATGTTGTTCAACTACATGTCCTCCACCACGAGCTTTTTCCCTCTCTTAGGGAAGCCTTCAGTATGCTCCTCAGTGATGAGAATCGCCGCCACTCTCTTGGTTCCTTTACCAATCACTCTGCTCTTGTTGGGATTGGTCGTGACCCTCCTCCTTTTTCCTCTTATGTATGTAGCCACTGTGGGAATAAATGACATACTAAGGACGTCTGTTTTCGTCTACACCCTCATCTTACTCCTCTCTTTGGTCGTGATAAGGTTATTGTTGCCAATGGTTTCCTTTTTCCTATTACTGACAAAAGAACCATTGTTTGTTCTCCTGACCTGTCTTTGTCTTCGGTCTTGCATGTACGTTCTCTTCCTCGCAATCTTCTCTCCATTAGTCACTTTACTTCGTAATTTTTTTTCCTGATGTTTGTGTGTTTCAGGATCTGGATACGAAGCAAATGCTTGGCAGTGGTAGGAACGTTGGCGGAATGTACTTGTTGAATCAGTCGTTATCTTCCAGTGCTCTCTCGACCACCCGTGCTCCGACTTTGTATGACGTTCGACGCTGACATCTTCGTATCGGCCACCCTTCTGCTTTATATCTTACTAAACTATTTTTTTACTTTCAGTTGTTTAATTAAATCGTTTTTGTGACACATGTGAACTATGAAAACATGCTCGTCATAGTCTCAGTCATGTTTCTTTTCCTAGTTCCTGTCTGTTTGACGTAATACATTCTGATGTTTGGGTTTCCTCTCTCGTGTTATCTTTATCCGTCTATAAATGGTTTTTTATCTTTATTTTACTTGACATTCGACGCTGGCCTCTTCGTATCGGTCACCCTTCTGCTTTATATCTTACCAAACTATTTCCTGCTTTCAGTTGTTTAATTAAATCGTTTGCTTGTGACACATGTGAACTATCAAAACATGCTCGTCATAGTCTCAGTTATGTTTCTTTTCCTAGTTCCTGTCCGTTTGATGTAATACATTCTGATGTTTTGGGTTTCCTCCCTCGTGTTATCTTTATCTGGCTATACATGATTTGTCATATTTATTGATTGTTATTCTCGTACTGCTTGGTTGTATTTGTTAAAACAGAAGAGTGACGTGTTTTCTTGCTTTCGTTCTTTTCATCAAATGATTATGAGACAGTTTAATGGCATAATTCATGTGTTTCGTAGTGATAATGGTAGGAGTATGATGATCAGGGAGTGTTTGGTGCCTATCATGCCGCACATGACATTCTTTACCAAACCACCTGTGTTCACACTTCTACTCAAAATGGCGTAGCTGAACAAAAAATAGGCATTTACTGGAGGTTGCTCGGTGTTTGTTAATTGTCATCCATCTTCCCAAGTGCTTTTGGGGTAATGCAGTTTTGACTGCAACTCATTTCATTAATCGTCTACCGTCATGCTCCCTTCAATACGATACTCCTCTTTCCCGTTTATCCCAAAAACACATTGTCCACACCTCTCACATCTCTCTTCGCATCTTTGGTTCTGTTTGCTTTGTTCATGTTTATACCCCACATCGCGATAAATTGGACGCTCGTTCTCTTAAATGTGTTTTTGTTGGCTACTCTCATACCACCAAAGGTTATAAGTATTATCACCCTCCTACACGTCGCTATTACTGCTCTGTTGATATTACTTTTCGTGAGGGGGAGTCGTATTTCGGTCCTCGGGGGGAGATGAGTAGTAATATTGACGACACCCTCGACTTTCCTCTTCTGATTGTTGCTTCTCCTCATATACCTCCTCCTTTACTCCTATTCCTCCTATATTATACGCATACTCTCGCAGACCTCGTATCGCTGAGCAAGTACTGCCCGTGGATGCCCTACCAGTGTTGTTGCCCGCTTCTGCTCCAAATTCTGATGGTGACCTCCATGTTCCCCTCACTCTTCTTAAAGGTAATACTGGTGGCAACAACCACCCCATTGTCCATTACATTTCTTATCATCACCTCTCTCATGCTCACAGAGTTTTATCTCATCTTTTTCCTCTATTGTGATTCCTAAGACCTGACAGGAGGCTGTTCAGATACCTTAATGGAAACATGCTATAGAAGAAGAGATGTGTGCTTTGAAAAAATGGAATATGGTAACTTGCGAGTCTTCCCTCTGGGAAGCGAACGGTTGGATCACGCTAGATTTTCTCTGTTAAGAAGAATCAAGATGTGGTGGTGGAGCGGTATAAAACGCGCTTGGTCGCTCAGGGGTATACCCAAACCCAATGAATTGACTACCAAGAAACCTGTGCCCCTGTTGCAAAGATAAATTCTATTTGTGTGATCCTCTCTTGTGTAACATGTCTTAGGTGAGAGTTACACCAACTTGATGTCAAAAATGCCTTCTTGCTTGGTAATCTGGAAGAACTCTATATGACTATTCCACCTAGCTTTACCAACTGAGGGTTCAATGTAAAGGTCTGTCGTCTGCAAAAATCTCTATATGACCTGAAACAATCTCCTAGAGCCTGGTTTGGTCGATTTAACAAAACCATGCTGCAACTAGGTTATATGTGGATGATCATACTCTATTTATCAAGAGGAGAGGAACTCAAATATCGATACTCATTGTATATGTGGATGACATCATCATTAAAGGAGATGACCTGGAAGAAATCATGCACTTGAAAGAACAATTGGGCAAAGAATTTGAGGTCAAAGATATGGGAAAGTTGAAATACTTTTTGGTGATTAAAGTAGTAAGGCCTCATCGGTGTATCTTCATCTCTCATAGAAAGTATACCCTTGATCTTCTGGAGGAAATTGGTATGCTTGGGTGTGCTCCCGTGGATACACCTATTGAGGCTAATCACAAGATTGATGTTGATATTAGAGGGGGAAAAGTTGATGTCTCAAGGTACCAACGATTGGTTGGGAGATTCATATACTTATCTCATACTTGCCTTGATATTACATATGTTGTGGGTGTCCTAAGCAAATTCATGCACTCTCCTACAATTCGCCTTTAGCAGACTGCATATTGGGTATTAAGATACCTCAAGAAGTCTCCAGGACATGGATTCTGTTCTCTTCAAACCAACCTTTAAAAATTGAAGTGTTTACTGATACTGATTGCGTTGATACCCAAGACGATAGGAAATCTACTATCGGGTATTGCTCATTTATGAGTGGGAATCTAGTATCTTGGAAGAACAAGAAGCAGAATGTTGTTGCTCGCTCAAGTGTCGAAACGGAGTTTAGGGCTATGACAAAAGGAATATGTGAGGGGTTGTGGTTGAAGACAATTCTCCAGGATATGAGACTCCAGGTGAACAAACATGTTACTATCTATTGTGACAACAAAGCTGTCATCAGTATTACTCACAATCTGGTTCAACATGTTAAGACGACGCATGTTGAAGTTAACAAACATTTTATTAAAGATCACATTGACAAGGGAAATATCTGTACACTTTTTGTGAATTCTCATGATCAATTGACCGACGTCTTCACCAAAGGATTAAGTTATGAAAACTTTATGATTGATACGGTGAAGTTGGGAATGATTGATATATACTCCCAACTTGAGGGGGAGAGTTGAATATGCGTATTTTAGTTCTAGTTTGTTTTTTTACCATTGCACATTTCACGTGATATGTCACGTGTTAGTTTCTTATATATATGTATGCTTACCTTGTGTTAGGGCATCATAATAAAAATTCTATCCTTCTCTACTGTTTTCTGATGGGGATGGCATATTTATGTATGAGGATTGAAAATATGTACAAGAATGCTTAGCACTAAGTCAAACTTAAATACAATCTTTCATCCGCACACCAATGGGTAGATTGAGCGAAAAATAGAATTATGAAAAATATGTTGATTTTGTACATACTTGATTTTGGTGATCAATGAGAAAAATTATGTCAAGTTTGTGGAATTCTCGTATATTTATCACTTCAAAGAATGTATTGGTATATCACCTTTTGAGGTTCTTTATGGAGGACTATCAAACATCACTTTGTTTAGTTGAAGATGAGGAAAGAAGGTCAAATAAGGAGTTCTGGATTGATAATCCGAGAATCAGATTAATCATTCAGAAGTGAAAGAATAGAACTCAGGATTGGCAATCAAAGTCTTATGATCAGAGGGATGCAATAGTGGGGTTAATATTTGAATTTTTACTTATCTCAATGTCAAGCTAGTAAAATGTGTGTTAAGAATTGAGAGAATAAAGAAGCTAAGTCATAGACTTGTTGACTCATTTGAAGTACTAGGCTGCATTGGTGATGTTGCTTAAATAACCTTACTTGAGGAGATGTCTAGTATGCATGTTGTATTCCACATATCCTCTTTGAAAAAAGTGGTTTGAGATTCCAGTCAAGTTGTTAGTACTATGGATGTGTCCGTTCAATTTAATTTTAATATTATTGTTTTACCGGTCAAAATTGTAGACTCAAGAGTTCAACGGCGCGAATAAAGATATCAAGGCTGTATTTTCCGCAGCTTTATAGCTTCAGCATGCCGCAGACTTGGTAAAACTATGCCAAATGATATTCTACGGACCGAATTTTCCCACCGTCAATGGAAAAAAACTGTTGTTTTAAGGCAAAATCCAGAAGCCGCCTCAAGAACATGTTCGGTGCTCCAAAAGCAACTTTAGAAGCCATCTTCTCTTATTTTCCGAATGAGAGCGAATGTTTGGATCTCTTCAAATTTTCCATTTCAATCTCTCCCCTTC
Organism: Platanthera zijinensis; assembly: GCA_039513925.1. Lineage (NCBI taxonomy): Eukaryota > Viridiplantae > Streptophyta > Magnoliopsida > Asparagales > Orchidaceae > Platanthera > Platanthera zijinensis. The sequence continues at coordinate 111,249,722 of CM077091.1, forward strand.
CTTGCTCATCATTAGTTGATTTGCCTCTTGCTGTTCACGAGCAATTGATCTGTCGAGCTCTTGTTCATCTTCCTCCCAAAGCGGTTAAAGCTTTTCCCCGATCCGTGTATCTCTCTTGTTCCAGTCACATATAGTGCTTTTCCCTATTCATTCCATAACAGTGGTGCATCGGTGATAATGGCTGGATTGAAATTTTTTTTAGGGTAATTTTTTTCTGCAATAACATGTACACTTTTTGAATGATGGTCATGCCATTTTTTCTTGAAAATAAAATGGGCGTTTGAACTTTTGATCATATTCTAAAAGGGTGTGTTGGGTTTTCTCAAGCCTTTTATCATTTTTATGGGAGTTATTTTGAATGCCTTTTCCCTAGTGTGTTGATTCAATTATATAGAAGAAATATTTGAGTAAAAATGTAATGTAATGGTACACTTCCTTGGTTCTCCCAACTCAATAATGTTAGTGCAATGTTATTGTTATAATTTGATGCCCTTCAGACACGATAATGTTAGTGCAATATTTCAAATAATGATCATCTTTCTAGACCAAAAAATGCTCGTTGTGAGATCTATGTTGTCAACGACCTACTTACCAAAAGTAATACCTCGGCATAACACATCACCGACTCGAAAGAGGTGCTTGTTAAACTTGTGATATGACATAAGACTGAATCCAATGAAGTGTGTGCATGGTGCAAGCGGAGAAATTTTCAGGATAATCCTTACTCTTAGGAATTAGAGCTAACTCTCTATTAAGCCCATTTGTAAAAGGCCCAAAAGGAAGCCCATTAGTCTCACATCTCCAAATGGAGATTCTTATTGTGCTCTATATAAAAATTGGATTTTCTATGTAATATTCTATTTTTTTGGAATAATAATTCATTTATATTTCAAATTCTTGGGTGGTATCAGAGTCCGACGAATTTCTTCGTTGCTCTCTCTCTCTCACTTGAATACTCCCACTCTTGCATAAACCCTTCTGTCTCACGTGAACATTCCCACGTTGTCTGCAACTTCACGTACAATCGAACTCATCATGAATCTTGCTTGCCCGCTATAGCCGCACGACAAATTCGTCGTGATTCTAAGATTCCATCTCTCCCTCACAGGTCCCATCTCGCCCTCACAAGTTCCATCTCGCCTTCACAAATTCCATTTCATGCTCCCGACAGCTTCCTCCAACGGAGAGTTCTACCAACTCGGCTTCCAACAAACTCAGATCCCGACGACATCCGCTAGCGAACTTGTCTTCCGATGACATTCTCCAGCGTTGAGTTCCATCTCGATGAAAACTACCAGTGGCGACTTCAACCAACAGTGACTTCCTCTGCATGTCTTCTTCTGCTCGACTGATGTAAACCTTAACCGGCGAGGACTTTAACCAGTGACGACTTTAACTAGCGACGACTTTAACTAGCAGCAACTTTAACTAGCGGCAACTTTAATCAATGACGACTTCAACCAACGACAACTTCCTTTAGAAATATCATTTTTTAGTGAGATAGATAAAATATTCTTTTTTGGAAACTCTAAAGAGTATGATAATTTTTCAATTTTTTTAAACTAAGATCTTAATTGAAAATATTTTTTAAAACTTTAAGGCCCAATTGTTTTTTCAAAACTTTAAAACATAAATTAAAGTTTTTTTCATTAAAAATTATTTTAAAAACAAATAAATTTTTTAGAGATAATATCTAAATTTTTTTGATTTAACTCTAGATTTTTTTAAAGTCCACTTTTTTAACGAGTATTATTATTATTTTTTTAATTTAGTGGATCAACTAATTCATATAAGGAGTGAATTAAAATGCCCTGATATTAAACTGTTGCAAACTAAAATTAGGGCTTTGATATTTAAATAATAAATTTGAGAGTATTTTAACTTGTGTGAAGCAAACAAGATTTCACGAATAATCGCATGTGATATTTGTTTTAGGGATCACAAACACACATACGAGCTAACAAGCCAACATAAAATGAACACGATAAACACTCCACCGACATGAAAGTAAACAAATGAAATTGTGAAAATATTTCAAATTGACTGCAAACAAGTTCTATGTTAATTAAGGCAAGCGATGCTATGGGAAGTAAAGATCAAGTAAATAAAAAAAATAATATTTTACTAACATGAAATGAGCACGAAAAAGGTTGGAGATATACCATAGGCACATGAAGCAATAGACACGAGATCCTTATGGAAAAGGTCACTAGAAAAGGATGAATCGAACAGGGGGTCTTCTTTTGCTTATGACTCCTTGAGGGTGGTCGGAAATAGATGGGAGGTGCCCCAAGGGGCCGGTCGGAGGAGGAAGGCTGGACAGAGGTGGTGCAGATATCTAAAGGTGAAATGACCGCTCAGAAGTGGATCCCAGGAGAATTGGATAGTGGACGACGAACTCTTGGTCTTCAGAAGGAAGAACCACAGAGGAGGGGTTGCTGGAACTCAAGGGGATGGTGGTTGGGTGGCGACAAGATCTGGTGGGGAGAACCGTCGGTTGGGAGCGAGAAGTTAACAATGGTTTCTCGAAAGAAGCGAGCGCCGGGTTGGACCTTCAAAAACATAGAATATTTCTTCATTTTCATTTTTGTCCAAGCTCCCTTCTTAGGAGGGGAGAGCCGGTTATTATAAAGGGATATTCAATGGCATAAATTTGTATAAAATTTAATGAAGGAATAATATATCAGTTTCAAATATTTAAATGGCTCATTTTCTATTTTAGTATTACTCATGTTTAAAGTAATACTAAGAGAAGACAAATTAACTACTTAATTTGATTAATTTCAAATATGCTTCATTTCAACATCTCTCTTTTTGTGTGCTTGCCTTAATTAACATGTTACCTAATTTGATGTATCTTTTCATTTAGGGACTTATTTGACGATCACCTCAACAAACTGTCACAACGAGTGCAAACGATGTGCGTGATACGAAGTAAATAGTACATGTGTAATAAATAAATAAACTTATGCGAAGACATGCACTATGCAAAGAAATTGTGGAAAATAAAAGTAAAATCAAGATGTGCGATATAAGTGCAATTAAAAATAAAGAAACAATGTTAAGATGCGACGCAGGTTGCATCAACGACTCTAGCTGGGCTTCTGCCAAGCTAGTTCCATCTTCTACCGAGCTAGTTCCAGCTTCTACCGAGTTGGTTGCAGTTTCTACCGAGCTAGTTCCAGCTTTTACCGAGCTAGTTCCATCTCCCGTTGTGCTTCCATACTCGCCAAGCTTCTTCTGAGCTTGAGCTCCAACCGAGCTTCCATACTGATGCAGGCCCATGGTTTCGACGGACAATTAGCAATTCAAAATATAATTATGCGCAAACATTCATATTTCCAAATAGAGAATCCTGACTAAGATTTTGATTTTGAAATAAAGTCTAAAAATCGGTTCCCAAAAATAAATAATTCGAGGGTAAGCCTAACACTCCACTTTATACGAGAAATTCCGGATAAAATAACCCTTGAAATTTAGATTTAGATCAAGCACGATTTTCAATATAAATCAGGACCAAATACTAGCCTTCTGTTTCCACCAAAACTCACAATAGTTTAGAAAGAATCACACGAGAGATGGTATATGAAATCGTTACCCAAAATCCCATGAGAATTCCGTCCACGAGATGGGTGGAGGATGCGCACACGACGGTGGTTGATTCTATTCCCACGCAACTCCACGGTTCCGCGCCGGACGATGAAAACGCAAGCCGTCTTCCTTCGCAAAAACCCTAAAAGAGGGAGTTCCTTGAAAAATCCAATAGTTATATAGGGAGGAGGTGTGGTTGTTGTTCGGTTTGTTCTTGGAGGAAGAGGGCAAGTGGCGGTTTGAATGGAGCTAGGGTGGCCGGCGGTTTGTAGGAAAGGGAAGAGGGGCTGAGAGAAATAGAGAGGGAGGGAGAGAAGAGAGGCCGACGACCAAGGAGAGGAGGAAGAGGGAGGGAGAAGGGTTGGCCGAAAATTGCCTTAGGGGGGGGGGAAATCTCTCAAGATTTTTTCTGGTTTTCAAATTTCATTCTTCACTAATGAAATCAACAACAAACATGGCTATTTATAGCCTTACACCACTCAATCTCCACCATACATGAAATAGGAAAACAATATAGGCCTTATTTAGGCTACACCACTCAATCTCCACCATTCATAAAATAGGAAAACAATCTAAATAAATAATGCATAAAATAAGAATAAAATAAATTTACATAAAATAAAAGATACTCTTGATGGCTATAGACACCCATCATATATGAAATGAAATAATAAAATAGGAAATAACAATAAATGATGAAATAATAAAATATATAATTATAATTATTTAATGTATAATTATATATTTTATATAAAATGGCGGCGGCGGACGTCGTGCAAAATATGTAGCGGTGTTGGCGAAGAATGTCGCGGCGTTGGCCAAAAAACGTCGTGGTAGACTCCCATCTTCAAGCTTGCGGCTACGACCATCCCAATCCACGAACTCTCTATGTCGGGGATCAACGACCGCATCAACAACGTCGCCATTAATCCTCCCCCACTCAAAATTACTCATCTCCGATGAGTGGCCCATAAGGGGGGAACAGTCAAAAGCAGCAGCAACATAGGGCAAATCTGGCCCCGCAATCCATGTCGTAGTAGCATGAATATCCATCGGTACGGCGAACCTGTCAGGCATAGAAACATCAAGACTTTCGAGGAAACTCGAAAGGGTGTCAAGCAAAAGAAATAAAACTTGAATCTTACCATCCGGTTCAAGAGCCATGGAGTCAACGTGGAAAATAGACACGACATAACTAACACTCCCCAACTCAAGAGAATATGTAGTGGGAGGAAGAAACGACGGAGAAAGCCACTCAGGTGGAACAGAGACGTACAGTAAAAAGTCCGGAAACTTGAAATAAAGTGAAACACCTTGTGCTATATAAAAATCTAAAATAAAAGCATAAAATCCGACGTTCTTCATAATCATGGATGGGTCGGCATTCCTACGTATTAATTTATCAACGGAGCCAGAAGGTATCCGCTCGGGGACTGACCAGACTAAACCCAAATCACTAGCTTTAGCGTCGGACAGTCTCGAAAAAGAGTGAAAGTGCGTGAGACATAACTTAAGAAGAAATACTAACGTCCAAGACACATGAGGAGAGAATCCATGTGCTACATGACTAGACCCAAACATGGAGGATAAGGGGGTTAAGTCAGGAGGTACGGGAGCCTTATAATCAGGGATGATTTTAACGGGTTCCAGAACCGTAGTCTTAATTTCAATTTTGACATTTTCACGCTTAGCATGAAGATATGCGAAGGTGAAATGCTCATCATAAACAATTGAATTGGACGCTCCCGAATGTGAAAAGATGTGCGAGCAAAACAACTCAAGGGACCCAACTAAAGTCACTAACGTGGGGAAATGAGGGTCATCAAATGGCGGAGAATAAATGCGTGCGACCGGGTGTGGTATATAAGTATATCTAGGGGACACCACATCCAGAGGCACAATTGCCAAAGAAACAGAGTCAGTCATAGTAGGGAATGGAATTGTAGACGGACACGTAGAAAAATGAACTGTCAAAAGTAACGTATAGTCATATCTATGAGGTGCGGTGAATAGTCCAAATACTAGTGCGCTCAACATAGTAATATCTACACGCTGAGTCAACGTCAAAGTAGGATCTAATAATGTGGGTGTGACACAACAACTCAGACTAGGAATACCAGTTCCACGTCCTAAAAAGTCATCTAAGATAGGCAAATAAATAGGGGGAAGGGTCGGTAAAATCAAACCCGGGATAAAATTAAAATCAGTAGAAATTTCACCCAACGGTGACGACATCAAAGTACTCTCATCCGGGTGCACAATAACAGAATCGTCCAAAATTACCCTTCCCTCATGTGGTAACTCATCCACAATAACAATGGGGACATCCTCACTCTCAGGCTCCTCAGGTAAGTCAGATAACTTCTCAATGGGTGCGATCGTAGGCTCTAACACGATGGGGATCATATCATGGAGAGGGCACTCAATACTAGGGTGAACAGACACAATGCTAGTAGGGCAAGTAATAGACAATGTAATACTCTCACAGGTCGGAACATAATCATCCCATACATCGTCTTCTAAATCACTAGGGTATCCGATCTCAATTTCAGACTCATCAGTATCGTCGGGCACTAACATACATAACGGAATACTCTCACCTACAGGGTCATCAAGGGATACTACATCTATATCAGATTCCTCATTGGTTTCAGTCACTATTTCAGGGGGCTTAGACATCGAGGCTAAAGGAGGCATAACCCTAGTAGTAACATTTTTCGATTCCAAAACATAGGGTCTAGACTGCGTATTTTCCCTAGGAGTGGAATTAGGCACACTAAGTGTAGTCCTATCGTTGTGGGGAAATGATCTAACCTGAGGCATAGGGTAACTCCTATGAATAGCTACGGGTCTAGCTCCACAACGATACTCACTCACAGGCTTTGTGTCAGCAGTGCGGAGGTAGACGGGATCAAATTGATCCGAGAGTAGGCTACGCATTGCCGGCCAAACATGTTTATAACTACCTGCACGACGCTCTTCGTTTAACCAAAACACGCGGGCTCGACCTACTAATCGATCTCGGGCTATGTTAACCTTTTGGTGGTCGTCCCATACGTGACACCTAAATTTTTTTTTCTAATCCCTTAAGCCAGTCTCTAAAATTTTGGGGATATCCTAAACCGTCATAAGTAGGATAAATGTGGTGTGCCCTATGGGTGTGTTTAGCCATATCATTAGCATAGGAATAGTCTAACTGGGCAGCATATACGTCATATGCCATTTTGTGAGAACCGGAGAGAAAATACTCACCCAGAACTAGTGCACATGCAATGACTAAATAACCTGACCCTATTTAATTTTCAAAGATAGAATTATTCCTGCTAATTACTTAAAATAATAAATATTTTTTTTATTATTTTCTTGCTGGAAAAAATAGGTAGATTATTAAATAAATTTTTTTTATTTTTTTGCTGAGAAAATAAAAATATAGGCCGCTATTGGCAGACCAAAATTAAAATTTTATAATGAATTAATAAATTTAATGGCTAAAAAAATAATTTTTTTTTAATTTCTTACTATTAAAATGATGGAGAAATTCCAGAATTTTTTTTTTGAATTTTGAGGAAAAAAATTAAAAATTTAAGACGCTATTTGCATACCAAAAATTTTAAAATTGAATTTTATGAAATACCATGCAACGAGTGAGTGCGTGTTAACGTGCCAAATAAGAGGGGAGGGTGCCAATTAGGAAATTGGCGTGAACCTCCCTCTGATACCAAATTGATGCAGGCCCATGGTTTCGACGAACAATTAGCAATTCAAAATATAATTATGCGCAAACATTCATATTTCCAAATAGAGAAAATCCTGACTAAGATTTCGATTTTGAAATAAAGTCTAAAAATCGGTTCCCAAAAATAAATAATTCGAGGGTAAGCCTAACACTCCAATTTATTCGAGAAATTCCGGATAAAATAACTCTTGAAATTTAGATTTAGATCAAGCACGATTTTCAATATAAATCAGGACCAAATATTAGCCTTCTGTTTCCACCAAAACTCACAATAGTTTAGAAAGAATCACACGAGAGATGGTATAGGAAATCGTTACCCAAAATCCCATGAGAATTTCGTCCACGAGATGGGTGGAGGATGCGCACACGACGGTGGTTGATTCTATTCCCACGCAACTCCACAGTTCCGCGCCGGACGATGAAAACGCAAGCCGTCTTCCTTCGCAAAAACCCTAGAAGAGGGAGTTCCTTGAAAAATCCAATAGTTATATAGGGAGAAGGTGTGGTTGTTGTTCGGTTTGTTCTTGGAGGAAGAGGGCAAGTGGCGGTTTGAATGGAGCTAGGGTGGCCGGCGGTTTGTAGGAAAGGGAAGAGGGGCTGAGAGAAATAGAGAGGGAGGGAGAGAAGAGAGGTCGGCGACCAAGGAGAGGAGGAAGAGGGAGGGAGAAGGGTTGGCCGAAAATTGCCTTAGGGGGGGAAAATCTTTCAAGATTTTTTCTGGTTTTCAAATTTCATTCTTCACTAATGAAATCAACAACAAATAAGGCTATTTATAGCCTTACACCACTCAATCTCCACCATACATGAAATAGGAAAACAATATAGGCCTTATTTAGGCTACACCACTCAATCTCCACCATTCATAAAATAGGAAAACAATCTAAACAAATAATGCATAAAATAAGAATAAAATAAACTTCCATGAAATAAAAGATACTCTTGATGGCTATAGACACCCATCATATATGAAATAAAATAATAAAATAGGAAATAACAATAAATGATGAAATAATAAAATATATAATTATAATTATTTAATTTATAATTATATATTTTATTTAAAATGGCGGCGGCGGACGTCATGCAAAATATGTAGCGGTGTTGGCGAAGAATGTCGCGGCGTTGGCCAAAAAAACGTCGTGGTAGACTCCCATCTTCAAGCTTGCGGCAACGACCATCCCAATCCACGAACTCTCTATGTCGGGGATCAACAGCCGCATCAACAACGTCGCCATCACATACTCGCTTAATTCCAGCGCCTGCTCTCACTGCGTCAACACTCGCTCGTATATAACTGTAGGGACAACTAGCTCCCCCTACAACTGCTTTTACACCCGCAATTATTTCAAGTTCCTCCAAAAATCCCTGAAAGGCGTCCAAGTTAACTGGACCTAATTATGCTGATTGGATTGTCTCTTTCACCTTCCTTGTGTGATCTTAACACAAGAGACACCATCTCACATATACTCCTCCTGACCTTACATCTCCTAATTATGTTAATTGGAACGCCATTGATACTCTTTTCCGCACTTATCTTTTGATTGTTTGTCCATCATTCGTCATAATAAGACTATGAAGCTGGTTGAAATCATCTTGACGCCCTTTACTTCAAAGGTGCCAAAACATCTCATACCTAAGCCGTCTGTTTGAATCTCTTTTCTCGACCTACCCTCTCCCAATGTTGTGTATCTCAGGAAGTTCAATCTATTTATGCAAAACTTCTCTTACATCGTTCTTTCTCTGCTGACCTTGCAACTTCACAGAAACATTTTCATGAACTACTTGTTGTATTTTATCTTCTACGCCTTCCTGATTCCTACGAAATCATGTCAACAAATCTTGGGAGAACCTGACACTCTTACCTTGGATGCTACTGCAACTTGTACTTATGTTGTGATGGATCTTGTATCGGCCTCCAATAGCATCCCCTCTATCCTCCGAGAATTATGCTCTTGTTGCTGGTCTTCGAGAACAATGTGTCGGTGGAGGCTGCAGTGAAGGGCGTAGGGACAATCGCCCTCTTTGCTCACATTGTGGGAAGTTTGGCAATCTTGTCAAGCATTGATTTGCGAAGCACCCTTATCTTCTGCCTCAGGTTCATGTCAGTGTTGTTCAGTTTGAGTTTACTTCTTATATTCTCAGACCACCTCCATTCCGCCATTCGAATCCAATAGATGGCTATCTTCAGTGGATATAGAGGCCGTGATTATTACTTCTAAGCAATTTGCATGCATTGCCACTTCTTTTGTTAGTACGTATGCTACTATTCAGGGTAAGTGACTCATAAACTCTGATGCCACCAATCATTTGATTGTAAACTCTCTTGCCTTTTCTCATCTAGAGAGGCGGATCTTATTAGCACTTGTGTTTGTGGTTGATGACTCTCCTACTCTAGCTTGTGGAACTGGTGTTTTTTACTACTACCTCCCTTCTCAAACGGAATGACAACTTTATATGTTCTGAATTTTACTTGCAATCTATTATTTGTCAATTTTCTTACTAAACAATTACATTGAATGACCCATTCTTTCCAATTTTATGATCTTCAATTGAAGCAGACGATTTCTACTGGGATTGAACGAGGGAGGGAGGAAGGGAGGGGGGGGGGGGAGGGGGTCTCTTCTACTATTTGGAGGATCTTCAAACTTTCTAAGCATCTGCCACAACAACTTCTTTGCTTTAGGGTCATTAATGTCTTGATCATCCTCCATGTCTTGTTCACCCGCTCTTATCATCTTTTGGGTCTATAAGTATATTTTTGAATGTGGAGTCTGCCAATATGGCAAGCATCAACGTATTTGTTTTCGTGCTCAACTTTGTAAGAGTTCTATATATTCTTTTAACTGTGTTCATTTAGACATATGGGGTCCTTGACCCTCCAAGTTTATTGGTGGAGAAAATGTGTTTTTTTGTTATTTTCATTGATGATTACTCTAAAGTTCCGTTCGTTTGCCAGGAATTGGGATCCAGGAATTGGAATTGACCCAATTCCATTTCCCACAGGAATTAGAATTAAAGTCAATTACAATTCTGTTGTTCAACTGAATGTATGAATTCTGTCATAGGAATTGGAATTGGAAATTCCGCAGTTTGGTTGTAAGTTAGAATTCAGTGGATGAAATTGAAATTTTAAATTTAAAACAGTGAATTAATAAAAAAATCACGATAAAATAAGATTCACAGATTTAAAAACATAGAAATATACTCCACGGATTTAAATAAAATCCACTCAAGTGTTGCTTGAACTGCACCTACTGAATGTGTGTACTCAAAACTTTCAGAACTTACATCTTGCACTAATATCTCTGTATCTACTTAGGAAGTAATCTAGCATGATTTTCTAATCTCCTATTTATGGGGAGGTTATGTAGAATGCGCCATGCATGCATATTTTTAACAAGTTTAAAATTATAAGCAATTTCACTCATACAAATACACACAATCCCCCCCGCCTTAAATTTTCAAACGCACACACACACATGCACATAACCACAAAAAACCGCACAAACACACACATACACAACACACACAAATACACATAAATACACACACCATACAATTTCATACACAGACACAGACATACATACACAACCACATTTTATCTGCGAAAACCACATAAGCACTCACACATACAAATACACAACACAAACATACAACTACACAACACACATAAATACACATAAAGACACACACAAACATACATTAAATTTCATACACACATATTAAATTTCATATACACAACCACATTTTATCTGCGAAAACCACATAAGCACTCACACAGACCAATACACAACACAAACATACAACTACACAACACATAAATACACATAAAGACACACACAAACATACATTAAATTTCATACACACATATATATACACACACAACTACATTTTTATCTACAAAAAATCACACACATTGAATATTGATGCATACAACCACATTTCCATCCACTTCCACAAAACCCCATAATCACTCATAAAAGTCACAAACATATGCTATAATACCCTATAGAAAAAATCTAACCTCATATCTTACACAAATGAACTACAATAGCGCACAATTGTTACAGAGGATCCAACACTGGAGATCCATCGGAATGCTAAAATGAAATGATGGTAGACTTTTATACCAAACTTAGAATGCTACATCTCATCAAACTTAGAAACATTGAAAAAAGAGGTTGTCATAATGAAATCCAAATCAGAATCGAGATGTAAAAATGTCTATATTTTCATAATATTAAAATGACATTTCAAAATGAATCGACCGAACTGCATATGAATCCAGGAGTCTGGTAACCAAATACTTTGCTTTCCATAATGAATCGAGATGTAGAACTATCACTTAACTGCATATAGATCCTAGAGTCCACCTAATCTACATTTTTTTATCCAAATCTCAACTGCAGCATTTCTCAATTGCAACAACTCTCTACTGCAACAACGAAGACTACTCGAATGCAATTGATAGAACAAAGAAGAAAAAGAAGAAGAGAGGGAAGTAGAAGAAGATTACCTGTAGGAGGAAGAGGGGATTAGGAATCGTTCGAAGATAGTGGAGGATGAAGGAAGATCAGGAGTACTTTGTTGCCTCTGGAGGAGGAAGATAGATCCGGGGTGCTTCGTCGCTGCTGGAGGAGCGGGGGATACTAGGATTCCCTCGTTGTCGCTGGAGGAGGAAGGGGAGAACAAGTCAAGCATGAGTCACGTTTGGGGCGTCACGACAATTCTGTTGGAGCTCGTCGAGCATGAGTCACATTTGGAGCATATGCCCAAGTCCGTCGCTCATCGTGGTAGAACGGGGGACAGAGGATGCACTCGGGAGAAGAGTCAGGATGCCTTGAAATCATGAAATCTGACCTCGATTGATCGGAATTGGGCGGAGTGTTTACCTCTTTATTCAATATCTATGGGAATTGAAACAGATTCCGAGTTCGTTGAAATTTTAGGGCCCCCGAACGTCGAAATTGGAATTGCCAATTGAATTCCAATTCTAACACTCCAATTCCGTCCTAACAAATGGCCCTAGATATATTTGAGTAGATTTCTTAAAAGAACGCTCTGAACTATGTGCTATTTTTTTATAAATTTTATAATGAAATTCACATTCAATCTTATCTTGCTCTAAAAATTCGACGGACAAGTAATGTGAATGAATATATGAGCTAGTCGTTCTCCTCTTTATGCACCTCTTATGACATCATTCATCAGAGCAGTTGTGTACATACGTCACCATGAAATAGGTGTAGTTGAGAGGAAAAAATCGTCATCTTCTTGATATTGCTGGAACACTCATTTGTCAAATGAATGTTCCCAGATTTTACTAGAATCGTGCGATTCTCATTTTTTTTCTCATTAATCGTATGTTTTCTTTTGTACTGCAAGGTAAGACACCATTTGCAATTCTTCATCCGGATGGTACCTCTTTTATCCTTACTCGTGTGTCTGGCTATATGTATTCTTTCACTTCTGCATCTATTTGGGACAAACTCTTCGACTGCGCCACTAAGTGTATTCTCATGGAATATTCTCCCACTCAAAGGGTTATCATTGCTTTGGCCTAATCTCCAAAAGACAATGTCTCTGCTGATATCACATTTTTTGAATCTACTCCATACTTCTCTAAGGATGGTGGTTCCCTTACTCTTGAGATCACTCGTCCTATCTGTTCCACCTGTCCTCCACCTAACTTTGTGCCCCTACCTTCTTATAATTCATGCCCATCCACCCGATATCACACCTACTACACTTCCTGGACATATACCTCATCCTATAATATGTTTTTCGTTATCATTACAATCGATGTCCTTCCCCTCCTGCTCCCATAACTCCATCCACTACGGGTACCCTGACGAAAACTCCCAAATCAATTTGCTCTTCTTCAAAAGGTTCCTTTGCAGTGACAGACTAGATCAGGATGTTCTCGTTGCTCTGAGGAAGGGAGTGTGAGGGAGTACACAACATCATATTATCAATGTTGTTTCTTATGAAAATCCTAGGCCGTCTTGCAGTCTATTTGCATCACCATCCCTACTACATAAAATGAAGCTTTTTATATACCTTGGTGGAAAGTAACTATGGACAAGATCTCTTCCTTGGAATCATGAGGTACTTAGATTATTTTTTTTACCTCACCTGAAGGCGATATTGTTGGTTGTTGATGGTTCTGTCATCAAGTTTTTATCTGACAACACCATGAATGGATACAAAGCTCGTCCGATTGCTAAGCTATTCATCCAAACATATGATGTTCATTCTCTCCGATTCCCCACATTAGCACAATGCATGCACCTTTTTTGTTGCTGGCAACAAGGATTGACAGATTTTCCAGCTAGATGTGAAATATGCCTTCTTATAAGACAATTTACATGGAGTAGTCTATATAGTGCATCCTCCTGGTTATATTACTCAGGTGGAGTATCAAGCATGTAAGTTGTAGAATGTCATATGCAGTTTTAAACAAAACCCTAGAGCATGTTTTGATAAGTTCAGGCAGGTCATTTTTACCTTTGATTTTTCCCGAAGCATTACAAGTCGCTCTCTTCATACAAAAGGTTGATGGAGGGATGGTTATTCTTTCTGCATATGTCAATGACATTCTTATCACCAGAGATATCCTAAAAAAAACTAAGAGACATCTTCATGCACATTTTGTTACCAAAGATATGGGTACTCTCATCTACTTCTTGATTATCAAAAGTGCGAGATGCAACAACATGGTTCTTTCCCAACAAAAGTGTATGCCTTAAATCTACTTGAAGAAATGAGTCTTCTTAGCAAGAAGCCTACTCAAAATACAATACCTTTGGACACTGATAGAATTTAGAATTATAAATCTCCTCTTAAAGATATCACTCGTTACATGCGTCTAGTCAGTAAACTCATCTAGCTCATCGTGACCAGACTATATAAATAAATAATCACTTACGTATTGAAGCTTATTCAGGTGCATGTTATGCTAATGAAAAATGAAGATACAAAAATTTATAATTAGATACGACACTTATGCCCGATAAAATCTTATCACTTGGAGAAGCAAGAAACAAACAATAATGTCCAAGTCAATTGCTGATGTTGAATAAAAATGTTGACTTGAATTACTTATGAGCTGAAATGGTTGAGGACAGTTCTAAAAGATTTTAGTGAAATTACAACTATCTTATTGTTACACCCCCGCTACGCTTTATGGGGCGTCATTATGTTCGGAGAAGTAAGGGCGCGCTAACAACGGGGCTGAACCGGACCGGCCGGCCAGGGGCTGAACCTGGCGGGTTCAGCCCCCTTGGGAGGGGCCGGCCGGCCCCTCCATGCCCGGATATATATATATATCCGGGCAGCCCCCCTTTTGGGGATTATGAAGAGTATTATCAGGTAGCCTCTTTCTCCCTCTCTAACCCTAATCCTCTCTTAGTTTTCTCTAGATCTCTCTCTTAGTTGCTCTCTCAGTAGTTTTTCCCTAACATTTGGTATCAGAGGTGTTCGTCTCTCCAAAATGGTGACCACTCGCACTCAAGAGGAGTCCTCGCGGATTGAAACCCTAGAGGAGAACGTTGTTGGCCTAACCGACTCGATGACGGCCTTGGAGGGGCGGTTGGAGGCTCAGATGGAGGAGTTGAAGACCTTGTTGAAAGGGAAGGCACCGGCGAGCGAAGATTCGGCCGGATCGGGGGCCGATCCAGCGGTTGCGGGCGGCGCGCAGCTTGCGGAGGGTGTCGGCGGCGTGCGGTTTTCGGAAACGGAGCGGCTGCGGGCGTCCGACGGGATTCCGCCTGGCATGGCTTGGCCGGGGACGGGGGGCGCTGGTTCGGCGGCCTACGACCCACCCGGGGGGTCGGCGACGGCGTACGGGGGTCCGGCGGGGTCGATCTGCTGGGATCTACGACAGGGGGGCTCGACGAGCCTGGATCGGGCCAAGGGCAGTGGCGCCGGGGCGGTGACGACCCATTTGGGTTCCGGCGGCCACCCGACACGACGGGACAACAAAGAGGGGGGCTCCTCCCTCCTCCGCGCGGGTTTGGTCCGCCAGGGGTGACCGGTTTTGGCCCAGGATGGGGCGGCCAGCCGCAACCTCCGCCTTGGGGAGCGGGTCAGCATCAAGGCTACGGCTAATTCGAGCATGGGGAGCACGCAAGACGGGAAGGAGGTCAGGGGGCCCAACATTTGACCCCCGGATTAACTCGCATGTATTTTTCGGAGTTCGAGGGCGGCGACGCCTTGGAATGGATTCAAAAGGCTGAACTCTTTTTCCAGTACCAGGGGATGCCTGAAGGCCAGTGGGTGCAGTTAGCGCCCTTCCACTTGTGGGACGACGCTTTCCAGTGGACACAGTGGTTCCTGCGAGGACGGGAGTACGTGCCTTGGGTGGAGTTTGTGGATGGCTTTACGACCAGATTTGGTCCACTGGAGTACGAGAACTTTGAGGCCCTCCTTCAGAAGCTTCGTCAGAAAGGGTCGGTGATGGAGTATCGCACGGAGTTCGAGAAGTTCTCGAATCGGGTTCAGTGGCCGGAGAGGACACTCTACAGCTGTTTCATATCTGGTCTCAAGGAGCACATTCGTGACGAGGTGCAGGCACCCATGCCCCGTTCCTTGAATCACGCCATTACCTTGGCGCGGATCCAGGAGGAGAGGTTCAACAGGCAGCGGGCCCGTATCACGAGTAGGCCGCCTTCGGCCCCTGCCACAGCAGCACGACGGGAGCAGCCCACGGGTAACAAAACGACGGTGACTCGATTGTCTTGGAGCGAGTTGGCCGCTCGGAAGGAGAAGGGTCTGTGCTTTAATTGCGACGAGAAGTTTGTGCCAGGTCATAAATGCCAGACGATACATGTTTTCATGTTGCATCAGGATGCAGACGAGCCGGCCCCGGATGAGGAGTTGGAGGCGGACTTGGAAGAGACGGAGTTCGGGGTTTCTTTACATGCTCTCGAGGGTTGTGCTCCCCCGCTTACTATGCGGCTGGCGGGCCGGATTGCCCAAGAGAAGGTTGCTATTCTGGTGGACAGTGGGAGCACCCACAACTTCATACATCCCGACGTGGCACGGCGAGTTGGGCACGTGGTTGACAAGGGGGCTGCTTTTCACGTTATGGTGACGGATGGCAACAAGCTGCAGTGTGAGGGAGTGCTGAAAGGAGTGGAGATGCGGATACACAGTTATGTGGGACGGACTGACGTCTACCTGCTGCCTATTCGGGGCTCCGACGTGGTGCTAGGAGTTCAGTGGTTGCGTCAGTTACAGCGGGTGACTTTTTATTGGGACACATGACTATGGAGTTTGTGCACGGAGAGAAACAGTTTTGCCTGAAGGGTATCATGTCATCTCCCGTTAAGGAGGTTTCTCTTCGCAGCATGCAACGGTTGAGCGGGGATGGGCAGATGATGGCCGTCCTTCGAGAGTATGGCCATTTTCTGGTCGTGGTGGATAAGCTCTCCAAGTATGGCCATTTTCTGGCCCTCAGCCATCCGTATACCGGGGAGTCCGTGGCCGCACTCTTTGCTCGGGAAATCGTTCGACTGCATGGTCTCCCTCGTGCCATTATTTCTGATCGAGACCCCACCTTCGTCAGTGGGTTCTGGCGGGAGCTCTTCCGGTTGCAGGGTACTCGCTTACATTTCAGCACGACACATCACCCGCAGTCGGATGGCCAGACAGAGGTGCTCAATCAGGGTGTCGAGACGTATCTTCGTTGCTTTGTGATGGATGAGCCTCGGAGTTGGCCGGATTGGTTACACTGGGTCGAGTACTGTTACAACACGGCATATCACTCAGCCAGCAGGATGACGCCGTTTGAGGTGGTTTACGGGCGTCCGCCTCCGTCTTTGGCTAGCTATGAGCCGGGTAGCACAGCTCTTCCGGCGGTGGATCGTGCTCTTCTGGATCGGGATCGCATGTTGGTCACTCTTCGGGAGAATCTCCGCCTGGCACAGGAACGCATGAAGTCCCAGGCGGACAAGCACCGCACGGAGCGGGAGTTCGCCGTTGGTGACGAAGTTTTTCTTAAGCTCCAGCCGTACCGGCAGTTGTCTGTGGCTCGTCGTGGCAACCAGAAGCTGTCCCCGTGCTACTACGACCCCTTTCAGATCATCAGCAGGGTGGGGCCGGTAGCTTATACTTTGGCCTTGCCGGAGGGTTCCCGCATTCATCCTACGTTCCACGTCTCCTTGCTCAAGCGGAAGTTGGGTCCGCATGTCCAGCCAAGTACTGAATTGCCTGAGGTTACTTCTACGGGGGAGCTGCGGCCGCTGCCAGAGGATATTTTGGGGCACAGGTGGAAAAACCGAGGCACGGAATACCGGCCCGAGCTCTTGGTCAAATGGAAGAACCTGTCGCCAACACGCAACTCTTGGGTGGACTTCTTCGATTTCAAGGAGCTCTACCCGGACTACCACCTTGGGAACAAGTTGGTTCTTGATGGGGAGGGGAATGTTACGCCCCCGCTACGCTTTACGGGGCGTCATTATGTTCGGAGAAGCAAGAGCGCGCTAAACAACGGGGCTGAACCTTCCGGTTCAGCCCCCACTCAGTGAACCGGCCGGCCAGGGGCTGAACCAGGCGGGTTCAGCCCCCTTGGGAGGGGCCGGCCGGCCCCTCCATGCCCGGATATATATATATATATCCGGGCAGCCCCCCTTTTGGGGATTATGAAGAGTATTATCAGGTAGCCTCTTTCTCCCTCTCTAACCCTAATCCTCTCTTAGTTTTCTCTAGATCTCTCTCTTAGTTGTTCTCTCCGTAGTTTTGCCCTAACACTTATATTAATGTTTTGTGATAATAAACTTGACCAACTCATATAAATATCACATGTTTCCTGAAAAACAAAGCATATAAAAGTAGATTGTTATTGTAGGGGTTCCTGAGCATCAAATGCGCAACGAAATACAAAAAAAAACTCATGAAGGACCCATGCAAAACAACAAATCAAGAAAGTTAGTATAAATAAAACCACCATGATCAATTATTCAATTTTTGTACTTAACGTGCGACACTATAGATTCACATTACGTTGAAAACTAATTCCTTGATATGTTCTAGATCACAAATTCCAGTAATCTCACACTTAAAACTAAAACGTACAAGTCAGTCTTGCAAGCAATGAACGTCATCTATTAATGCATCATTGCTACCCAGGTAATAAATGAATTTGTAACTCCATGAAACATATTAGTAATTAGTGTTCCAGTGTAGTATAGTCCATCGACACTGAACTTGAGGCATGAATGTGTCACCCTCTTTATAGTTCATTCTTTATTTTCTTGATCTTCGAGTAAATTATGTCGAACAAATGAGCTCAATATTATATATTGACTTATTGTAGCACGATCATGCATTTCGTAGTCTCACTCTATCAAGGGACCTATAAACATCACTAATGTTATATGTGAGGGACAAATTTAATCTACATCACTCACAATTATCTCTATGATTTGTAATGCATCCAATAATCAAGCTTATCATTAACCTTTCCTCAAAGAAGACGTTAATCGACTTCAAATTACAATTCTCCTCATGTAATAATTGTAGTGATCTCTCGTCAAATAGCTACATAAAACATTGCATTTGTAAGAAATATTTGTGACACATATATAACAATCCACAGTATTTTCACGGTGGCTCTGTTCAGTATACTTGTTCTCTAAAAAGTACCCATGTGATTACATGATTTCCAATATTATGACCTATGAGACTCGATCATCAATCCACTCTTATACTAGTTTAAATGTATCATTACTCCATTTTACAATAATACATTGACTATGGATGATTTAAGAATAATGTTTCATATGAAGCATGTGATCTCATATTCAAGTCACACACTTCTCATATGAAGACAAATATTCTAAGAACAATTATTTTGTTCAATTTTATTATAAATAAAGAAAAAAAATAAACATAATAATAGAAAGTGCCTTACATATATAAATGAAACAACAGTACTATTCATCGCATGAATATAAAATTGATGAAGCTAAAATCTACAAATCTCCCACTAGACTTGATCATGCAAGTATTTAATACCAAGTAATCTTGGGTGACTGTCATGCTTTCTCTAAGGAAGAACCTTTGTTGATGAGTCTGCAATGTTGTCGTTGATGAGTCTGCAATGTTGTCGTTAGTAAGCACTTTGCATATGTTCACATCTCCACTTTCGATGGTCTCTCGAATGAGATGAAACTGCCGTAGTATGTGTTTGAAGCATTGTTGAGGTTTAGTTTCGTTTGCTTGTGCAATGACTCCATTATTGTCACAATAAAGACTCACTGGACCAATAATGCTAAAAACTACATCAAGCTCGCTAACGAATTTCTTCATCCGAACAACCTCCTTCGCTGCAATAGTTGTCGCGATATACTCAACCTCTGTTGTATAATTAGTACCTATCTCTTGTTTTGAACTATTCCAGCTTACAACACTTTTGTTTAAGCAAATCACAATCTGATTAAAACTGAGCCCTTATCAGTTTGGAAACTGGCATCACATGCAACTTTTTACAACTAGTTCATCCTCACCACCATATACCAAGAATACATCGGTAGTCCTTTATTACGTTAGGATATTCTTGATTGTCGTCCTGTGACCTTCACCTGAATCAGATCGGTAGCTGTTAGTCACGCACAATGTATATGAGACACTAATAATATCTTGATATCAGATTGGTAACTAATAACCTGCATCCTTTGGGTTTTTCCCCTTCAGGTTGTTCAACCAAGTCAAAACTTGGAGTTCCGTTTCAAATATCATGGCTTTACATCACTTCTCATAGTATGGCCCACTAATAACATCCTGATAAGTTTCAAGCTCATCTTGATCCATGAGCAATATATCGCGTGGTTAAGTCATGAGAAATTTATAGCTCTCAGGATCAACACAACCTCTATCGGATCTACGTTGGACTTGTGTTTCTTGAGCAGACTCCCTTGCTATAACAATTTATAGCCCTTGATCAGGTTTCATCTTAGGTTTATTGGTTCTTGTAGTTTTTGAACCTCTTCAAGTTTTACTTTATTAGTCCTTCTAGAAATGAATTTTCATTCTAGAAAGGCACTATACTTTGCAACAAACACTTTACTCTTAAAATGCATATATAAATGTTGAAAGAGCTCAGTTGCTTGTATGTATTACTTGAGTATGTAAATACAAGGAGAGAATACAAATATATAGGGAGAAGAAGAGAGGAGAAAATCCTATACAAGATGTGGGACTAAAGGAGGAGAGAAGATAAAAACAATAAATGGGCCCAATAATGGGCCCTTTACATGGGCTATTTTAACACTCCCCCGCAAGCTGGAGCGTACAAATCGTATGCGCCAAGCTTGGACAAGCATTGATAGAAGAGCGTCTTGGAGAGAGCCTTCGTGAAGACATCCGCAACTTGTTCTGATCCTGGGACATGGCTTAGGTCAATCTTCTTCATTTGAACCTTTTCCCGGATGAAGTGACAATCGACCTCAATATGCTTCGTTCTTTCGTGAAAGACCGGGTTCTTTGCGATGTGTATGGCTGCTTGACTGTCACAAAGGAGACGAGCCGGTGATGGTAATTTTACACCCAGATCAGTTAGAAGACTTTCAAGCCATGTCAATTCTGATACAACAGATGCCATTGCCCGGTACTCTGCCTCAGCTGAAGATCGAGCAACGACCGCTTGTTTCTTACTTCGCCAAGTAACAAGATGTCCTCCAAGGTACGTACAAAAACCACTCGTATATCGCCGGTCATCAAGAGAGCTAGCGTAATCAGCATCAGAATATGCCACCAGTGTTGGAGCAGAAGAGGAGGTCCTGTAGACAAGTCCCTGGCCAGGAGCGTTTTTCAGATACCTGAGAATTCGTTCTACTGCTTGAAGATGAGATTTTCGAGGAGAGTGCATGTATCTGCTGACAAGACCAACAGCAAAGGAGATATCAGGTCTGGTAACTGTGAGATATATCAGTTTTCCAACAAGGCGTCGATAGTATTCAGGGTTCTGGAGAAGGTGATCGGAGTCAGAAGCCTGGGCACACAGTTTGTGGTTCACATCCATAGGAGTATCACTCGGCTTGCATCCGGATTGACCTGCATCATGAAGAAGGTCAAGATAGTATTTCCGTTGAGAGAGTGTGAGCCCATCCGGCCTTCTGGCAATTTCAAGACCCAAAAAATAGCGAAGAGATCCCAAATCCTTTGTCCGAAACACTGAGTTTAGATGGATTTTGACGGCCTGTATCCCTTGGGAGTCATCTCCAATAATGATAATATCGTCGACATATACTAACAGAATAACCGTTCCTGTTGGTCGGTGACGAGTAAAGAGCGAAAAATCAGCCGAGCTCCGAGTGAAGCCAATTTCACGGAGGACCTTACTGAATTTTTCAAACCATGCCCGTGGAGATTGTTTGAGACCATATAGAGCCTTTTTAAGATGGCAGACCTGAGACTCCCCCGTGCTCTCAAACCCGGGTGGTTGTTGCATGTAGACAGTTTCCTGGAGATCCCCGTTCAAAAACGCATTCTTGATATCCAACTGAAATAGAGGCCACCGGCGATGAACAGCAACAGAGATAAGGACGCGAACACTATTAAGTTTCGCTACCGGAGAGAACGTTTCTGCATAATCGAGCCCCTCCTGTTGAGTGAAACCTCTAGCCACAAGACGGGCTTTTAGGCGGTCAATTGCCCCGTCCGCAGCATGTTTGATGACAAACACCCACTTGCACCCAACTGGTTTCTGGCCCGGGGGAAGGGGAACAACCGACCAAGTCTGGTTAGACCAGAGAGCAGACATTTCTTCCTCCATGGCCGCTCGCCAACCTGGATGTTGAAGCGCCTCCTGCACAGAATTAGGAATAGCAACCGAAGAGAGAGAGGTAGCCAAAGTGTGTAAATGGGGAGAGAGGCGATGGAGAGAGACGTAGTTTGCCATTGGATGAGCAGTGGAAGGCAATACCTGATCAGTTGGACACGGAGCATCCATAGTAGAGACCGACGGCAGAGGGGCAACGGAAGGGGTAGAGCGACGAGTGTAGACGCGGATAACTGGGGGTTTGGAGGGAACGACAGTCGGTTCAGAGGGAACGACAGTCGGAGGGGGAGTTGCGGGAATGACGGGGCGTGGGATGGATGAAGGAGAAGGTGTGGGTGGGAGGTGGTCGGTTGAAGGAGCAGAAAAGAATGGTTGATCTTCGCGGAAAGTGATATCAGCAGAAACGGAGATCTTGCGGGTAGTAGGAGAATAACATACATACCCCTTTTGGGTGCGTGAATAACCAACAAAGATATGTTTGGCCGCGCGAGGATCCAGCTTATCCGAGGAAGGCCCCAAACGGTGGACGTAGCATAGGGTACCGAATACACGAGGTGGGAGAGGAAAGGCCGGGGTTGAGGGAAAGAGTATGCTAAACGGAGTAGCATAGTTGAGAATAGAGGAAGGGAGACGGTTAATGAGAAAGCAGGCGGTCGAGACCGCAAAATTCCAATATGGTTTAGGGACATGCATTTGAAGCATGAGGGAACGGGCAACGTCGAGTAAGTGGCGATTCTTGCGTTTGGCAACACCGTTTTGTTGTGGTGTGTAAGCGCAGGAAGTTTGATGAAGAATGCCAAACTCAGAACATAAAGCAGTAAATTCGTGACTAGTGTATTCACGGGCATTGTCAGTTCGTAGAGCTTTTATGGTCGTGTGGAATTGTGTACGAGTTTCGAGGACAAATGCCCGAAAGACACGGGGAAGCTCGGAGCGGTCACGAAGTAAGTATAGCCAGGTAGTGCGAGAGTGATCATCAATAAATGTTATAAAATATCGGAAACCAGAAATACTAGTAATTTTAAATGGTCCCCAAATATCTGAATGCACTAAATCAAAAGGAGCAGCGCTCCGAGTACAATGGGAAGAAAACGATGAGCGAGTTTGCTTTCCGAGGATACATGAGTCACACTGAAAGGGGGTAAGAGAAATATCCGGGAGAGCCCGCTGGAGGATTGGTAGAGGAGTATGCCCAAGTCGACGATGCCAATCAGTGGAAGAGACGGATGAGAGGATGGTGGGAGAAACGTCGAGAAGGTAGAGCCCATTCTGCAGCCGGCCTTTACCAATGGTAGTCTGCGTCCGCCGATCCTGTATAGCAAAAGAAGAGGAAGTGAATATAACAGTATAGTCCAGATCATTAGTAAGACGGCCAACAGAAAGTAAATTGAACGGGGAACTTGGAACGTGAAGAGCCGAGTGGAGGGAGATGGAGGAGGTGAGAGGAAGATCTGCCGAGCCGGAGACAGGGACAGTGGCCCCATTAGCCACAGTAATGGACTGTGGATACGAAGAATTCAGGTACTAGGCAGGTTGATGTGGAGTAATGTGATGAGTAGCGCCAGAGTCCACAATCCAACCCAAGCCAGTGGAGAGACAAGCGGTACCTGTGTGAGAGACGGAGGCAATGAAGGCAGATGGTGAGTTGAGCAATCCCTGGAGGTGCTGGAGCTGAAGGCGGACACTTTCAAGATCAGGAGGACCAGCATCAGTAGCAACAGAGGCCGTCGGGCGCGGAGGATAGCCAACTTTCTTGTAACAAGTGGCCTCGAGATGACCATCTTTCCCGCAGAACGAACACCTCGGCCGACCCCGGCCACCGCGACCACGGCCGCGAGAACCAGAACGACCCCCCCAAGTAGAAGGAGGGGGGAAGGCAGAAGTGGAGGAGCCTGTTGAAGAAGGGCCGGAGGGGCCGTAGTATCTGGAGGAGGTGGAACACGGAGAAGCATGGCACACACATCAGAGAATGATGGTGTAATAGAGGAAGCTAGGACCTGAGCACGAACGCTCTGAAGGTGAGGAGGAAGACGGGCCATGAGGATGGCAGTACAAGCGGCTTCCTTCTGAGCACGCTGAGCAGCAGCATCATTGGTGAACGGCTGATGCTGGATCCATGCTTCGGCAAGAGTCTTCGCACGAGCAACAAAGGATGTCATATCCGAAGCCCCGCCAGTGTCAAGGGAGAAAAGGTCAGTGAGGATGTCGTAGAGATGCTGGAGGCTGTCCCGTCCGGAATATAAGGAGTGTAGCTCAGTCCACATATCTTTGGCAGTCTCATGATACATAGCCATTTGATACGGCTCACCATCTAAAGAGTTCAAGATCCAGGTCTGAACTCGGCCATCATTGCGGAGCCAGTCATCGGTAGGAGGGGTAGGAGGAGCCTGGGTAAGGTGAGGAAGAAGGCCCTTGGCCTGAAGGACCCGTCTAACGGAATGCACCCAAGGGACGAAGTTCTTCTTTCCAGAGAGAGATATGGTAGTGATGCGCAGCTCATCACGTACTTCTAGAGTGGTAGCCGGGCGGTCAGTCGGACAAGCCGGGCGGTCAGCAGGTGTGCTGGCCGTCGAGCCAGAGGAGTTACCGGAAGAGCCCATGCGGACAGACCGCAGGGACAGACGGCCGCGGACGCTGCGAGAAAGGGCAGGAGGCCGCTGCGAGAAGAAAAGAAGTCGCGGCGAGCAGAGGACCAACCGCCTGCGAGAAGACACGGAGGCCGCCGCGAGAAGGACTGAGGAAGACCACGACCAGAATACGGATAGGCAGCAGTCCGCACGGTCAAGCCGGACACCAGCGAGTAGTCAGTTCGCGACCTGAGGGCAGAACCAGAAGAGAGAGCGCCCCGGTCAAGGTGAAGCCAGCAGCGGTCAGCTCGCGAAAGTAAACCGCGAGGTCGCAAGCGAGAAGACGGAAGCGGAGAGAGGCGGATAGAGATGAGCTCGCAGTAGAAGAAACCACAGCGGATAGAGAAGAGAGGAGATCGCAGCGGATAGAGAAGAGAGGAGATCGCAGCGGATACACAAGAAACCGCAGCGGATAGAGAAGAGGTGGGTCCCACGACCTAGAGAGAAAGGTGGCTATAAAGAGCCTGAAGAGGGTGGAACCACGGAGAGGGAGAGAAGAGGAAGGCAACGAGCAAGCCACAGAACCTGCGGGTAGAAGCCCGCGGATTGGAGCCCGCAGCGGATAGGAGCCCGCAGTGGATGCGGTGAGGAGCTCGCAGCGAGAGGCGGGCTGGGCGGCCAGAGCGGTTAAAGGGGGTGAGGCCGCACAGGATCGGAACCTGGCTCTGATACCATGTTGAAAGAGCTCAGTTGCTTGTATGTATTACTTGAGTATGTAAATACAAGGAGAGAATACAAATATATAGGGAGAAGAAGAGAGGAGAAAATCATATACAAGATGTGGGACTAAAGGAGGAGAGAAGATAAAAACAATAAATGGGCCCAATAATGGGCCCTTTACATGGTCTATTTTAACAATAAATAATATCATTTATATTCTTTAGGACACCCTACAAAATGATATTTATCATACTTGAGCTTAAGTTTATCGTAAACTCGATGTCTCGCGTAAGCCTCATAATCCCAAAAGCCTCGTAATCCCAAATATTTATGAAAAACATTATCATGTTTTTCAATCCACATCTCATATGTCATTTTTTGATTTGTTTTAGTGAAAACATTGATGAAAAATGGTATGAATATGGATCATTTGAGAAATTGTGCAAAAGTTAGGTTGTTCCCCCTAAGGAACACGTCTCAGGATCCGAATGCGGCGTCTTGGCAAGGATTGTTGCATCTCCAGGACTTTGGTGTAGTGTTAAATATGCAAGAGTCCTCGTCGTATGGTCTGAATGCGGCGTCTTGGCAAGTACCGTTGCACATCCATGAGGACTTGGGTGTAGTGTTAAATAGACAAAAGTCCTCTCATATTAGACGTCCTAGCGAAGTATGTTGTAGGAATTGTAACCGCTTAGGTTTGGAAGTTGGAATATAGGTACGCTAACGAGAAAAACGATGAAAGTAGTGGATATGATGATTAGGAGGAAGATAAATATTTTATATCTGCAAAAGACTAGATGGGTGAATGAGAAAACTGAATTTTTTTTATAATTTAGGTTTTAAAATATGGTACACGGGAAAAAATAAAACAAACAATGTAGTCGGCATTATTGTGGATACTACTTGGAGTGAAGTTGTTGGAGTAAGTAGAAAAGTAATAAAATCATAGGTCTTAAATTGGTCATAGAAAAGGAAATTATTTATGCGATCAGTGCTTACGCGCCACAAGTAGGATTAATTGAAGTGATTAAAGTATAATTTTGGGAAGACTTAGATGATTTAATAAGGGAAATCGCACAAAGAGAAGATTTTCATAGGAGATTTAAATGGACATATAAGAAAGGAAAATTGGTGCAACCTGCGTCGCATTATTTGTGTTATTTTATGTCACGCAATTTTATTTCGGTATTTGTATCGCATGTATTAGCGCACGCGTATTCTCTTTCACGCATTTTTATTTTGGTATTATAGTGCATGTATTAGCGCACGTGTATTTTTATTTCATGCACTCGTATGGCTTATCGAGGTGATCGTCCAAAAAGTTCCTAAATAAAAAGATTCGTCAAATTAGGGGATATGTTAATTAAGACAAGCATGCTCAAAATTTAAGATCAAATAAAAGTAAGACTTTTTATTAGTTCAAATATATATAAAAAAATTCCCAATCCCACCCTTGATTGCCGGATAGGCCAAATAGGAAATATCACACACACACACACACACATATATATATATATGATATGACATTCCTATTTAGTCAAAATGCCTAAAATAAAACAATTCACTTTATAAAGCCCTCCCCCTCCTTCCCGTAAAAGCAGCTTGGATAGAAATCGAAATAGGGAGAAATCTTCCCTGTCGCTCGATAGGTCCAGCCCGACTCCATGAGAGCCTGGCGATAGCCCCGCCTCCTCTCCACCCCAACGAGTTCGCCGGAACCCTTGTCAACGTCCAACGCCTTCCTGGTTCCCGTCGGCCTTCCCTAGTTCGCAGGATCGACGACATCACATCGCCGCTCCCCACCGTCGACCGTCTACGTAGACGTTGGCGACCCCTCCACCCCCCCCCCCCCCAGCTCGTCTCCGTCGACCCTCTCCCACCATCATCCACTACCTACACCCTTCTTGCCATCATCGGGCAGACATTGGCCCGAAGCTGTTCTCCCGGCCAGTGCCCTGAATGAGGCCGATCCTGGTTGTCTTTTTTCTGATTCCTCCTATCAATTTCAGTGAACGGGGCTATATTTGAGGCCATGGGTATATTTCTTAACATCCTACTTTAAAGCTGCTAGCTTCATTTGATGCGTACTTGTTTATTTGATCTGAAATTTTAGAGCATGCTTGCCCTTAATTAACGTTGAACCTATTTGTCGTTTATTTTCATATCCGCACATGTTTTGTTTTCCTCTCGTCTATGCTTGCGGAAGATTTATTTCAAGTCATTTATTATGCTCGAGTGTTAGGCTCATAGGCGCGTTTGTAAAGCTAAGTTCAATTGTCGCTCTCTGTTTGCTCGAGAACATCACGCTAGCGCTACGGGTTTTAAAAAAGAAAACGAATTTATTTTATTTAAAATTGACTCGGGAACTCCGGTTTATATCAGTTTGGTATCAGAGGATTTGTGATTCACTCCTATCGCGAAAAACGCGATCCGGCTTTCAAAATATTTGAAAAAATTCTATTTAAAATTTTTTCGAGTTTTTTTTTCACAGAAAAAACAACAAAAAAATGTTTATTGTTTGTTAACTTTAAATCGTTATTCTATTAAAAAAAATTAAATTAAAAAAATGGAGAGTCTCGAAGAGCGAATGAAAACTTTAATGAAGAACGTTGAGTTCGTCACTGCAGAACTCACGTAGAATCTAACTGGGTTGTGCACCGATGTATACAGTCTTGAAATGACAATGCACAAACTAAATAATTTTTCTGACTACGTCCCAACTATGTATCAACTAGTGGAACCCGTACTTTGAATTATTAATAGTCCTCTTTCTAGACTCGACATTTCCCCACGAGTACCTTGGCCCCACTTGTCTCCACTGAAGCACTCACTTTAGTCGAGGAGGTTCTTCTTAAGCCCCAACTCCAGGAACTCAGGAAGAAGAGCTTCCTCAAGAAGAGCTTCCTCCTCATCCCCTCATTCCGACTGAAATGATGCTCGCACTTGCTCACACTAAAGCACTACCTTTAGTTGTTGAGATTATTTCTGAGTCCCCGCCTTGGGAAGGACTTATTAGTGACATATCAATCACATTAGAGTCACCACCATATATTGATTTTATATTTGGGGAATATCATTTTGTGTCATTACATTATCCAATAATTATAAATATGTCTGAAATTTTTTATTATCAAATTATCGATTTATTTAAGAGAATCTGTATTTTAAAGATAATAAGAACCCCAAAAAATTTCACACCAAACAAAGATATACTCGTTTTAAAGGGTTTCTATGGAAAATTTTAAATGGTAGATTTGAGATCAATTTTAAATTTTGTAACATTAGTCAGATTCTATCGGGTGATGTGTTTATGATAATTGATTTTGGTCTAGTAAACGCTCGTATGTGTTTGACAGGAGAACGTATGATGCGATGTGATTTAATGATTCCACAAGTCGAGCTTACTTGCTTCTCACCACATTCCTTTGATCCCCGCTCTCCCTCACTTTGTGAAACCATTCTTCTGTATCCTCTGATTTTTCTTGATCATTTAAATATCATGCATAAAATTTCGAATAACTGTTTGAGAGCATATTCAAAAATATATAATTTCATGGTTGAATCTGTCACCAGGAATTATATTTTTCTGAATGAGAATGGTTCCCTGTATTTTTCAGGAAAGTGAGTTTACCTACAGGTCATGAACTGCATCGAAGGATCTTTCTTTTGCCACACTACGACCCACCATCCAGAGCATGACAGTAGCGGAGCAGGTCCAGATCGACGGTTGGATTTTCTTGTCGCAGGCTACATTACACTCTCGACGGGGTCGAGGTTTTTCAACCCCAAGAGAATTGGTGCAACCTGCATCACATCATTTGTCTTATTTTATGTCACACAATTTTATTTCAGTATTTGTAGTGCATGTATTAGCGCACGCGTATTCTCTTTCACGCATTTTTTCGGTATTGTAGCATATGTATTAACACACATGTATTTTTATTTCATGCACTCGTATGGCTTATTGAGGTAATTGTCCAATAAGTTTTTAAATAAAAAGATCTGTCAAATTAGAAGATAAGTTAATTAAGCCAAGCATGCTCAAAATTTAAGATCAAATAATTGTAAGACTTTTTGTTAGTTAAAAAATATATATAAAAATTCCCAATCCCACCCTTGATTGCCGGATAGGCCAAATAAGAAATATCATATGTATATATATATATATATATATGATATGTCATTCCTATTTAGTTAAAATGTCTAAAATAAAAAAAATCACTTTATAAAACCCTCCCCCTCCTTCCCGTAAAGCAGATTGGACAAAAATCGGAACGGGGAGAAATCTTCCCTGTCGCCCGATAGGTCCAACCCAACTCCACGAGAGTCCGCTGATAGCCCCGCCTCCTCTCCACCCCAACGAGTTTGCCGGAACCCTAGTCAACGTCCAACGACTTCCTGGTTCCCGTTGGCCTTCCCTAGTTTGCTGGATCAACGACATCACATCGCCGCTCCCCACCCCCACCGTCGACCATCTACGTGGACGCTGACGACCTCTCCACCCCCAGCTTATCTCCGTCGACCCTCTCCCACCATCGGCCACTACCTGCACCCTTCTTGCCATCATCGGACAACCATTGGCCCGAAGCTGTTCTTCCGGCCAGTGCCCTGAAGAAGGCCGATCCTGGTTGTGTTTTTTCTGATTCCTCCTATCAATTTCAGTGAACGAGGCTGTATTTGAGGCCATGTGTATATTTCTTAACATTCTACTTTAAAACCAGCATATGCCGGTCTCAAGCCTGGATGAAAAATGATGAGGGTTGTTAGGTAGACGACCAGCGTAAAATTTAGTCACATTTATGAATTTGGATCATTTGAGAAATTGTGCAAAAGCTAGGTTGTTCCCCTTAAAGAACACATCGCATGGTCCGAATGCGGCGTCTTGGCAAGGATCGCTATATCTCTAGGACTTGGGTGTAGTGTTAAGTTTGCCAGAGTGCTCGTCGTATGGTCCGAATGCGGCGTCTTGAAAAGGACTGCTGCATCTTCAAGGGGACTTGGGTGTAGTGTAAAATAAGCAAGAGTTCTCACATATTAGACGTCCTACCCAAGTATATCGTAGAAATTGTGATCGACTTAGGTTTGGAAGTTGGAATATAGGTACGTTAACGAGGAAAGCGATGAAAGTAGTGGATACAATGATTATGAGAGGATAAATATTTTATGTCTGCAAGAGATTAGATGGTTTGTTGAGAAAACTAAATTTTTAGATATTTCAGGTTTTAAATTATGGTATAAAAGAAAAAATAAAACAAGAAGTGGAGTAGGTATTATTGTGGATACTACTTGGAAGGATGAATTTGTTGAGGTAAGTAGAAAAGGTGATAGAATCTTAGCTCTCAAATTGGTCATAAAAAAGGAAACTATTAATGTGATCAGTACTTATGCGTCACAAGTAGGATTAAGTGAAGCTATTAAAGTGTAATTTTGGGAAGATTTAGATGATTTAGTAAGAGAAATCCCACAAGGAGAGAAAATATAGGAGATTTAAATGGACATATAGTAAAAAAAAATTTATATTACACAACCGTTCTTGAAGGATATGGATATGAAGGAAGGAATGAAGAAGGACGAATCATTTTAGACTTTGTCGTAGCACATGAGCTAATTGTATCAAATATGTTTTTCTTAAAGAGGGAAGAACATATAATTACGTTTAAAAGCGGACCAAATAAATCACATATTGATTATTTCATGGCTCGTAAAATGAATAAAATAATTTGTAAGGATTGCAAAGTCATAGCAGAAGAAAGTTTGACAACACAACATAAGTTAGTGGTGTTAGATGTACAAATTAAATATAATAAATTTAAGATAAAAACAAAAATGTTTCAAAAAATTCGGTGATTGAACTTGAAGATGAAAAAGCAGATTGTTTTCAAGAAGGCAGTTATGAAACAAGTAGTTGATGACCCTTATATTCCTAATGTCTCATGGGAAGTTATGTCTTCACATTTAAGGATAAGTGGAATAAACATAGTTGAAGTATCAAAAGGTCGTGCGCCCCCAAATAAAGAATCTTGGTGGTGGAAAGAAGTACAAGACAAAGTGAAGGGAAAGAGGGCCAGCTATAAATCACTCTACGCTTGTAGGAATGATGAAAACTTAGACAGGTATAAAGTTGCCAAAAAAGAATCTAAACGCCAGTAAGTAAAGCAAGAAGTCAAGCTTATGAAGAAATTTATATGCGACTATATACCAAAGATGAAGAGCGTGACATATATAAAATTGTTCGAGCTAGAGAAAGAAAGATAAGAGATTTAAGTCAAATAAAATGCATAAAAGATGAGATAGATACAGTTTTGACGGTTGATGTGGATATTAAAGAGAGATGAAAAAAATATTTTTATCAACTCTATATAATGAAACAAAGGGCAATGAATTGAACTTGAAAGAGTTAAATAAATTAGAGAAGTATAAAAACATAATGTTTTATCGTAAAATTCAAGTATCATTGGTAAAAAATGCTTTAAATAAGATGAAAAATGAAAAGTCGGTTGGGCTAGACGTTATACCCATCAAAGTATGAAAATGTCTAGGAAATGAGCTGATTTTGTGGCTTACATGTTTTTTCAATAAGATACTGAAGTCAAAGAGAATGTCAGAGCAATGAAGAGAAGTATCTTGGTACCTTTGTATAAGAATAAAAAGGATACACAAAATTGTGTTAAATACAGAGGAATTAAATTGATGAGTCATACCATGAAACTATGAGAACGAGTAATAGAAAGAAGATTAAGACGAGTGACTAATATCTCGGTGAATCAGTTTGGATTCATGCCAGGGAGGTCGACCAAGGAAGTTATACATCTCTTGAGGAGACTCATTGAAAACTATCAAGAAAGAAAACAAGATTTGCATATGTTGTTTATTGATCTTGAGAAGACTTATGATAGAGTTCCAAGAGAGATTTTATGGAGAGTCTTAGAAAAGAAAGGAGTAAATATATCATATAATGACATAATCAAAGATATGTATACAAATTCAGTGACAATGGTGAGGATATCTTGAGGATTAACACAGGAATTCCCTATCACTGTTGGTTTACATCAAGGTTCAGCTTTAAGCCCTTATCTCTTTACCCTTATCTTAGATGAGCTCATCAGACATATCCAACAAGCAATACCTTGGTGTTTATTGTTTGCGGATGATATCGTTTTGGTTGATGAGACGCGCGAGGGTGTAAACGCAAAACTTGAATCATGGCGAGATACTTTATAAAAGAAGGGTTTTAGGTTGAGCAGGTCAAAGACGAAGTATATGAAGCTTAAATTTAGCAGTTCAAGAAGGACAGATGACTTCGTTATTAAGTTGGGTGATCAAGATATTTCTCGTAGTGAGTGTTTTAAATATCTTGGATCGATAGTTCAAAAAGACGGAGGTATTGATAAAGATGTGACACATAGAATCCAAGCGGGTTGGTTGAAGTGGAAAGGCGCGTCAGGGATCTTGTGTGATCGTAAAGTACCACTAAAACTTAAGGGCAAGTTTTACCGTACTGCAATTAGACCCACGATGCTCTATGTTTTTGAGTGTTGGGCAGTGAATTGTGTACATGAGCAAAAAATGGGAGTTGCAGAGATGAGAACGCTTAGGTGGATGTTTGGACACACTAGATTGGATAAAATTAGGAATGAGAGTATCAGGGATAACACAGCGGTAGCATCAATTGCAGAGAAGATGCGACAAGCTCGTCTAAAATGGTTTGGACATGTACAAAGAAGACCATTAGAGGCACCTGTTAGGCGTTGTGAGAGTCTAGTCACTAGGCATGTTAAACGAGGGAGGGGTAGACCAATAAAGACTTGGAATGAAACTGTAAGGAAAAACATGATGTACTTAGACATTAGTGAGATTATGACAAAAGATAGGGCACAATGACGACAAAGGATCCATATAGCCGACCCCACTATAGTGGGATAAAGGCTTGAGTGTTGTTGTTGATCCTACTTTAAAGCTGTTAGCTTAATTTGATGCGTACTTGTTTATCTGATCTGAAATTTTAGAGCATGTTTGCCCTTAATTAACGTTGAACCTATTTGTCGTTTATTTTCATATTCGCACATGTTTTGTTTTCCTTTCGTCTATGCTTGTGGAAGATTTATTTCGAGTCGTTGATTATGCTCGACTGTCAGGCTCATAAGCGTGTTTGTAAAGCTAAGTTCGATTGCCGCTCTCCGTTTGCTCGAAAACATCACGCTAGCGCTACAGGTTTTAAAAGAGAAAACAAATTTATTTTATTTAAAATTGACTCGAGAACTCCAGTTTACATCAGTTTGGTATCAGAGGATTTGTGATACGCTCCTACCGCGAATCACGCGATCCGGGTTTCAAAATTTTTAAAAACAATTATATTTAAAAATTTTCCAAGTTTTTTTTTAAAAACAACAGGAAAAATGTTTATTAACTGTCTGTTAACTTAAATCGTTATTCTATTTAAAAAAAATTAAATTAAAAAAATGGAGAGTCTTGAAGAGCGAATGAACACTTTAATGAAGAACGTTGAGTTCATCACTGCAGAACTCACGCAGAATCTGACTGGGTTGCACACCGATGTACACAGACTTGAAATGATAATGCGCAAACAAAATAATTTTCCGTACTACGTCCCAACTACGTATCAACTAGTGGACCGGGCTTCGAATTATTAATGGTCCTCTTTCTAGACTCGACATTTCCCCCACGAGCACCTTGGCCACACTTGTCTCCACTGAAACACTCACTTTAGTCGAGGAGGTTCTTCCTGAGCCCCAACTTCATGAAGAAGTGCTTCCTCCTCATCCCCTCATTCTGACTGAAATGGTGCTCCCACTAAAGCACCACCTCTAGTTGCTGAGATGAGTCACCTCCCCGGGAAGGACTTATTAGTGACATATCACTCGTATTAGAGTCACCGCCATATATTGATTTTATATTTGGGGAACATCATTTTGTGTCATTACATTATCCCATAATTATAAATGTGTATGAAAATTTTTATTATCAAATTATCGATTTATTTAAGAGAACCTGTATTTTAAAGATAATAAGAACCCCAAAAAATTTCACACCGAACAAAGATACTCATTTTAAAGGGTTTCTCTGGAAAATTTTAAATGGTAGATTTGAGATCAATTTTAAATTTTGTAACGTTAATCAGATTCTATCGGGTGATTTGTTTGGGATAATTGATTTTGGTCTAGTAGACACTCGTATGTATTTGACAGGAGAACGTATCATGCGATGTGATTTAATGATTCCACAAGTTGAGCTTACTTGCTTCCCACCATATTCCTTTGATCCCCGCTCTCCCTCACTTTGTGAAACCATTCTTTTGTATGCTCTGATTTTTCTTGATCATTTAAATATCATGCATAAACATTGAGCATTCATGCTTTGTTCAAGATATCCCAAGCCTAGTCAACGTCCAACGCCTTCCTGGTTCCCGTCGGCCTTCCCTAGTCCGCTGGATCGACGACATCACATCGCCGCTCCCCACCCCAACCACCGACTATCTACGTGGACGCTGGCGACCTCTCCACCCTCCAGCTCGTCTCCGCCGACCCTCTCCCACAATCGTCCACTACCTGCACCCTTATTACCATCATCAGGCAGCCATCGGCCTGAAGCTATTCTCCCGGCCAGTGCCCTGAAGGAGGCCGATCTTGGTTGTGTTTTTTTCTGATTCCTCCTATTAATTTCAGTGAACGGGGCTGTATTTGAGGCCATGAGTATATTTCTTAACATCCTACTTTAAAGTTGTTAGCTTAATTTGATGCGTACTTGTTTATCTGATCTTAAATTTTAGAGCATGCTTGCCCTTAATTAACGTTGAACCTATTTGTTGTTTATTTTCATATCTGCACATGTTTTGTTTTCCTCTCGTCTATACTTGTGGAAGATTTATTTCAAGTCGTTTATTATGCTCGAGTGTTAGGCTCATAGGCGCTTTTAAGTTCAATTGTCGCTCTATGTTTGCTCGAGTACATCACGCTACCGCTATGGGTTTTAAAAGAGAACAAATTTATTTTATTTAAAATTGACTCGAGAACTCCGGTTTACATCAAAAATGTAGATTGTATTGCTGTTCATGGAGAATTTTGATATGGAGAAAGAAATGAAAGACAAACTATTTTAGATTTTGTCGTAACACATGAGCTAATTGTGACAAATAAGTTTTTCATAAAGAGAGAAGAACATTTAATTACATTTAAAAGCAGGCCAAATAAGTCATAAATTGATTATTTTATGACTCGCAAAATGGATAAAATGATTTGTATGGATTGCAAAGTCGTACCAGTTGAAAGTTTGCCAACACAACATAGGTTTGTAGTGTTAGACGTACAAATGAAATATTATAAATTTAAAACAAGAATAAAAAATGTTGCCAAAAATTCGGTGGTGGAATTCGAAGATGGAAAAAATGGTTGTTTTTAAGACAGCAGTTATGAAATAACTAGTTGATGACTCTTATGTTGATCCTAGTATCTCATGATAAGTTATGTTTTCACATTTAAGGACAACTGTAAAGAACATACTTGGAGTATCAAAAGATTATACCAGTTGAAAATTTGGTTACACAACATAGGTTAGTAGTGTTAAACGTACAAATTAAATATAATAGATTTAAGACAAAAATAAAAAATATTGCCAAAAATTCGGTGGTGGAACTCGAAGATGGAAAAGTAGGTTATTTTCAAGACAGTAGTTATGAAATAACTAGTTGATAACCTTTATGTTGATTCTAGTATCTCATGGTAAGTTATGTCTTCACATTTAAGGACAACTGTAAAAAACGTACTTGGAGTATCAAAAGGTTATGCGCCCCCAAATAAAGAATCTTGGTGGTGGAAAGAGGAAGTGCAAGATAAAGTGAGGGCAAAGATGATCAGCTGTAAATCACTCTACTCTTGTAGTAATGATGAAAACTTAACTAGGTATAAAGTCGCCAAAAAGAAAGTTAAACATGCAGTAAGTAAAACAAGAAATCAAACTTATGGAGAATTTTATAAGTGACTAAATACCAAAGATGGAGAGCGTGACATATATAAAATTGTCCGAGTTAGAAAAAGGAAGACAAGAGATTTAAGACAAGTAAAATACATAAAAGATGAAATAGATACAGTTTTAACGGATGATGTTGATATTAAAGAGCAATGAAAAATATAATTTTATGAACTTTATAATGAAACAAAAGACAATGAATTGAACTTGAAAAATTTATGTAAATTAAGGGAGTATATAAACATAACGTTTTATCGTAAAATTCAATTATCAGAGGTAAATAATGTTCTAAAGAAGATGAAAAATGGAAAGACGGTTAAGCCAGACGATATACCCATCGAAGTATGAAAATGTCTAGAGAATAAATGAATTTTGTGGCTTACATGTTTTTTCAATAAGATACTTGAGTCAAAGAGGATGCTAGACCAATGAAGAGAAAGTATCTTAGTACCTTTGTATAAGAACAAATGAGATATACAAAATTGTGTTACTTACAGAGGAATTAAATTGATGAGTCATACGATGAAATTATTGGAACGAGTAATAGAAAGAAGAATAAGACGGTAGACTAACATCTCGGAGAATCAATTTTGATTCATGTCAGGGAGGTCGACCATGAAAGCTATACATCTCTTGAGGAGACTCATTGACAACTACCGAGAAAGAAAACAAGTTTTGCGGAAGTTTGTCCTTTTTTAGGACAATCCCGAAATAACACCTGTTCTTCCGTTAGTTTTTCAGTTTTCAAAATATGTCCATTTTATATTGAAAGGAGAGTGAGAGGATTTCAAAAATCCCGGAAGAGAGGAAGTTTTGACAAGTGAGAAATAATTGCTTCGGTTCAAAACTAAACATACAACAAATTCTGACCCAAATCGACATTCATTGGTTTCTCCAAATCGATGTACATCGAACGTTGACTCTGAAATTAGTCACTTCAAATCCCATTCGCCCAGCATCGAGTGTTGACCTTACTCAATGTTCTAAGCTCCCCAATCGCCGATCGAGCTAGTGGCTACCGATCGCTAACTAGAGGAGCATGACACTGACTCCTAATTAATTACACGCAGACGCCCGCACACACGCCCGCACACACGCCCGCACACACGCCCGCACACACACACGTATATTTATAAATATAAATATATATATGTACACCCAAAGGGGGTGAGCATAGGGCAGTTCACAAATAGTATAGTTCGTGAATAATTGGAGATTCGATTCGTGAAGATTCAATTTAAATTTGTATTTTTTGAATTCAATTACGGATTCGAATTAGAATCCGAATTCGAATAGTTTTCGAATCCAAATCTGAATAATTTTATTCTTGTTTGAATAATTCATGAATATCAAATTTGGATTTGATTGAAAAGCTATTCGATTCGATTCGGTTCGCAAACACCCCTAGGTGAGCCAATAGGCGAAGAGGGTGATAAGATAGGCGAAGGGTCTGAAGGAGTTGAGTCATGACAATGATGAAGGGGAAGTGAAAAATCAAATTGTCAAAATTCATTTTCCTTTCCTTTTCCAGGTTTTTTATTACCAACAATTTTCCCTTAATAAAGTCAACCAAAAATTCTCTTTTTTATCAAACTCAATGTATATATGTGC
Source organism: Platanthera zijinensis (assembly GCA_039513925.1). Lineage (NCBI taxonomy): Eukaryota > Viridiplantae > Streptophyta > Magnoliopsida > Asparagales > Orchidaceae > Platanthera > Platanthera zijinensis. Next base: position 111,287,712 of record CM077091.1, read on the forward strand.
ATATTTTGGATTTGGTTTTTATTTAAATTAAATATACATTAAACCAACAGAATCAATTATCCATTTTCTGTAAGTTCTTGATGTTCAATCCTATAAGTTATATTAGGTTGACAGTAAGACTACTCACTTGATTGGTTCTAGATCACGGATTTCAATAGTTACTTCATCAGAGTTGAAGTTATCAGCAGACGAGAGAAAGAGTTGACTGACATATTTACTGAACTTATTTTATCCTTTTTTGATATGTGTACTTAGCTAAGAATGATCGATATATATGTTCCGGCTTGAAGATGGATTGTTAAAACCCATTTGTCAAAGGCCCTAAAGGATGCCCATTGTAGATTTTCCTCCTGTTTAGTCCCACACTCCCACCATTAAATGAAGATTCTTCTATTCTTCTAATCTATATAAAGAGAGGAGTTCCTACATAATATTTCAATTTTTTGAAATAATAATTCATTTATATTTCAAATTCTCATACCCACATAAAACCAAAGCAATTACTGAGATGGATTCCAGCAAGGCCGATTCTGCGCTGCTCACACGAGGAGAAAGGGCTTGAATCGATCTTGCAATTTTTTTGATCTTTTTGTTCTTGGCTTGAATCAGGTCTTTGAACTCGGAGTTGGACATAACTCGAACTTGCATTGAAGTAGGGCTAAATAAAAGACCTAAAATAAAGATGATATAACCTGCCCAACATGTAATAAATTAAAATGTTTCAAATGACTGAAAATTTGAGTTTCCTATGGCTGTGCTCACATTTGCCCCATTAATATTGTTCTAGTTACCATGCCAAACCTTATCGTCGTTTGAATATCTCATTCTTTTCACATGAGGCATGTATAGTAGGATGTTATATGTTTAAACCACTCATATTTTTATATTATATATGTTTAAATCGATTTGACATATTATTTTGTTATTTTTAATACATATTATTCTTATAATCAACATTTTTTTGTTATTTCTCACTATATCTTTGATATTTTGTATTGTAACAAAACTAATATTTTCAACACATTTATTAGTTTATATTTGTAGTTATAGATGAAAATACTTATAATCAATTAAAAGCTTTTAAATCTTTTTTATTTGCTATAAAATTAGGATTATCCACATAAATTTATTATATAGTATTAAATATATTTTACAATTTTTCTATTTGTAGTTTTGTACTTGTTAATAGTAGTTGTAGTATGTCACTAATATTTTATTTTGAACACTTTTTGAATATATATGATTCATTGTTCGTCAACTTGTTATGCTATTTTTCAATTTTAGAACATATAATTATACTTATTATGCATAAAAATATTTTTTAATTTAAGAGATGAAAATATGATGTTTTAAGATATATCTCGACATGTCTCCGACTTCCGATATTAAAAAACACAATTCGACATGTCGCCGACATCCGATATTTACAATCTTGGGGCAACTGTGATGTTTGAGGGGTGGTGTAAAACTATGTTAGCAAATGCGGTGGCATTTATATTTGGAACTTTTTTTAAATTGTTTTGCCCTAAATTCCATTTCCTTGCTCCGACCGTTCAAGACCAGTAACACTTCAACACCAACATTATTGTGGAGGTATTTTGGTGTAAAACATCATTTTTAGGAAATTCGTATTTGTGAGTACACCTACCTAAGCGCTACTTGTGTTCTCTATAACTGTGTTCACCGCTGCCATTGCTCTCCCAAGCAGGGCCTTAGTTTTGTTACATATCTTGCTTTTGATTTTTTTTAGAAACTCTCAAGTCAATATGATTTGTAATTCAAGTTTGTCGTTTGATTACTGTAGGAAAAACTCTACCACTGGATCTTAAGACAGCATGAGGAAGGTTCAAGGGTGACGGCTGCTGATATTGCTGCACATATTGAGGTTATACCTACAACATTATGTGATTTCATTTCTTATTGCGTTTCTTCATCAAACCAGCCTATATTTTGACCTAGCTTAATGATTTTGTGCTTGATCATCTCCCTAATTTTATGTTTACCTCAAATGTTTCTGTTATATTCTCACATCTATAACAACTTAGTAGGGTCTATCCTCTCATCCTCTGTAACTATTGTCAATGTCATGTTCATAATATGAATGAGTATATGAATGAAGAGGATTCTCCTTCCATTTTGCATGTGCATGATGTCCAATATTCTGTTTTTTAATGTTTTTATTCCATTTTTTTAGATTAATATTATAGGCACACCAATAATCGCTATTTACACACCAAAGAACATCCAAATAAAGACCAAAATCTTATATTTTCTAATTCCTAAGCCCCTTCATGGCACACCAGCCCGACAATCTTCCGCATGCCTCCGGATCTTCCGCTTGCCTCCGGAATGATGGTGGTATCCCTTGCCAACATCACCGGATACTCTATTCTCTCTGGCCTATCTCTCGGGATGGAGCCCCTCTGCTTGCAGGCGTCCAGCGACAACCAACACTAGCTTCTCGCGCTGCTCTCTACCTCTCCGTGCTGTTCCTCTTCTGCCTCGATACCAATCTCTGTTCTCTGGCTGAACATGTCGAAGATCCTTCTCTTCCTCGGGCAGGACCTGGAAATCATACCCTGACTCAAAACTACATCCTTTTCTCCCCCCCGACCTCTTCTCCTTCTCCATCATCCACCCTATCCGCATCTTCCCACGCTTGTGAACGAACCAATGGTCTCTCTCAAACGTAGGAAAGAACCAGTGCTGGTCAACGCTGAATTCAAATGGGAAATTTTTTTAAGTAGGTCTTCTATTGCTATTTTGACTTTGAATATTTGCATCAGTTTTTCAACTTGCTAGGTTCAAATAAAGATTATCTTATGAGTGAATATTATTTCTTGTTTGCCCTCTTCGAGATGTATGACTAAAGATAGGGCACAATGATAACAAAGGATCCATATAGCCGACCCCACTATGGTGGGATAAAGGCTTGAGTGTTGTTGTTTACCTCTTCGAGATGTCTTCATGTTGATGTATCAAGAATGTGGGAAAGATGTGTGGTATAATTGTTGTATTCATCTTTCCTACCTTAGTATCTTCTATTCTTGCAAATAGCATGATTTGCCAAACGTTGGCGAGGAAATTATCCTCTTTATCTAGAACAATGGCTTCCTTCACTGTTACTGATTTCAACCTTAAACTTTCATTTTTATTAGTTCAAAAAATGCATGAAAAATTCTGTCATAGAATTAGGACTCAAAAAATGCATATAAGAGCCGCCAAAGTAAAACAATATTTTAAATTCATATTTAATTTATTTTTCGGTGTGTCAATATCATGTCGGTGTACAAATATAGGAATTTGGATTGTAAATATAATTTGGTTGTAAATAGCCAATATCTGCGTGCCTTATCACGAAAAGGATCATTTTCGGAGGAAGCTTTAGAAAAGAGTTGGGGAGAACAGGCTTAAAATTGATTGATTTCGTGTATATATCCCTCTATTACTAGGAATTCTTATATAGACTCGTGAATACAGATTATAGAAAAGTTACTTAAGCGCCAGGAGATGTTTTTGTGCATGCATGTTATGAAATGTAAACTTAATAAAATTTTTTGTAATTTCAAAATATAGAGGGGCGCAACTTGTAATTATGTTAGCTCCCAGAAAGGGTTTGGGTAATTGTATATACATAATTACATGTATATATATACATTTATATATATGAATATGTATATATATGTATATATACATGTATATGTATATATATGTATATATACATGTATCTATATATGTATGTATATATGTATGTAATTTCTCAAATCAACAGTTTTTCTTTCTTAGGCGGACAAATGTGAAACCTTTTCGCTCCAAGCAGGCCTCTATAAATATCTTACTTATTGCTTAACGCTTCCACTCCACTCACTCTCTTTGTTGCTGCAGAAGGAGATTGACTACGGTGGAGACGATTCCGCCATATCTCCGAGGCTGCACTTCCCGCACCAATATCCGCATCCCACACCGCACTTTCCAAACTCGAGCATTTTAGTGACCGCAACATCTCTCGGGCTCCAGCCCGCTCATGCAATTCCTCCCCGCTCCAGTCATTCCGAACAGGTCAAGAGCTCAGTTTTCTCGAACGCACTTTCCAGCCCAGTTCGCCGCAGCCTTCAGCCCTACCAGCTAGCCCAGGCAGGAGGTCCTTGCTACCAAACTGCCGTTCCACCATCGAATAGGATCAACGAAGTCAATTCTTCGAGCGATGGCAACGGCCGAGAATCAAACTCGCCGAGTCACAACGATTCGTCCATGGAAATGCACTGAAAGAACCCCCGCATCTTCGGACCCAATCAATTTCCAGTGAAAAAGGCGGGATAACCATATCTTCCTCGTGTGCGTGTCCAAGAATCCGATGCCGACGTTGTTGAAGCCCCTGATTACAGAAGAGTGGATTGGTCCCATGAACTATGTGGCACTCTGCCAAATGCTTGAAATGGGTCCTCTACATGTTCTTGTAGCTAGAGATTCGCTTGCCTGCTTCTAGAAAAAATAGGAACCAGCACACCCCTGGTGAAATGGGAATTGGCATTAAATTTCTGTTATTGGTATCTAATTATTTTTTACTAAATATTGATGTTTCTTGCTTGCTTATTTCTATATATTATAATATATTATATTTTATGGATGTAACTTTTGCCTTCTCTTATGCAAAGTATTTGAGATTTGGTAGCAAGAGGATTTTCGTCTATACACTACATTAAAGTTACTGTGATGTTTTGTGTATGGGTCTTTTTTTTTATTTCAATGTTGCCCTTGTCTTTTAAATCTATTTCCGCCCGATTTTTAAAAACTCGCATTTTTAAGCTCTCTCAATTGGAATGATTTTGAGGACTGCAGGCTTGGCAGAAGCCGGAGAGAGCAACGAGGTGAGGGCATTGAGAATATTCTGGCGACAGGAGCAAGTGCCGGAGGCTGCTAAGGCATACTGCAACAAGAGTGGCAGGGAGGGAGGTTATATGGTGGGGATCCGGATCCCCTGGAGTTCTTGCGGGAACTCCAGGGGGTGGAGTTCGCGTTTTGCGGTTTAACGGAACGGAATCAGCAAAATTGGTTAACATGAAAGTTGTAGATATCCCCGAGACGAATAACTTTCATGTTGAACATTTTTTGATTTGAAGTCGTTTAGGCTCCCGATTTGAGGTCCGAAAAAACTCTGTCCGAAAATAATTAATTAATTATTTTCGGACTGATTTTTTTCGGGGCTCTAATCGGGGATTTAAACGACTTCAAATCAAAAAATGTTTAACATGAAAGTTATTCTTCTCGGGGATATCTACAACTTTCATGTTAACCAATTTTGCTGATTCCGCTCCGTTAAACCGCAAAACGCGAACTCCATCCCCTGGAGTTCCCGCAGGAACTCCAGGGGATCCGGATCCATATGGTGGGAGTTATAAAAAATGGATGATATTATATGATGATTTAGTAAATTATATATCAATATAAGGGTATCTAAATTAATTCTAATTGAATCCGAGAAGAGCAGTCTTGTCCGGGTTCTCGGTAGTCGTGGTCAAAAAGCCCGACTGGGCCCGGGCCCGGTCCGGCCTTGCCCGAGCTTTTTGTCAACCGGGCTCGGCCCGGGCCCAATTTGAACTGGGCTGGGCTCGGGCTCCCTCTCAAAAGGGGAGTCCGGTTAGGCCCTTCAGGCCGGCCCGGGCCTGAACACATGGGGATTTTAATCCCGCCTATGATTAGGCTGGATTAAATCCCGTCTATGATAATCCCGCCTAATCATAGGCGGGATTTAATCCTGCCGATGATCGGATTAAAAATCCCTCCTGATCATAGGCGGGATTAAAATCCCGGCTGGCAGGTTTTTTAATCTCTCATGGCGGGTTTTTGCTTAGCCCGATGCCCGGGCATTGACCGGCCTGGCCCGGGCCAGGCAACCGGAAAAAATAGGGGCCCGGTAAGGGCCCCAAGCCCGGCCCGGAAAGCCCGGCCCGGGTCAGGGCTATTTTCAGAATATTGAGGCCATTTAGATGATCCAGATTAAATCATTTAAATGATCTATCGTTCATCATCCCAATTTATGCCGTTGAGTGTGTTTTGAATTTTTATTTTAAAGATTTTATTTTTAAATTTAAGATTTGACAGTTACAATAAATTTTACGAGGGATTTATTCAGCATTATGTTCATCGCATTTTTCCTCTTTGCCGAACGAGACTATCGGAGAAACATTTACCATTTTCGCACAAAAAATTCAATCAATGATGTCCCTACAGATTTTTTTTTTTGCGTTGAATTTAGTAAAAATTATTGTACAGTCACTAACTCCAATGAATGAAGGCTTGGTTTTAGGGCCTGTGTGGGCGAAAATTTTTAGGTACACGTGGGTGTGGAGGATGGTGCTCACGATGCATTGGGAGCCATCTGATCAACAAAAATTTCTGCTTATTTTTAAATATTTTTTGCTTCCTTTAATGCTGGCGGTTAGAACTCAAATCCAACGGCTAAAAATGTATTGCACCTACCTCTATGTACACCCGTTGATACCTAAAAATTACTCCTGTGTGGGAGAGCTTTTTAGCTTTTTCATGTTTTGGTAAATGTCATCGCACATAAAAAATTGTTTAGGTTGTCTAGAAAAGTTATCGCCGAAAACTTCATTTTCTCTACATTTTGAAAAGTTACTTGTCTCATACTTTTCACCTTTTTGAAAAGAACTTATTCATCCAGAAACACTGTTGCGCGCATTTTTGTCCGGTCGTGAGTTTTGCCACCCGGGCATGCATTTTTGCCCGGTCACGCATTTTTCGTCCGGGGGAATATTTTCTGCCCGGACGCGCATTTTTCGTCCGGCAGCGCACTTTTTCGCCCGAGCGTGCATTTTTCAACCGTGGGCACATTTTTTCCCAGACGTGCATTTTTCGCCAACGCACGCCTTTTTGCTCGGGCGCGCTTTTCGCCCGTGGCGCACTTTCCGCCCAGGCTCGCACTTTCCGCCCGGGCGCGCACTTTCCGCTCGGGCGCGAACTTTCCCCCCTGACGCGAACTTTCCGCCCTGTCCGGCAATTTCTGCCAGGTCCCTCATTTTCCGTCGGGGCGCGCATTTTTCCGTCCGGTCGCGCATTTTCCCGCCTGGTCACACATTTTCCGCCCGGTCAAGGCTGAGGTTTAGAAGGGAACTCGTAGAGTTCCACATAGTTCTATATAGTGTTTAGGGGTAGCTTTTGAGTGATATTTTCCTAACCCTATTTTGGGTTCTTAGTGTGTAACACTTTTTTAAGTAATAAAATTTCATTTTTCAAGTAATTCTTCGACTTTTATTGCTTTTAACTTAGTTTTCATTTCTGTTGAGATAAGGTATATGCATATTTCTTTTTTTTCGCAATTCTTTTCCTACCATTCCCATCTCGGATGAGAGGCTAAGAACTTTTATCGCTTGATTAAGATGGTTGAGACGGATATTATTTCTACTATTTTATATGTCTTTTAATTTTCCTACTACGACCCCCACCCCGGATGAGAGGCTAAGAACTTTTTAGCGCTTGATTAAGATGGTAGAGACGGATATTATTTCTGCAATTTAAAACTCTATTTTCTGAATTAATAAAAACTTAAGATTTACCTAAAAATTAAGTTGAGTGGAACCATACCTATTGATATATGGTTTTTATTTCCATAGTTCGTAGTTAGTAGCCGAAAGGTTCGTGTCCACGAATTGATCACTCTCAAGTAAAGAGAAACTACGCATCATACTTGAAAGAGATGAACGTAAGCCTCCCGAGTTGAACTTTCGAATCGCAGCAGGAGGTCAATATCATGGTTCACAATGTAAAATCGCAGTAGGAAGTCAATATCATGGTTCACAATGTAAAACGTGAATTAAGGTATTTTTAATTAGATACGAAAGTTCAGTCAAACTTCTTAATCTCAGGTGGATGCATCCTCGATAGAGGTGCACTCATATTTAGGAAACCTCCACGGTCAAGTAAATTAATTAATAGAAAAATTGTGTTTTTTCTTGTTTAAAAATTATGTTCTAATTTAAGTCAAAATCAAGAACTCTCTACATCATCTATTTTCAAAACCCTACGTTTTACTTTTATTTTTATTATTAAAAAAACACAAAATCATTAACTTTTTCAATACAATAATAGTTTCATTCCTTAAAGTTGAGTACTCGACACAGATCCGTGGAAAAAATACGACCTTGATATTTAAAAAATACAGTACTATTACTCGATATGTACGTTTGCCTTAATCACAGTATATAAGTAAAAAGAGATAGAATACACTAACGCGTAATTTACACATCCAACTTAATTTTCAATTTCAACTATCTCCAAAAACAACATTTTATTTATCAAGTTTTTGGCGTCATTGCAGGAGATCTTTTTGTGTTGATATTTGAAGTAAAAAAAAACAATTACTTTTATCTTCGTTATTATTACAAACTACTGTTTTTATAAACAAAAAAAAATAAAAACCACAAAAAACCATTTTTTTTTACAAAACTTTTATTTTTTTTACTTATTATTTTGTGTTCAAATCTTTTTTATATAATAGTTTTTTAGGTGGTGTTTGATTGGGCTTATGGCCTGCGGTGCGGTGGAAACGCACCACCATTTAGAACATAAGCTACGTTTGGCGCAACTTATTTTAGAAAAGTCATTTGGGTTTTTCCGCAGTTTTTAGTAGTTTGCCGCCCGCAATTATTTCACGCGTCCAGCCGCAGCCGCAGTTCCTCGCAAAATTATTCCGTCGCGAAGCCCCTCCTCGTCGAGCTGCAGACTTCTCTCGTTCAGCATCCGGTCCTCTTCTCTCCATCGAATCAATTGTTAGGGTTTCCCTCCCGCTCGTTCTTCCTTTCGTCGTTATCAGCAACAGAGCAGCCATGGATTCGAAGCTCCGCTTTTCTTCTTTCCTGCAGGCAAGCTTCTCCTCTCTCCCCGATACTCACGCAAGAAACTGGTCCAAGCTCCCCGCAGGCGCTCCCTATTTCACTGTTGTAGGAGATCGGCGCTCCCTTTTTCACTGTCGGAGGTGGTCGGCACTCCCCATTTCACTGTCGCAGTTGGTCGACGCTCCCTTTTTCATTGTCGGAGTTGGTCGGCGCTAGGTTTGCCCTGTCTTTCTCTCTCTCCAGCTCCCTCCCCTTCTCTCTACTTGGGTTTTTTGCCATTGGAACAACAACTCAATATTTGGTGTCCTGCTCAACTGATCCGTGTGAGAAGGTGTTTCTGATGGACTATTTTCATCCTCTTTTCTCAATTTCTCTGTTTTTGAAGTTATTTTGCTCTACTCTGTTCATGGAGAGTTGCAAACACTGTGCAGATCTTGGATTTATTTCACTTTTTTGCTCTACTCTGTTCTATTGTCGCCAGTACCGAGCAAACCAGTTCAGTTATTAGGTATATCACTCTCTCTTATTATTTCATTTGTAGTATCACCTTCTAGTTATTGATATCAAAAGGGTTGTTCATGTTTTTCTTAAGATTGTTCAATTTTTTTAGTTCATGCTTGAGATCAAATTGTTCCTGTTTTTTTTTGTGTTGTACAATGTCATATTCTGTAGACATGAATTGTGAGAATGTGTTGATTGTAGAAAATGATTCACAAGAGATTTCCTGTATTTTTCCAGATTTTTTTTCCAATCTATTATGATATCAATATTATGAAAAAAAAACCAATAATGATATCAATTGAGAAAATCATTATATTGTGTAGTTGATGATTATGTTTTATTAGGAAAAAAAATTTCTCTGAAAACTCCGTTTTGTATCCAAACAACTTTTCGAAAACTCCGTTTTGTAAACTCTGTTTCACCCAAACAGTTTTTTAACAAAACTCTGTTTTTTAGAATCATCACTTTTTTTATCAGCAACAGTTCATCAGCAGCTTTTCATCAGCAACAGCCAAACCAAACAGAGCCTTAGTGCATGATCCGAAGAAACTCTCCAATTGAGCATAATCTCGATTTTGATCCTGAAATCGACCACACCTATCACAGGCGTCTTCGATATCATGACCATGACTTAGCATTAAATCTTGAAGTCTATCAGAACCACGCACGTTGAAGGTATGACAAAACAAATTCCAATCGCAGCCCCGCAAAGGACTGTCTTATTATGCGCTGCCAAACTTGGACGACACCGGGTCAAGTATCGTTCGTCTCACGATTGCTAATAATAATTTTGAAATCAAATGTAGCATAATCCAAATGATTTAAAATTTAGTACAATTTGATGGATTGCCAGATGAAGATCTCAACACCCATCTGTCAAATTTCTTAGAAATATGCGACACATTTAAAATAAATGGTGTCACTGATAAACTTGGGAACACTTTAAAGAATTTTTACGTTGGTGTCCATATCACGCACTGTCAGCTTAGCTCTAAGTACAGACATTTTGTAATGGTTTGAATTTTCAAACCAGACAAATGATTCATACTGCCGTAGGGAGAATGTTAAATAATAAAACCTCGGAGGCCGCTCAAGCCTTGTTTGAGAAAATGACCATGAATGTCTACCAATGGAACGTGCCTAGGTCATGCCCTAATAAACCAGCTGAGTTTTATGAGCTCGACACTTCTTCCAATTTAGCACTCCAAGTAGAATATCTAACTAGGTAAGTAGCGGGGATGTCTGCTTTCTCTGCCACCCCTACGTGGAATTGAACTAATAATTTAATAAAAGAACAAGTCGATTGTATGAGGAATCTATATCGACCTTCTTCCTATAATCCAAATATTAATTCGTATAATAATACATATAATCCAGGGTTTAGGAATCATCCAAATTTATCATGGAGCAACCCCAATAATACTCAGCGCCCGCCTAATGCAAATCAAATTGGATTTGCACCACAACCACCACCACCACAATCAAAACCACTACGACCCTTCCCGATAGAATGCATCTTTACTAAATATGTCGTTACAAATGAGTCCAATATCCGGAACCTGCCCAGATCAATTAAAAATCTGGAAACTCAAATTGGACAGAATTCAAGGATGTTATCGGAGCGCCAACTTGGAGCTTTACCAAGGAATACAGAGCCAAATCCACAGGAAAATGCCCACGCCATCACACTCGAAGTGGAAAGGAGGTACAATCACCTAATGAAGTAAAATCCAAATCTGAGGTAAGAGTTTCTTCCCCACCTCTTGTTTCTTCTTCTTTTACTACACCGCGTATTTCTCCACCATCTTTACCATATCCTTGTAAATTAAATAATGCGCGACAAGACGAGCATTACAATTTTTTTTACAAATTTTAAAACAAATATAAATTAATGTACCTTTCTGCGAGACAATCGTATAGATGCCAAAATACGCAAAATATCTTAAAGCGTTACTTTCTAATAAAAAGAAACTCGAGGATATATTGCGAGTTTCCCTTAACGCTGAATGTTCGGCGGTTTTATTAAACAAATTATCCCAAAAACTAAACGATCCAGGACGATTTTCAATCCCGTGTCTTTGTGGTAATCTTTTGATAAAAAACACCTTAGCAGATTTGCGCGCCAGTATTAACTTAGTGGCGTACTCGATTTTTCAAAAATTAAGATGGAGTATTCAGAGCTTAACCAAAATGTGCATCCAATTAGCAGATTGCTACATAAAATATCTGATAGGGATAGTGGAGGATGTTCTGGTAAAAGTTGACAAATTTATCTTCTCGGTAGACTTTGTTATCCTCGACATCGAGGAGGACACCGATGTACCCATTATACTCGATCGCCCCTTTCTCGCCACCTCTCCCGCTTTAATTGATGTAAGTAACGGTAGACTCCTCCTTCGGGTTGGAGATGACGAGGTTACGATTGATATCAATCCCTCTATGCGGAATTCTATTTCAAACGATGATTCCTGCTTTCATGTGAAAGCCTCTTTTGAGGAAAATGGTTTCTTTTTCTGACTTATTTTCGGTAACTTTAGAAGAAACAGACTTGAAAAACTTATCTTTTTTAGATGAAATGCCTAAAAATTTGCCTTTTAAACCCATTAGTTCTAAAAATTTCAAACTAAAAACATGCTACGAAGAACCACCAATCCTCGAGCTTAAACCACTTCCCGATCATCTAAAATACATTTTTCTCGAAAAAAATTCTAAACTCCCTATCATTATTTTTTCAAAGCTAAACGATTCGGAGACTTTCGATTTAGTGGAAGTGTTAAAAAACATCGCCATGCAATTGCATGACAGATTTCTGATATTCAGGGGATAAACCCCTCGTTCTGTACACATAAATTTTTTTTCAAAGATAATCCTCACAAATCCGTTCAACCTCAACGATGACTTAATCCTAGTATAAAGGATGTCGTTAAGACTGAGGTAATGAAACTTCTGGATGCAGGGATTATCTATCCGATTTCAGACAGTACATGGGTTAGTCTCGTACAAGTCATCCCGAAAAAGGGTGGCATAACGACAGTGCCAAATGCTAATAATGAATTAATTCTAACTCGTACTGTTACGGGTTGGAGGATGTGTATCGATTATTGAAAATTAAATGATGCCACCTGAAAAGATCATTTTCCGCTACCGTTATCGATCAAATTTTGGAGCGACTCTCTGGACACTCGTATTATTGTTTTCTTGATGGTCTATCAGTGAATTTTCAAATCCCTATCGCCCCCGATGATCAGGAGAAAACAACGTTTACTTGCCCCTCCATCACCTTCGTATATAGAAGAATGTCGTTTGGTCTTTGCAATGCACCGACTATATTTCAAAGATGCATGCTCGCAGTTTTTGGCAAGTTAGTAGAAGATGTTATGGAGGTGTTTATGGATGATTTTTCCGTATTTAAAGACTCGTTTCATATTTGTTTAGATAACCTCGTTCGTGTTCAACGCTACGAGGATGCGAATTTAGCCTTAAACTGGGAGAAATGTCATCTTATGATCCGAGAAGGTTTAGTTCTCGGTCATAAAATTTCTATCCAGGGAATCGAGGTTGATAAGGACAAAATAAAAATTATTGAAAAACTTCTCCCACCCACAAACATAAAATCCATACAAAGTTTTTTAGGCCATGCAAGTTTTTAAGACAGTTTATGCAAAAATTTTCCAAAATTACAAAATCGCTAACACACCTCCTAGAAAAAGAACCCCCCTTTATTTTTGATAGCGAATGCTTATCCGCATTCAACTTTATAAAAGAAAAACTTATTAATTCATCTATTCTAGTAGCACCAGACTGGTCCTTTCCGTTTGAAATAATGTGTGATGCGAGCTATTATGCAGTAGGAGCTGTATTAGGACACCGCGTAAACAAGTATTTTCATCCTATTTATAACGCAAGTAAAACACTCACATCTACCTAAGACAACTACACCACCACGGAAGAGGAACTATTGGCTATTATAACCGCTTTTGATAAGTTTCGATCATATATAACGCTATCTAAAGTTATAGTTTTTACTGATCATTCTGCTTTAAAATATTTATTAAGTAAAACAGACGTCAAACCCCATTTACTATGCTGGATTCTCCTCCTACAAGAATTTCATTTGGAGATCCGAGATAAAAAAGACGCAGAGAACTTGGCGGCCGATCATCTTTCTCGACTAGAGAATACTGCTACAGATACGCTAGTGGAGGCCAACATTGATGACAAATTTCTTGAAGAATGTCTCCTCGCCATCAAAACGGTAACGAATTCCTCTACTCCTTAGTTCGCATACTTGGCCAATTATTTAGTAGCTCAAGTCCTTCCAAATTTTTTTTCAAGTCAGCAAAAGAAGACATTTTTTTCTGACCTTAAAAACTATTTTTGGGAAGACCCATTTTTATTCTGAGTCTGTGCGGACCAAGTGATTAAGAGATGTATTTCGGGCGAGGAAGGTTTCAAAATCTTGCGACACTGCGACAAAGGACAAACTGGTGGACATTATCAAGCAAACCGGACTGCGCGAAAGGTGTTTGAAGCGGGCTTCTTTTGGCCCACGTTATTCAAATATGCTCAGAAATTGGTAAGCAATTGCAATAGCTGCCAACGGTCAGGTAATATTTCCCGTCGGGATGGAATGCCCCATAACTTGTTTATAGAATGCGAAATATTTGATTTATGGGGAATAAATTTTATAGACCCTCTACCTCCATCTTTTAAAAATCATTATATTTTAGTAGCGGTTGACTACGTTTCAAGGTGGGCAGAAGTGCAAGCTCTCCCCACCAATGACGCGAGAGTTGTCGTAAAATTTTTGAAAAACTTATTTTCTCATTTTGGCATGCCTCGTGCAATTGTTAGTAATCGAGGTACACATTTCTGTAACACCCATTTAGCTAAATTTTAGCTAAATATGGAGTAGCGGTTGACTACGTTTCAAGGTGGGCAAAAGCGCAAGCTCTCCCCACCAATGATGCAAGAGTTATCGTAAAATTTTTGAAAAACTTATTTTTCTTGTTTTGGCACGCCTCGTGCAATTGTTAGTAATTGAGGTACACATTTCGTTAACACCCAGTTAGCTAAAATTTTAGCTAAATATGGAGTCACTCACAAACTCGCCACCGCCTATCACACACAAACAAGCAGCGAAGTGGATGTAGTCAATATGGAACTAAAGCGTATTCTTGAGAAAACTGTAGCCATGCATCAATCAAAAAGATTGGTCACTTAAACTTGGCGATGCACTTTGGGCTTATCACACGGTATACAAAACCGCTATTGGTTGTATGCCTTATCGTTTAGTCTACAAAAAAGCATATCATCTTCCGATAGAATTAGAACATCCCGCATACTGGGCGCTAAAACTTTTAAACTTGGATATGAACTTAGCATCTGAATAAAGAAAATTGTAACTAAATGAACTTGATGAATGGCGTGCTAATGCCTACGAAAGCAATAAATTTTATAAGGAGCGCTCTAAGTTTTATCATGATAGGAAAATAAAATTTCCAAAATCTTTTTCACCGGACGATCTCGTCCTTCTTTATAACTCACGTCTTAGACTTTTTTTGGGAAAATTAAAACCCGATGGTCCAGCCCCTTTACTGTTAAAGAGGTTTGACCATATGGGACTGTTTTTATTTCTTACCCCGAGCTAGGCTCTTTTAAAGTAAACGGGCACCACTTAAAACTTTACCTTACAAGGGACTTTTCAAAGAAACAAATGGAATTATACACCCTCCCTAATATATAAATCATCCAACTAAATAAGTCAAGCTACGCGACGTAAACAAGGTGCTTGTGGGAGACACCCCATAATTATCTACTTTTTATACTTGTTTTGTTCTTTTACTAAATTTACAGGTTTTTCTTACGGCCTCCCCGACCTCCAATCAGGAAAGCCTCTTTACTTTATTATACTTAAGTTTTGTATATATCATCTTTTTCTTCATACTTATGCACATCATAAGTATGGGGGTGTATTTTTTTTTAAAAAACTGTATTTATATGTATATGTATTTTCTAAAATCTATTTTTTTCACAGTCTTGTTTCTTTACATAATATTTTCTTATCCATGTTCATGTATATATTTAAAAAAGCATTCACCTGTGTATATATTTTGCTTAGTCAATCATCTAAAGAAAAAAATTGAAACCCCTACTTCATTTTTCTCTTTTCCAAAAACCAAATATATTTTTTGAGCTAATGTATAAGCAGTTATCTAGTTTTTCAATTTGCTAGTAATTTGTTTATCATAAATAGATAGATCTAAATATCTAGGGTTAAGTTTTAAAGAATATCTTGTGTATTTTATTTAAAGTTAGATGATTTGTTTTGAGCACTAATTCTTGTTTATGATAAATAGAGGCATGTGTATTATGTTTGCTAAACATTTGTATACTGTAATTATCTTAACTTCACTATATAGGAATTTTTAAGCTATTACAGTTTCTCTCAAAATATTTTATCAAAATTGTTTTTGAACTACTATTTTCTTAGCATATTTTCTTATGCACGCAAGTATCTAGGAGTATGTGATCCTAGAAATGAAAAGATCTTATGTCAATGAGAATAAGATTTTGTTCCATAAATATACGAATCCAATAATCGTTAAAAGACTATATGAAATGGAGTATGTGTTCCTAAACATATACATTGGGTTAAAATGAAGTTTTGTTCTACAAAGTTTTTTTTTCTGATTTTGAAAATATTTTCCTAAGCAGTTGTAACAAAGAAAGAATATAAAAAGGGTGAGAGGATAAAATCCATCACCTCCTACATCAAAGCCTACTTTATAGGTGGAAACCAAGTGTGTATCCCATAAAACACTACAAATTGAGCTAATTTTATTTAAAATTTTAAGGGAGCATAATTAATAAATTGTCTATTTTCCATCATATCTCTTTTAAGGTACAGTTTTTATAATTCCAATCTAACTTGTTACTAATGATTGTAATGTTGCTTGCTATTTGGTTTTCTCAAGAAGTCTTTTGGATACGAACATTTATCTTTAGCTAAATCATTTGCATAATGCAGGACTTAACTCTTCATACTCCATATTTTTATGTCTCTCATCCCTTGATTTAATAAACTGATAGTTAAATTAAAAAATTTATAACTATTTGTATCGGCAACTCCTACTTTTGCTCTAGAATAATAAAGCTTAAGTATGAGGGTATTTGATGAGTAGCAAAATATACATATTTTTTAGTTTATATTTTAGTTTTGTTTTAATATAAAATGTAATTATATTATGTACATACCTAAATAAATCATCTCTTTTTTATTTTCAGTTCTAACTTAACCTTACTTTGTGCCCTGCAGGTATTTCTGCACATTTGGGGTACTTCGACAAATTTTCCAAAGTCATGCCCGACGTGTAACTTTAAAACCAACAATTCCTGCAATTCGACGGATTTTGGTTAGCAAGCTCAGTCACACCTTGGCTACACGCCTGTGTTCCACCTGTCACGCCTGTGACCTCGCTCGTGACCAAGCCAGAAGCCTGCTGTCACATTGTGCCAAAGTTTATCTGCCACACTCGCAGACATGCCAAGATTACATGCCCGTGACCCATCTGTCATGCCCCGTGTAATTTTCAAAACCAATCCAGAAGCCTCCAGAATTTTTATCCATAAATGCCACGTCAGCAACACACCCAGGCAGCACGCCCTAGGGGGCATGCACCTTAATTTTTCTGCCTATAAAAGGAGGGCCAAGGCTGAGGTTTAGAAGGGAACTAGTAGAGTTCTACATAGTTCTATATAGTGTTTAGCAGTAGCTTTTGAGTGATATTTTCCTAACCCTAGTTTGGGTTCTTAGTGTGTAACACTTTTTTAAGTAATAAAATTTCAGTTTTCAAGTAATTCTTTAACTTTTATTGCTTTTAACTTAGTTTCCATTTCTATTGAGATAAGGTGTGTGTGTGTGTGTGTGTGTGTGTGTGTGTGTGTTTCCTTTCTTTTTCACAATTCTTTTACTACTACCCCCATCTCGGATGAGAGTCTAAGAACTTTTTAGTGCTTGATTAAGATGGTTGGGACAGATATTATTTTTGCAATTTTATACATCTTTTAATCTTCCTACTACCACCCCCATCCCGGGTGAGAGGCTAAGAACTTTTTAGCACTTGATTAAGATGGTTGGGGCGGATATTATTTCTGCAATTTAAAACCCTATTTTTTAAATTAATAAAAACTTAAGATTTACCTAAGAATTAAGTTGAGTGGAACCATGCCTAGTGATATATGGTTTTCATTTCCGTAATTCGTAGTTAGTAGCCGAAAGGTTCGTGGCCACGAATTGATCACTCTCAGGTAAAGAGAAACTACACATCATACTTGAAAGATATGATCGTAGGCCTCCTGAGTTGAACCTTCGAATCGCAGCAATAGGTCAATAATGGGGTTCATAACGTAAAACTTGTATTAAGGTATTTTTGATTAGATACAAAAGTTCAGTCAAACTACTTAATCTCAGGTGGATGTATCCTCGATAGAGGTGCACTCATATTTAGGTAACCTCCACGGCCAAGTAAATTAATTAATAGAAAAGTAGAGTTTTTTCTTGTTTAAAAATAATGTTCCAAGTTAAGTCAAAATCGAGGACTCTCTACCTCATCTATTTTCAAAATCCTACATATTACTTTTATTTTCACTGTTAAAAAACACAAAACCATTAACTCTTTTCGATAAAATAATAGTTTCATTTTTTAAAGTAGAGTACTCGACACAGATCCTTGGAAAAAATACGACTTTGATATTTAAATAATACTGTACTATTACTCGATAGGTATGCTTCTCTTAATCACTGTATATAAGTAAAAAAGAGATAGAACACACAAACGTGTAATTTACACATCCAACTTAATTTTTAATTTCAACTATCTCCAAAAGCAACATTTTACTTATCTACCAACCTCCCTTGACCCTATCTTAAGATCGAAACCCCACACAATGTTTCAATCCACTCTACATAACCAATCTAGAACTGCTTCTAAAATCCCCAATATGGGGGCGTGCCACAAAATCCAACAATCTACCACTTGGTACACCCATATTGGTATGAACTTTGAGAAAATTTATCGTTCCTTAAATTTTAAAGTCGGATGGCCATCCTTTTTTTGAAAAACAACCAGACTATCAATGTGGAGATAAAGATCACAACCTTTACTCAAAAATTGTAAATATTATTGATAATGGATCAAAGATGCATAAGAACTCATAATGGTTCAATGGCAATTCAATGGTCATATTGCCAATACCATAAGTAATGCTAGAGTCAACCTTATGTTGGTTTTCATTAAGTGGTTTAATGGTATTACACTTTGTGTGTATTTTATGTAAGTCATTGGTCGTACTTCATGCATTCTCAAAATACATGTCACTCAGCTATTTTTATTGCATCCACATGTGAAAATCATCACCTATATATATCCAGAGTGAAGGCTATAGGATATGGAGCCCACTCATATCCACCCCAAATAGCTTTAGAGTTATGTAAATCTCTGTAGGGATATTTTTTAATAACTTGCACGTGCCAATAAACATATAATATAATGATGATGCATCAATCAGAAGGGAAACTTTAATATAAATAACAATAAATTATCTAAAATGTAGATAAAAAATAATGGAAATTCAACTATAAATCTGAAACTAAGGATGCCAATATGCCCATCATAGCTACAAGTCCTTTAAACACATGTGGAGGAAATCCCTTAGTCAATTCAGCTAAGATATCTTTCATGGATATATGAGGTATTTCAATCCATCTTTTTGCACCTTATGTATAACATAATGATATTTGATCTCAATGTGTTTATTGGAACTGGTGATATTTTGATTTTTGACAAATCCGATGACTGTCTCATTAGCACAAAACAATTAAATTGACTTGCTAATCAAGCCCACAACCCTCAGCTTAGTAACAAAATTCTTCAGCCAAATAGCCTATCGAGCAGCCTTAAAACATGCAACATATTCTTCCTCCGTGGTAGACGAAGCTACCAATGTCTGCTTGGCACTTCTCCACAAGATAACACTCCCAATTAGCACGTAAATATAACTTGATGTAGACTTCTTAGAATCCTTGCAACCTGCAAAATCAAAATCTGAAAAACCAAGTACCTTTAAATTATGTGATCTTCTGTATACTAGCGAGTGGTCCTTTATTTTTTGTAGATACCTCAGAACTTTCTTCAAAGCCTTCCAATGAACCATTCCTGGATTCCGCTGATATCTTCCCAACATCCCAGCAATGAAGCTTATGTCAGGTCTAATGCAAATCATTGTATACATTAAGCTTCCTACTGCAGAAGCATATTCCTTTTTAACAACTTGCCCCTTTTTAAGCTAATCCATGGGGTATTGAGCAATACTGAAAGTGTCACCTTTAGCGACTAGGACTTCTCCTAAAGTGCATGAATCTCGTATTGCCTGAGTACTTTATCTAATACATTCTTTGAGGAAAACAAAGTCTTCCAAGCGATCAATCCCTGTCAATCTTTATCCCAGGATGTATGAGGCATCTTCCATATCTTTCATGTAAAAATTCATGGAGAGAAACTGTTTTGTGTTACGAAGAAAATAAATACAGTTATAGGCAAGCACTATATCATCATATATAAGATCACGAAGATAAAGCGACTCCCATTAAATTTGTATTATACACAATGATCTACAAGGTTCTCCATAAAACCACAGCTGGTATTTCATCAAGGACTTCCTAAAAAATGACTTCCTTATGAGTTGCACTCCCACTTTTGTTGTCATTTTCAATGAACTTAGCAAGTGGAAACATTCATTTCCACAATTCCCATGTGCCTGGAAGGGCAATAAAACCTAAAACTCTTTGATCTCTGAGAATATCCAATAAATTAGCAGCTTACTATCCTGGATCCAATTTCTTAATGTCTGGGTTATACAGTCCGGCTTCCGCATGACATCCCCAGACATGTATGTGGTTGAGACGTGGGGTTTCTAGTTCAACACTTGGAAGGATTCTCTGGAGCTGCCTTACATGGAATTCTATTAATGAGGTACACTGAAGTTTTAAGAGCCTCACCCCAAAAAGATTTTAGTAAATTAGAATGAATCAACATGCTCCACACAACATCCTGGTAAGTGAAATTGCATCTTTCAACAATACCATTTCGTTCAGGAGTACCAAGGTTAATATATTAGGGAACAATGCCATGTTCACACACAAAATTATTGAAATTCCCTTGATTAACTCCATCCTGATTGATTCTTCCATAATATTCTCCCCCTCGATCAGAGCAGACTACCTTAATCTTTCTATCCAACTGATTCTCAACTCCTGCTTTACATTATTTAAACAAATCAAAGCTTCTGACTTGTGATGAAGAAGATAAATGAAGACAAATCTGGAATGGTCATCAATGAAGCATATGAAGTATCTTTGACCATCGTGGGAAGGATTTGGAAAGGGTCCACAAATATCTATATAAATTAACTCAAGTAACCCTGAATTCTTGTGAACCTTGGACCATTTGATTTTTGTCAACTTTCCTTTAAAACAGGCTAAACAATCTTGGAAATTTGAGAAATCAAGGGGTCCTATTGTCCCGATCTTGAACAACTACTCCAGTCTCTTCTTAGAAGTATGCCCCAATCTCATATGCCAAAGCATTGAAGATTTCTCATCAAAATGAGAATGTTTATTAGGGAAAGCTGAGTAACTTGCTTTTACTGACAAACTAAGAAGGGATGATTCAAAAATAGAATCAAGATGCAGCTTGAATAAACCATCACACAAAATACCAGAATCAACATTACTGAATTATAACTTAAGTTAAAACCAGATTTCAAAAAATGAAATGAGTAACCAAATGTCACCAAACATGATGCTAAAAGTACATTGCATATCAGAATCGGTACATAAAATACATCTTTTAATATCAAAACATGTCCAGAATCTAAAATAAGCCGATTATCTCTCACTGCAACAACACACTCCTATTGCGCATTTCCAAGGAAAATTTATGTAACATCCCACCTTTTATTGGGTCACTAGGACCTTAGATTAGCCAATAAAAGTGACTCGATCACCTACAAGGTACCACATAAGTTAGGAGGTAGCTCAAAATGTATATCAAGCATTTGTACTCTGAATCAACTTCCGGCAGTTGCATTAGACTCGTATAATCAATATGGGTGCAACAGAACTCGTTTCATTCCAATTCAAGTTCATTTGAATAAAATGACTATTTTGAGTAACGTTGTGTCTCAAAGACGGTGAGTTAGTACATTGAGTATTTGTGCTCTGAATCATCTTGTATTAGTTGTGTCAGACTCGTATAGTTAATTCTAGTGCAACAAAACTCATTTCATTCCAATTCGAGGTCATTTGGAGAAAATGACTGTTTTAGTAATGTTGTGCATCACAATGACGCCGAGTTAATATTTTGAGCAATTTTGCCCTAAATCGGCTTCCATCAATTGAATAGGACTCGTATAGTCGATATGAGTTAAATAGAACTCATTTTGTTTCAATTCAAGATCATTTGTATAAAATGATTGTTTTGAGTAACATTATGCATCATAACGACATCGAGTTAGTAAATTGGGAATTTGTGCTCTGAATTAACTTCTGTTAGTTGAATTGGACTCATATAGTCGATACGAGTAAAACAGAACTCGATTCATTCCAATTCGAGGTCATTTGGAGAAAATGGCCGTTTTGAGTAATGATGTGCGTCACAACGACGGCGAGTTAGTATATTGAGCATTTGTGCTTCGAATCGACTTCTGCGCGTTGTATTGGACTCATATAGTCGATATGAGTGAAATAGAACTCGTTTCATTCCAATCCGAGGTCTTTTAGAGAAAATGATTATTTTGAGTATCGTTGTATGTCGCAACGATGCCGAATTAGTATATTGAGCATGTGTGCTCCGAATCAAATTTTGTTAGTTGCATTAGACTCATATAGTTAATACGAGTGCAACAGAACTCGTTACATTCCAATTCGAGGTCATTTTGATGAAGATGCCCGTTTTGAGTGTAATTGCGTGTCGCCTCAACACCGAAATGTCATTTTAAATAAACGAACTCAGAATTAACCCTAGTCAGTTGTATTGGACTTATAAGGTCAATACAAGAGTAACAAAATTTGGTACATCAATTTCAACGTCATTTGGTCAATTTGGTTAAATCAGGTCTCGCTAAGCTTTATAGTGCATTGAAAAACATGTACGCACTAATACTACTCCAACACACTAACATTGGCTCGTCACTTGACAACTTGGACATACATTGACCATGGCCTACATGAGTGACTCACCATAGGGTTGACATTGGTCAAACCCTTCAAAAATCATAATTTTTGGAAAATAAAGTGGACGTCCCACCACCCCATTCACTATTCCTCATCATGGGCCCAATCCCCAGCCTTAAATGGGCTCTGGTTTCCAGCAAGACACCTAGAGGGTTGGGCCTTGGGCCAAAGAAAAAAATTCACCTTCTCTCTTTTCCTGAAGCCCAAAACTTAAGCCATCATGCCCTATAACCCTTTGATCTGGACACCTGGTAGTACTACCAGCTTTGATGAGATGCCAGCTGCTACCCATAACCTCATAAGGGTTAATTAAAAACCTGGCCTTAAAGGGATAGTCATACACTATGGAAATAAGGTGGGGTAGCTCACCTTAGTCCTATAAATAGGCCTCCTCCATCCAGAGCAGCTCACCCCTCTCCATAGCGTAGTTCGAACGTAGCCACCACCATGTCGGAGACCCACCTCGCCGAAAAACCCATATCTGTGACCCTCATCCACCTCACCACCTCTAATGGAAAACTAACTAGAGAGCTCCAAAAGGCACTCCACACAGGTGGATCCTCCTCCTCACCTCCCTCTCTAGCTTTTGGACATATTGCATGTGGCCTCCAGTCGCCGGAGCGCCACCTCCGCCCCACCCGATTCCTAATCTTTTTAGGTGATTGATATGGAGTGGCTCCCCAGGATGCCTAATGCCCTTAGGGGAGCACCTCCTACTCAGAGAAGGGCTTGACAACCCTCCCTGGTGCGTCTAGAGGAGGTGGCACCGCTAAAGAGAAGAGCTCCGACAGTGTCTAGTTTAGATAGACTGTGTCTAGTTTTTTTAGGCATCTGCCGATTGTGTCTAGTTCGATGGAGAACCGTGTAACATCCCATAAACAACCAAACCCCTGGAAATTTTTTTCATGACTAGGTCATGACAAAGGTCTAAGAAGACTAAGAAGAACATGAGTGCCTAAGAAAAATAGATGAAATCACCTTGGTCTGTGTTAAAGCTTGAGGAGACCGGGAAGACTTATGTCTAACCGCTGCGGTCTACATGACTCAGTGACCTAGCGGTTTGGTCCAATGGTCTGGTGGTGTTCCTCAGCTTGCAGTCAGGTGGATAGCTGTAGTGGTGGTCTGGAGGTTAGCCACAACAGTCTGAAGGAAGCCGCAACGGTCTGGAAGAAAGCCGCAGTAGCGGGCTATCGGTTAGCCGCAGAGGTCTGAATGAAGGCGCGACGGTATGGCAGAGAGAAGCATCAGTGGTCTGTCGGTTAGCCGCAATGGTCTGGATGGAGCCGCAGTGGTCTGGTTGAAGCCGCAGCAGTGAACAGATGGTTAACCGCAACTTCGGTCTAGTGGTAACCCGTGGTAGTAGTCTGATAGCTTGCAGCTGCTACGGTCTGGTGGGTAGCCGCAACTATGGTCTGGTGGCAACCCGCAGCTACGGTCTAGCGGCCTGTATCAGCGGTCTTCCCTGGCAGACATGAGACATTGCTAGTTGCCGATTGTTGTTTTATTACTTGTTGTATAGTGGGCGGTTTGACCATGTCAAACCTCGTAGGCCGCCTGACTTGTATTTAGTCCCACATCAGTTGTTGTATTCTCTCATCTCCCCCAATTTCTATAAATAAGGGGGCATACCTATGTAATGATTATCTTTTTGGAGCAATAAAATTTGCCTTTATTTAGCTCTTTTTACTTGGTATCAGAGCTTCTCAGTCCTTTGCTCAAATTTGCGCGGCTTCTTGTCTGTCCGCGCAACTTCTCTTCTATTCGTGCGGCTTTCATTCTATCTGCGCGGTTTCCCTCCCTTCCCTCCCTTGCTTCTCTTTCTGGTCGCCCAATTTTCTTGTACGTGTGCTTCTTTTGCTCCTCCTCTTCTCTCTTCTCGCTGTGATTTCTCTAATCGTTGCGGGTTCCACATCCTGGTCGCGGCTTCTTTTTCTTACCGCTGGTGTGTTGTCACCTTGACCGTGTGGTCTTTTCTTTCTCGCTGCTTGTCTGTCCGAGTAGCTTCTCTTCTCTATTGCGGTCTCCACATTTTGGTTGTGGCTTCTTTCCTTCC
Organism: Platanthera zijinensis; assembly: GCA_039513925.1. NCBI lineage: Eukaryota > Viridiplantae > Streptophyta > Magnoliopsida > Asparagales > Orchidaceae > Platanthera > Platanthera zijinensis. The sequence continues at coordinate 111,312,415 of CM077091.1, forward strand.
GCTGGTGTGTTGACACTAAGACTGAGCGGTCTCTCCTCTTGTTTGTGCGTCTTGTTGCGCTAATTGTCCGTGTGGTTTATTCTGTGAAACCGTGCGGTTTCTATCTGTTTTCTATAGACACTCCTTCTACTCTCTCTATTCCTCCTCTTACTACTTCTTTCTCTACTTCTAGTAGTTTGGCAGCTGCTTCGAAGCTTATAGGTCCAAATTATCCTGACTGGAGTATATCTTTCATTTTTCTCTTGCGTTCTCAGTGCAAACGTCATCATTTGACTGATGACCCTCCTCCTTCTGGATCTGTTTCTTTTGATGATTGGGATTCTTCTGATGCGTTGGTGCGGACTTGGTTGGCCAACAATTTATCTGACGAGAGCCTTCCTATCATCCAACATGATCTGACGGTCAAGGTTGCCTGGAATCTTCTTGGCGCCTTGTATTCCAAGGGAGCCCAAACTTTGCGGATCTATACTATGTATGCCGATATTTTCGCTCGACCAGTCATGACTCCTGCTTCTGCCTATCCGAAGGTTCATACTCTTGGTGCTGAACTTCTTCAGCATCGCCCTTTTTCTGCAGATCTGGCTGAGCAACACTGGCATTTTCAGGAGCTTCTGGTTGTTTGCTATTTGCTTCACCTACCAGATTCCTATGATATGATCCGTCATCAAATTCTTGGAGAGGTGGATACTCCGACTTTGGAAGCTACTGCTGCTCGGATATCTATTGTTACTACTCTTCTTCAACGTCCTTTGCTCTCCTCTCCGTCTCCGTCTCCTGATCTTGTTACTCATCCATCTCGTCATGACATTTCTGCTGGTCGTGGTGGCCGTACTGGTGTCGAGTTGGTGGACGTGGTTACTCCAAGCATCTTTTATTTCATTGTGTCCAGCTTGGTCACTTGGTTGATCGGTGTTGGACCAAGTATCCTCATCTTCATCCAACATCAGCTGATTCCTCCAAGCCATCCATGTCTTCTCTTGCTACTTCTAGAACCGCTCAATTGGCTACTGCGGGTCGGTGGCTTATTGATTCTGGTGCAACAAATCATATGACCGGCAATTCTCGCCTTTTCTCTTCTCTTGACAAAAGCAACCGGTTACCTCCGGTTCTTATTGCGGATGATTCTCCTTATCCGGTTTGTGGGTCTAACACTGTGCATATTACTCACTCTCTTTAGCTGCAGGACACCCTTTATGTCCCGAATTTTCCATGCAATCTTCTTTCTATTACTGTTCTTTGTAAATAGTTGCATTGCGAAGCTATTTTTACTGCCTCTACTTGTGCTTTTCAGATTCCTCATTCCAAGGAGGTGATTGCTACTGGGACTGAGAGCGGTGGCTTGTTCTACCTTGATATTGCTTCTGCTTTTTTTGCCTCTTCTTCACTACTTCAGTTGTATCTTCGCCATGGGCATCCTCCTCCTCGGATTCTTTATCAGCTTTTGCCAGATTTACTTCATGACGATTCTACTCTGGATTGTGAAGCTTGTCAGTTTGGCAAGCATCACTGATCTTCTTTTCCTGCTCAGCAAGGCTGCAGTTCTTCTCGCCCTTTTGATTTTGTTTATTCTGATGTTTGGGGTCCTGCTCCCCTTCAAACTTTTGGTAGGGGTAGTTTTATTTTGTTAAATTTATTGATGATTTTTCCAGGTGTACGTGGTTATATTTGCTCCACGAATGCTTTGAGATTTTTTCGATTTTTTCTGCCTTTTATAATGAAATACGTACACAATTTGATACCTCTATTAAAATTCTTCGTACTGATAATGCTAAGGAATAACTTAGTCATCAGTTTACTTCATTTTGTTTGGATCATGGTGTGATCCATCAAACTACTTGCCCTTATACTTCGCAACTGAATGGTATTGCTGAACATAAGAATCACCATCTTTTAGATGCGGCTCGTAGTCTTCTTACTCATATGCATGTTCCTCGGTCCTATTGGGGTCATGCAGTTCTTCTCTCATGTTTTCTCATAAATCGAGTTCCGTATTCAGTTCTCGATGGAAAAACTCCCTTTTCTATTCTCTATCCTGATGGGACACCCTTTCCGTTACCTCTTCGTGTCTTTGGTTGCACAGCGTTTGTTCACACTCCTGCTTCTGGATGTGACAAACACTCTCCTCGTTCTCTAAAGTTCATCTTTGTGGGCTATTGTCCGACACAAAAAGGGTATCACTGTTTTGATCCTGTTCTTCGGAAAAAGTATGTGGCAGTGAATGTTACTTTTTTTGAGAATGCTCCCTTCATTTTTTCTCCCTCTCTTCCTTCTTCTTCTGATAGTTCTTCTCCTTCTCCCGTTGTACCGTCGCCGCTTCTAGATCCTGCCCTGCTTTCTTCTTCACCTATTTATGATTCTTCTCCTTCTAACTCCTCTACTGTCCGTGCTTCTTCTCCTGAGCCGCTGCAACCAGTATAAGGTTGATACAGTAGACAGGTCAGATCTAGATCTTTTGATTGCTCTTCATAAAGGTGTTCGCTCCTGCACCCAACATCCTGTTCAGGTTGTGGTCTCTTTTGCTCAGCTATCTCCTTCATGTAGGAGTTTTGATCTGGCCCTCTCGGCTAATGTTGTTCCTGCTTTGTATCAAGATGCTCTTGTTATCCCTCATTAGAAGGCTGCTATGTATGAAGAAATGCGTACTCTTACTGAACGGGGTACTTGGACTCTTATTCCTACACCTCCCGGTGCTGACATGGTTGGATGTCGCTGGGTCTTTGTCATTAAGTTTCTACCTGATGGGTCTATTAATCTTTATAAGGCCCAACTTGTTGCCAAAGGTTTTACGCAGACTTATGATGTGGATTTCTTTGATACTTTCTCTCCTGTGGTAAGGATTACTACAATCCATGTGATTTTTTTGGTGGCCGTCAACAGAGACTAGGAAATGTTTTAACTGGATTTGAAGAATGCCTTTCTTTATGGTGATTTACAGGAAACTGTCTATATGGAGCAACCTCCTGGGTATATTGCTCAGGGGGAGTCTCAGGTCTATAAACTGCGAAAGGCAATCTACGGTCTTAAGCAAAGTACCAGGGCCTGGTTTGATAAATTCAATGAGGTCATTTTGTTGGTTGGGTTTGCTAGAAGTACTGTGGATCACTCGTTATTCATTCGCAAGAATCGACCGGTCTTGTTGTCCTTACTATTTATGTGGATGATATTCTTCTCACAGGGGATGATAAAGAAGGTGTGGAAATGACCAAGAATCATCTTCTTAAGCATTTTGCTACTAAAGATATGGGATCTTCGAAGTATTTCTTGGGCATTGAAATATCCAGAAAACCAGGGTCTATTGTTTTTTCACAGAGAAAGTATGCCTTGAATCTCTTAAAAGAGACAGGTCTCCTTGGGGCTAAACCGGCTCTGAAAGTATCTAGCTGTCTACCAAAATTACCTAGAGGGGGTGAATAGGTGAGATCTACGTCTTTTGCGGAATAAAAAATTTAGAGGGATTAACACAGAATGATCAAGCATAATCTAGACGACACAAGGAATTATAGTGGTTCCCCAATCTTGGGTACGTCCACTCTCTACCTCACCAATCTAGCACCATGACTAGACTTGGCTACTTCACTATATATTAGATTAAATAATCCTACACCTCGGAGCAACACTCCTACAACTTGGAGTAAACACACTCTTACAAACTTGATCCTCCAAAATGGGATCTACACTCGGAAGATAAATCTTCCTAAAAGCTCGGAGATAAAGCTCCTACAAAAGTTGAAATAAGTTTTTACAACAATAATGAAAAACAACTTCACTTCAGATCTGAAATCTTTAGATTTCTTCCTTCTTGAAAAACTTAAAGCTTGGTGAAGAAGTTGAGGAAGAATTCTTGAGATAAACACGATCTAAAATTTCTTGGATCCAACCCGATCAAATAAGAGATTGAGAATCTAAAAATAGGGATCTTGTCGAATCTTTCTTCTACTTTCGAATTGCTGGATCGAGGAACAAGCTTCCGTGAAGAATGAAGATGTCTGTTGGAACACCCTTTTTATATTTGGGTCAGGATAACTATCCTAAGGATGCATGACCTCATTGTATAGCATAGGTCATTGAGTGTGAGTTTAGAACTTAGGATATTTGAGTTTTTAGTTCTGCTCAGCTCGACGGATAGTCGACCCCAGCTCGACGTGCAGTCGACCTCAGCTCGACGCATAGTCGACCGCTGCTCGACGCATAGTCGATCGCAGCTCGACGCAGCGTCGTCCTCAGTTCGACGTAACGTCGACTTCAGCTCAACGTTTTGGCGTGATTCTCTCTGCTTCCTTAATCACTCTCTGATCGACGGATAGTCGAGCTCAGATCGACGATTTATGATAAATTCAATGTTTTGGGTTCTCCCGTCTGTTGACATTTGAAATTCAAATTAAAGATCATCAAAGCAGTTATTGCAAGAGATCCCCTGGCCGTTTCAAGACTTAATTGGTCCATATCTCAAGGAATTTTCATTGGAAATCAATTAAGGCACTTCCTTCCAAGGCATGGACAGTTAAGGAATGCATTGAATGCCCTGCCAACGGCTATCTATCAGTCAGTAGTAATTCTATTACTCAGAGATTTTTCGAGAGAGACACATACACAGTTATTCAGTTTTGTTACAGAGAACATTCTTCATCATCTCTCTCTCACAGAATCTGCTGCAGAGAATTCAAAGAGAAGAACATCATTCAGAGAAAGATCATCATCAATTCTCTCTGATTCTCTTCTGCTCTGCAATCAACTCTTCTACAGACTGCCTTCTACCTTCAGACATCAAACACTCAGTGTCTGAGTTATCTATTGCTGAAGAAGGACAAGCAGTGAAGAGCCTGTCACCCTTGTGCAAAGCTTCTTCTACCTGAACTCATCTACATCTCAGGGGGAGCTTTGACAACATCAAAATCCACAAGCTTCTCTTTGATAGTTGACAGAGAAGCATACTCATCCTTTCTTTACCTTATTCCATCTGTACAGGGTTTTAACTCCCTTCAAAAGTTACCCTTTTGGTTAGCTGAGACCTTGTCAAAATCAGTGGTGGCAAGACACCTTATCAAAAAATCTGGTGGTGCCCAGGACACCTGATCAACCATCCTGCAGTGGATTCCTATCAAGGGGTGATAGAAGAGTGGACTACCCAAGTTTGGGGAACCACTATAATTTCCTTGTGTCTTCTGTGGTTTATGTTTACTTCTTGCTGTGTGCTGTGTGCTGTTTGCTTTATCATATATTTAACCATTGCATAACTCACTTTCTACACTAAGTAAATCAAAAAGTTTTAAATTCATCAATCTATTTGAACTTACTCTATTCACCACCCTCTAGAGGTAGATAGATCTTATCACCTAACTTTCAATTGGTATCAGAGGCAGGTTGGTCTTTCCTTCAGGCTAACACCTGGACCACAAAGATCTTTGATAAGATCAAACTCGACAGAGGGTTTATTTTGTTTTTATAAAAACTCATGGCACAAAACAAGGAGTATGCAAGCACAAGACCTCCAGTGTGCAATCTATCCAAGTTTGGACTCTGGAAGGCAAGGATAAAATTATATATGAACTCTTTTGATGAAGACATTTTTAACTGTGTCTTAACAGATTGTCCAAGGCCTCCTACTACAACAAGTACCTCAGCTGTTCCACCACCTACAGGAACAGACACTGATATAAAGAAATGGAAAGTTGCTGATGCAAAGGCCATGAACATCTTGGCCCAAACAATGTCAGATGACATATTTCAGAAGGTTGCTGAATGCAACTCTGCCAAAGAAATCTGGGACAAACTAACTGAGATAGTCTCAGGTTCAGCTGATGAAAGAAAAGATAGAAGAGCTCAGCTGATAACACAGTATGAGAATTTCAAAATGGCTCAAGCTGAATCTGTGGCTGACATGTACAACAGATTTAGTCTGATTGTCAGTGAACTGAAAACTTTGGACAAGGATATATCTCTCACAGAGATAAATGATAAAATTCTCATGTGCTTACCTAGCTCTTGGGATTCAAGAATCTGGCCAATTAAAGATGGCAGAAGTCAAACTGAGACATCCACTGAAGCTCTCTTAGGCAAACTCAAGTCCTATGAGCTATTTGTCAAAAATAGAGAAGGGGAGCAAAACATAACTTCTTCTGCACCCAAAGTGGAGAAGACAATAGCTCTCAAAGCTTCAGAGGAAGTACCTAAAGAGAAAGAGATAGGCAATGAAGAACTATTAAGCCTACTAGCCAAAAGATTCAACAAGATGGCTAGAAAGAACTTCAGAAAATGGTCTTCTAAAGACCAAGAAAAGCCAAGGTATGACAGATCTAATAATAAAGATATTATATGCTATGGCTGCAGGAAACCAGGACACACTGCACCAAACTGTCCTGAAAATCAAGGCAAAGACAAGAAAGACAAGAAAGACAAGAGAGAAAGAAGAGACAAGAAAAGAGATAAAGACTCCAAGAAATACTATGATAAATCCTCCTCCAGCAACACCAAACATACAAGGAAAGGATTTGTTGCTGAAACATGGAGTGATACTGAAGAGTCTGAAGAATCATCCAGCACAAGTGATGATGAGGATGATGCCACTGAGAAAGGATTCTGCATGATGGCAATCAATGCATCACAAAGAAGCTCAGATTTAGAGCATGAATCTGAATATATGACTGATCAGGAATTAAGTGAAGATCAGGTACTTGACTCCTTTGATTTTTCTTCTGATGATTTCAAATTTAGATTTAAATCTATGTGCATAGACTTGCTGACTGCTGAGAAAACAATTGATTCTCTTAGAAGTCAGTTGTCTGATTACAGCACATTAAGTGCAAATAATCTCAAGCTTTCTGATGAGTTAGAATGCTGTAGGGAGGAGATAGCTTCACTAAAGAGTGAGCTATCCAAGGCTAAACAGCTTGAGGAAACTCTCAATGGGAGGAGTCTCAAGTTAATAGACATCACAAGCACAGTGAATTCAAGAATGAATGGTTCACTAGGTTTGGGTGCCTCTTCAAGCCAACCTATAGTGCTAACAACTCCCATAAAGTTTACCAGTAACAAGGGTAAAGAAATTATGGTGGTAGCTAGGAAAAATTCTGATCTACCTAAGCCATTTCAAGTACAACAGAAAACGTCGACCAGAGCTCGACGATCTTTGACCAGAGCTCGACGCCACTCTAACAAGAATCAGCAACACCATGCTGAAGCGTCGAACTTAGCTCGACACACGTCGAACTCAGGTCGACTGGCTGTTGTCCCTGAAGGTAGGCTTGTTCGAACGTCGAATGGAGCTCGACGTCCTGAAACATCAGCGTCGAACTTAGATCGACGATCGTCGAACAGAGCTCAGAGCCGTGTTTTATTTACACAGGATAAATCTAAATCAAATCATAAACATCCTACATCTCAGCCTAACCCTTATACTGAATGGGTGATTCCTCCTAGGAGATATCATCCTGAAGGCTATAAGAGTCAGCCTGAAATGTCCTTCATCTCTGATTTCATTGGTTATCAACCTCAACCCAAGGTGAACTGGGTGAAAAACAATTAAGCTGTTACATGTGCAGATGAAGAGCTATCCAGTAGTGAACCAGCATTGGTACCTGGATAGTGGCTGCTCCAAACATATGACAGGGACCAAAAGCAACCTTACTTCCTTCAAAGCAAAGCTTGGACCAAGAGTAATCTTTGGTGATTCCAACTTTGGACAAACCAAAGGATATGGTCAAGTCAAGATTGGATCAATCACCTTCAAGAAGGTAGCTTATGTGGAAGGACTAAAGCACAACTTAATCAGCATCAGTCAACTTTGTGATGCTGGTTATCAGGTTTGGTTCACTGGTTTAGTTTGTAATATTGCTTTAGATAACAATATTGTGTTGATTGGAAATAGACAAGATAATATATATTTAGTTGATTTCAATTCTTCTAAAGTAGATATATGCCTCTTCAATTCTCTTAGTAAGTCAAATGAGCTTTGGCATAAAAGATTAGGTCATGTTAACCTTAGAACTATTGCTAGGTTGTCTAAACTCAACCTTGTTAGAGGACTACCTTCTGGTTCCTACAAGAAGGAAGGACTCTGCAAGGCTTGTCAACTAGGAAAGCAAACCAAAAACAGTTTCAAATCACTTAATAAGAGTGATTCACCTAGAATTTTGTATCTATTGCACATGGATCTTTTTGGACCCACTACAGTACAAAGCCTAGGGGGGAAATCTTATGCCTTAGTGATTGTAGATGACTTCTCAAGATTCACTTGGGTGTTCTTCCTGAGAAAGAAGTCTGATAACTTCAAAATTTTGACAGATTTTCTCAAGAGCATACAGATTGAGTTCAATACTCATATAGCCCTGATCAGAAGTGATCATGGGACAGAGTTTGATTCTCTTCTTATGCAAGAGTTCTGTCAGAATGAAGGGATCAGGCACACTTTCTCAGCTCCTAGAACTTCTCAACAAAATGGGGTAGTTGAAAGGAAAAATAGAACCTTAATTGAATCTGCCACAACATTATTGACAGATGCTCATCTTCCTCTAACCTTTTGGGCAGAGGCTGTGAACACCTCCAATTATGTTTTGAATAGAAGCCTGATACATAAACTAAAGGATAAGACTCCCTATGAATTGCTCAAAGGGAAGAAACCTAAAGTTAGCTTTTTCAAAATTTTTGGTTGCATTTGCTTCATTCATAATAATGACAAGAGATATTTAGCAAAATTTGAAGCTAAGGCTGATGAAGGAGTGTTTCTGGGATACTCTTTGAACAGCAAAGCTTATAGGGTTTATAACAAGTCATCCCATAAAATTGAAGAATCCATGCATATTACCTTTGATGAGTCTAATATGTCTTATAAGGAGAAGAATTCTTCTACCATAGACCATTTGCAGGTACAATCTCTAGCTGAAAATATAAATAAGTTAACCATCATGGATAATGGTTCTTTATCTTCCACTACACAACAAGAATCAAATGTTAGTAACAATGAAGACACTGATCAGATTTTGGAAGGAAACAATGAAGAACTTGAAGAACCAGTTGTTGTTCCACAAGAGGAAACAACAACACAGGTTGGTGAACAATCAACACCCATTGTTGATTTAGTAATAATAAGAGATCACCCAATCTCTCAAGTGATTGGAGAAATCTCAGAAGGTGTGCAAACCAGAAATCAGATAAATCAACATCTGATGCACACTTGTTTTCTCTCCCAAATAGAGCCTCAAACAATACAAGATGCAGAGCAAGATCCAAACTGGATCATTGCAATGCAAGAGGAGCTAAACCAGTTTGAAAGAAACAAAGTATGGGAATTGGTTCCAAAACCAAGAAACCAGCAAATTGTTGGAACTAAATGGGTATTCAGGAATAAGTTAGATGATCAAGGGATCATTGTGAGAAACAAGGCAAGGCTTGTTGCTCAAGGCTATTGTCAAGAAGAAGGGATTGATTATGACCAAACCTTTGCACCAGTTGCAAGGTTGGAGGCCATAAGAATTTTCCTTGCTTATGCTGCACACAAGAAATTCAAGGTATTCCAAATGGATGTTAAAAGTGCATTTCTCAATGGAGACATCAAGGAAGAAGTCTATGTCAAGCAACCTCCAGGTTTTATCTCTCCAACCTTTCCTGAACATGTTTTCAAATTACATAAGGCTTTATATGGTCTCAAGCAAGCTCCAAGAGCATGGTATGAGACCTTAGCCTCCTTTCTGCTTGAAAATGATTTTAAAAGGGGTAGAGTTGACCAAACTCTTTTTATTAGAACCCATAAGTCCCATATCCTACTAGTACAAATATATGTAGATGACATAATTTTTGGGTCTACTGATTCAAGCTTGTGCAAAAAGTTCTCACAACTAATGCACTCAAAGTTTGAAATGAGTAGCATGGGTGAGCTTTCCTTCTTCTTGGGATTGCAAATCAAACAACATGATGATGGCATATTTATTTCTCAAACCAAGTATGCAAAAGAATTGGTTAAGAAATTTGGTATGTCAGATGCATCTCCTATGAAAACACCCATGCCTACTAATGCTGTTTTAGATGCTGATGAATCTGGTAAACTAGTTGATCAGACTAACTATAGAGCAATCATTGGCTCTCTTTTATATCTTATAGCTAGCAGACCAGATATTATGTTTGCTACATGTATATGTGCTAGGTTCCAAGTGAGCCCTAGAGAGTCACACCTCACATTAGTTAAGAGAATTCTTAGGTATGTAAAAAGCTGTCCAAATCTAGGTCTCTGGTATCCACATGACTCAGGATTTGATCTCACTGGATTTTCAGATGCTGACTATGCTGGATGTAGAGTAGACAGGAAAAGCATCAGTGGAACTTGTCAATTCCTTGGTGATAGACTTGTCTCCTGGTTTTGCAAAAAGTAAACATCTGTGTCTACATCAACTGCTGAAGCTGAATACATGGCTGCAGGTAGTTGCTGCTCACAGATATTGTGGATCCAAAACCAGCTCCTAGACTATGGCTATAACTTAGAGAAGTCAAAAATTCTTTGTGATAATACTAGTGCAATTTGCATTGCTCAAAATCCAGTTCTCCATAGTAGGACAAAGCACATAGAGATCAGACATCACTTCTTAAGGGATAATGTAGAAAAGAATAAAATAACACTAGAGTACATTTCTACTGATTTACAAAGGGGAGATATTTTCACAAAACCTTTGGATGAAAAGAAGCACTTCTTCTTCCTTAATCAGTTGGGAATGATAGATGGAGACATCATAAGTTAATCTACAAGATTTTGAAACCATAAAAATGACAAAGTCTAGGCAAATGTATCTCTTTCTTAAGTGTCTAGAGGTTCTGTCTGAACTCTGCTCGACGCTCGACGTTTTTCATCTGGAAACGTCGACTGGAGATCGACTGATCGTCGACCGCTAAAAAGCGTCGACCGTCGACCTCATCCCTGCGTCGACCAGAAATCGACCCTGTCTAGAGTCTGTTAAGTTTCTGTCTCGGTCGACGACGTTAATTAACGTCGACCTTCAAAACGTCGAACGTCGATCTAAGCTGAACACCACCGAGTCTCTTCGTTTCCCCTAGAGCTTCTTAGCGTCGATCTAAGCTCGACGTTATTTCCTTTTCTACGTCGAACCCTAATATAAAGTCATCTTCTCGGCGTCGATTTCATTTGCGCTTTCATATTTTCTGCAAGTATTTTCTCCCTCCAAAGATTTTACACTTGTTTTCGAGAGGTATTCTACAGGAAATGGCGATTCCAGCAGCAATCTTGGCGGCGATGAAATTTGATTGCGGTTTCGACATTGATCTGGACTCCTTTGAAGGATCATCTCAAAATTTTCTGGAAATTCTGGAACTGTTCAAGGAACAGAAATTAGAGAAGTTCATGACAACCAGAATGCCAATAGCAGAAACAGAAATTAAAGAATGGATTTATACAGCAGTCACTCAAGATGAAAGCACCATTACTGGTTCAATCTCAGGGACTCAGGTATCCTTAACCTCTGCTATATTTACTGAGGTGTTTGAATTGGAGAATGGCAATGACAGTATGGAGCTGTCCAATGAAGAATATGCTGCAATGTTAGACAGGATGGGTCATTCCTCTGAGAATGCCTCCAAACTGTTGAAAGTAGACCTTGCCATAGAATTCAGACTTCTAGCTGATGTGGTAGGCAAGGTTATCTGTGCTAAGAGAACAACACATGATGCCATTTCCAGGCATCAATTTTGCATCATGGCTGCTCTCCTGGACAAAAAGCACTTGAATTGGGGAGAAATTCTATTTGATCTAGTGAAGAAGAAGGTCAACAAGACCTATGTCCATTTTGGAAGAGTATTGGGTTTGCTGCTTCATCATATCTGCCCTCAGCTTCTGGTATCCTCTAAGCATATCAATGCTTCTAAGAGACTGACCTGTGCCCTCATTGGTAAGTGGGATAGGAAAATCACCAATCCCAGAGCTGCTGCAGCTATGAAAACTTCTACAGAAACAAGGACTGTTGTGGTCACTTCACTTCAGCCTTCTGATCTAGTAGAAGAAGCCATGCCATCCATCACCATTTCATCTTCCTTCTGCTTTCCAACCACCTTCTCTCCATCCACATCTCAACTTTCATCCCCTATGCCAACAACATCATCAATTGTTACAATTGCTTCTTCCATTCCTCCATCCATTACCACATCTGAAGATTTTCATCCTCTTCACTTCTTCCCTCCAATGGATATTGAGATCATCAATCCAGATGATTCTTTCTTGGGTGGTTCTCCTGATGACATATCTGAGACACCATCATTTTCTGACCTCATCATGTCATCCATCATTGAACCTACCATCCCCATTTCATCTATCCCAACATCATCTTCTGTTGCATCTGTTTCTCCTCCCTCTACCTCTGCTCAACATCCCTTTGAGCAAGTAAATTTGCTTCCCTTGGCCAACAAGCTCTATGAGCTCCTGGCTCCAAGGCTTTCTTCTCTATTGGATGCTTCCCTAGCTCCAATAATCCTCTCTTTGAACTCCATCTCATCTAAACTCTCTTCCCTTACTCCTATTGTGGCTGGCCCTTCTTCTAGGGGCCTAGAGTCAGTTCTAACTGATTCTAGGCAGGGGGAGATTTTGGTAGAAGAAGAGCTGCCTCCTGTTGATAGAGAAGAGATGTCAGTTTCAGAAATTCAGCCTACAGACAGAGAGTTTGTTTAGCCTTCAGTTGAAGACTTTACAGTGGCAGTGCCAGCATGCTTTTTCCAAAGGTCTTTCAGCCCATACAGATTATTGCTTCCTGAAGATCTGTCCAGGGCTATTGTTCCCTTTTCTGCTGCTGCTACTGTTATTTTTGATGACATGATCCTTGATGATGATGCAGTGGTAGCTGATGCTCCTGCAAATGAGCATCTTGATCATAGTGCTGTTGCCGCTCCTGCTTGTTCTACTGTTGATATTAGTTCTGTTGATCATTCTATTGATGATATGACTGTTGATGAGTTGCCCAACACTTCTGATGCAGTGGAAGCCCTTGCTCCTGAAATTGCTCCTGGTAGTTCTGTTGTTCCAGAGGCAGTGGTAGCTGTTGCTCCTGCCAGTTCTATTGTTTCTCAAGTTTCTGATGCAGTGGTAGCTTCTGCTCCTGCTAATAAGATCTATCCAGCCAGTTCAGTTGAGGCTGTAATATCTGAAGTTATCAGTGACTTAGCTGCTCTTATGTCTGTTGCACCTGAAGCAATTTCTTTTCCTGTAGTGTTAGATACATCATCTACACTGACAGCTGCTTCTAGTCCTGTTTCAGGAATTGCCTCCAAGAAGGATTTTTATGATCCTTATGATCATGTGCAAAGCAGCTCCTCTGATGAGTTTGCCACTAGCTCAGATGATTCATCTGCCACCATTGCTAAAAAGAGAAAAGCTAGAAGCAAAGCTCTAAAGAGAGTTCCAATGGAAAGGGCCACTGACCATGATACTCCCTATCACATTCTTCACAACTGTGAGATTACAGAGCCCTGGATGCAATTTTCCAAGAACCAACTCAAGGCTATGAAACAGAAGAAGAAGTATTTCAAAGGCCCCTATAAATATATTCTTCCTCCTCCTCCTCCTCCATCTTCTCCAGGTGCAGGAGGCAGTGCTAACCCTGTCAGCAAACCTCCCACATCCTCCTTCCAAGGCAAGACATATCAATCCAGGAGAGGACAAAGAGGTAGCCAACCAAGAGGTTATCAACAAAGAGGATCTTCAAGAGGAAACCAATTAAGAGGTCAAGCTAGACACCAGCCATATCAAAGGGGAGGAAACACTATTGCTTCAACCTCTGGCCCTTTTCCCTTCAAGCTCAATGATGGTGTAAGGCAAAAACCTCCTCCTTCAGATCAAAGCAACAAATATGAACCTCCTGTCCCTTATGATGATCCAGTCAACAATCCTACTGCTTGGAAAGCTAGAATGGCTGAGCTTGCTGCTCTAGACCTGATTAAGAAGAATAAAGAAAGAGGACTGGACACATCAAACATCAGTACTATGTCTGAGCAGAGAAGACAAGAATTGGACAAATACAACTCCAGCAAATTCTTTGAATTTGATAGGTACATGCAGTTGCATCCTGCTGCTATTCCTCCCAGTGGAAAAAGCATAACTTCCTTGGGTACTTCTGAGGATTACAGATCCAGGAAAGATGTTGCCAATCCTCAGAGAGAAATCAAGTTCAAGAAAAGCTTTGAAGAAGAACCAAAGAAGAAGTAATGTAAGATGGCTCCACCTCTCTACAACTGCCATAAACACTTTTGATATTTATATATCTGCTCCTGCTTCTATCTGTGGTTTATGGTTTTATCTGTGTTTTAATCTTCTGTATGCATTTTATTTCCTTATAATCATGTGAATAGTAATCCTAATCCAAATAGGGGGAGATTGTTGGAACACACTTTTTATATTTGGGTCAGGATAACTATCCTAAGGATGCATGACCTCATTGTATAGCATAGGTCATTGAGTGTGAGTTTAGAACTTAGGATATTTGAGTTTTTAGTTCTGCTCAGCTCGACGGATAGTCGACCCCAGCTCGACGTGTATTCGACCTCAGCTCGACGCATAGTCGACCGTTGCTCGACGCATAGTCGATCGCAGCTCGACGCAGCGTCGTCCTCAGTTCGACGTAACGTCGACTTCAGCTCGACGTTTTGGCGTGATTCTCTCTGCTTCCTTAATCACTCTCTGATCGACGGATAGTCGAGCTCAGATCGACGATTTATGATAAATTCAATGTTTTGGGTTCTCCCGTCTGTTGACATTTGAAATTCAAATTAAAGATCATCAAAGCAGTTATTGCAAGAGATCCCCTGGCCGTTTCAAGACTTAATTGGTCCATATCTCAAGGAATTTTCATTGGAAATCAATTAAGGCACTTCCTTCCAAGGCATGGACAGTTAAGGAATGCATTGAATGCTCTGCCAACGGCTATCTATCAGTCAGTAGTAATTCTATTACTCAGAGATTTTTTGAGAGAGACACATACACAGTTATTCAGTTTTGTTATAGAGAACATTCTTCATCATCTCTCTCTCACAGAATCTGCTGTAGAGAATTCAAAGAGAAGAACATTATTCAGAGAAAGATCATCATCAATTCTCTCTGATTCTCTTCTGCTCTGCAATCAACTCTTCTACAGACTGCCTTCTACCTTCAGACATCAAACACTCAGTGTCTGAGTTATCTATTGCTGAAGAAGGACAAGCAGTGAAGAGCCTGTCACCCTTGTGCAAAGCTTCTTCTACCTGAACTCATCTACATCTCAGGGGGAGCTTTGACAACATCAAAATCCACAAGCTTCTCTTTGATAGTTGACAGAGAAGCATACTCATCCTTTCTTTACCTTATTCCATCTGTACAGGGTTTTAACTCCCTTCAAAAGTTACCCTTTTGGTTAGCTGAGACCTTGTCAAAATCAGTGGTGGCAAGACACCTTATCAAAAAATCTGGTGGTGCCCAGGACACCTGATCAACCATCCTGCAGTGGATTCCTATCAAGGGGTGATAGAAGAGTGGACTACCCAAGTTTGGGGAACCACTATAATTTCCTTGTGTCTTCTGTGGTTTATGTTTACTTCTTGCTGTGTGTTGTGTGCTGTTTGCTTTATCATATATTTAACCATTGCATAACTCACTTTCTACACTAAGTAAATCAAAAAGTTTTAAATTCATCAATCTATTTGAACTTACTCTATTCACCCCCCCTCTAGAGGTAGATAGATCTTATCACCTAACTTTCAATGTCGACGGGCAGTTTTTTCCTATATGTAAATGTGCGGCGATTCTTATTTTGAATAAGATTAGTAATGATAAGATTAGGGTTTGCGAAATTCTTGAAGTGACTTTATATAGGACAATGCCCAATGGTCAAACGTCATTAAGAGATGATCCATGTGGAATAAACTTTCTAAACTTAGATCTAAATTTGAAATTCCGTCTGACTGTTTAATCTTCAGAATCTGCAACAGCATTTCTCGAGAAGAAGAAGACTTCCTGAGAAAAGAACGTATCTTCTCGAGAAAAGAACTTGTCTTCTCGAGAAAAGAACTTGTCTTCTCGAGAAAAGAACTTGAAGAAAATTCTGTGAGAGGGAATACCGATTTCTCGAGAAGAACCTTATTTCACGAGAAAGAGGCTTGGCGGAATTCTAGAGCAGGAGCCAGGTTTCTCGAGAAGAAAATAGTTTCTCAAGAAAGCATCCAAGCCTTTCGAGAAATTTACTTAACAAAACTTCTGAAACTTGAGAAATGATTTCTCGAGAAGGAGTGGATTTCTCGAGAAAGAAGTTTTAGCTTCTCAAGAAATAAATTTTACTTCTCGAGAACTTCAT
Organism: Platanthera zijinensis; assembly: GCA_039513925.1. Taxonomy (NCBI): domain Eukaryota; kingdom Viridiplantae; phylum Streptophyta; class Magnoliopsida; order Asparagales; family Orchidaceae; genus Platanthera; species Platanthera zijinensis. Next base: position 111,328,719 of record CM077091.1, read on the forward strand.
TGTATTATCCGTGAACTAACTTGGATTTCGAGAAATCTTCATGACATTTCTCGAGAAAAAGACTTAGAAAACTTTCAGACAATTTCCCGAGAATTCTTATAGTATCTCGAGAACATCAAGGCTTTCTTGAGAACTAGACTTAGGCTTCTCGATACAAACATTTTCATTTCCCGAGATATGAACTTAGAAAAATTTTCTGAATAATTTGTTATTCATCTTTATTGAAAACAGTTACCCTTGAATTCTTCCATTTCCTTAGTAGTTGAAAATGAAGTGCATGCTAATAAAGAGGTTACACATGAGTCAACACTGTGGATCACACAATGAGAGATTACATTGTATGGTCCTGTGTTTGGTGACTCACTATAAACTGACATTGGTCTACACTTAGCAATTATGACCTGCAAGAACTTAACCACATAATAACATCAAATACAAACTTAATTCATCTTAGTTCAAAGGTGACTTCACACAAATCTGGGTTACTATGGATATAATACCCAACAATCTCCCCCTATTTGTAGAAGTCAGAACTCTCTACACTAAGGTGAATTACATCAAAATAATCAAATAATTAACTAGTAAACATAGTAGTGATAGCAACGATGATTAAGAAATAATATATCAGCTAAATTCAAAATCATATAAATATATATAGAAATTGTCCATAGAGGAATCCAGATCCACAACATTCTATACTATGGATAAATTCCACTCATTTGAATTGATGTTGTTGCAGCCTTTCTTTCTTTTCTTGCTGCCTCTTTTGATAGTTGTAAGGCTTGGGGTAGTACTTAGTAGGTTTGGGAGGAGCCTTGGGATTATTTCTACCATATTCTCTGTCATAGATTCTTCTCTTGGTAAAATATTTCTCATATAACTCCCATTCCTGGGAACTGTAATGATCATTTTTATCTTCATCAAAATCTACAACCAGTTTTAGAGTCTCAAGAATTAGTGACTTGGAGGTTGGGCTCCATACTTCAGCAAATTCTTGTGCTCTTTTTCTTTCAGCTTTTGGATTTGGAATGGATCGGCTTGCAAAAGCACCGTCACCATATTTCCTTTTCTTAAGAACTGGAATTTCTGGAGGTGGATTTTGAGGCACCTCTTGTTCAGACCAAACTTGGGAGTAATCTGCAAGAGGGGCTTCATAATCTTCAGGTTTGGGAGAGAATGTAGGCATTTGGCAGTAGGCTGCTGGAAAGTAGGGTCTAAATGAGGAGGTGGAGCTGCATTTGGATCGACTTGGTAGTCGGGAAAGATCTGATTGTGCATCCAAACTGCAGTAGCATAAGTGTGCAACTTTACCTCATGAATATGTGCCTGTACATCTGCATTCATTTCTTTCAATCGAGCATCCCATAGTTTTTTCATATCTGTAGAGGCTTTTGATAGATATTCTTTGACTTTGTCCTCCCCCTTTCTAACTTCTACAGATAGGGTGCTTATAGCATATTCTTTGAACTTGCCAACTTCTTCACACGTCTTGAAATTATGCTCTTGAGCTTTCTTTTCCAACTGAATCTGATTGTTTTCCAATATGACTGATTGTTCCATTACTTGACCAATATTAGTAATGGTGTTATCTAAGGCTTTTCCACCTATTTGGAATAGGTGTTTGAGGTTATCAGTATTACTTTGAATTTCAGCAAAGCCTCTGGTCATCCCTTTCTCTAGAGTAGTGACTTTGTCTGTGACAACTTTGAGAGAGTCATCAAAATATATTATTTACTGAGCTAACAGAGATTCAATCTTACCCATAAGGGTATCTTCAGGAATGGCTATAGATGGAGGAGGTGGAGGATGTAGAGCCTGAGCTGACCAAGCAGGAATTTCTTCAATGACAACCGAGCTCTTGCCTCTGATGGTATGAATCGTGACCTCCCCTTCCTCACCAATAATAGTAGGGAGGGATAAGTATAAGCTTCTGAGAGGGGGATCAACTGGATCTGGAGTGATCTAATCATCATCAGAGAGATTTATCTCGTTCTCCCTCTCAATATGTTCTGGGGAGAGAGGAACATCGGGAATCTATTTTGGAGTCTTTGCAGGAGAGGAGGGTTGAGCATTTGAAACCTTTTCAGGGGATATGAATAGGGGATCATCGGAGATGAGTTCCTCTACCATCTTTTATATTTCAGCATCAGTGGAAGTGACTCTGGCAGTCACTTGCTCATCAGTGAATTCTTCTTGATCAGAGGAAGAATTATTGTTCATCATGAGCCATCCTCATGCAGAGAGGTGCTCTTCTCAATAGAATCATCAACTGCAGCAAATTGCTCTGGAATCTGCTCTGTGGGAACATCTGACTGAATGACTATTTCTGCAACCTCAGCTAGTTGATCTTCTTCCTGAACTGAAGGAGTAGGCTCCCCCTCAGTAGCTGCACTAGATGTGCCAGCTGCATCACTGTGAGTAGGAGATGGGATCCTATCCTCATCATCAAAGATAATTTTATGGGCTGAAGGAGCTTGTCCTAGCCTTGGTATTCTGATCTCCCATCTCTGGATGGAGGAGATAGAGATCTTCTTGAGGTGGTGAATTGCCACACCTTTGGTGATGTTGATGAAAGACTTATTTCAAGATCCTAAACACCTAGAGGGGGGTGAATAGGTTCCAATTTTCTTTTATAATTCAGGCAAATTAACTAGTATAACACAGCACAGAACATACAATTCTCAGAACATAAATCATAGCACAACAAACACCAGATTTATAGTGGTTCCCCAAGGTATGGGTACATCCACTTTCCCCCTTCTCCTATCTAGTAGAGAACTGAATTCAGCCCAACTCCCTTCCACTTTCTCAGATCCAAGATCTTACAACTCAGAACCAGATGGTTCCTACACCTCAGACTTACACACGTACTACCTCAGATTTTTCCCAAGAATCCTACCTCAGGCCTCAGCCCTACCTCAGCCTTTATCACTAGGCTTACAACTCAGAATTTCACAAGTCCTACACCTCAGGCACTCAGACCTACCTCAGCCTTTATAATTATAGACTTACAACTCAGATCTAACAAAAGATCCTACAAGTAATTGAGTATTTGAAAGATACAAAAATATCACCAGATAGATCACTCTATAGGTGTGAGCTTCTTGATCAGTTCTTGAATAAACTGAATCTTTAGATCAACCTGACTTAGCTGTTTCAAAGCTTCTTGATAGAACAAAATAAGGTTGAACTCTTCTTGATGTAGAAGTTGATCTCCTGTCAGCTCCTTCCTTGAATTCAGAATAAGATCTGAATCTTCTCTGTAGACTGTTCAGAATCTGCCTTCTTAAGGGTCTCCCCTTTTCTTGTTGTTGAATTCTTTCTCTAGATGATTCACCCTTTTATTTCTGTATCAGTTGTTTTTAGTTGTCACGGATCACTCCTTTATATAGAGATTTCTCCTGATTACCGGCTGATCCGGTTTATAACAACCTTTTGACAGTTCTGATAAAGGTGTCAGACCTGTTGGTTATGATAGCTATCGAGTCACCAGTCATGACAGTTGATTCCTCAAAGACTTTACAAGTCAGCATGAACCACTCAGCAAACTGGTTCATATGTGTTGACACAAATAGACTAAGTGTCGACACAAGTCTTGGTTATGTCGACACACCACTCCATGCGTTGCTCCATGTGTTGATATAGTCATTCTTCTGCTACTCGACACATCTTCTATTTATATGTGTCGACACAAGTCCTGTGTGTCGACATAACTACTCCTGGTCTTGACATAACTGATGCAGACAGATGACGTTGAGTGTATGTCTAGCTGTCGTTGAGTGTGTGTCGACACAAGTCCTTTGTGTCGACACAAGCCTTCAGACTCAGAATAGTTGTTGCTTTAAGATGGCGTTGAGTGTGTGTCTAGCTGTCGACACAAACCTTCTTCAGGTGTCGACACAATTCCTGAGTGTCGACACATGCCTTTCTTCTGATGTCTACATAACTCCTGGATGTCGACACAGCTTCTGCTTTAGGTGTCGAAACAATTCCTGCCTTAGGTGTCGACACAATTCTGGGTGTCGACACAACTTCTTCTTCAGGTGTCAACACAATGCTTGGGTGTCGACACAGCTTTGCTTCTAGTGTCGACACAACTTTGCTTCTGGTGTTGACACAACTTCTGGGTGTCGACACAATTCTTCACAAGTGTCGACACTTGTACTTAGAAAAATTTCTTGCAAAAATTACACCTGCACAATGAAACTCAAACATCCATCAAATATAAATTGATATATATCATTGAGTAAGATGAGGCTTCTCCAAATATGGTACATATTTTTCAGTGTACCCAACAATCTCCCCCCATTTGGAGAAGTCATAACCCTTAGTCAAAGATATACATCTCTCATAATAAAGCACATAAAAATAGATGTACATACATTTCAGTGCAAGATAACATAGTAAACAACTACAATCAGTTGTGTAGCTGATTTTATTCATTAATCAGAAAATTCTTGGTTTACATGATTTTCCTTAGAATAAAAGAAAAAAGTTACATTGTTTTATACATAAGCCTATCTATCCTATGATTGACTAGGCTCCTTAATTACAATGCCTTTTCCAGATTGAATCTTTGCCTGCACAGTAGAGTATGTATCATCAATAGATTTCATCCCTTTAAGATCCTTTTTCTTCTGTTCTTCAGCCTTTTTCCTTTGCCTTTCAAAATAATGAAAGGGCTTGGGGAAGTACCTGCTAGGCTCCAGAGCATTAGCAGTTAACTTCCCAGCTTTTGCACTCCTTCTGAACTGAAGAATGGCCTCTTTCCTAGCTTGATATTTGCTCCATTCTTGCTCAGAATACCATTTGCCCCTGTCATAGGTCTTATCCTTTATAGCCTTCCAGATAGTCAAAATAATATTCCTTGAAGTGGGGCTCCATTATTCAAAATCTGGCTTCAACTCAGCCTATTCTTTGAACCTTTTCTTGGATAATTGTGCCTCCTTTTGAGCTTGCTTAGCAGCCTCTGACATTTCTACTTTTTCAATAATCACCTTTGATGCCTCCTGTGAAGGACTGTACATTGTCTGCACTTCTTGTTGAACCATGTCAAGTCAACAGGAGGGTAAATAACCTGTGCAACTTCAGGCTGATCTCCTTCAATATTAGCAGGTTGCACTCCAGACTCAACAACATTGTCATCATCACACAAAGGAGGAAAGCCAAGTGTAGCTCTGATGGGATTAGAGACCCATTTTTCATGGTCAGAGCTAGCTTTGACTACCAATCTCTCCCCCTTTATGACTTCTCTAGTTATATGATCCCTCAGATTAGTCTTTTGAAACCTTATCTGATCAGCCACATATTCTGTACCTTCTTTGTTGTCTTTGAACTTAATCAGGGTATCAGAAGTTTTCTTTGGTGAGGCTCCAATAGCTGTTTGAACAACAGCTAGATCTTCTTGTATTTGCTTAGTTATCTCAGTTTTCAGATCAGGTGAAATACTTTTTAGTTTTTTGATGATTTTCTTCATAGGAGTCTTTGAGGTTTTCATTAGATCTGAATTGATTTTCTAAAACATACCCTTGCTTTGTAGCAACGTCCTCAATCTCAGTCTTTATAAGCTTTTGTTGCTCAGCCAAATAAACTACAGCATTACCTCCCTTATGGAAGCAATCTGCCATCTCTTTCTTGTGCAGATTGACTTCAAATCTGATTGATTTTATGTCCTGAGCCAGCTGAAACTATAGTTCCTTATTTTTCTCATCCACATACTTCTCTAAAGACTACCTTTGTTCATCCAATTTTACTTGCAGTTCGATCTGTAATGAACTGAAATCTATGCTGGGAGCAGGAGGTGGTGTGACAGTTTGCAAGGCTTTCTTGTAGTCTGAGCTCCTTTTCCTACTTGCAACTATTTTCCTTTTCTTAGCCACAGAGGCTTCCTCATCATCAAAGGATTGTGATGAGCTTTCTATATCAAATATTTCTTTATTAGATGGGTCATTCAGTAGCTCCTCCCCCTCAGTCCTTGGCAGTTCCTTTTCAATCTATGGTTTCTCCCCCTCAGTCCTTGCAGCAGGTAAATCAAAAAATAGCTCTTCCATAGTGAACTCTTGTTGCATCTGTACAGGAGGAACAAGATTAGTTTGGAAAACAATAGGTTCTCCCTGGACATCCAGATCTTTGTCCAGGGACCTCTCTAGAAAGGAAATACTTACTTGCTCATTCTGAGTTGTATCTTTTATCTGCACATCTTGTGCTTCCTTCTCAACAATTTCCAATGTTTCTTTGTTGATATCTGATAAAATATCCATTATTGTATCTGCTGCATACTCACTCTCTAGAGTAGCATCATTAATTCCTTTCCCTTGAGCTGGTAGCTCAAAAAGTACAGTATCTTGTGCTGCTGGTTCAGGATGTTCTCTCCCTGGAGTAGTGACTACCTGTTGCTCTGGGAGCACACTGCTCTCTACTTGATCTTGAGCATCTTTTTGTTGTCTGTCTTCATCTGAACTGAAGACCACTTTCTCTTTAGAATCACTAGAGGATTCTATTTGCTGAACAACTTCCTTCTTCTTCTTTTCTTTCTTGGTCTATTTTTGAGGAGTAGAAACCTCCTTGGTTAATACTCTATCCCACCTAGACAGAATTCTGGTGTCCATTCTTCTCATATGGCTGATTTTTGTTCCTGAAAGTTGGTTCATTATATCTGGTATTATTGATGATAAACATAAACTCAGGATTCTGCCCAGATTTGGTTTCTTAATTCCTTCTTGTATTTTATCAAATATTGTGGATGCCCAATCTGTTTTTAGCTTGAAAGTTATTCTTGTTATTGTATGGAACTTAGAGGCCGAAATTCTATCATGTCCACCTATTTTACACAGAATTACTTTGCCTACTATCTCTGACAGGAACTTCCCTTGCGAATTCATCCCTTTCCTGGTGATGGATGATCCAACCTTGGTATTAGGGTTTAGCCCGCACTAGCTTAAGGCATCTTTTGTCATTGATGGATTGATTTCATCTTCATCCTTAACCTTAGGAAGTTAGAGTGATTTCATAATCGACTTCAGTGTAAGTTTCACTCTGGAATCCTGTACTGTGGCTTTGATCTTCTTTCCGTTTGTGTCCACAGTTGCAGATGAATAAAATTTCATGACTTCCTTCATCCAGATCTTAGTTGGTTCTGAGACCAAGAATTCCAAACCATTTGCTGAAATTAGGGTAATTACACCCTGGATTTCTGGCGACGCTGATGTGAATCCACCATAAACAAGCTCATAGCCTTCGTTCACTTTGTCTTCCTTGATTGGCGTCATTGACGAGAGGGAGAGAGAGTGAAGAGAAGAGAAGTGAATGTCTAAGTCGACACAAGGTCTAGAGTCGAGAAATCTGAAGGCGTAGTCGACCATATTTTGGATTCACCTATTTATAGTCTAGGTGAAAAGGGGAGTTCAAAAGACGCGCCTTAGTAATAATACTAGGTCTCGACAATACTTAGGTTTAGTTGACACGTCTATATGTCAACATACTTATGTCAATGTCGACATGGACTGGTTATGTCTCGACACTGAGTGTCAACATTGATTTTTGTGTGTCGACACAAAAATTAGCTAACTTAAAGTCTCGACATAGTTATGTCGACACCTATTCTTCTGTCGACACAGATACTGTTTTTGTGTCGACACATCCATTTTCTTTGTCGACACAACATATTGATTGTGTCGACACAAAGTCTGTTTGTGTTGACACAAACTTGATACTTAGACAAATTTCCAGAGAAATTTTGTACTGACATATTCTACTTAGGAATACTTGAGCTCACCTATTCTAAGTTCAACATACCTAATTCAATTTCAAAATAATTGAATTTAGTTTCATCCAGAGGTTTTGTAAAAATATCAGCAATTTGATTATTTGTATTTACAAATTCTAGACTAATACCTTCCTTTTCCACATGTTCTCTTATGAAATGAAACTTAATCTCTATATGCTTTGTTCTACTGTGTGATACAGGATTCTTAGCAATAGAAATTGCACTAGCTGAATCACAAAACAGTGGAATTCTACTTACCTTGATGACATAATCTTCAAGTTGGTGTTTTATCCACAATAATTGTGCACAGCAACTGCCTGCAGCTACATATTCAGACTCAGCAGTTGATATAGCTACACTGGTCTGCTTCTTGCTGCACCATAACACCAGCCTTCCACCTAGGAACTGACAAGTTCATGTAGTACTTTTCCTGTCTTCTTTGCATCATGCAAAGTTTGCATCTGAGAATCCTATTAGTAAGAAATCTCTATTCTTAGGGTACCAAAGATCTAGATTAGGTGTGCCCTTAAGATATCTCAAAATTCCTTTAACTGCATTATAATGAGATTCCTTTAGGCAAGCTTGGTACCTAGCACAGACACATGTGGCATACATGATGTCAGGTCTAATAGCAGTCAAGTAGAGTATGGAGCCAATTATCCCTCTATACAAAGACTCATCAACAAATTTCCATGTTTCATCTTTGCCTATAGGCATACTTGTTCCCATTGGAGTTTTCATGGTGGAGGCTAACTCCATTCCATATTTCTTAATCAACTCCTTGGTGAACTTAGACTGGGATATGGACAATCCATCATCAGTCTATCTTACTTGAAGTCCCAACAAGAACTTCAGCTCACCCATACTGCTCATCTCAAACTTCCCTTGCATAAGTTTGGCAAACTTTCTACAAAGGTTATTTTCAGTAGATCCAAAGATAATGTCATCAACATATATCTGAACTAGGATTATCTTGCCTTTAGATTCCCTAAAGAATAGAGTTTTATCTATCTTTTCTCTAAAGAATTTATTCCTAATAAGAAAAGCAGACAAGGTTTCATACCAAGCCCTAGGGGCTTATTTCAAACCATATAGAGCTTTCATAAGCCTATATATATAATCAGGATAATGAGAATCTACAAAACCTGAGGGTTGCTCAACATAGACTTCTTCTTTTAAGTCACCATTCAGAAATGCTGACTTTACATCCATTTGATATACCTTGAACCCTTGATAGGCAGCATAGGCCAAGAACATCCTTATAGCCTCCAGCCTTGCTGCTGGGGCAAAGGTTTGATCAAAGTTAATCCCTTCCTCTTGCCTGTAGCCTTTTGCTACCAACCTGGCCTTGTTCTTGATAATAGTGTCATTTTCATCAAGTTTGTTTCTATAGATCCACTTGGTTCCTATAATGTTATGATCCTTTGGTTTAGGAACCAGTTCCTAGACTTTGCATCTTCTGAATTGATTCAATTCTTCTTGCATAGCATTAATCCAATTTGTGTCTAGCAAGGCTTCTTCAAACTTCTTGGGTTCTACTTATGATAAGAAGCTAGAACATAGAACTATATTCATGCTCTTACTTTGGTGGGCTGGATGATCCTTCAGGTGTCTTCTAGCTGGAGGAAACCTGTCAACCTCATGGCCTTCTTCATTTTCCTCCACCTGATGCTCCTCATTGTCTTCATCATCCAATGAGTTTTGTTCTCCCCCTGGACAACATGCATCTTTTCCATCATCCATCCTAGCAGGAGCTTCATCATTGATGGTCAGCTTGTCCAGCCTGTCTGTTAGACCTGTAGAACTAACTGAAGAACTAGACAATTCACTATTAATCAATTTAGACTCATCAAATACAACATGAACTGATTCTTCTACAACTTTGGTAGTCAAGTTGTAGATCTTGTAAGCCCTATTATTATTGTTGTACCCAACAAATATCCCTTCTAGGTATTTGGCAGCAAACTTAGTTTGATAGTGTTTACCATTAACTAGGACATAACACTTGCTACCAAAGATTCTGAAGTAAGAAATGTTTGGTTTTTTGCCTTTCAAAATCTGATAGGGAGTCAACTTAAGTTTCTTATTTATGGATGATCTATTGAGAACATGACAAGCAGTATTTACTGCCCCAGTCCAAAAATATTCAGGGAGAGTTGTGTCACTGAGTAGAGTTCTACCTGCCTTAATAAAGTTATATTCTTTCTTTTAGCAATTCCATTTTGCTGAGGTGTTCTAGGTGAGGAGAACTCCTGATGAATCCCAAATTCTTCACAGAATTTTGTCATACATTCAGACTGAAATTCAGTTCCATGATCACTTCTAATTTTGACCACTGAACTGTTAAATTCATTCTGAATTTGTCTAACAAAAGTCTGGAAAATACTAGGGATTTCAGATTTCTGCCTCAAGAAGAAAATCCATGTGTATCTAGAATAGTCATCCACAACAACTAGTTTGTATACTTTCCTACCAAGACTATGAACTGACATAGGACCAAACAAATCCATATGCAAGAGATATAAACATCTCAATGAATCTTTGGTATCTAGTGCAGGAAAAGAGGACTTGGTCTGTTTACCCTTTTGGCAAGCTGAACACACTCCCTCTTTAATGCACTTGACTTAAGGACCATTCCTCACTAAACCCATGCTAAATAGCAGTCCTATAGACTTATAGTTCAGATGAGCTAACCTCTTGTGCCATTTGACACATAGTGAAGCTTTCTCACTTGCAACTAGGCAAATGGGTGAGTTGTTATACTCACAATCTAGGTTAAGATAATATACATTCCCTCTCATAGTGCCAGTCAAAATGATCTCTTGACCACTTAATTTGGCACTCTCCTTTGTGGAAAGAGATGTCATAACCTAGATCACTAAGTTGACTTATGCTAATCAGGTTATGTTTTAGACCCTTAACATAAGTCACTTTAGTGATAGTGATTGAGTCACTAGAAATGTTACCAAATTCTTTGATGACTCCTTTTTCTGATCCACCAACGATGACTTTGGGACCATTCTCTATGGGTGCATAATCCCTCAACATTCTTCTTGTTCCAGTCATGTGTCTGGAACATCCACTATCCAAGTACCATATAGGGGTATGGCCACTTGGATTCTCCTGCATCAAATAAGGAATCACTCATCCTTAGAACCCAAATTAGTTTTGGGTCCTAGGTTCTTATTAGTTTGAAAATTATCATGTTTACCTACAGCTTTTCCGAAAGGTAAACTATTCTTGGTTTTAACACTTATGTTAAACCAGCAATCCATAGCAAAGTGGCCTACCTTGCCACAACACCAACACTCAAATCTATTGTACCTTCTCTTAGGTACAGACTTTACAACTTTGTTGCCAGCAGTCCTGTTAAATGTAGGTGTTGGAGCAGAAAACCCCAAGAATTCCTTTTGAACCTGATGGGCTTGCCTATAGAGTGGCCTACTAGCATTTGCACACTTGCCAATGTGATCTTCATACTCATAGTGACCATGAGTAATTTCATGATCATACCTGTTTGTAGGTTGCATCTCCTTCCTAAAGAAAATAGGCGGCTTAGAGGCTAGTGGCTGAACTGGGGCCTTACCTTTTCCATGAGAATTGGTGGCCCTAGTTCTTCCCTTAAAGGCTAGACCAGTCTTTCCTTTCTGAGGAATGAAATTATCTATTAAGGGCAAGACAAATTTTGGCTTAGAGAATTTAGCCACTAACTCTCTTTCTTTCTAGAGTCTTGCCTCCAGATTCTTAATATGATTCTCCTTGAAAGAGATTGTTTCCATTTGAATAACAGTTATTTTCTTCAGTTTGGCAACCTCTTTCAGTTTCAAATCAATCAGCTTGGCTGATTCTGATGCTGCCTGCTTAAGAGATTCAATCTCCTTGGCCCTCTCCTTGACAAGAAGCTTGCTTCTCTTTAGAGCTTGCAACAACCCACCATACTCATCAATGAGTTGGTGTACATTCCCTTCAGACTCAGAACCATCCACATCTCTTGATGCAGATGCTTCTGATTCTAATCTAGTGAAATAATCAGAAGTTGAGGGAGAAGTGTATACCTTGCTTGGACCAGGCTGATCCTGACACTGATCAGTTTCTGACTGAGCCATCATCCCTCTACAGCTATGGTCTTCCCCTCCATTTATGGAGTCTAGCATTTATAGGAATTTTAGTTTCCTAGAATCCTCTTTTGTTGAGAACTACCCAACATATGCTTCTACATCATCTTCTTCTCTTGATCCTGAAGTTGAAGAGTCTGTCAAACTCTTCTGCTTTTGAGCAACAAAAGATTTCTCCTTCTTGCCTTTCACTTAATGCTTCTTCTTGTCCTTAGATTCAGTCCTCTTGTCTGGACAGTCAGCTATGACATGCCCTGACCTGTTGCAACAATATCAAACAATCTTAGAATTAGTTTGTTTACTAGGTTTTGAGGCATACCTATCCTCCTTGGGAGTCTTCTTTTCTTGTAATAATCATCCTTAGAAAAGGATGTTGATGGTCTGGTTCTCCACTTCTTCTTTTTCATGAACCTTTGGAACTGCCTTGTAAAGGCAACAAAGTCCTCATCAGAGGTGTGGCTATCTGATGTGATATTGTTAGGAATTCCTTCTTCTGCCTCAGCACTCCTTCTGGGTGGAGAAGGAGATTTTCTCCTGCCCTTTCTTATTCCTTCAGCCTTGAAGGCAACTGACTTATCCTTATATTCAGACCTGCTGCTCTTCTCTTCCTCCTTTCTGGCAGTGAGCTGCATTTCATATGATAGCAACTTTCCAAATAGTGTGGGAGGAGGTGTATCAGCAAGCTTGGCCACCTCTCTGATGGCACAAATCTTTGTGTCCCAGTCCTTTGTCAGAGACTTGAGAAACTTGTCATTTAGTTCATATGTGCTGAAGACTCTTCCATATGTCATCAGCTCATTAACTATCCTAAAGAACTTTTTGTAACTTTCAGTTATGTTGTCAGTCTTGGTTTGTCTAAAGCTCTTATATTCTTGATTCAACATAGAATTCCTGTCCTCTCTAACTTCTTCTATTCCCTCCATGTAGACAATCAGGGTGTCCCACATTTCCTTGGAGGTTTTACAATGCACCAGATTCTGAAATTTTGCATCATCTATAGCACTTACAATAATGTTCTGTGCTCTTTTTTCTAGTGTTGCCAGGATGATCTGATCCTTTGTCATTTCAGAATAACTCTTTAGGGTTCTAATATTTGTCTCCAGAACTGATACCTTCATTGGAATGAAGGGGCCTTCTTGAACTGTGATGTAGATTCTTGGATCAGATGCTTCCATGAATAACCTGACCCTTTCCTTCCATATGCCAAAGCATTCTTTCCTGCAGATAGGCAGTTTCATAGATCAAAATTCCTTTTGATTCTCACTTGAACCCATTCTTGAAATCTGTTAATTGCCTTGGAGATTCACTCAGACTGTTAGGTCAATCTTTGAGCAACCTCCCTCTGATACCACTTGAAAGACTTATTTTAAGAGCCTAAACACCTAGAGGGGGGGGGGGTGAATAGGTTCCAATTTTCTTTTATAATTCAGGCAAATTAACTAGTATAACACAGCACAGAATATACAATTCTCAGAATAATAGTCACAGCACAGCAAACACCAGATTTATAGTGGTTCCCCAAGGTATGGGCACATCCACTTTCCCCCTTCACCTATCCAGTAGAGAACTGGATTCAGCCCAACTCCCTTCCACTTTCTCAGATCCAAGACCTTACAACTCAGAACCACATGGTTCCTACACCTCAGACTTACACAAATCCTACCTTAGATTCTTCCCAAGAATCCTACCTCAGGCCTCAGCCCTACCTCAGCCTTTATATTACAACTCAGACTTTCACAAATCCTATACCTCAGGCACTCAGCCCTTCCTCAGCCTTTATAATTATAGGCTTACAACTCTGATCAAATAAAAGATCCTACAAGTAATTGAGTATTTGAATGATACAAAAAATCACCAGATAGATCACTCTATAGGTGTGAGATTCTTGATCAGTTCTTGAATAAATTGAATCTTCAGATCAACCTGACTTAGCTGTTTCAAAGCTTCTTGATAGAACAAAATAAGGTTGAACTCTTCTTGATATAGAATTTGATCTCCTGTTAGCTCCTTCCTTGAATTCAGAATAAGATCTGAATCTTCTCTACAGATTGTTCAGAATCTGCCTTCTTAAGGGTCTCCCCTTTTCTTGTTGTTGAATTCTTTCTCTGGATGATTCACCCTTTTATTTTTGTATCAGTTATTTTTAGTTGTCACGGATTAGTCCTTTATATAGAGATTTCTCCTGATTACGGGCTAATCCGGTTTGTAACAACCTTCTGACAGTTCTGACAAAGGTGTCAGACCTGTTGGTTTGACAGTTGTCGAGTCACTAGTCATGACAGTTGATTCCTCAAAGACTTTACAAGTCAGTATGAACCACTAAGCAAACTGCTTCATATGTGTCGACACAAATAGACTAAGTGTCGACACAAGTCTTGGTGATGTCGACACACCACTCCATGTGTTGATGTTAGAATCGAACTAAAACAAGCCGGAAATGGTTTAAACTGAAACTTTATTATCCGAAAAAGGTATCTATTACAAAGGTATGCCCTCCCTTATATAGAATGGAGGAGAGATGAGAGAATACAAATAAGAGATGTGGGACTAAAAATTTACAGGACTAAGCGGACTATACAGAACAAACCGCACAAGCCGTGCGGTTAGACAGAAGGGCTAACCACACGGCTACCACCAGAGAGACAGAGAGACCGCCAGGGGAGACCGCTAGACCGCTCGGCAACCAGACAGCAACAGTACAGCAACCAAACCGCTGAAGGGAGACCGCCAGACCGCGCGGTCTCAAACCCGCCAAGACAGACCGCCTGGTCACCAACATCAACACTCTCCCTCAAGCTGGAGCATATATATCGATCATGCCCAGCTTGTCACAAATATGATGAAACGAGGCGGAAACTGGCTTGGTGAAGATGTCAGCCAGCTCTTTATCAGAAGTGACAAAGGGAGTGCAAATTTGTTCCTTTAAGATCTCTTCACGAATGAAATGACAGTCAACCTCAATGTGCTTGGTTCTTTCATGGAAGACCGGATTTTTGGAGATGTATATGGCAGCCTTGTTATCACAGAACATAGGTAGAGGATGATTGTAGACCTCTCCTAAATCTAGCATGAGAGCCCGTAGCCATTTTAGCTCACAAGTGGTCGACGCCATACTGCGATATTCAGCTTCTGCACTGGACCTGGAGACAACAGACTGCTTCTTGCTCTTCCAGCTCAGCAGATTTCCCCCAACAAAGGTGCAAAAACCCGAGGTTGACTTGCGATCCCCTTTGTCATCAGCATAACTAGCATCTGAGTATGCTTCAACCCTCAGATGACCATTCTTCTGAAACAGTAATCCTTTCCCAGACGCTGCTTTGACATACTCCAAGATCCGCAAGGCGGACTGTAGATGGCACTCCCTAGGATCTTGCATGAATTGACTCACCTTGCCGACAACATAGGAAATGTCGGGCCTGGTCACTGTGAGATATATGAGCTTACCAACCAGACGCCTGTACCGCGAACTATCTGAAAGAGGAGGCGAATCATCTGTCCAGGTTTTGTCTTCTCCAGTTGCTATGGGGCATCGGGCAGGTTTTGCTCCAGTCAATCCTACATCTTTTAAAATATCAAGGGCATACTTACGCTGGGAGAGAACTAAGGAGTCGGGCTTCCGAGAGATTTCTATCCCCAGAAAGTACTTTGGAGAGCCCATATCTTTCGTGACTAGATGTTGACGAAAATGTCGCTTTGTCAGGGCTACCCCTTCCTGGTCATCGCTAGTGAGAAGTATATCATCGACGTATACAGCAAGAACAACCATCCCTGAAGGGGTTTTGCGCATAAAGAGAGAGTGATAGGCAGAGCTTCGCACAAAACCAACGGCCGCCACGATGCCGCTGAACTTGTCAAACCAAGCTCGAGGGCTCTGCTTGAGGCCATAGATTTCCTTCTTCAGCCGACATACACATGTCTCCCCCTGAGCAACATACCCAGGAGGTTGCTCCATGTAGACGGCCTCCTGAAGATCACCATAAAGAAAGGCATTCTTAACATCCAGCTGGGAAATCGGCCAATCCCGATTTACCTCCACAGAGAGAAGGACCCGGATAGTGCTGAGACGAGCCACGGGGGAGAAGGTGTAAAAGTAATCAACCCCATAGGTCTGAGTAAATCCCTTAGCAACAAGGCGAGCCTTATAACGATCCACAGTACCGTCCGGGCCAAATTTGACCACAAAGACCCAGCGACAGCCAACAACATCAGTGCCGAAGGGAGGAGGAACAAGAGTCCAGGTACCCCGCTCAGTGAGGGTCGCCATTTCCTCATCCATGGCCATCTTCCAATGAGGAATAGCAAGGGCCTCCTGGTAGGAGCGGGGTGTGGCAGTGGCAGAGATAGCAAGTGCAAAAGCCCTGCGAGAAGGGGTAAGACGATCATATGAAACAACAGCAGCAAGGGGATGTAGGGTACACGTCTGCACCCCTTTGCGAAGAGCTATAGGAATATCCAGGTCATCGGGTCCCTCGGCATCCGGAGCATCCGTGGCAGAGAGAGCTGGCCCGGGAGTAGAGAGCGACAGAGGCGGAGATGAGGGAGTTGGTGGAGGAGAAAAGGGAGAAAGAGGCGGAGTGAAAGGAGTTGACGGAGATGGTGTAGGGGTGGAGACCGCAGTAGGAGATGAGGGAACGAAGGGAACAATTGGAGAATCAGAAGCTGGGAGAAGAGGAGAGGAGTCAGCCAAGAAGTATGAGGTATTCTCGAAGAAGGTGATGTCAGCAGAGACGAACTGCTTACGAAGGACGGGATCAAAGCAACAATAGCCTTTTTGAGTGGTGGAATACCCCAGAAAGACACATTTGGTGGAGCGAGGGGAGAGCTTATCACGGGTGGCAGAAGGGGCATGCACAAAGGTAGTACATCCAAAGATTTGGAGAGGGAGAGGAAACAGTTCCTTACCCGGATACAGAATGGAGAATGGGGTCTTTCCGTGTAGAACCTTGGAGGGAATGCGATTGATAAGGTAGCAGGCAAGGAGAATAGCATTGCCCCAATAGGAGCGAGGAACATGCATCTGGGTCATCAAGGTGCGAGCGACATCGAGGAGGTGATGATTTTTGCGTTCTGCCACACCATTTTGTTGTGAAGTATAAACACAACTAGTTTGATGACTAATCCCATTTTGTATGCAGAAGGTAGAAAAGTCATGACTGATATATTCTTTGGCATTATCAGATCGGAAAACCTTAATAGAAACATTAAACTGAGTTTTGATCATGAGATAGAAGGACATCCACACAGAGAATAATTCAGAGCGATCTTTTAACAGATATACCCACGTACAACGAGAGAAATCATCAATGAACGTGACAAAATATGAACTACCCCGACCAACGGTAAGAATAGGAGAAGGACCCCAAACATCGGAGTGGATGAGATCAAACGGACGGGTAGATCCACGAACGTGTTTTGGAGGAAAGGAGGAGCGGTGATGCTTGCCAAGCTGACAGGCCTCACAGTTGAGCGGAGGACTTTGTGGAGGAAGTTGGGGCAGAAGTTGACAAAGAAGATGTGGAGGAGCATGACCAAGGCGAAGATGCCATTGGAGAAGATCTGTAGAGGTGGAGGAGAAGGTGGAGAAAGCGGAAATGTTGTCCAAGAAGTATAGGCCGCCACTCTCAGTCCCAGTAGCAATCGTCCGTTGGGAGTCCGGATCCTTAAAAGAGCAAGAAGTAGAAGTAAATGTGATGGAACATTGTAATTGCTTGCACAAAGAGGTAACAGATAATAAGTTGCACGGGAACTTGGGCACGTAGAGAGTATCCGCCAAGCGAAGAGACGGAGTGACATCAACTATCCCCGTCCCATGGACCGATGATGAAGAGCCGTCAGCGAGAATAACCGGGGGCGACCGATCATGTGTTTCTAGGAGAGAAAAACACTGGAGATTGCCAGTCATATGATTTGTAGCACCAGTGTCGATCAGCCATTTTCCTTGAGTAACAACGTGGGCACTACCAGAAGACGTGACCATCGAGGCGAACGACTTTGAGGAGTATATGAAAGCCATGAAGGGAGGAACCAAAAACTACAGCGGTCATGGTGACAACACGCCAGAGGCAAGAAGGGCCACGACCAAGGTGCAGAGCAAGGCAAAGGGGAAGAAGAGGGAAGCACAAGCCGCGCGACTAAATCGGAGGTCGCGGCGACTAACAAGCAGGAGCGGCTAAAGGAAGAACCGCACAGAGGAGATCAGGACGCTGCAACTTAGAGGCAAGTCGCGGGAACTAAGAGAGAGAGAGCGGCTAAGGAAGCAGGGCAGAGAGGCCGCCAAAACAAGGAAGAACCCGCGCGAACAGAGAGAAATCGCAGCGGTTAGAAAAAGGGATCTGCAGCGGTCACGATGATAGACAACAGCAGTCAGAAAAGCCACGACCAAGCCGCAGAAACAAGCAGAGGGAAATAAGTCGAGCGGCTAGAAAACAGACCGCGCGAACAGAAGAAAGAGACACCACGCGAACAGAGAGAAGTCCGCTGGGAGGCAAAAAACGGCGAACAAGGCAAACAGGTCACGGCAACAGGCCGGGGCGATAGGGAAGAAGAGCAGCTAGAACGGAGGGCGCGGCGACTAAGCACGGGTCGCGGCGAGAATAAAGAGAAATAAAGAGGTCGCGCACACAAAGGGCAACGACAAGGAGAGAAAGAAGTCGAGCGAACAGGGCACAGACCGGAAGACACAAGCCGCGATAACAGGTCGCGAGCAAGCCGCGCGGACAGGTCGCGCGGTCAGAGAGGGCGCACAGAATCAGTCGGAGAAAATCGAGTCCTCTGATACCATGTTAGAATCGAACTAAAACAAGCCGGAAACGGTTTAAACTGAAACTTTATTATCCGAAAAAGGTATCTATTACAAAGGTATGCCCTCCCTTATATAGAATGGAGGAGAGATGAGAGAATACAAATAAGAAATGTGGGACTAAAAATTTACAGGACTAAGCGGACTATACAGAACAAACCGCACAAGCTGCGCGGTTAGACAGAAGGGCTAACTACACGGCTACCACCAGAAAGATAGAGAGACCGCCAGGGGAGACCGCTAGACTGCTCGGCAACCAGACAGCAATAGCACAACAACCAAACCGCTGAAGGGAGACCGCCAGACCGCGCGGTCTCCAACCTGCCAAGACAGACCGCCAGACCGCCCGGTCACCAACATCAACAGTTGACATAGTCATTCTTCTGCTACTCGACACATCTTCTATTTGTATATGTCGACACAAGTCATGTGTGTCGACACAACTTCTCCTGGTCTTGACATAACTGCTACAGACAGATGATGTTGAGTGTATATCTAGCTCTCGTTGAGTGTGTGTCGACACAAATCCTGTGTATCGACACAAGCCTTCAGACTCAGAATAGTTGTTGTTGTAAGATGGCATTGAGTGTGTGTCTAACTGTCGACACAAACCTTCTTCAGGTGTCGACACAATTCCTGAGTGTCGACATATGCCTTTCTTCTGATGTCGACAAAACTCATGTTTGTCGACAGAGCTTCTGCTTTAGGTGTCGACACAATTCCTGCCTTAGGTGTCGACACAATTCTGGGTGTTGACACAACTTCTTCTTCAGGTGTCGACACAATGCCTGAGTGTCGACAAAACTTCTGGGTGTCGACACAACTTTGCTTCTGGTGTCGACACAACTTCTTGGTGTCGACACAATTCTTCACAAGTGTCGACACTTGTACTTAGAAAAATTTCTTGCAAACCTTACACCTGCACAATGAAACTCAAACATCCATCAAATACAAATTGATGTATATAATTGAGTAAGATGAGGATTCTCCAAATCTGGTATATATTTTTCAGTGTACCCAACAGTTGAAGATCTCTGGGTGAGCTTGATTCAAGTACAGAGAAATAATTCTACCAAAATTTGGCGCCTTCAGACTCTCCTTGATCTTGTCAAACAGCATGTATCCCCATTGGAACTTCTTTCTGCATACAACTATAGTTATCATATCAAAGAAATCTGCAAAGATTTATCCAATTGACCCAGTTTTACACAGAAGAACCTTGCCAAGAATGTCGGCAAAAAGTTTACTTTCATTAGTCAAGTTCTGTCTTTTTACTGAAGTGGTGGAATCTGGAAGACTATAAAAGGAGTAGGCTTTGGAATAGTCATCTGCTTCCAGATAATCTTCTTCATCGATGGACGGCAATCGCAAAAACTCCGTGATAGAGGATGACTTGATTTTGAGTTTCATACCTCTGACTATAGTTTTCAATAATTTCCCACCTTGTTTGATCTTGGCATGAAGGAAAAACTCTTCAACTTTAGGTAACAATACTTTACATGGATGTTCTAAGACAAATGTGAGGCCGGCGGCATCCAGGAGGTGCAGAATGTTCTTGAAGTCGTCGGAAACATACTCTATGCCAGCACGAACGAGTTCGCTGCTCACACCGATCTTGAAAGGAGGAGCCATTGAATGTAGAGAGTGCAAAATGTCGGATTTGCTGGAGACGAAGCAGCGGATTTTGCGAGAGAGACGGCGGAGAGCTTCGTAAAACTGAAGGGTTTTTCTCGGGAGAGTCGGTTTGAAAATGTGGTTTTGGATTTCTATGGACTTTTCTATTTATATAATTATGAGAATTAAGAATAGAAATTAAAAATCAAACCTGGAATCGGCTGTTCAAATTCTTCCGAAAATGCCTTGGTGCTAGGACATTTCTCGAGAAAATAGATGCCTTTCGAGAAATTCAGAAGTCTTTTCTCGTGAAATCCACTTGACTTTTCTCAAGAAATGGAGTTAGTTTTCCGAGAAGTCACGAGAGCCTGTTTTCGAGAAATAGAGTCTTCTATTTCTGAGAAACCAAATTGTTCTCGAAAAAACCACTTGAGTTCCAGAGAAATCCATAATCTATGATTAATTCCTCGACTTCAGATAAGAACAATTCAGGATCCCATATTGATCATGCCAAGTTCTGTCTTGAAAAAGGAGAATTTGGCCTCGTCCAGTAGCGTCGTAAAAATATCTGCCACCTGCTTGTCCGTCGGAACATATCTGAGGGTTATGTCCTTATTCTCCACATGTTCCCGGATGAAGTGGTAGCGTATTTCAATGTGCTTTGTCTGGCTATGGGAGACTGGATTTTTGGCGATAACTATTGCGCTGGAAGAGTCGCGAAACATAGGAATTTCTTGGAATTTTAGATTGTAATCTTCGAGTTGATTCCTGATCCAAAGAAGCTGTGCGCAACAACTTCCCACAGAGATATACTCTGATTCAGCAGTATAAGTTGCAACACAATTCTGCTTCTTGCTGCTCCGTGAAATATGTCGTCTTCCGAGGAATTGGCACATCCCGGAAGTGCTCTTTTTGTCGTCTTTTCTACCTACAAAATCTGCATTTGAAAAACCAATTAGTTCTCTGTCATTATTTCTTAGGCACCATAAGCCAAGATTTGGTGTACCCTTAAGATATCTCAAAATTTGCTTTGCAGCGACATAGTGAGGTTCCTTAGAGTTCACTTGATATCTATCGCATACACTTGTTGAGAACATTATGTCAGGCCTACTAACAGTAAGATAGAGCAAGGATCCAATTATGCTCCTGTACTTGGTTTCATCGAAAGGTTTCACTTTCTCATTCTTGTTCAGATACATATTTGAACCCATTGGAGTCCTCATATAGGTTGCGCTCTCCATTCCGAATTTCTTAATCAACTCCTCGGTGAACTTTGTCTGAGAGATGAAAAATTCCATCTTCATATTGTTTCACCTGAAGTCCTAAGAAATACTTCAGTTCACCACTACTGCTCATTTCAAACTTCCCTTGCATAAGTTTGGAAAACTTTTTGCAGAGGTTGTCATCAGTTGAGCCAAAAATAATGTCGTCAACATAGATTTGCACTAACAAAATCTTGCCTTTTACTTCCCTAAGAAATAATGTCTTATCTATCTTTTCTCTTGTGAACTTGTTCTCAAGAAGAAAGCTAGATAGCGTATCATACCAATCTCGTGGAGCTTTTTTTAAACCGTATAAAGCTTTAAATAATAAGTACACATAATCAGGATCTTTAGGATCAACAAAACTTGGGGGTTGTTCCATGTATACTTCTTCCTTTATATCGCTGTTGAGAAAGGCTGACTTCACGTTCATTTGATAGACGGTGAAGCCCATGAAGGCAGCATATGCGAGGAACAGCCTGATTGCTTCAAGTCTCGCCACTGGAGCATAGGTCTGATCAAAGTTGATCCCTTCTTCCTGCCTGTATCCTTTAGCTATGAGTCTGTCCTTATTTTTGACGACGATTCCATCTTCATCCATCTTGTTCCTGTAGACCCATTTTGTTCCAATAACATTCTTGCCTTTGGGTCTAGGTACAAGCTTCCAGACTTGGCATTGCTTGAACTGATATAGTTCTTCTTCCATTGCAACTATCCAAGATGCATCTTGGTTTGCTTCTTTGAATTTCTCTTATTCAACCTGCAAGAGAAAACTCAAATGCAAATTTTCATTAGTAATACCTCTTCGAGTTCGTACATTGTCACGAGGATCTCTTATGATTTGTTCAACTAGGTGATCCTTCAAGTGTTTGAGTTTTAGAGTCCTTGCATCAGGAGCTTTTACTGCTTCTGGAGTTTCCTCTTCCACCTGGATGAATTCTTCATCTTGGTGATCTTCTTCTTCAAATGAGGTTGGAGGAGTGATCTTGATGAACTTTTGAGCATTATTTTCAGATGTCTCATCCAAGCTTAACTTTTCCAGCCTTGAACCTGCATCTTCAATAAGAACACTAGAAGAGCTGCTATGGAGAAAAATCGTTTCATCAAATACAACATTAATTGACTCTTCTACCACCAGAGTTTTCTTATTAAAGATTCTATAAGCCTTACTATGGCTACTATAACCTACAAAAATACCTTCAATGCATTTTTCTCCAAACTTTATATGATGATATTTCCCATTATTAAGTACATAGCATTTGCAACCAAAGATTCTGAAGTAGGACACAGTCGGTCGTTTGCCTTTCAGTAGCTCATAGGGAGTCTTACGCTGGTTCTTGTTAATCAACACTCTATTTTACACGTGACAAGCTGTGTTGATGGCCTCAGCCTAGAAGTACTCTGGTAGAGAGGAGTCAGTCAGCATTGTAGTACATGCTTCAATGAGTGTTCTATTCCTTCTCTCTGCAACTCCATTTTGTTGTGGAGTATGCGGGGAGGAAAACTCATGAAAATAAGTAGACTTCCATAGAATTCTGTCATGGCACCAGATTCGAATTCTGTTCTATGGTCACTTCTGATTCGGACCACTGAGCAGTTTAATTCGTTCTGGATTTGCCTGACAAAGTTCGTGAACACATCAAAAGTATCTGACTTTCGTTTCAGAAAGAACACCCAAGTAAAACGTGAGTGATCATCAACAATTATCAGCGTATATGACTTACCTCCTAAGTTATGAACTTGCATTGGACAGAATAAGTCCCTGTGTAGTAAATACAAACATCTCGAGGAATCTTTGTCGGCAATGCCCTTAAAGGTAACCCTTATCTGCTTGCCCATCTGGCATGCATGACATGGACTCTCTTTAATGAACTTAATAGTAGGTGTGTCACGTACTAGATCCTGAGAAAATAGCATATTGATGGTTTTGAAGTTTATATGTGGAAGTCTCTTGTGCCATTAATCACAAAGAGATGCACTATCTTTTGCAATAAAACACACTAGGGTAGAAGTGTCTAAACATAGAAAATTAAGACAGAAAATATTTCTACTCCTTGTGCCTGTTAATATCGTCTCCATAGTGGAGGCCGATTTTATCAGGCACTGATCTTTAAAAAAGGTAACAATAAAGCCTTTATCATATAATTGACTTATGTTAATCATATTATGTTCTAATACTTTCACATAAGCCACACCAGTGAATGAGACTATAACGTTAGAGATTATACTGTAGCCCTTTGTGATTCACCGATCAGATCCACCAAAGATAACCTTTGGACCATCTTTGACTGGAGTGTTATTTTGAAGTTGGCTCCTTGTCCCGGTCATATGCCGAGAGCATCCACTGTCCAAATACCATATAGGCATTTTGTTGTCCTTTGGACATACCTGCAAGATAGGATCAGTTTACCTTAGGAACCCAAACGTATTTGGGTCCTTGGTTATTTGTCAGCATTCTCCCCTATGAGTGTTAACACTACGAGTGGTCTGCCTCATATGATTAATTAGAGGAGTTTTATAGTATCTGAGATTAAACCAGCAATCCACAGCAAAGTGACCAACTTTGTCGCAGCACCAACAGTCAAACCAGTTGTATCTTTTGCAAGTCTCTTGCTTGACCTTTTGAACGTGTGGTCTTGCAGGGGCGGTGGATCTGGAGGTAGAGGTCTCATGATGATTGCACTCACAAGGCTTTTGCACCTCCTTTTCCTTAGGTAACACTTGCTTGGCCTTAGGTTCCTTCTTAATATTATGGCCATGAATGTATGGACCATAGTATTGTATTTGTATTTCCTCATAAGATGCCTTAAAGACACTCTCACCGAAGTTCCAGGGATGGGTCCATCCTTGGTAGCGCGACTTAGGATCTACGTGAGTAGGCCTGTTAAAGTGACCATAGGATGACTCAAAATCAAACTTGTTCGTTGGGAAGATTACCTTCTTAAATGTAGTTTGATTCAGAGGGGCCTTTCCTTTCTCTTCGGCTGAGGCTTTCTTAGCAGCCTTATTTTTCCTTTTAGCTTTATTCCTCCTAGAAGGTTTACTAGGAGCTCTCATGACCCAAATCGGCTCCTTTGTCCTGTGCAGAGAATTCAATAACAAGTGGAAGAATTGTCTTGGGCTTGGAGAAACTTTCAACAAGTTTCTTTTCAGCATCAAGCTGTTCTTCCAACTTCTCGATGATTTTCTATTTTAGGTTAAGGTGCTCGAGAGTGTTGTTATATTCTTTGACTAGGGCTTGGTGATCCTTTCTGAGTGAGTCAATACTTGCGACTTCCTCCCTCAGAATGATCTCCTCAGCCTTAAGGGATATTATTTCCTTGTTCTGAGTTCTAACAACCTTTTTTGCATCAGTCATAGACTTTGATCAGCTTTTTGTACTGACCCATGAGTTCTGATTCATCGTTAGATGAACATTCCTCATGGCTATTGTCAGGAGTATTTGATTCAGAAAGAATAGTGTGAGCATTTACCTCCCCATGAAATTGGGGGACATCTTCTTCTTCATCAGAGTGAGCCATGAGCCCGAAGTAGGATTCTTTATCCTCACATGACTCAGATGAGTCAGAGTCACTAAGAGTCTTCTACTTCTTTTCTATGAAGCTCTTCTCCTTCTTTTTTCTCTTGAAAGACTTGTGATGCAGGCCCTGAGTTTTGACGGGATAAACACTACGCATCCTTGGATTCGAAGATTAAATAAAATATGAAGCGAGCAATTTTTCCCTAAATTAATACTAATCAATATAGCAATGCACAACACAAAGGGCCGCTACCCCTTTTATAGATTGAACAAGGGATATAAGCCAATGTTCGCTCAAGCAAAAAGGACCCACATGATCCGGACAATTATCTATTCAAATTAAATTTTACGTAAACAATTCACAATTCCAATAAAAGAAATTCCGGACTAAATTAGTGATTTAAATGAAGTCCTAAATTCAATACCAAATTAATTTAATAAGAGGGTTGCCAAATCACTTGAACACCGAAGAAATCATGGCTAAGGAAACCGATTTCTACAAGTATCCACGAAATTTACCCGCTCCAATTTTATGAAAAAATATTTTGAATAACAATGCTTAAAAATCAGATTTAAATTACACACAACATTCAATATAAATGACGACAATTTAGTAGCCTTCTATTCCACCAATACCTCACAAAATTATAGAAGAAATCACAAAAAGATGGTTAAAAAATCATTACCCAATCCCAAGAAAGATTTGTCCACAAGATGAGTGGAGGAAGCGCTAATAATGGTGGATGATTTTCTATTTTCCACGCAATTCCTCAGATCCGCACCGAACGATGAAGACGCTCTCCGTTTTCCTTTTGCAAAACCCTAGAAGGGGAGAATATGGAAATCCAAAAAATATAAGGAAATTTGGAGAGAGAAAAGGCGGTGGAATTATTTTACTAAAGATGATGAGGGGTGGGAGGCTAGGGGGAGATGTAGGTGGCCGGATTTTTGTTTGGAGGGGTTGTATAGGGTGGTCGGCTAGGTTTATTGGGAGGGAAGAGAGGGCTCGGATGGTGAAGTTGGTGGTTGGGTTGGCGGTTGAAGTTGGTGGCCGAGGGAGAGAAAGTGGAGGAGGAGAGGGTGGCGGCTTGGGGTAGGCCGAACCCTAAGGGGGTGGTGGTGGCCGGCGACTTGGAGGAAGGAGAGGGGGCTCGGGTTATGAGATGTAGAGGGTGGGCTGGTTGGTATTCATTGGAAGTGGAAAGAGGAGGAGGAGGAGAGGAAGGGAGGCCGAATATAGAGAGGGATAGAGGGAGGAGGATGGGTGGCCGGCGGCCAAGAGAGGGGGAAAAAGGGATGGCCGAAATTTGCCAAGGGAGGAGGGGAAAATTTCAAATTGACAAATGACAAATTCAAATTTCATCTCTACCAATTTCATCATAAGCATGGCTATATATAGCCTACACCACTGAATCAATCACTCAATTCAAATTTCAAAATTCAAATGACAAATGATGGTAATATGCACCCATCTTAATACATGAAATAAAAATACTATAAAGAAGTGCTTGGAAATAAAAATGCTTAAATTAAAAATTGCATTAAATAGAAATTGCTAAAAATAATAATTTAATAAAAAATATAATTATAATTATAAAATTTATAATTATATATTTTATTTAATAGCCACGACGGCGTTGGCATCATGGTAGAGTCCCATCCTCGAGCTTGCGACAACGATCGTCTCAATCCACGAACTCTCTCAGACGGGGATCAATGACGGCCGCATCAGCAACATCTCCATCAATCCTTCCCCGCTCAAAAGTACTCATCTCCGATGAGTTGATTTGAATATACTGGTGCGGGAGAGCATCATCCATAAGAGCCACCTCCGAATCAAGAAACCAAGAGTCTTCAGAGGCCGAATGATCACGCCATCAAATTACGTAGCGGCAAACATCACCACGTGGGGAGGAGATCACTTCATCTTGGAGTATCCTGTCGTGCAAAAAGGTGGTCCTGGGGAACCTTGGAAAGCATTAGGCAATAAAGGAGAAAAAGTTTCTACATAAACAACCAACGTACCTCCAGTGAAGACCGATGAAGAGAGCAATCCAAAAACAAACTCACCCCCAACCCATTAGAAAATACAGTAGAACTAAACGGACAGACAGATAATTCAAGTGGTGGAGAAACATATGGCGTTAAATCAGAAACATTAAAAATAGGTGAAATACCCCAATTAGTGGGTAACTTCAAAAGATGTGCGTTTTCTCCTAATTTATTTAATATCTGAAAAGGTCTAGCTCACCGATTCGCAAACTTTTCTATAGTGCCCGAAGGCATCCGTTCAGGGACGAGACGCACCAAAACTAAATCACCAACCTTAAAGTGAGATGTTCTTTTATGTATGTTAGCATGAAATTGATAAGATGTATAATGTGTGGCTAGCGCTTCACTAATGTGCTTATATAAATTTTGAACATGAGAGACAAAATCTTGTGCGATTTTACTTGACCTATAATATGGAGATAATGAAATCAAGTTAACATGCATTGGTGTTTTATATCCGTGCACGATCTCATTCGGTGATAAGCTTGCATCTAAGAAATATGACGCAAATTGAGTGATTAATTTTTTTAAATGTGCGCCTAAGTATCTTACTACCATGAGGAGTTAACCCATGTGCTACATGACTCAACCCAAATACGGAGGATAAAGGGGTTAAGTCAGGGGGCACAAGAGCCTTATAATCAAGGATGATTTTTTCATAGGCTCCAAATTCACAGTTCTAATTTTATATTTAATATTTTCACGCTTGACATGAAGATATGCCAAGGAGAACTGCTCATCATAAATAATAGAGTTGGACGCTCCTGTATGTGAAAAGATGTGCGAGCGATACAACTTAAGGGGCCTGATTGTGGTCACTAACATGTGGAAATAAGGGTCATCATAAGGCGGTGGGTAAAAGCGTGCAACCTGGTGTGGTATATAAGTATATCTAGGGGACACCACATCCAGAGGCACAATTGCCAAAGAATCAAAATAAGTCATAGTCGAGGACAGAACCATAGACGTACATGCATAATGATGAGCAGTCAAATGCGACACGTAGACAGATCTATGGGGTGTGGTGTACAGTCCAAATACCACTGCGCTCAACTTAGGAATATCTATACGATGAGACAACACTAATGTAGGAACTAATAAAGTGGGCGTGACACAAAAATTCAGACTAGGACTACCGGTTCCATGTCCTAATAAGTCAACTAATGTGGGCAAATAGTCAGGAGGAAGGGTCGGCAAAATCAAACCCGGGATAACATCCAAATCAGTATAAATTTCACCCAACGGTGATGACATCAAAGAATTCTCATTCGGGTGTAAAACCAAAGAATCGTCCAAAAATACAACTTCCTCGCTTGGAATTTCTTCCAACACACTAGAAATAACATCCGAATCAGAGCCAATAAAAGTTTCAGAAATTGGCAAAATCGAACCCGACAAAATTTCTAATTCAATTTGAGCTTTAGGAACTGGTGATAACAACAAAGAAATAGTTTTCGAGTTCTCAACGTTAAAATCATCCAAAAATATCCGTCCCTCATAAGCTAATTCATCCACAATAACACTTGGGACATCCTCATTTTCAGGCTCCTCAGATAACTCAGATATAATCTCAGTAGGTGTTATCATAGGCTCTAACACGACGGGGATCGTAGCCTGGAGAGGGATCTCAATACTAGGGTGATCAGACACAACGCTAGTAGGGCAAGTAATATGCAACGTAATACTCTCACAGATCATACTATCATCATCCCATACATTGTATTCTAAGTCACTAGGTATTCCCTCAATTTCAGACTCATCAGAATCGTCGGGCACTAATGCACATGACGGAATACTCTCACCTACGGGGTCATCCTCAGGATCAAGAGATATTACATCTACATCAGCATCCTCATGGGTATCAGTTTTTATCTCAAGGGGCTTAGATGTCGAGGCTAAAGGAGGCATAACCGTAATAGTAATGTCTTTCGAGTCCAAGACATATGACCTATTAGGGGTTTCCCTAATGGTGGGCGGTGGTCCTAAGACGGACTTTCCCGTCTGAAATGAGCGAGTCTTACTCTTAAGAATGTTGTGCTTCTCAATATCCAAGGCAACATTAAAAGTGGTGTTTAGGTCGATGTGACCATAACGCAGTAATTTACCCTGGATGTCGGGGTTTAACCCCTTACGAAACCTAGAGAGGGTGAGCTCTGGCATCTCCTTCACACCACACCTAACCATCATATCCTTAAGAAGACTCATATACTCAGAGACCGACTTATTCCCTTTTTTAAGGGTAGCCAAATCATCTAAAATCTGCGTTCGATGGTACGTAGGGACGTACTGTTCTGTCAGCATGGCCTTCATGTCTACCCAACCAATAAGTAATTTACCGTTCTCGGCTCTCAGACATCGTTCCTCATTTAACCAGAATATCTTAGCTCTTCCTAACAACTTTATTCTCGCCACTCGCACCTTATCCGCATTAGTCGATTTGTACCACTCAAAGTAGCACTCTATTTCCTTAACCCAGTCTAGGAAAACTTGGGGACACCCTAAACCATCATAAGTAGGTGCCTCGATTCTAGTGGGAGGATAAGCGTGGGGATGGTTGGTATTACTATAGTATGAAGGCAAGGCTAGGGTGTGTTTAGCCATGTCTTTGTCATACCAATAGTCAAAAAGGGAAACGTGAACGTCATAGGCCATAACAGTGAGAACCAGAGAGAAAACTCGATCTGATTCTTGTGCACATGCAATGAAAAAATAAACCTGACCCACTAAACTCTAGGAAATACAGAATTGTTCCCGCTTAGCAACTAGGGTAATAAATAAATGAATTTGATTATCTTGCTGGAAATATTATGAGGATTATTAATTAATTTTTTTTTATGATTTTGCAGAAAAAATAAAAATATAGGCCGCTATTTGCAGACCAAAAATTAAATTTTATAATGACTTAATAAAAAAATAAGGACTTAATAATAAATAAAATATTTTTTTGGATTTCTTACTAAGAAAATGCTGGAGAATTTCCAGAATTTTATTTTTTTGAATTTTGAGCAAAACTGAGAATTTTAGGCCGCTATTTGCAGACCAAAAATTCTAAATTTGTTGCATATGTTGTGCAATGAAACGTGCAAGTGCGTGTCAAAAAAAATAATAAAAGGGGGAGGGTACCAATTAAGAAATTGACGTGAACCTCCCTCTGATACCAAATTGACGCAGGCGCTGGGTTTCGACGGGATAAACACCACGCGTCCTTGGATTCGAAGATTAAATAAAATATGCAACGAGCAATTTTTATCTAAATTAATACTAATCAATATTGCAATGCACAACGCAAAGGGACGCTACACCTTTTATAGATTGAACAAGGTCTATAGGTCAATGTTCGCTCAAGCAAAAAGGACCCACACGATCTGAAAAATTAGTTATTCAAATTAAATTTTACGCAAACAATTCACAATTCCAATAAAAAAAATTCCGGATTAAATTAGTGATTAAAATGAAGTCCTAAATTAAATCCCAAATTAATTTAATAAGAGGGTTGCCAAATCACTTGAACACCGAAGAAATCAAGGCTAAGGAAACCGATTTCTACAAGTATCAATGAAATTTACCCGCTCCAATTTTATGAAAAAAATATTCGGAATAACAATGCTTAAAAATCAGATTTAAATTATGCACAACATTCAATATAAATCAGGACAATTTACTATCCTTCTATTCCACCAATACCTCACAAAATTATAGAAGAAATCACACAAAGATGGTTTAGAAATCATTACCCAATCCCAAGAAAGATTTGTTCACAAGATGAGTGAAGGAAGTGCTCACGATGGTGGATGATTTTCTATTTTCCACCCAATTCCTCGGATCCGCACCGGACGATGAAGACGCTCGCCATTTTCCTTTTGCAAAACCCTAGAAGGGGAGAATATGGAAATCCAAAATATATAAGGAAGGTTGGTGAGAAAAAAGGTGGTGGAATTATTTTACTAAAGATGATGAGGGGTGGGCGGCCAGGGGGAGATGTGAGTGGCCGGATTTTTGTTTGGAGGGGTGGTAGAGGGTGGCCGACTTGGTTTATTGGGAGGGAAGAGAGGGCTTGGATGGTGAATTTGGTGGTCGGGTTGGTGGTGAAAGTGGGTGGCTGAGGGAGAGAAAGTGGAGGAGGAGAGGGTGGCGGCTTGGGGTAGGCCGAACCCTAAGGGGGGTGGTGGTGACCAACGACTTGGAGGAAGGACAGGGGGCTCGGGTTATGAGATATAGAGGGTGGGCTGGTTGGTATTCTTTGGAAGAGGAAAGAGGAGGAGGAGGATAGGAAGGGAGGCCGAATATAAAGAGGGAGAGAGGGAGGAGGAGGGGTGGCCGGCGGCCAAGAGAGGGGAAAAATGAGATGGACGAAATTTGCCAAGGGAGGAGGGGAAATTTTCAAATTGAAATTTAGGTTTCCTTTTTCATTCATCTCTACCAATTTCATCATAAGCATGGCTATATATAGTCTACACCACTCAATCAATCCCCCAATTCAAATTTCAAAATTCTAATGACAAATGATGGTTATATGCACCCATCTTAATACATGAAATAAAAATACTATAAAGAAGTGCTTGGAAATAAAAATGCTTAAATTAAAAATTGCATTAAATAAAAATTGCTAAAAATAATAATTTGATAAAATATATAATTATAATTATTTAATTTATAATTATATATTTTATTTAATAGCGACGGCGGCGTTGGCGTCGTGGTAGAGTCCCATCCTCGAGCTTGCGGCAACGATCGTCCCAATCCACGAACTCTCTCAGACGGGGATCAATGGCGACCGCATCAGTAATATCTCCATCAACTTGTGCCCTTCTCTTCTTCCACCCTCCTTCCTCTTGTGAGGGAAGTTGGCAATTGCATGACCTATCTTGTTACAACAATAACACACGATATCAGTAGAATAATGTTTGTTCGATTTAGATTTGTACCTGTCGGATGTGTGATTTTTCTTTTGATAATCACCGTCGTGTCGTGATCTTCTGAAAGAGGAGTCATTTCTTCTCATCGGTTTCTTCTTACTTAGAAACTTCTTGAACTGCCTGGAGAGAATAGAGAGCTCTCCGTAGAATAGTTCTGAGCCCGAGGTGCTTGGCTCTGATTCTTCTTCTTCACTTTCTTTGAGAGAGGGAGTAGGAGATGCTGCCTTAGCTTACCTTGAGTTGTCTGTCTTCAGTACAACAGACTTATCTTTTGATGAAGATCTGCTACCCTCTTCTTTAGCTTTTCTGACATTAATTTGAATCTCATAGGACATAAGCTTCCCAAAGAGGTTCAGGGGGTCAGTGTCATCCAGTCTCCCAAACTCCCTGCTAGCACAAATCTTATTTTCCCATTCATTAGTTAAAGATATTAGGAATTTGTCATTTAGTTCTCCATTAGTGAAAACCCATCCGTAGCTCTTCAGGTCGTTGACGATCTTGAAGAAGTTTTCAAATGTATCAGTAATTGTGTCCTTGGGGCCTTGCTTCAAGGCCTCATACTTCTGATTCAGAAGGGATCTTCTGTCATCCCTTACTTCCTCGGTACCTTCCATCAAGACGATTAGAGACTGCCACATCACCTTAGCAGATTGGCAGTGAATGAGGTTCTGCAGCATAGAGACACCGACTGCGCTTGCGATGATATTTTTAGCCTTCTTGTCTAGAAAGACAAGTGTAATCTCGTCTTTGTCGAGATCCATCAATTTCTTTGGCACCTTCCTTATAGGATCAATAATGGAGGCCATCTTTGGAACATGAGGGCCTTCATCCACTATAATGAAGATATGGGGATCAAAAACTTCCATGAAAATCATATTCTCTCTTTCCATATTGGAAAGTTTGCCTTTATACACACTGGAAGCTTTGTGGAGTCCTTGGATCTGTCCATGCTTGATTCTCTCTACGACAACTAGAAGTAGATCTATTAAAGGTTTGAACCTTTTGAGAACAACCTCCATCTGATACCAATTGAAAGTATCTAGTTGTCTACCTAAATCACCTAGAGGGGGTGAATAAGTGAGATCTGCGTCTTTTGCAGAATAAAAAATTTAGAGGGATTAACACAGAATGATCAAGCACAATCCAGACGACATAAGGAATTATAGTGGTTCCCTAATCTTGGGTATGTCCAATCTCCACCTCACCAATCTAGCACCACGGCTAGACTTGGCTACTTCACTATATCTCAGATTAAACAATCCTACACCTCAGAGCAACGCTCCTACAACTCGGAGTAAACACACTCCTATAAACTCGATCCTCCAAAATGGGATCTACACTCAGAAGATAAATCTTCCTGCAAGCTCAGAGACAAAGCTCCTACAAAAGTTGGAATAAGTTTTTACAACAATAATGAAAAACAACTTCACTTCAGATCTGAAATCTTTAGATTTCTTCCTTCTTGAAAAACTGAAAGCTTGGTGAAGAAGTTGTGGAAGAATTCTTGAGATAAATATGATCTGAAATTTCTTGGATCCGACCTGATCAAATGAGGATTGAGAGTCTAAAAATAGGGATCTTATCGAATCTTTCTTCTGCTTTCGAATGGCTGAATCGAGGAACAAGCTTCCGTGAAGAACGAAGTTATCGGCGGGTAGCTTTTTCCCGATCTGGAAATGTGCGGCGATTATGATTTCAAATAAGATTAGCAGTGATAAGATTAGGGTTTGCGAAATTCATGAAGTGACATTATATAGGACATCGCCCAACGGTCAAACG
Source organism: Platanthera zijinensis (assembly GCA_039513925.1). Taxonomy (NCBI): domain Eukaryota; kingdom Viridiplantae; phylum Streptophyta; class Magnoliopsida; order Asparagales; family Orchidaceae; genus Platanthera; species Platanthera zijinensis. The sequence continues at coordinate 111,362,541 of CM077091.1, forward strand.
TCATTAAGAGATGATCCACGTGGATTAAACTTTCTAAACTTAGATTTGAATTTGAAATTCCATCTGACTATTTAATCTTCAAAATCTGCAACAACATTTCTCGAGAAGAAGAAGACTTCCCGAGAAAAGAACTTGTCTTATCGAGAAAAGAACTTGTCTTCTCGAGAAAAGAACTTGTCTTCTCGAGAAAGGAACTTGTCTTCTCGTGAAAAGAACTTGTCTTCTCGAGAAAAGAACTTGAAGAAAATTCTGTGAGAGGGAATACCGATTTCTCGAGAAGAATCTTATTTCACAGGAAAGATTCTTGGTGGAATTCTAGAGTAGGAGCCAGGTTTCTCGAGAAGAAAATAGTTTCTCGAGAAAGCATCCAAGCCTTTCGAGAAATTTACTTAACAGAACTTCTGAAACTTGAGAAATGATTTCTCGAGAAGGAGTGGATTTCTCGAGAAAGAAGTTTCAGCTTCTCGAGAAATAAATTAGACTTCTCGAGAACTTCATTGCATTATCCGAGAACTGACTTGGCTTTCGAGAAATCTTCATGACATTTCTCGAGAAAAAGACTTAGAAAACTTTCAGATAATTTCCCAAGAATTCTTATAGTATCTCGAGAACATCATGGCTTTCTCGAGAACTAGATTAGGCTTCTCGAGACAAACATTTTCATTTCCCGAGAAATGAACTTAGAAAATTTTTCTGAATAATTTGTTATTCTTCTATATTGAAAACAACTACCCTTGAATTCTTCCATTTCCTTAGTACTTGAAAATAAAGTGCATGCTAATAGAGAGGTTACACATGAGTTAACACTATGGATCACATAATGAGGGATTACATTATATTGTCCTGTGTTTGGTGACTCATTGTAAACTGACATTGGTCTACACTTAGCAATTATGACCTGCAAGCACTTAACCACAGAATGACATCAAATACAAACTTAATTCATCTTAGTTCAAGGGTGACTTCACACAAATCTGGGTTATTATGGATATAATACCCAACATGCTCATTCTCTGATGTCTGTTGGAGATGACAAGTGTTGGAGTGGGGACTCAACTCTTCTTGAGGATGTCACCAGGTACAGATGGCTTATTAGGAAACTCATTTATCGAACAGTCACAAGACCATATATCTGTTATATAGTAGGAAGAGTGAGTCAGATTATGCAAGCTCCTAAGGAGTGCCATCTACAGTCGGCAATGAAGATTCTAGAGTATGTGAAAGGTGCTCCAGGTAAAGGACTCTTGTTTCAGAAAAGGGGGCATTTGAAGGTTGAGGCATATTCTGATGCAAGCTATGTAGATGATAAGGAAGATAGGAACTCCATATCTGGGTTCTGTACTTTTGTTGGAGCGAATCTGGTTAGTTGGAAGAGAAAGAAATAAGCTGTTGTCTCCAGGTCAAGCATAGAAGCTGAGTATAGAAAAATAGCTCTAACTACCTACGAGATGAAGTGGTTACGGACACTTATGCTATATTTTGGAGAGCTTTATGATCATCCTCTGCCAATGTTCTGTGACAACAAGGCAACCATATATATTTCGAGGAATCCGGTCTTCCATGAGAGGACGAAGCATATCGAGGTTGATTGCCACTTTATTAGAGAGGAGATTTTGAAGAATCAGATATGCACTCCATTTGTTACCTCAGAGAGAGAACTGACAGATTTATTCACCAAGCTAGTTACTCCTTCTGAGGTTGTATGTAGCAAGCTGGGCATGGTAGATATATATGCTCCAGCTTCAGGGGGAGTGTTGTAGCTTGAGGAGACCGGGTAGACTTGTGTCTAACTGCAGCGGTCTACATGTGTCAGTGACCTAATGGTTTGGTCCAGCGGTCTGGTGGTGTACCTCAGCTTGCGGTGTGGTGGACAGCAGCAGTGGCAGCCTGGAGGTTATCCCCAATAGTCTGAAGGAAACCGCAACAGTATGGCAGAAAGCCGCAGTAGTAGGCTGTCGGTTATCCATAGTGGTCTGAATGAAGTCGCAACGATCAGGTAGAGAGACGTAGCAACAGTCGGTCGGTTAGCCACAGTGGTCTGGATGGATCCGCAGCGGTCTTATTGAAGCCGCATCAGCGGATAGATGGTTAACAACAACTACGGTCTGGTGGCAACCCGCGGTTGTAGTCCGATAGCTTGCAGGAGCTGCGGTCTGGTGGGTAGTCGCAACTGCGGTCTGGTGGAAACCCACAGTTGCGGTCTGGCGTCCTGTATCAGCGGTCTTCCCTGGCAGACAAGTGACTTTGCTAGTTGCCAATTGGTGTTTTATTATTTGTTGTATAGTGGGCGGTTTTACCATGTCAAACCGCTTAGGCCGCCCAACTTGTATTTAGTCCCACATCAGTTGTTATATTCACTCATCTTCCCCGATTTCTATAAATAAGGGGGCATACCTATGTAATGATTACCTTTTTGGAGCAATAAAATTTGCCTCTATTTAGCTCTTTTTACTGTCTGCAAATAGCAATTTATGGTCACCTAGCCTAGGGTTTGGCTTTTGGGTCCCAATTTGACTATTTGACCCCCGCCATAACACTTTCAATCTTTTAAGAGCCCTTTAGAGCACAAACAACCCATTGGGGTCAACCAAAGGGGTGGAGTAGAACAGAGTCAAACCCTAACCCTAGTTAGGTCAAATTGCCCTAATTTGGCCTAAGTTGATTTCACTAAGTCACAAATAGACTTGAGTGGTGTCAAGAGACCCGTGAACCCTCACCTGATTCAATCACATCATCTAGCTTTACCTAAGGGTTGAGCCTAATTAACCAAGGTCAATTAAGACCAACATGGGGAAGAAGGTCAAAACCAACTTCAATCCAATTGGGCTAGGCCCAATTGTGATGGCCCGCTAGTTAAAAAAGTGGAAATTACCTAGAATGCCACTAAAATTCTTGATGGGATGACTAGGAGGGAGAAACTGGAAATTCTACCTAAGGGAGGAGAGAGAAAGAGGAGCATTCATGGCTTTGGGAGGCCATGGGGCATTCAACTCCCTCTTAAATACCTAATTCATTCCCCTTGGTCAATTAGGAGGAGATGGGGGGGGGGGGGGTTCCCGGCCACCTAGGGGTGGAATTTCAAGAGTTTGGAGGTGGCCGAAATATCTAATTCACGGCCATTAATGGTCATTCATGGTTTGTGTAACGTCATATTTCGTGCTAGACCACTCGCACACATTTTTAGTCAAGAAAGCCGACTCAAGCTCGAGGTGCATCGATAACAGGCGTAAAGTGATACTCAACTAATAGGGCAAATATGACTTAGAAATATTCTGGATGCTATAAGAGTTGAGTGGTCTCAACACCACTCGACAAATTTAACTTACAATAATCCCGGATTCTACAAAGCGTCGAGTGCGTTGAGTGGTCTCAACACCACTCGACAAATTCTGACTCAGAAATATTCTTGATTGTTAGGCGTTGAGTGAACTCGAAGCCATTCAATGAGGCATCGAGTGCGTTAAGTGGTCTCAATATGACTCAATGCTTTTGACTTAGAAAGTTTGGCACTCAAGAGAGTTGATTGGTCTCAACGCCATTCGACGAGGAGTCGAGTGCGTTGAGTGGTCTCAAATCCACTCAACACTTTTGACTTAGAAAGTTCAGCACTCAACGAGGCATTGAGTGATTTAACTTAGAATATTTCTAAACTCAAAGCATTGAGAGCGTTGAGTGGTCTCAATGCCATTCGACAAGGCATTGAGTGTTTAACTTAGAATTATTCTGGATACTATAGGCGTTGAGTGGACTCGACTGTACAACCTCGGGCTCACAGGAGGGAACCCAGCAGAGAGGGAATTAGAAGAATCCTCAGAAGGAGATAAGGCCCTAGGCGAGAGGGGCCCGACGCAAAGACCACTCGCACTATGCGAGAGGGGCCTAAGGTCGGGTCCACTCGCAATGGGCGAGAGGAGCCCAAAAGCTGGGTCCACTCGCAATAGGCGAGAGGAGCCCAAAAGAGGGTCCACTCGCAATAGGCGAGAGGAGCCAAAACGCGGGTCCATTCGCCTGGCAGGTGGGGGTCAAAGGAAGATTGTCTATACGTCGTCTGAGGGTCTCGCCTGCGAGGTGGCGTTTTCAGCCGCAAGGTGGTCTTCTCGCCAAGCTTCGGGTCGGCAGGAAGAGATAAGGCCGGTTCAGCAATTGGGGGGAACCGGTTCAGTTGGCAAGCGGTTCATCCCTTTTGGCCTTCTTTACTCTTTTACCCTCGGTGGTCTGCTCATAGCCCTTCAGAACAGCGGAGTTCGGCTGTTGGCAGACCCAACCCAGGGTATTCAGGTAATTTCACAGGTGCTTGTTTTGGTTATTTGCAGTTCAAATCCTGAAGCCTATAAATAGACCGGTAAGGTGTCTGAGAAGGGGGTGTGGAACCTTCTTTTTCCTTCTCATTCAGGCACCTAGCTCAGCACTGGCTAGGGAGGGGAAGGATTCTAGTCCTTCCGGGTGAGCGGTGGGACCTCCGAGCTGAAGCTCCCGGTCTGTTCCTTTGGGTGTCTTGTTAGGAGCGTGGTTCAAAGAAAGTAAGCGTGGGTTGCAGCCTTAGATCCGAGCTTTTAGGAGAAACTAGTTCGACTAGTTTCAACATTTTTGGTGCGGTGAGCGTGGATCGCAGCCAGCGTCGAAGAACTTTGGATCATCTCATGGCAGGAGATCTAGGAGGAGGAGATGAGGGCGGAGGAAATGAGGGCGGGTCCTAGAACCCAGGAGGATATGTTGGGAGGGAAGAATTCATGGCGTCCATCAGGGGCATCATGGGGATGTTGCAGCAGATCTCGCAGCGAGGCGAGTGCGTGACCCCTCTACCACAGGGGGCGGGCCTCTCGCCTCCGGAAGGAGCCGTCTCGGCAAGGGTGGGCGAGGATGCGCCAGGAGGGCGGCCCGGAAAGGAGAAGGTGGTGGAAGGAAACGGGCGAGATCTGACAGGAAGGGAGTTGTTCCCCAGCCCGGCGAGCGCCGTCCCGCCAATAGATCTCGTCGCGCGAGTGGAGACGGCGAGACCTCTGGCGAGAGGGTCCCCCTTTTGCGAGCTGGTTCTTTCGGCTCCCGTCCCAGAGGGGTTCCGCGAGCCTGAGATGGTTTATTATGTGGGGAAGGATGATCCCCTCCAACACTTGCAATGGTTCGAAGATGCGGTCTCCATCAGGCCGATGACGGATGCATTCAAGTGCCGCCTTTTCGCGATCACCTTGAAGGACAAGGCCCGGGACTGGTTTCATCAACTCCCAGCAGGATCAATATATGGTTTCGAAGATTTGAGTAGGAGCTTCCAGTTGTGCTTCTCGACCTCGAAGAAGAGGAAGAAAAACCCGGAGTCCATCTTCCTGATCAAGCAGAAGGCAGACGAGTCCTTAGCCCAGTACGTGGATCGCTTCCAAGAAGAAATCCTGGATATTCAGGAGGTACCGGGATTTGCTCTCCAAATGGCCTTTACTGTGGGTCTCAGGGAAGGCTTCTTCAAAATGAGCCTCACTAGGAAGGCTCCCTTATCATTTGAAGGGTTGATGGAGAAGGCAGCCAAGGAGATAGCGATGGAGGCAGCAAACCCGGCTTTTGCCAAGAAACTAGCAAGGCTGACTGAGGTAGAGTCCAGAGAATCAGGAGGAGCGAGGCAACAGGAAGGGAGGAGAAGGGAGGAGCCAAGGGGGCCGGCACAGCAGGAGTTGGGTTGGAGGCAACCGGAAGGCCCAGTTCAAGGGCAATGGAGAGGTCTTCCCCCGGGGGGAAGGAGCTACTATCAGGGGGGAGCAGGAAGGTTGCCACAGCTGGGGTGGAGGCAGGGACCTAGGCCACTCCCACCCCCGCCTCAGCAGGCTATGGCTATAGGCCGGGGAAGAGGAAGAGGAAGAGAGCGAGGAAGAGGGGGAGCCGGAGCAGGGAGGAGAAGGAATCACCAAGAAGGGAGGCAGGAGGGAGAAGTAGCTGTACCATTCTGTGACTTCCATGAGGAGGAAGGTCACGCGACAGCTACATGTCCGGAGTTTCTGGAGCTGAAGGGGAGAAGAGGAGCAGGAGAGCAGCAGCCACCAGCGCGGATAGTAGAGATGACCGGAGTAGGGGAGGAGGATAGATGTGTGGATCGGTCAGATGTGGGGGATAGAGGGGGGATCGGGGTGATTCATGGTGGGGTGGGAATCGAGGCTACCCGAAAGGCCAGCCTTCATACGATGTACCGTCGAGGTGTCGCCTCGACATCGCAAGCTCCGCCCCCGGACGAGAAGATCACCTTCTCCAGGAAGGACTTGCCGGACCACGAAGACCCATTCTGCGATGCGCTGGTGATTCGGACGGCTATCGAGGGTTTCACGGTATCAAGGATCTTGGTGGACAATGGAAGCTCGGTTAATGTCATCTTCAAAAAGGCATTCAATGAGATGAGGGTGGAAGCCAGGAGGGTGTTAGCGGCGGATGGACCGCTGTTCGGATTCTCAGGAGAAAGGAAAGAAGTAGAGGGGGGAGTCGGTCTTCAGGTAACCCTGGGAGGGCTGTCCAGGAACTGCCGCTTTGTGATAGTGGACGCTCCCAGCAGTTACAATGCCATCTTCGGGCGCCCTTTGATTAGTGCCTTTAGGTGTGTACCATCATCTTTTCATCAGTGTTTGAAACTCAATTCAGGAGGGACCCAGATCAGGGTGAGAGGAGATCCGAAGGCGGCCCGGGAATGTTATGTGACGGCAGTAAACGCTATCTCATGGAGGGGGGATGCGGAAGAGTTAGAGAGAAGACTGGAACGGGAGGAACAAGAGGAGAATAGGGTTGAGGAGCTGGGAGGTGGCATTGCGGAGGAGCCAGTAATGGCAGGGGAGTCAAGGGTCGGAAGAGAAGGGGGAGAGGAGAGTAGAGTTGAGGAGTGGGGAGGTGGCATTGCGGAGGAGCCAGTAATGGCAGGGGAGTCAAGGGTCGGAAGAGAAGGGGGAGAGGAGAGTAGAGTTGAGGAGTGGGGAGGTGGCATTGCGGAGGAGCCAGTAATGGCAGGGGAGTCAAGGGTCGGAAGAGAAGGGGGAGAGGAGAGTAGAGTTGAGGAGTGGGGAGGTGGCATTGCGGGGGAGCCAGTAATGGCAGGGGAGTCAAGGGTCGGAAGAGAAGGGGGAGAGGAGAGTAGAGTTGAGGAGTGGGGAGGTGGCATTGCGGAGGAGCCAGTAATGGCAGGGGAGTCAAGGGTCGGAAGAGAAGGGGGAGAGGAGAGTAGAGTTGAGGAGTGGGGAGGTGGCATTGCGGAGGAGCCAGTAATGGCAGGGGAGTTAAGGGTCGGAGGAGAAGGGAAAGAGGAGAGAGGAAGGAAAAGAAAAATAGGAGAGGTGGAAGAGTCAGTACTAGGAGGAGGCCCGGTGCGGATGGAGGATAGGTTCGTAGAGAAAATAGAAATGGCAGTGGAGAGAGAAGAGGGTGGAGAGCAAGAGCTCGGAAACCAGGAGGAGGGGCTGGCAAAGGAAGAGGAGATTCCGAAAGATCAGGAGGAAGAAGAAGAGCCCTCGAGGCTGAAGGCTGCAGTTGAGCTACAGGAGGTGGACATCCTAACAAAAGAAGGAAGGAAAGAAAAGATCAGAATCAGCGGAGAGCTCGGTCTTGAGGACCAGGAGGAGATCCGAAAATGCGTGCAGGAAAACATTGATATCTTTGCGTGGAGCGCGACCGACATGCCAGGGATTGACGCAGACGTGGCATGCCATCGTCTCAACCTGGACCCCAAGGTTCGTCCCATCCAGCAGAAGAAAAGGGCCATCGCTTCCAGGATGGCCAAGCCTATCAGGGAGGAGGTGGAAAAGCTGCTCCGGGCCGGATTCATATCCGCAAACAAGTATCCGGGGTGGGTGAGCAATGTTGTGATGGTAAAGAAGGGGGAAGGGAAGTGGAGAATGTGTATTGACTTCTCTCTTTTGAATAAAGCATGTCCCAAGGATTGTTACCCTCTGCCTCGAATCGACGCGCTGGTTGATTCAGCCGTCGGTTTTTCACTAATGAGTTTTTTAGATGCCTTTTCAGGGTACCATCAAATACGCATGCATCCACCGGACATCAAGGATGTCACCTTTATCACCGAGGATGGATGCTTCAGCTATAACATGATGCCTTTTGGGTTGAAGAATGCGGGGGCGACCTACCAACGGATGATGGATCGGATCTTCCGAGAACAAAAGGGACGGAACCTCGAAGTCTACGTAGACGACTTGATGATCAAGAGCCAAGATCTCAAGTCTCATATTGCGGACCTTGAAGAAACGTTTTCAACTGTAAGGAAGTACAAGATGAGGCTCAATCCGTCAAAGTGCGTATTCGGGGCTAGTAGGGGAAAGTTCTTAGGACATCTCCTCACCCCAGCAGGAGTAGAGCCTAACCCGGATAAGGTAAGAGCTATCCTAGAACTAGAGCCTCCAACGAATACCAAAGAGGTCCAGCGCCTTACCGGCAAGTTGGCGGGGCTCAGCAGATTCCTTTCCAGGGCAGGAGAGAGGTGCTCACCTTTCTTTCGGACATTGAGGGGGGGGGGGGAAGAAATTCGAGTGGACCTCCGAGTGCGAGAGTGCTTTTCTAGCCTTGAAGCAGCAGCTCACCAAGGCGCCGCTACTCCAGGGACCGAGAGAAGGAGAGATTCTATTCTTGTACCTAGGGGTAGGGGCAGGGGCAGTGAGTTCTGTCCTCGTGCGGGAAGAAGGTAAAAAGCAATTCCCGGTTTACTATGTAAGCAGAGTCCTCAAAAAGGCAGAGCTAAAGTACCCTATCCTGGAGAAGCTAGCCTTCGCCCTCGTTATCTCAGCTCGAAAGCTCAGGCCCTATTTTCAGGCCCATTCCATCCAGATCGTGACGGACCACCCTCTCCGCCGTATTTTGGAAGGGGTAGAGCACTCAGGGAGATTAGCTAAATGGTCAATAGAACTCAGTGAGTTTGACCTTTCTTATGTTCCTCGGTTGGCTATCAAGGCGCAAGCTGTAGCAGATTTCTTGGTAGATTACACGGTGGAGGTCAAGGAGGCCGAGACGTCTCCCGTAGTAGCTTGGGAGATGCTTGTAGATGGGGCCTCGGGAAAGAATTCTTTTGGAGGAGGGATAGTTTTGGTAAGTCCTGAGGGAACACGGATCGAACAGGCCCTGAAGGTTCATTTCATCCTCACCAACAATCAAGCGGAGTACGAGGCCATTATAGCAGGGCTAAGGTTGGCTCGTGAGCTCGGTATACAAGATATTAAGGTCTCCATGGATTCTATGATAGTGGCAAGGCATATAAAAGGAGAATTTGAGGTAAGAGAGCCCACCCTCCAGTTGTACTTAACAAAGGTAAAGAGAGTCATTGGGCAGTTCCGCAGTTTCTCAGTTCAACACGTCCCAAGGGAAGAAAATATTCGGGCAGACCTGCTCGCCAAGCACGGTCCTCGGGCCGGAGGAACCATGACAGAGCTCTTTAGGCCCTCCATCGAAGAGGGAGAACTGATGGAAGTAGATCAACAGAGATCCTGGATGGATCCATTTACCACCTACTTGACGACGGGACGTCTGCCCGAGGGAGAGCTCGAGAAGAAGCAAGTCAGGTACAAGTCGGCGTACTACCTGCTAAAAGAGGGGATCTTATACCGTAAGACGTTGTCGGGGCTGTTGGCTCGATGCGTATCCGAGAAGGAGGTTGCGAGGGTGCTGGAAGAAATTCACTCTGGAGAGTGCGGCAGCCATTCCGGGAGTCGGACCTTGGAAGGAAGGGTGTTGAGGCAAGGCTATTTCTGGCCCGCCCTTAGGAAGGATGCCGAGGAATTCGCAAGGAAGTGCAGAAAGTGCCAGGAATTTGCCCCTCTTCAGCTCCTCCCGGCCCAAAGGTTGCGCACGATCACAGCTCCATGGCCCTTCGCCATATGGGGGCTAGATCTGGTGGGTCCATTCCCTCAAGCCAGTGGCCAGAGGAGGTTCCTGCTGGTCATGGTAGACTATTTCTCAAAATGGCTGGAGGTGAAGGCATTGGCGAAGGTGACGTCTCAAGTGGTCAAAAGCTTCGTATGGGGGGAAATCATCTGTAGGCATGGGCTCCCTCTGGCCATTGTCACGGATAACGGACCGCAATTTGCCAGCAGAGAGTTCGTGGATTTCTGTATACGACTAGGTATAGACCTTCGGTTTGCTTCAGTGCATCATCCTCGAAGCAATGGGCAGGTGGAAGCCGCGAATAAGGTCATCGTGAATCTCTTAAAGAAAAAGGTGGAAAACTTGAGGGGAAGTTGGGTGGAGCAGCTCCCCTCCGTCCTCTGGGCCTTAAGGACCACGCCAAGTTCCGCCACGGGGGAGACACCGTTCAAACTTTCCCATGGCTCTGAGGCCGTCTTACCTGTTGAGTTCGAGGTTGAGTCACCTAGAGTAGCTGCGGCAAGGAAGGGAGATGAGAAGTGGCTGGTAGATAATGACGAAGAGCAAAGGCTCTCCCTCGACTTGGTGGAGGAGCTTAGAGAGCTGGCATCTATCCGACAGGAGGAGGTCAAGCGCCGGATGTCAAGATATTTTGATAAGCACGTCAGAGTCAAGCAGTTTGAGAAGGGAGACTTGGTCCTCAAGAAAGTGGATGCAGCAGGGAGAGGGGCTTCGGTAGGGAAGCTCAACCCCAACTGGGAAGGTCCTTTTATTGTAAAAGAGGTCTTGAAATCAGGAGGGTATCACCTCCAAGATGTAGACGGGACACCCCTAGATCGCGCCCGAAGCGGCGATGACCTAAAGCGTTTCTATCCTTAACCTTTATTCATGTTCATTATCTATACTGAATGAGATGTGGTTTCCTTGGTTTTTCTCCCTCACTTTTCAATGTTAACCAATCTGGCAAGGCCTTCTGGTACCGCCATACAGTTTCAAATAGCTATCTCCTCAAAGCAGGAAGATTTTATTTTGGAAAGGAGACCCCGAGAAGACCCGCTGTCCAGGCTACCATCGAGCTGGCAGGTCTGTAGGCTCACTCGGCGGTTGGAGTTGGTTTTGGAGAGGAGACCCCGAGAAGACCCGCTGTCCAGGCTACCATCGAGCTGGCAGGTCTGTAGGCTCACTCGGTGGTTGGAGTTGGTTTTGGAGAGGAGACCCCGAGAAGACCCGCTGCCCAGGCTACCATCGAGCTGGCAGGTCTGTAGGCTCACTCGGTGGTTGGAGTTGGTTTTGGAGAGGAGACCCCGAGAAGACCCGCTGCCCAGGCTACCATCGAGCTGGCAGGTCTGTAGGCTCACTCGGTGGTTGGAGTTGGTTTTGGAGAGGAGACCCCGAGAAGACCCGCTGTCCAGGCTACCAGCGAGCTGGCAGGTCTGTAGGCTCACTCGGTGGTTGGAGTTGGTTTTGGAGAGGAGACCCCGAGAAGACCCGCTGCCCAGGCTACCATCGAGCTGGCAGGTCTGTAGGCTCACTCGGTGGTTGGAGTTGGTTTTGGAGAGGAGACCCCGAGAAGACCCGCTGCCCAGGCTACCATCGAGCTGGCAGGTCTGTAGGCTCACTCGGTGTTTGGAGTTGGTTTTGGAGAGGAGACCCCGAGAAGACCCGCTGTCCAGGCTACCATCGAGCTGGCAGGTCTGTAGGCTCACTCGGTGGTTAGAGTTGGTTTTGGAGAGGAGACCCCGAGAAGACCCGCTGCCCAGGCTACCATCGAGCTGGCAGGTCTGTAGGCTCACTCGGTGGTTGGAGTTGGTTTTGGAGAGGAGACCCCGAGAAGACCCGCTGCCCAGGCTACCATCGAGCTGGCAGGTCTGTAGGCTCACTCGGTGGTTGGAGTTGGTTTTGGAGAGGAGACCCCGAGAAGACCCACTGCCCAGGCTACCATCGAGCTGGCAGGTCTGTAGGCTCACTCGGTGGTTGGAGTTGGTTTTGGAGAGGAGACCCCGAGAAGACTCGCTGCCCAGGCTACCATCGAGCTGGCAGGTCTGTAGGCTCACTCGGTGGTTGGAGTTGGTTTTGGAGAGGAGACCCCGAGAAGACCCGCTGCCCAGGCTACCATCGAGCTGGCAGGTCTGTAGGCTCACTCGGTGGTTGGAGTTGGTTTTGGAGAGGAGACCCCGAGAAGACCCGCTGCCCAGGCTACCATCGAGCTGGCAGGTCTGTAGGCTCACTCGGTGGTTGGAGTTGGTTTTGGAGAGGAGACCCCGAGAAGACCCGCTGTCCAGGCTACCATCGAGCTGGCAGGTCTGTAGGCTCACTCGGTGGTTGGAGTTGGTTTTGGAGAGGAGACCCCGAGAAGACCCGCTGCCCAGGCTACCATCGAGCTGGCAGGTCTGTAGGCTCACTCGGTGGTTGGAGTTAGTTTTGGAGAGGAGACCCCGAGAAGACCCGCTGCCCAGGCTACCATCGAGCTGGCAGGTCTGTAGGCTCACTCGGTGTTTGGAGTTGGTTTTGGAGAGGAGACCCCGAGAAGACCCGCTGTCCAGGCTACCATCGAGCTGGCAGGTCTGTAGGCTCACTCGGTGGTTGGAGTTGGTTTTGGAGAGGAGACCCCGAGAAGACCTGCTGCCCAGGCTACCATCGAGCTGGCAGGTCTGTAGGCTCACTCGGTGGTTGGAGTTGGTTTTGGAGAGGAGACCCCGAGAAGACCCGCTGCCCAGGCTACCATCGAGCTGGCAGGTCTGTAGGCTCACTCGGTGGTTGGAGTTGGTTTTGGAGAGGAGACCCCGAGAAGACTCGCTGCCCAGGCTACCATCGAGCTGGCAGGTCTGTAGGTTCACTTGGTGGTTGGAGTTGGTTTTGGAGAGGAGACCCCGAGAAGACCCGCTGTCCAGGCTACCATCGAGCTGGCAGGTCTGTAGGCTCACTCGGTAGTTGGAGTTGGTTTTGGAGAGGAGACCCCGAGAAGACCCGCTGCCCAGGCTACCATCGAGCTGGCAGGTCTGTAGGCTCACTCGGTGGTTGGAGTTGGTTTTGGAGAGGAGGCCCCCGAGAAGACCCGCTGCCCGGGCTATCATCGAGCTGACAGGTCGGTAGGCTCACTCGGAGGTTAGGTAAAGGGGCAGCATATGGATAGGAGTTTCATAATTTGATCAAAAGCAAGATCCTTGTCCCAAAGAAAGAAGAGGAGGAAGGAGTCGGTCCCTCAAGATCCTCTCGCGCCAAGGGGCAAGGCGAGTGGAAGGGTACATGGCTATTCGCACCTAGGGTAAGGGGTCTGCTCTTCGGCCAAAGGGCGAGAAGAGGAGTACCTTCGTCTCGCAAACGAAACCAAGCATAATAACGATTCGAGGCCCACTCGCGCCTGGGGTGTCCAGAGATAAGGCGAGAGGGAGTGATACGTCCCTGCGCGAGAGCACTGAGGGCCCGCCCACTCGCGCCACAAGTAAAGCTAGCCCCTCCATCGGTAGGCGAGGCAAGTCGTGATCTCGTTCCGCAAAGTGAAGAGAGGGTAGGCATACAGGAGAGATGAAAAGAAGGGCCTTAAAAATAAAATATATATGTCATCCACAAAAGAGGCTGTAATACAAAAATGCCTCAGCAACAAGTATCCAAAAGAGAAAAAGGGGGGGGGGGAGAAGAGGAGTATACAAAAAACACTGTAAAATAAATCCTCTATTCTTCCGCGCTGGAGGACGGGCCGTCTTCCTCCTCGCCATAAATATCTGGTACCAGGTCGCGGGCAGTGACCTCCTCGCAGCCTTCCCTGATAACTTCCATCTCCTTCATCATCTTCACGATTAGTTCAGCGGTCCGGATGTTGGCGTCTTTGCAGAGTCCCATGACCTCGGCATGAGAATAATGAGAGGTAGGAGGTTGGGGAATCACCACGCGAGAAGGCGAGAGAGCAGCCTCCTGAAGCCGAGTGATCTCGGACTCCATGCTTTTAACCTCCCCTTCCAGAGTAGCTATGCGCGAGTGCATCCTGTCGGCCGTCTCGGCATCCTGCGAGAGGTTTATTCATTAGGGGAAGTTGAAGGTGAACAAAGAAAGGGAAGGAATTGAGAATGGGGAAACTCACCACACCACCCCGAGCTTTGGCGAGAAGGTTTTCGGCCACGACCAACCGTTTCTCAAGATCCGTGGACTTCTCGCGCTCGGCCGCCAGGCTCGCCTCTGAATCCCTCCAGCTCTTATTATTGTAAATCAGACGGCGTGAGACCTGGTGCGATAGCTCTAGCGAGCGCAGCTGGGATTGCGCGGCCCTCAGGATCAAATCCCGCGAGGGAGGCTCAGCGGCAGGTTCTCGCTCTGCTCCACCGTAAAGGCCGAAGCCCAGAGAAAACGCGTGAGCCGTAGGTTGGTCTCGCTCTATCCAGGGAGGAAGGAGGGTAGAGATAGAGACCCGATTCGCCTCCTTGTCCCATATCAGGGTTGGCTCACCGGCAGCATCCGGGACCGCTGGGCCCATATTGAAGTTCAGATGAGTGGAGGGAGCCGGGCGGCTGGAAGAGCCCACCTCGCGAGCAGGAGATTTAGAGGGGAGGTTGTCAGCAAGAGAATCAGGTTGACCCATCCCGCCAATCGGCGAGACGGTCCGCTGACCAAGAAGCCGAGAAGGGGATTGGGGAGATTGGGAACCCAAAGAGATGGGGGATAAGGATCCCGACACATCTACCATCTCGGCAGGAACTTGCTTCGCCTTTCCAGAGGGAAGAGGCGTTCCTTTCTTGACCTTTGCTTTCTTTGAAGGACTCTGGCGAGACGAGGCGGAGCCTTCTGCAGGCCTTTTCTTCAGGGAGAGGGGTAGATTTTCTCTCGCTGCCTCAGCTGCCATCGTGGCGAGGGCGACATCTTTGGAAGGTTTGATGCTGCTTATGTAAGGCGGGCGAACGGGAACATTTCTTTCTCCTGGAAACGGCGAGACGATGCGTTTACAAAAACTATTTGTTTAGACCTAGACGAAAATAAAGGGCCCCAGCATTTACCTTCGCCTGGAAGCACAGGAAGGAGGGAGTCGAGGCCCCGCCTCAGGAACTGCACCTCGAAGTTCTTGCCGATAAAGAAGTCACAGAGAAGCTTGTCCGTGCCACTAACCTGGGGAGTGGTATAGAACACCTCGGCTGGCGACACGGGCGCCAGCGGAATGCCACCCATGTTGCCGCGAATAAAGACGAAGCGAGTAAGCCAGTGATGATTCTTGTTAGGCGTCTCGCAGACCTTGAGACCCAGCCCCATGAAATAGGAAACGTCGTCGGCATTGGCGTGGTAGACAAAAAGCTTGCGGAAGGAGTTTAGGCTGAACTCGATTCGCTCCCGGCGCATGTAGCAGGCGAAGGCAACGAGTAGCGAGATAGCGTTTGGGTTCAGCTGCGCAGGAACAGTCCCGAAGTACTTGAGAACCTGTTTCACTTCTGGCCAGAGGGGCAACCTCAACCCCGCTTCAAAATGCGGGACGGGGAAGGCGAGTTCACCGGGATAAAAAGTGTTGATTGACTCACCCACCTTTGGAGGGCGTGACTCAAAACCTTCCGGCAAGAAATCGCGAGTAAAGGCGTTGTAGTCCTCCTCGGAAATCCGGCCGGGAGGAAAATCATGGTCACCAAACCGCCTCCCGCATCGGCTTCGCCCCTCGCCTTCTTCAGCCTTCCTTTTCCCCATTCTGCGCAGAGAGAACGAAAAGGAGGATGCGAGGAGAACAGGCGAGACGAGACACCAGCAGGATCAGTTCGCGAGAGAAGGGAGAGAGAGGTGAGGTTTAGGGCGCCGAGACAAATTGAGAGCATGATCCGGGCCCCAGGGATAGGGGGGTATTTATAGCCCGTTGGGTAAAGAGAAAAATACGAAGAGGTGAAAAAAATATATATAGTGTAAAGGAAGGGGAAGAGTCGGCCGTCCTTCTCTCTCTCCTAGTCTCGATGGGTGTAACCTAACGTAAGTCCCAGGCCGGGGACGAGACAGTATCATTAGAATACAATAAAAACAAAAAGAAAAAGTAATGATTTAAGCGTAGATGTGACGCGCGAGTCACAATGTAGAAAAGCACGGTACTAGAGGTAAAAGTTATCAAAGGAACTAATAAAAGATGTTATTAAGCAGATCCATTCAGTAGACCCAAAGAGTTCGGGCGGTAGCCGCGAGAGGAAACGTTATTACAAAACGAAGAGCGGTACAAAGAAAATAAAGGCGTAGGGCGGCGCGAGGGATTCAATCCTTATGCCACCGCCAGCGCCCCCCACCGCGAGACCTCGCGCAGGGAGGATGGTGGGGGAGGTGAAAAGCACGAGCCGCGTCTACGCCACGGCGCGCGAGACGGAGTTGTTGATCGACCTCGTTCAGAATCGCCTGGGGATCGGTCTCGTCTATCTCAATGTCAGCATCAACTTCAGAGGTCAAGCGGGCAACCTCCACCTCCAACCAATCGATCTGCCGGTCGGCCGTTTGCTTGTCTTTCTCCAACTCTTGAATCATGATCGTGTGTTTTCGGAACATCTCGGCCACCCTGCGCTTCATCGCCAGCGGATCCATAGGGTCGCCAAGGTAATCTTCTATCTCGTCCATGGGGGGAGGAGGCGAAGAGACCGCTCGCCTCAGGCGCTCCTCAGCAGGCGAGTCTTCGGCAGATGAGTCTACTCACACATCTGCAAAGGCAAAAATAGAAGGAAAGACATGATAAAAGGTGGGCGGCCAGAGATGCTAGAACCAAGGGTAGGAGATTCCTAACCAGAGTGGCGAGAGGTCCCAGCGACATGGGAAGGCTCACCATTCTTCCCACCAAGAGCAGAAGGAGGAGTAGAAGGAGGAGGCGAGACAGGGTTTAGATGAGGGCTGGCGAGACGAGTTTGTGTGCTACCAGACTGACCGAGGGGTGCGTGACTTTTCTGAAAACCAACAGCGAAAGAAGCAATGAAAGATAGATAATGAACAGGTGAGGTATACAAGGACTTTACCTCTTTTTCTTGGGGAAGCGATGGTGTAGGAGGGATGCGTCTCTCCGGGGGATCCGGTAAGAGTCCTCCCGACGGGGGAACCAGATCGGTTGTTCTCGCCTTCTTCGGGCGAGAAGAAGAGGGCGGTGGTGAGGAAAAAGTGCAAGCGGGAATTAGGTTCAAGGCAGCCGCACTCGCCTTATTCCGCTGGCGCACCAACGCGATACGATCGCGAAAGCTTTTGCTAAGAGACATGGCAGCAGGGTGGATGTAGCTGCAACAAAGAAAGGAGGCCTGTTGCACTTGGGGAGGATCCCAATATTTATAGACTCATGGGGGGGGGGGGAATCTCACCCGAAAAAGATTCCGCTTTAAAGTCGCTGAGGTGACGTGAGACTCGGTTGGACTTTTCTTTTCGGGCTTAGACAACCCCGAAAAGAGCGGGGATTGTGTACAACCTCGGGCTCACAGGAGGGAACCCAGCAGAGAGGGAATTAGAAGAATCCTCAGAAGGAGATAAGGCCCTAGGCGAGAGGGGCCCGACGCAAAGACCACTCGCACTAAGCGAGAGGGGCCTAAGGTCGGGTCCACTCGCAATGGGCGAGAGGAGCCCAAAAGCTGGGTCCACTCGCAATAGGCGAGAGGAGCCCAAAAGAGGGTCCACTCGCAATAGGCGAGAGGAGCCAAAATGCGGGTCCATTCGCCTGGCAGGTGGGGGTCAAAGGAAGATTGTCTATACGTCGTCTGAGGGTCTCGCCTGCGAGGTGGCGTTTTCAGCCGCAAGGTGGTCTTCTCGCCAAGCTTCGGGTCGGCAGGAAGAGATAAGGCCGGTTCAGCAATTGGGGGGGAACCGGTTCAGTTGGCAAGCGGTTCATCCCTTTTGGCCTTCTTTACTCTTTTACCCTCGGTGGTCTGCTCATAGCCCTTCAGAACAGCGGAGTTCGGCTGTTGGCAGACCCAACCCAGGGTATTCAGGTAATTTCACAGGTGCTTGTTTTGGTTATTTGCAGTTCAAATCCTGAAGCCTATAAATAGACCGGTAAGGTGTCTGAGAAGGGGGTGTGGAACCTTCTTTTTCCTTCTCATTCAGGCACCTAGCTCAGCACTGGCTAGGGAGGGGAAGGATTCTAGTCCTTCCGGGTGAGCGGTGGGACCTCCGAGCTGAAGCTCCCGGTCTGTTCCTTTGGGTGTCTTGTTAGGAGCGTGGTTCAAAGAAAGTAAGCGTGGGTTGCAGCCTTAGATCCGAGCTTTTAGGAGAAACTAGTTCGACTAGTTTCAACATCGACGCCACTCGACGAAGCGTCGAGTGTGTTGAGTAAACTCGATGCCGTTCGACGAACTGTCCTGAATACTTGATGATTTTGACTGGACCTTATAGGCGTCGAGTGATCACGACGAATATCAATGATTCGTCGAGTGTGCATGGTATACATGATGATTTTGACTTAGAACATTTTCAGCAGACTGTGTAGCAGGTTGATGTGGACGGGCTGAACCGGTTTTTTGGGAAATGCGCCAATTGAATTATTAGGACCCGGTCTTTTTGACAAGACTTAATTTAAATAATAATGGGCGGTCCATAAATAGGGTGACACGTGGCAGGCGGGTTACCCTAATTCTTCCTATAAAAGGAGACTTACGGAAAACCCTAGCCATCACTTCACTTCTTACCGAGCAGTTACTTACCGAACCCGACGAGATAAAGAAGGTCGCTGGTGTCAGATTTTGCTGGAGAAGAGACTGTTCCTTTCCGTGAAGAACAACGCCAATGAGAAGAAGATGCCGTCAAGGAGAGTAACGAGATCCATAACCAGAAATGAGGTGAGCTTCCTACCCTCTCCTTTAGTGCTAGATCTATAGTTATTATCTAGTAGAGATGTTGACTCAAAAGAGTTTGACTTGCGAGATGAAGATCTCCTAGGAAGAGACCATGCTAGGACCTTGTCCTAGGGATTTGATGTCTTCAACCTCTACTATCATCTTTGTGAAGATGATGGACTTGGTTTCGTGAAGAGGAATGGTCTATTGAGGGTGAATAAGGGAGGAGGAAAATCTGTGAGTGGGTTTGAACAAATAACTAAAGGAAGAAGATGAATCGATGTCGTTCATCTTGCTTTAAGATGCGTGAAGAAATCTATTTTCCGTGCGCAGCAAACTTCAAAGCCATTTTCGAGTATGATACGACAAGATCTGGGTTTTTGACTAAACTCAAAAGTCGTAGCCCTTGAAAATACCTTTCCAATGTGTGGTTACACATTTTCATACGAGTCCTGTAGCCTCAAGAATGTCCAATCAAAGTTGTTGTACAGTCATGACTTAAGTACAAGTTGTTCTCGGGTTTGTGTAGAACCGGGTTTGGTTTTGGTAGAGAGATCGTAGCAAAATAATGTTGAGGTTTTGGTAAACTTATTCTATATGTAATCGTGATAAACATATGGTTTGGTGAAACATGATTGTACAAACGGTTTGAAGGAGTTTGATAAACAAATGGTTTGGATAAGTTAGTGAACAAATGAATTGATATGTTTGGTTGTACAAATGATATTCTTATGAAATCTGATAGAGATGTGCATGATTATAATCAGGAGAATGAAATGGGTTTTGAAAAGGTGTGATGTCCGACAACTGAATACATAACCCATAGCTATGTTATCATGCTTTATGTGTATGTGAAGTATCATTATATTGTTGTGGTTTTCATATGGTGTTACACTTGTTGTGAATGCTTGATCATGTTAAAAGGAATTGGATGTGGTTAATGCATGGTCATGTGATTTGATGATTAATGGAATGTGTTTATTAGCCCACTGCTTAGAGTTATGTCTCCCTACGGGTAGCAGTGTGGGATTGGTGTGCTGTATAAGGTGGCTTGCCACCTGTGTAAATGATGAAACCTTACGTGGGATGCAAATGTGGAAGGGTTGAAGTGCGTGTGTATTTGCCGCACTGGAATGATCTGTTGATAAGGGACTCGGTGTGGAGCCCTTGCGTGTTGTTGAGCACGGGATTTGAATAAAAAAAGGACTCAGTGGAGACCTTAAATGTGAAATTGCATGTGGTGTGAGCTGGCACGCGGTGTCATAATCCTGGGTTAAGGATAGTGTGGCAGGTCTACGGGCTTGCTAGTCATCACATCGGAGGGAGTTGACAGATAGAATTGGATAGTTGGGCCTTAGTCCTCGGTACTTACTTCCTGAGGCACCCTCTGTTCCAATGGATGGTTTGGCTGTGTTATTTGGTGACACAATCACAAAGACCCTCTCCGTGCTATGATATAGGCCAGTTTGGGTTGTGTTCTTGGTATACATCTACCCAAAACCCCTTTGAGTCGTAGTACGCATATGAGCTCTGATGTTGTGTTCTTAGCGTTGAGGCGTACAAAGGACTAGGATTGGTAGTGTGGATGCCCGCCTAGTAGTGGAAAGCTCGTTCTACTATCACCGTCTGGCCACGACAGATGATTCTTGAAGGGTTAGCTACCTACTCGAAAAGTGGGAACTACAAGTCTGTGTCGACATAGTAGTGTGCGTGTGTGTGAGCATAGGTGAGTCATCACATTGCATTCATGTCATTGCATTGCACTGCATAAGATCCTTATCATATAAGTTTATATGGACACTCTTATATGATGAGTTACTTTACTATTAAGCCGATCTTTAACTTATATGTCTGTACGAGCATTCATATAAGTTGAGTTACTTTCCTGTTATAGGATCATACTTGTATATTACTATTAATAGTATAACTGTTAGTGTAGATTGATATACTCACTTGTTTTATATGTTGGATACTCTGATATTGATTAGTCTTATACCACCTGCTTGTACTACTGCTTATATATATATATATATATATATATATATATATATATTATACCCTTTTCCTTTCTCCGCCCAGTGCCTAAGAGTTGTCGGGGGAGCGGATGTTATAGCCACTTAGTATTTATGACTAACAGTTGCTATGTCTTTCTTTTTAGGAGGAAATCCCGCAAATAGAGAAACAGCAGGTTGCGCAGGAGGGCTTCCAAGCCAGGGTGACATGGCCTGACGTGACGATACCATCGTTGTCTTCGATTACGAATTTGAGTTTTGAGAGACTTTTATTGTAGCCCTTGGGCAAAGTTTTTTATGTACTCTGATATTATAGAAGCCTATTGATGCTTCTTATTATTGATGTACTTGTGGACTTTATACTTATGTGGATTTTGACTTCTGTTTGTTCTTTATGTTGGGTTGGCATGAATGATATTGGTTTTAGTCGGGAGGATAGGCGCCTTGTAGTATCGGTCAACCTGTGTGTTGGCATTACCGCAAGGCAAATGTTCTGGGCATAAGACTCCCCTTGGCTGTGTTTTCTGTTCTGGGTGGGAGGGGGGTCTTACAAATGGTATCAACTTGCAACGATCCTCAACTAAAGAATTCATTGAACAATGGTTCCACCACCGTTTGATTGGTCAGTTTGCGGACAAACTGACATAGCGGAAGTAGTGGTGTGCCCGTGTGTAATTCATAAGAAGTATGTCCAGTTGTTACCCTACGTTTAGCAAAACTGACCTTAGGTTTTTACCTTTATGTGTAGATTCCGGAGCGTGTAGAGCTAGTAGCGGGCACTCCCGCCCCTACCCAGTTCCAGCAGTCCGAGTTAGGACAGATACTTAAGAAGATCTTAGACTCCTTCAGGTCTAAACAGGCCCCTGTGCAACAACAATCCCCAGGCTCCAACTGGTTGAGCACCTTTCAAGCCCTTTCCCCGCCTGCTTATCTTGGGACAGAGTCGACTATTCGTACAAAAGAGTGGCTCGACACTGTGAAAGAATTAATGGTTGGAATCAGATGTCCAACCAATATGGTTGTGACCTTGGCGGTGTTAGTCTTGGAATTGCATGCGAAGAGGTGGTGGAAGTCCCTCATGGGTTCAACTTTCCAAGGTCGTGTGTACATGAAGATTAGTTAGGATGAGTTTTCTGGAGCCTTCCTTAAGCATTTCATTCCCTCGACCGCTCGAGACGAACTTTAAGAAAAATTCCTACAGTTGAAGCAAGGATCTAAGTCCATGACAGAATATCAAAGCGAGTTTCAACACTTCGCTAGGTTTGCTGACGCCTACGAGTTGGATGACCGTAGTTATGCAAAGCGGCTCTACAAAGGCTTGCAAGATCCTCTAAGGGAAGCCCTTTTGTTTATAGCAGACTCGAGTTTGGCAGAGATCATCGATATGGTAAAAAGACTGGAGGCGGATCACTTGGGAAGTATTAAGAGACCAGTTGTGGGCATAATGGAAGCAGGCCCTAGTTATAAAAGGAGGCAGGACAACAAAGGAAGAGGAAACAATAGAGGCGAAGGTCGCTTCCGCCAAAATTTTATAATGGAGCGTCCGGCCCCTCAGCCAGCACTACCTCCACCGCAACAACTATACTTGCAGTCTAGGGAGCAACACAAGCGAGTTTGCTTCCAGTGCAATCAGCTGGGCCACTTCCGACGCTTTTGCCCACAACTAGCTGGAGATACTCCCCCTGCTCTTCCACCGGCAGCCCCATGAGGGCGAGGACATGTGCGTGGTCGAGGACAAGGACCACAAGGAAGGAATCCGTGACCTGCTCGAGACTAGATGTTCGTGTTGGATATGGCGCAGGAGCGGAATCCTCAAGATGTGATTACAGGTATGTTGTGATTTGGTTAATATGTTATAAGTATTTCTCTTCAATTTCCTACGATATGCTAGGAGGCTAGCTTTAAGTCTTTATAATTGTTACATAGGCATCGTAATGGTTAATGGGAAACCAGGTCATACACTATTTTATACCGGTGCCAGTCACTCGTTCATTTCGGCAGAACTTGTTAAAGACATAGAAGGAGTGCAACACTTCACCGGTACCACTCGGAGAGTACACCTTCCGGATGGCTCTGAGATGACCTTGTCCGCCAAGTGTGACTTGGAAGTATGTATTGAAGGAAAGATCTTTGAAACCCCTGCAACGGTATTGAGAATACCAGAATTCAATCTTATTATGGGCATGTCGTGGTTGGATTGGCACCACGCCAAGATCAATTGTGCAGCAAAGCAAATCACCTTGAGGCATAGAGACTCGGAGGTCATCTTCCAAGGTATCAAATTTGCACCCCGTATGATATTGTCTTCGATTCAGGCCCTTTAGGCCCATATGGGAGGGGACGAAGTATATATGATATGTTTTGAATTAAAAGAGATGGCATCAAGCGTGAAAGATATGCGAGTAGTGTGGGACTTCCCTAAGATATTTCCTGAGAAGTTTCCAGAATTACCTCCACATAGAGAGGTGGACTTTAGAATTAAATTAGTACCAGCTACAAAACCCGTCTCTTGGACCCCTTACCGAATGGCTCCAAAGGAACTCGCCGAGTTTAGAGTTCAGTTACAAGAGTTGGTATAATCAGGGCTTGTTCGCCCCAGTTCATCACCATCGGGAGCCTCTGTTCTATTTGTCAAGAAGAAGGATAGAACATTAAGATTGTGCATAGACTATTGGGATCTCAACCGACTGACGGTGCAGAACACCTATCCCCTACCCCGAATTGATGAGTTATTCGAACAGCTGGTAAGAGCGCATTGGTTTTACAAACTGGATCTACGCTCAGGGTATTACCAGTTATGGATACAAGAGGAAGATATCTCGAAGACAGCGTTTAGCTCGAGGTATGGTTTGTACGATTTCACGGTGATGTCGTTTAGACTCAAAAATGCCCCTTATGCGTTCATGAGTTTGATGAACCAGGTATTCGAGCCATACTTAGATGTCTTCATCATCATCTTCATCGATGATATTTTGGTCTATTCGAAGATATAAGAAGAGCATACAGAGCACTTGACCTTAGTTTTGAAGAAGCTAAAAGAGCATGCCCTATTTGCCAAGTTCAGCAAATGCAAATTTTGGCTCCGAGAAGTTGCCTTCTTGGGAAATGTGATTAGTGGAGCTGAACTAGCCGTAGACCCGGCTAAGGTGCGTGTCATGAAGGAGTGGTCGCCTTTGAAGTCAGCAGTCGATGTACGGAGCTTCCTTAGACTTGCTGGGTATTATCGCAAGTTTGTGAAAGGATACTCGAAGATAGCCCTTCCCCTCACTGCTTTGACGAAGAAAGGTGTTCTATATGAGTGGACACCCCAGTATGAGGCTACATTTCAAGAGATGAAAGATAGACTTACCACTGCACCTATCCTAGCTCTTCCATCAGGGAAAGAGGGATTTCAAGTTTACACTGATGCCTCCTATCAAGGGATGGGGGCAGTGTTGATGCATCACGGGCATGTGATTGCTTACGCTTAAAGGAAATTGAAGAAGCATGAGGCTAATTACCCAGTGCATGATTTAGAGTTGGGAGTAGTGGTGTTCACCTTAAAGGTTTGGAGGCATTATTTATATGACGTTCACTACGAGATCTTTTTGGATCATAAAAATTTGAAGTATGTCCACACTTAGAAGGAGCTGAACTTGAGGTAGTGGCAGTGGTTAGAGTTTTTGTGTGATTATGAATTTACATTAAACTATCACCCCGTGAAAGCAAACTCCGTAACAGATGCTTTGAGCAGAAAAGTACCAGAGTCGAGCCATGAGTCTCGAATGATGAGTATGAAATTAGCTCGAGTGCTCGAGGAGATGGAGATCACATTGGTGTGTAAGGATGAATCCGAGACATATACTGAATATCTAGCTGTCACGAGCATAGTTTGTGACATTCGAGATCGAATTCTGGCAGAGCAAGGGAAGGATGCTACTCTGGCCCTAGTGATTAAAGCTATTGAGGATGAATCTACTGAAGAGTATACAATGAAGGACAACCTCGTTCATTTATGTGGCAGGCTCTACATTCCCAAGGGCGGTGAAATCTTGGAAGACATCTTGAGAGAGGCACATTGTTCCAAGTATTCGGTGCATCCCGGGATTTCCAAGATGTATAGTGACCTACGAAAGACCATGTTCTGGCCGAGAATAAAGAGTGTTGTTAAGTACTATGTTACACATTGTGAGGCTTGCAAGAAGGTGAAGGTGGAGTGCAAGAGCCCTGGAGGTTTATTACAGTCATTGCCCATCTCCGAGTGGAAGTTCGAGGATATCTACATGGATTTTGTTCATGGCTTGCCTTACTCGCTCTCTATAAACGATTCAGTTTGGGTAATTGTGGATCGCTTGATGAAGGTTGTCATATTCATACCAATGAAGAAGGAGTCACATGTTGATGTTTTAGTGCATCTCTTTGTGGAGCAATTTGTACGGTACCATGGGGTGCCTAAGATGATAGTCTCCGACCGCGATGGGCGCTTTACCTCCTAGGAGTGGAAGGCAGTTCAAGCATACTTGGGTTCTCGTCTTACTTTTAACACAGCTTTTCATCCTCAGACGGATGGTTAGTCTGAGAGGACCATCAGAACTATGGAAGATCTGTTGAGATTGTGTGTATTGGATAGAGGAGAGCCATAGGAAATGCTCTTGCCACTAGTGGAATTTTCGTACAACAACAATTATAAAGCTAGCATCGGGATGGAACCCCATGAAGCACTTTATAGGAGGAGGTGTAGAACTCCATTGTCATGGGTGTAGGATGAGGATCCAAAGGTTTTGGGAATCGAATATATTGATGATATCGATGGTACTATTAGATTGATACAGGATCGCATGCTTGAGGCTCAAAGTCGGCCGGTAAAATACCATAATAAGAAACATCAAATGGTAGAATTTCAAGTGGGTGACAAAGTATTATTGAAGATCAGGCCGATGCTAGGAGTGTCATGAGTGTGTGGTGTGAAGAAGCTCAGCCTGAGATATGTGGGGCCCTATGCTATATTAGAAAGAATTGGCCATGTGGCCTATCGGCTGAAGCTACCACTAGAACTGGAAAATTTGCACGACGTCTTCCATGTGTCATCTCTTCGAAAGGCACTATTATGGCCCGATAAAAATGTTTACACCACAGATGAAGTAGTGTCAATAGATAGATCTGTTCAACTAGAGCCGGTGTGGATAGTGGACGCCGAGATGAGGAGCTTGCGGCAGAAAAGCGTTCCTTTGGTGAAAGTCCTGTGTTCTAACCATGAAAAAGAGGAATACACTTGGGAGCCAGTATACTTGATGCAGAAGCGCTACCTAGAGTTGTTTCCCCAAGGTACATTTAAGAGCATATTACATTTTCATGCTTTATCTCCCCCACAGCCTCAGCCTGATTTCGGGGACAAAATCTTTAATTTTGTTTATAGGATTTGTAACATCACATTTCGTGCTAGACCCCTCACGCGCATTTTGAGTCAAGAAAGCTGACTCAAACTCGGGGTGCACCTACAACAGGCGTCGAGTGATACTCGACTAATAGGGCAAATATGACTTAGAAATATTCTTGATGCTATAAGCGTTGAGTGGTCTCAACACCACTCGACGAATTTAACTTAGAATAATCCTGGATTCGATAAAACGTCAAGTGCGTTGAGTGGTCTCAACGCCACTCGACGAATTCTGACTCAGAAATATTCTGGATGTTGAGGCGTTGAGTGAACTCGACACAATTCGAAGAGGCGTCGAGTGCGTTGAGTGGTCTCAATGCCACTCAATGCTTTTGACTTAGAAAGTTCGGCACTCAACGAGGCATTGAGTGGTCTCAACGCCACTTAACGCTTTTGACTTAAAATATTTCAAGACTCAAAGCGTCGAGTGCGTCGAGTAATCTAAACTCCATTCGATGAGTCGTCGAGTGGTTGAGTGGTCTCAATGTCACTCAACACTTTTGACTTAGAAAGTTCAGCACTCAACGAGGCGTTGAGTGATTTAACTTAAAATATTTTTGGACTCAAAGCATCAAGAGCGTTGAGTGGTCTCAATGCCATTCGATGAGGCATTGAGTCTTTAACTTAGAATTATTCTGGAGAATATAGGCATTCAGTGGACTCAACGCCACTCGATGAAGCGTCGAGTGCTTTGAGTAAACTCGATGCCATTCGACGAACTTTCCTGTGTACTCGACGATTTTAACTGGACCTTATAGGCATCGAGTGATCACGACGAATCTCGACGATTCATCGAGTGTGCATGGTATATATGACGATTTTGACTTAGAACATTTTCGACATATTGTGTTGCGGGTTCATGTGGACAGGCTGAAACGGGTTTTTGGGAAATGCTCCAATTGACTTATTAGGACCCGGCCTTTTCGACAAGACTTAATTTAAATAATAATGGGCGGTCTAGTAACAGGGTCACACGTGGCATGCAGGTTGCCCTAATTCTTCCTATAAAAGGAGACTTACGGAAAACCCTAGTCGTCACTTCACTTCTTGTCGAGCAGTTACTTGACGAACCAGACGAGAAAAAAGAAGGTTGCCGGTGTCGGATTTTATTGGAGGAGAGACTGTTCCTTTCCGTGAAGAACAACGCTAATGAGAAGAAGATGCCGCCAAGGAGAGTGACGAGATTCATGGACAAAAATGAGGTGAGCTTCCTACCCTCTCCCTTGGTGTTAGATCTATAGTTATTATCTAGTAGAGATGTCGACTCAAAAGAGTTTGACTTGCGAGATGAAGATCTCATAGGAAGAGACCATACTAGGACCTTGTCCTAGGGATTGGATGTCTTCAACCTCTCCTCTCTTCTTTGTGAAGATGATGGACTTGATTTCATGAAGAGGAATGGTCTATTGAGGGTGAATAAGGGAGGAGGAAAATCTGCGAGTGGTTTTGAACAAATAACTAAAGGAAGAAGATGAACCGATGTCGTTCATCTTGCTTTAAGATGCGTGCAAAAATCTATTTTCTATACGCAACGAAAGTCAAGGCCATGTTCGAGTACGATACATCCAGATCTAGGTTTTTAACTAAACACAAAAGTCATAGCCCTTGGAAAGACCTTTCTAATGGATGTTTACACATTTTCATACGAGTCATGTAGCCTCAGGAATGTCTAGTAGAAGTTGATGTACAATCATGACTTAAGTACATGTTGTTCTCGGGTTTGTGTAGAACCGGGTTTGGTTTTGGTAGAGAGATCGTAGCAAAATAATGTTGAGGATTTGGTAAACTTAGTCTATACGTAATCATGATAAACATATGGTTTGGTGAAACATGATTGTACAAACGGTTTGAAGGAGTTTGATAAACAAATGGTTTGGGTATGTTAGTGAACAAATGAATTGATACGTTTGGTTATACAAATGATATTCTTGTGAAATCCGATAGGGATGTGCATGATTATAATCAAGAGAATGAAATGGGTTTTGGAAAGAAGGTATGATGGCCGATAACTGAATACATAACCCATAGCTATGTTATCATTCTTGATGTGTACGTGAAGTATCATTATATTGTTGTGCTTTTCATATGGTGTTACACTTGTTGTGAATGCTTGATCATGTGGAAAAGAATTGGATGTGGTTAATGCATGGCCATGTGATTTGATGATTAATGGAATGTGTTTAGTAGTCCACTGCTTAGAGTTGTGTCTCCCTAAGGGTAGCAGTGTGGGATTGGTGTGCTGTATAAGGTTGCTTGCCACCTATGTAAATGATGAACCCTTACGTGGGATGGACATGTGGAAGGGTTGAAGTGCATGCATGTTTATCGTACTGGAATGATGTGTTGATAAGGACTTAGTGTGGAGCCCTTGCGGGCTGTTGAGCACGAGATATGAATAATAAAAAGGGACTCAGTGTGGAGCCCTTAAATGTGTAAATGCATGTGGTGTGAGTTGACACGCGATGTCATAATCCTGGGTTAAGGATAGTGTGGCAGGTCTACGGGCTCACCAGTCGTCACACCGAAGGGAGTTGACAGATAGACTTGGATGGTTGGGCCTTGGTCCACGGTGCTTACTTCCCAAGGCACCCTCCGTTCCAATGGATGGTTTGGCTGTGTTCTTTGGTGACACACTCACAAAGACCCTCTCCGTGCCACGATATAGGCCAGTTTTGCTGTGTTCTTGGTGCACATCTACACATGACCCCTTTGAGCCATAGTACGCATGTGAGATCCGTTATTGTGTTATTTGCGTTGAGGAATACAAAGGACTTGGCTTGGTAGTGTGGATGCTTGCCTAGTAGTAGAAAGCCTGTTCCACTATCACCGTCTGGCCACGACGGATGATGCCTGATGGGTTAGCTATCTGCTCAAAAAGTGGGAACTACAAGTCTATGTCAACATAGCAGTGCGTGTGTGTATGAGCATGGGTGAGACATCACATTGTATTCATGTCATTGCATTGCACCGCATAATATCCTTATCATATAAGTTTGTGTGGGCACTCTTATATGATGAGTTACTTTACTGTTAAGCTGATCCTTAACTTATGTGTCTGTATGGGCATTCATATAAGTTGAGTTACTTTCCTATTATAGGATCATATTTGTATACTGTTGTTGATAGTAGAATTGTTAGTGTAGATTGATGTACTCACTTGTTTTACATGTTGGATACTCTGATATTAATTAGTCTTATACCACCGGCTTGTACTACTGCTTACATATATATTTATATATTGTACCCTTTTCTTTTCTCTGCCCGGTGCCTAAGAGTCGTCGGGGGAGCGGATGTGATGGCCACTTAGTCTTTATGACTAACAGTTGCTACGTCTTCCTTTTTAAGAGGAAACCTCGCAGATAGAGCATCAGTAGGTTGCGCAGGAGGGCAACCAGGCCAGGGTGACAGGGCCTGATGTGACGATACCATCACTGCCTTCGGTTATGGATGTGAGTTTTGAGAGACTTTTTTTGTATCCCTTTGGCAAAGTTTTTATGTACTCTGATATTATAGAAGCCTATTGATGCTTTTTATTAATGATGTACTTTTGGACTTTATACTCATGTGTATTTTGACTTCTATTTGTTCTTTATATTGGGTTGGCATATATAATATTGGTTTTAGCTGGAGGGATAGGCTTCTTGTAGTATCGGTCAACCAGTGTGTTGACGTTACTGCAAGACGGCTGTTCTGGGCATAAGACTCCACTCAGCCGTATTTTGTGTTCTAGGAGTGGGGTCTTACAATTTGCCTCTCCCACTCCCCCAAACAACCCCTCCATCAGCTTTAAAAGCTTCCAAGCGATCAAAATGAATGGTTACATCATTGGTTTAGGTGGAGAACAGAGAATTCAGACCAGAGATATGGTTGGATGGTCGGGAATTGGCACTGGAATAGCTCCAGGAAGAGTCAAACCTAGTCGTTGGCTCATCGGGGATGATGACCAATAGCTGTTAGATTGGTTTGATCTGATATTTGCAGGCCAGATTTTTGATAAATGCAATTAATTTCATTTCTGTCACACTATAACAGTCATTTGTTTTAAATATTAAAAATAGCTAGAGGATTTATTTGTAAAAGTGACCAACATAGAAACTTAGTCCTTGGTGTCTAGTTTAACACAATTTAAATCAACCCTTTTGGACCATTAGATTTCCCTCAGCACACTTTTTTGTGCAAGGTGTCCAAAGGCTAACCTGAAATTGAAATGAGTGACCCCAGTGATCCACTCAGTCAAATGGCCTAAAATTTGGACCATAGGTTGGCCTGACCATGACCCATAACATATCCAAAAATCAAAAAATTTTGGAGATGATTTTTCTATAGTTTTTGTAACAATTTAATCATTCATATATGTGACTTTAATAGGGCCTATCGACCTCAAATTTTCCCAAAACTCTGGTGGATGACCAGAGAGGGATATTATAAGGCCAAGAAAAAGAAACATATCAACCCAATTGGAGTTGATTTGGTGGGATAACTTAGTGAACAAAGTTGGCCACCTAGGGATAATATGCCTGGTTTTCAAGAGTGCACTGGTAACAGACATCGAGTGCGTCGACTAGACTCGACGAAGCATTGAGTGCATTGACTGGTGGGTAGGCGTCGAGTGATACTCGACGCATAGAAGAATTTGACTTTGAATAATCCTGGAATTAGGAAGCATCGAGTGCATTGACTGGACTCGATGAGGTATTGAGTGATCTCGACGCCATTCGACGAGGCATCGAGTGATACTCGATGCATGCGATGCTTGAACTTAGAAAAATACTGGACTCGGTAGGTATTGAGTGATCTCGATGCCATTTGACGAGGCGTCCAGTGATACTCGATGCATGCGACACTTGAACTTAAAAAAATACTGGACTCGGTAGGCGTTGAGTGATCTTGAAGCTTTTTGACGAGGCGTCGAGTGATACTCGACGCATGTAACACTTGAACTTAATTAGAAAAAATACTGGACTCGGTAGGCGCTGAGTGATCTCAACGCTTTCGATGAAGCATCGATTGGTACTCGACAATATGATGCCTTGACTGGACTCGATGAAGCATTTAGTGATCTCAATGCTATTCGACGAGGCATCGAGTGATACTCGACGAATATGATGCCTTCACTTAGAAGATCTTGGATGGCTCCTTTGGACCGGTCTTTTCAACATGAATTATTTAATGTGATGATGGACGGTCCAATGAGGAAGCGACACATGGTGAAGTAACATAACCCTAATACCTTATTGTAAAAAGAAATGATAAAAAAACACCTAGAATAATTTAATTAGAATTTTTACGAATATTTCTCCCCCTCAATAATTGGTTAATTAAAATATGCACATTCCTATCAAATGCAGATACATGTCATAACAGTATTGAATGGTTATGAAACTTGGGTGAAGTGTCTATAATGATGTTATATATATCTGCAATTTTTTATCATAATTTTTGAATGACGAATTTTTGTACCTTCTTTGTAATTCTAGAAATTGATGATTAATGAAATAATTTGCTTCAGGACTAACTGAGTACTAGAAAATTATGAAACTTGGCAAGTAAATGTTTTAGACCACAGTAGTGCCTTGTTAATTTTATTGTAATTTTTGGAAGTAATTAAATAGAGATTCCTTCACAAGGTGCCCTAAGTGAATTTTTATTCATTAATTTATTTATGTGGCAAAAAGAAGTTAGAAGATTATCAAATTTGGGCGGTGACACTTTATGGCCATTATTGATATATGATAATTTTATTATAATTATTGGATGATAAAATCTTGTAGTCCCTTTGTTAATTACCATTTTGATTTAAAAAGTTTATATTTTGGTTTATGATAGAAATCACTTATGGAAAATTATGAAACTCATACCTTGTTATTATTTAGTCATTAAGAGGCTGTGAAAATTTTGGCGTGATCATTGCATGTCAAAATCTTAGCCTTCATGGACAAAGTCTTAGGATTCATGATTTAAGGAAAATTATTTAAAGGCTGGTTTAATTAGGAAAAATACCAAATTCTGGATTTGGGCTCAACATGTCATGGTAGTCCCTTAGAAATAATCCTAAGGTTGTTGACAATTTAATTGGAGTATTCACTTTCATACACTTAAGCTAGTTCATTTGGTCTGCATTCATCAAAATGAAGTATTCAGGGTAAGATTGTAGACCTCACATGAGTGGAAATATAGTGGGTGCACCTAGTTGGGTGGAGTCCTGATGAGGTCACCCTTAGGGAAAATTTTAGGAAGGCTACATACCGAGGAGATGGAGTTGTACTCGGGGCCGACGAAGTACCATCTTCGCCCTGAGAGTAATAATTCACTTAGGCTTAGCTAAGAGTAATAGGTACACAACCCCATATTCAATGAGTGGACCCCATAAGATCAGCGAGTGGGGTAGTTTGGCCAGCATTTGCCGAAGGACTAAAGAGGGGCATTCGCGCAGCATAAGGAGGAATGGTTTGGCCCTTCAGCGAGTGCAATCCTCACCCAGCACTCGCCTAAGGATCTCGCGCATTGGAGCGCGTGCGGGACTAGCTCTCGCCAAGCTAGCCGAGTGGCCGCCCTAGCAGGCACTCGCCCTTCAGAGATCTTCAATGCGGTGAGTGCGTTGTGATCTCGATACTCCCCCCCCCATTTAGCCGAGTGGTGCTCTCATGGATCACTCGCCCAGCAGGGCCCAGAGGCAAATTACCTATATATCATCAGAAGTCTGCATTTAGCCATTCAGAACAGCGGAGTCATGCTGTTGGCAGACCAAGCTGGACTGCACATAGTTGTTTTGAACAACGAATGTTGGATTTTGGCAGAACATTAGAAAATTATAAATAGACCTAAGGGGGTACCTCAGAAGGCATGCTTATTGGTTCCCCAATCCTTGTGCTTTCTGAGGTATCCGTAGCCCGACATTTGGCTAGGGAGGGGAAGCGCTCTAAGATCTTCCGGGTGTGTAGTGGAACATCCACGTCGATCCCTTGGGTTTGTCCCCAGTTCTTCTTCCTAAGTCTTTTGGCTCGTAGGAGAGAAGTAAGTGTGCGATCACCCCTTCCCCAAGGGTGAACTCTACCAAGACCGAGTTTTTGGTTTCAACAATAGGAGTAAAGGGGGTTTGGTAATAAGAGCAACCCATAAAAGTAAGTGCCTTGAGAAAGGGAGCTTTGGGATTCAGCCCATCGTAGTTCCTAGTGACCTCGAGATCCCTTCACCAGTCATGCCCTGGGCAGTCCAAGGTTAACCCTAAACTGTAAGAATAAGCAGACTAAAAGAGTAACCAATAATAAATCACCGTCAAATACACTCGTCCCATCATTTCAGGAGGATAGTTGGTTTAGATTCATAAGCATTGGACTCTGTGTCTTATAGAATTGATGGCTTAGAGTGGTGGGATGATGGCTTTATAATATGCGTGAATGTGCACTAAGTGGTGGGTCCTCGTTATTGGACGGTCATTCACACCGATGTCGAAATGTTGACTCATCAAGTGTAAGTGTTTACTTAGCCCATTAAAGACTGGTGGATTGGCCAACACTAGTACAAGAGACTCCGTAGCACCTAAATGTGGATATACCGAGTAGTACGCAAGGTCTAGGCTGTGTAGTGTGAATACCGACCTAGGAGTGGGGAGGCTCAACCCACTGCCTCTGTATGCCACTGTGGGAGGTAGCTGAGAGTTTAGCTAACTCCAAATGGGTGAACTAAAGGTCGGTGCGCATAGAGTCGGTTGTGTGCATTGCACTTGTGTGGAACTCATCATTTAGCATTCATAGCATTACATGTCTTACATTACTTGCATAACACCCTTACCCCTAACTTATAAATTATTATGATATCTTTTATACGTTATGCCTTGCAAAATGACCCCTTGACGTATAAGTCTGTATGGGCATTCTTATAAGCTAAGGTTATTTTCTCTTTGATGATAGATAGATGCTCTACCTTTACTTTAATTTGTTGTTTCTATTATACTTCTACTTTTACTTGTTGTTCATATACTTGTCATTACTGTGATAGATACTTCTAATATATGATAGTTAGGGCCACTGTCACCTACTCTTTCTACTCTCCACTTTCAGTTCCTTTCCTTTCATACTCCCCCCGCAAAGTGCCTAGGTGTCACGGGAGGGGGGGGAGGGGAAACAAGACTTAGTTTAATCTAATAGTCTGATGGGCATAACACCAGGAACACTCGCACCAGGGGAACCAACACATCTAGGAGGAGGTGGACTAGCATAGTCCAGGTATGGAGGCATCAACAACAGTCATGGGATCAGTGAGTGACTAGTAGCTTTACTTCTGTGAGCGTCATGTAGTGAGGATCATATGTACTAGGCAGGAGCCCCCTTTTATCTTTCTTATCAGAATTATTGTTTCATGTTGAATAGTCTTTGAGTTTATGTGGACTTTCTTATGTTGCATTGTGATTGAGTATTGGGTTAATATCTATACTTCTTTACTTCTTATCTTCTATGATACATTGTTGAGTATTTGCCAGCAGAATCAGCGATTTGTGGTGGCGTTCCTCTTGTAATAGGTGACACCACAATGCAACGATTCTGGGCATAAGACCCAGTGCAAAAAAGGCATCTTACAACTGGTATCAGAGGCGAAACCTCGACCTAAAGAAAAGAAGTCAATAAGCCCTAGGACACCTCCGCTCGAGTTTAGTTTGAGGACAAACTAAGCAGAGGAAGCTATGGTGTGCCAAAAAGGGAATCACAAGCAACAGTCCACTCTTAACTAGATTTTAGTCAACCAACTTATTAGAAAATTCTTCCTTTTGAAACTTATAACAAACCCTGACCTTTGAATAGGGAACGCCTCTAGTTCAGAATGTTGTTCCACCCTCACCAGTTCCCACTCCATTCCAGCAATCGGAGATGGGACAGACACTGACTGCTATCTTGGAGGCTTTTAAGGCACAACAGGCTACAACTTCTCAACCAAATCCTGGGGAAAACTGGCTAAGCGTCTTTCGAGGCCTCTCCCCTCCATCATATCTGGGGACGGAGTCAGCTGTATGGATAGAGGAATGACTGGAAATCATTCACGAGATGTTGGTCGGGATATGATGCCCGGCTGATATGGTTGTATCTTTAGCTATTTCATGTTTGGAGTCCCACGCAAAGAGGTGGTGGAAGTCCCTTCTAAACGCCACTTATGCAGGGTTTGAGGGCACGAATGTCACTTCAGATGAGTTCAAGACATCATTCTTGGAGCATTTTGTGTCGCAGTCTGCGAGAGATGAGCTAGAGGACAGATTCCTTCAGTTAAGGCAGGGCAGCAGGTTAGTTTTGGAGTACTATCGGGAGTTTACTCACTTGGCTCGCTTTGCGGATTCAGACCAACTGGATTATGTTGGCTACACGAAGAGGTTCTACAAGATCCTTCGGGACGACTTGAGACAAGCGCTCCTTTTTTATTTTCGATGGTAGCCTAGCCCGGATCCTGGAGATGGCAAATAAGTTGGAGGCGGACCAGCTCACGGTTTGAGGCAGGGGAAAAAGATCGGCAGACGACACGATTATTGGTGGCAGGAGGGAACAACAGGGGGATCGGAGAAATGAGAATCAACCTCGCCCGAAGCATAGACAGGAGCAGAGGGATCTAGAAGTATTGAACCCTCAGCCATTACAGATACGGGAGATGCCAAGGCTAGAGGATGGGGGCACCTCCCCATCCAGTGTGCTACCACTACCACCAGCCTGGACATATTCGGATTAACTACCCCAGAAGACAGGCACCACTACCAACACCTCAGGCTGCTCCACCTGCTTAGCAGCTCAAGGGACGGGAACATGGTCAAGGACGTGGATTCTAAGGCGGTGACCGTAGGCCGGATAGAGATCAGATGTATGCTTTGGATCTTGCTCAACCCCGGGACTCAGATAGGGTTATAGCAGGTAACCTTGCAATTTAATTTCCTATCCTTCTTTTCCCCTAAATAATAGAACTGGTATTAAACTGGTAGAACTAAGGAAGAAAACTATACTACTAGCCACCTAAGATTATTTAACAAATTTAGGAATAGTAACCATATGTGGTAAGCCGGCCCATACCTTATTCGATACGAGAACATCTCATACCTTCGTCGCGGAGGATTTTGTCAAGTACTTGGACCAGGTCCAACATTTTACGGGAGTCACCAGGAGGGTGTGTATTCCCAATGGGACGGAGATCTTATCTATTACAAAATGCCTTCTAGAGATGACAATCGATGACCTAACATTCAAGGCTCTGGCGATGATTTTGAAGATGTCGGACTTTGATCTTGTCTTGGGAATGACATGGCTTACCTGGAACCATGTACAAATTAATTGCCCAACAAGGAAGCTCGTGCTGAGATAAGGCGACACCTACGCGACCTTCGAAGGTACTACCCTAACCTCACACTGTTTGCTTTCTTCTACCCAGACCATCAAGGCCCACCTGTAGGGAGACGAGGTTTGCTAGGTGTGGTTCGAGATGATCGAGGAAGAGACTTCTATCTCCAATATTCCAGTGGTACGAGATTTTACTAATGTCTTCCCAGAGAAGCTGTCAGGACTGCCACTACACTATGAGAAGGATTTTCGGATCCAGCTAGTGTCGGGAGCTAAGCTACTATCTAGGGCTCCATATCGGATGGCCCCAAAAGAGCTAGTGGAATTTTGGAGCTAGCTGCAGGAGTTGGTTGAAGTTAGATTTGACAGACAAAGATCCTCACCATGGGGAGCCCCAACATGGTTTTTAAAGAAGAAGGATGCCACTCTCAGATTATGCATAGACTATAGAGGACTGAACAGTCTGACGGTACGAAACACGTACCCTTTATCGAGAATAGACGAGCTTTTTGACCAGCTATAGGGATCCCACTGGTTCTCGATGCTAGGTTTGAGGTCGGGATATTATCAGCTCCGGATCTAGGAAGTGGACATCCCAAAGACTACATTCAGTAGCTGGTATGGACTTTATGAGTTCATGGTAATGCCATTTGGCCTCACGAATGCACCTTCTACATTTATGAGTTTCATGAACCAAGTATTCACGGCCTACCTCGATGTCTTTGTCATCGTATTTATAAACGACATCCTCATATACTCAAGGACAGAGGAGGATCAAGCACGACATTTGGCATTGAATATGGAAAACTCTAGGAGCACAACCTATATGCGAAGTTCAGTAAATGCTAGTTCTAGTTGAAGGAGGTGGCCTTCCTAGGTCACATTATCAGTGGAGCAGGGTTAGCAGTGGATCCAACAAAGATCCAAGTAGTGTAAGATTGGCCACCACTAAAGATGACATCTAACATACGGAGTTTCCTAGGACTCGTCAGGTAATACCAAAAGTTCGTAGAGGGATTTTCCCAGATTTCCCTCCCTCTTAAATCACTGATGAAGAAGGATACGTTGTTTGTGTGGATGCCATAGTGTGAGTTTTCCTTCCAGGAGCTGAAGGGTCGGCTTACCTCGGCTCCTATCCTTGCCCTTCCCTCTAGAAAGGAAGGATTCCAAGTCTACACTGACGTATCCTACCAGGGAAAGGGTGCCATCCTGATGCAGCACGGACACATGATACCCTATAATTCCCGCCAGCTGAAGAAGCATGAAAAAAATTACCTTGTGCATGATGTGGAGATGAGAGCGGTAATCTTTGCGTTGAAGATCTGACGGCATTACCTCTATGGAGTTCATTGTAATATCTTCTCTGACCACAAAAATCTCAAGTATGTGGACACGCATAAGGAGTTAAACATACGACAGAGACGATGAGTGGAGTTTCTTTCCAATTATCACTACACGATGCACCACCACCAAGGGAAGGAGAATGTAGTAGCGTATGCTTATAGCAGGAGAGCTACCATAATAGGAGAAGAACCCCCACCCCAGATGATGGCCATGGTGCTGGTCCGAATGTTGGAGGATATGCAGATAACCTTGGTGTCCAAGGGAAACCCCAGACGATATGAGGAGTACTTAGCATCGATGAGCATTACTAGTGACATACAGGATCGGATCAGAGACGGGCAGAGGCAGGACGCTAAGCTAAAGCCAATATTCAAGGCTTTGGAGGATGACATGGCTGGGGATTATGCATTGAAGGATGGCCTAGTATGCTTCAGAGGCAGAGTATATATACCAGTAGGAGGTCAAATATGAGAGGATATTTTGACCGAAGCACACACTAGTAGGTACTCAGTGCACCTGGGGATCACGAAGATGACAGCTGATCTGAAGAAGACCATGTACTAGCCAGGTATGAAGAAGGAGATCATGTTGGGTACATTGGAAAATGTGTACCTGATTTGGAGAAGCCTCACTTAGCTCAATGAAATACATCAAGGTGTATTTGATGTTATTTTGAGTTTATATGTGCAGGTTAAGAATGTGCTAGAATGCAGGAAAAATATTCTAAGTCCATGTGTCGACACCTGAGGAAGCTGTGTCGACACTTCAGTAAGATTGTGTCGACACTTGGAAATAGCTGTGTCGATACTTCAGAGAATTTGTGTCGACACCGGGAGTCAGTGTCGACACATAGAAGATTATAGTCGACATCGGCTGTGTCGAGACCGGGAGGCAGTGTCGACACACAGAGGCAGAGTCGACAACAACTGTGTCGACACCTGGAGGTAGTGTCGACACACACTATGTTCTGAGTCTACAACAACTGTGTCGACACACGGGACTTGTGTCGACACACAGCTGAGTCTAGACCAAGTTGATTGCTGATGAATGGTGAAGTGTTTGTGTCGACACAAATAATCAGTGTCGACACATTCTCAAGTTGAGAATCAAGAAGCTCTGTCGACATCAAGACAGATATGTCGACA
Organism: Platanthera zijinensis; assembly: GCA_039513925.1. Taxonomy (NCBI): domain Eukaryota; kingdom Viridiplantae; phylum Streptophyta; class Magnoliopsida; order Asparagales; family Orchidaceae; genus Platanthera; species Platanthera zijinensis. Next base: position 111,401,331 of record CM077091.1, read on the forward strand.
CCACCAAAGTCTGCGTCGACACTTAAGTCACTTGTGTCGACACATATTGACAGATGGTCTCGACACTTTATGGCAGACAGACTCCACGCGAACTGTTTGAAGACTTGACAGTTGTGGGTTATGACAGGTTTACTGAAGCTGTCAGACTTGTCAGAAGTTAGTTATAAACTGGATCAGCCGATTACCAAGGATGAAGTATATAAATAGATGGATTCAGAAGAAGAAAAATAACAATATACATAGAGAATAAGAATTGTCACCACTAATCTCTGATCAAGAAAGTACAAGTAAAAAAGAAGAAGATCTTCGTGAGAAGATCTAAGAAGACGATCTGAAGTATTTTTCTATTCAGATTCTGTCTAAGTGGAATTCAATCAAGAATTCAGAAGTATCTTCAAGAGATTTGGATAGAGAGAGATCCAGCTATTTGAAGACAAGGAGGAGACATTCACAGGTCTCTCAAGAAGCAGATACTAAACCAATCTGTCAAGAAGATTCAGATGTATTTCTGAAGTCTAAGAAGGAAGCTGCCAGTCAGTTTTATTCAAAGGAAATCAACCCAACTAAGTTCAGATTCAAGAAGCTTTGAAGAAAGCTAAGATCAAGTTGATTTCAGCCATCAGCCTCTTCAAGAAGCTGATCAAGAGAGTTCTTATCCCTTCTCTCTCAACAGGGGTAAGAGATTACAAAACTCCTTATCAAATTCTGTAGGATCTATTCATAGATCTGAGTTGTAAGCCTATTTTATAAAGGCTGGGTGTAGGAGATTTATTCTCTGAGGTAGGGTTGTTTATTCCTGAGTTGTAGGAGAAGGTATTCTCTGAGTTGTAGGCCTTGAGGCAAGGATGAGGTAGGGCTTGTTAGCCTGAGTTGTAGGAGAAGGTTTTCTCTGAGTTGTAGGCCTTATGGCAAGGCTGAGGTAGGGCTTGTTAGCCTGAGTTGTAGGAATCCTTTTGGATTCTGAGCTGTAGGATCTGAGGATCTGAGTTAAAGGAAGAAGTTAGGCCGACTCTAGCAGACTGCTAGATAGGTGAAGGGGGAAAATGGATGTACCCAGACCTTGGGGAACCACTATAAATCTGTGTGCAATCTGTGATGTGTGTATGCTTGTGATTGTTGTGCTGTGTTAGCTTAGATATATCTGATTTATTCAAAGAACTGTAGTTATATTCTGCCTTAAGTTAAATCAAGGAAAAGTACCTATTCACCCCCCCCTCTAGGTGTTTAGGTAGTCTTGAAAGTAAAACTATAAAGTGGTATCAGAGGGAGGTTACTCAAAGAAAGACTTTACAGTCTGAGTTAGATCCCTAAGGCAGAATCAAGAATCAAGAAAATGGGTTCTGGAGAGAATCACAAGGAATTAGGGTCAATGAAATTACCCATCTGCAGGAAAGAGATTTTTGGAATCTGAAAAGAAAGAGTTAGATTGTTTATGGAGGTCTCTGACCCAAGGATATACATCACAGTAAAAGAAGGTCCATATATCCCAATGAATGTGTCTGCTCTAGATGAAAATCAGAGAACTCCCAAAGATTTTTCAGAAATGATTAAGGATTAGATTATATTGGCAACTATGGATAAGAGAGCTCAGAATATCATAGTGAGTGTCATAGATGATTTTACTTTCCAAAATCTGATTCACTGCAAAACCTCCAAGGAAATGTGGGTCACTTTGATTGTCTACATGGAGGGTTTGAAGAAGTTGACAAGACAGAAAGTCTATGCTCAATCAAGAATATGAGAGTTTCAGAAAAGGGAAGTCTGATAGCATATCTGAATGCTACAAGAAATTCTACAGGATAGTGAATGAACTGATGTCCTATGGAAGGGTCTTCAGTACTTATGAGCTGAATGACAAATTCCTAAGATCCTTGACAAAGGATTGGGATTCCAAGATTTGTGCCATTAGAGAAATGGCCAAACTAGCTGACATTTCTCCTCCAACCTTATTTGAAAAGTTGCTATCATATGAAATGCAACTAATGGCTAGGAAGGAGGAAGAAAGAAATACAAAAGGAGAGCATAAAGAAAATTCAGTGGCCTTCAAGGTTGAAGCCACTAGAAAGAGCAGGAGGATGTCTCCATCACCTCCTAAGGAAGTTGCTGAAGTTATCTCAGAAAATTCAGATAATCAGAACTCAGATAGCAGTGATTCAGATGTAGATTTTGCTGCTTTTACAAGGCAGTTTCAGAGGTTCTTGAAGAAGAAGCAGTGGAAGTCAACGCCCTCCACATCACAGCCAGTTGATGACTATTATCAAAAGAGAAAATCATCAAGAAAGGAAAGGAGCAGGTCTAAGCCCAGTAAAGCTACAACATCAAAAATTGATTGCTATTGCTGCAATAGGTCAGGACATCTGGTGGCTGAGTGTCCAGAAAAGAGGAAGGAGTCAGCAGACAGAAAGAAGACTCAACATGTAACATACCATTTTCAAATAGACCCCCACTTAGGAGTGACTTGAACATACCTAGGTCATAACAAGGCCTAGGTTGAATCTAGGAGGTCAAGTGACCAAACTAGCTAGTTGAGACTCACTTGAGCTGCAAATAGTAAAATCTTAAAACCCTGATTTTGGTGGCCTAGTGGGTTCAATCTGACTCCAAGGCATTCCTAGACCTAATATGAGATCAATGGGTCACCAAGGACCCATTGGATGCAAACCTAGTAGCTAAGTTGACCCAAGTCAACTTAAGCCCTAGTTAGGCCAAAGTAACCCTACCTTGGGTCAACTCACCCTCATTATGCCAAGTCTACCCTACCCAACCATACCTAGGCCTTAGGGGAGGTCAATGGGTCCCTAGGGGTCTATTGATGTTGACTCTGAAGGTCAAATTGACCAAGTCAACCCTAAACCCAAATCAAGTCAAACCTAGCTCAATTGGGTTAACTCAAGCTCAAGCCCCCTCATGTAGACTCATGGGGTTTTATTAGGAGTTATTATGGATGCCTATAGCCTAAACCCTAGGCTAGCCAACATGTTGACTAGGAGAGAGAAAGAAGTGAGAAATAGGCTAAATATAGGAGAGAGAAAGTGAGAATAAGGGGTATTTTCATGGTAGAATGGTGAGCCCCCCTCTCATATGACATTTAAGGATTTAATATTCACTTGGGCTGCCTTTAAGCTTTTTAGGAGGAGGAATTCGTGAGGGTGACTAGGAGAGAGAAAAAAAATGAGTTTTTGGTTATATAGAGGAGAGAGAAAAGGTGGTGGAGAAGTGAAAGGGTGTTTTGAAGAGGGAGGAGGCATGAATTTGGCCAAGGAGGGGCCCACAGCCACCTAATGGTTGGCACCTCTTCCCCCAACCCTTTCCCGGCCACCAAGAGGTGGTTTCACCCCTCCTCACCTCTAACCACCCCCCCCCCCCCACATGAAGAGGTGTTTTGCCTCTTGGAGAAAACCGCCCCTCTCCCCCTCTCCTCTTTATATACTCACTTAGGAGAGAGGGGAGACCATTTTCGAAATCAGAGAAGGAGGAGAGAACCCTTGCTGGAGCCACCAAGGAGAGAAATGCCGCCACCGCCGCCACCATGGCATTCCGCCGTTCAACCCGCATTCGTGCCCGAACTCAGGTCCTCCCTCACTCCCTTTTTCTCATGCATAGATCTTAGACATGTTAGGAGTAAGCCCGGGCTCAAATGAGCCGGTCGAGTGGAGTACAAACCTAGAAAAACACCATTTTTAATGGAGTTTTGGTGGGCTCGGGTAGGGCGGCGCCGCCACCTCCGGCCGCCCTAGCCGCCGACAAGGTTAGCCCCCACCACCGGGAACATGTAGGAGTTGTTTCCCGGTGGTGGCGCCGCCCCTGGTGGCCGGGAAAAGACCCGTAAGATTCACTTCTCACGGTTCTGGTTCAGGCCATTTGGAGAAGACGAAGTACAACTGCCCTCGGATTGCTTTAAGATGCGTGCGAGACTTAAATACACGAATTACAGCTTTTATTAATTCTTTTTCTGTATTTTAATAAAACAGTTTCACTGTAAATTAAATTTAGGCCCCTTATGGACACCTACTGAAAAAGTTCATAACATGAAAGTTGTAGGTATTTTAAATACCTACAATTTGATATGCAGTGGTGAAAAATTGGATGAGGGGTCTGCCCTGTAGAGCCTTTTTAGTAAGGGTATGTCCTACAACTAGGGCAGATTTCTTCTAAAAATTATTTAGGCCCTTTATGGGCATGTTCATCAAAAATGATCAACATAAATGTTTTAGGAATTTTATTATCTATAGTTTGATATGTAATGGAAAATTTTAGGACAAGTCTACTGATTTTTAGGGTCATTTTTCTAGGGTAGGTCCTATACGTAGGGCAGATTTTCAAATAATTCCCCACACCTAACCCTTGTTCCAAATTCTTTAAATTTTGGAAAAGAGATTAATGTAATCTAATACTAGCTCCTGTAAAATTTGGAGACCATTTGGGATAGTGTAGCTTAGGGTTTTGCCCTAACCCTAGAAAAGCTAGGGAAAGATAATTAAAGGGTCAAATGACCTCCATACCCTCCCAAATTTTGGTGAGGTGTCCTGGTATAGGTATCTAGGTCTGGTTCAAATTTCAACTCATTTGGTTGAGTTTTGAATAGGAATTCACTAAACCCTAGTTTGGACCTAGGGAAGGGAAATTTAGGGAAAAGGTACTTTTGACACTTGAGAGATCATCTCACCTCAACAAAGGTTGAGATTTTGACCATTGGTTTGAAATGATCCTAAGAACCCCTTGGGGAAAATAGGGTGGATTAGGGTGAGTTTACCCTAGGGCCCAGGTTCAAACCCTAAATGAGGATTTTGGGGGCTTGTGAAGGACATGGGGGCAAATGCCCTTGTATGACCTTGAGATTTGGTGGAGAGGTTGTTAATGGGTATTTAACCCTCTGGTTGAAATATTAGAGAATTTAGAGGTTGGTAGGTACCTCAAAACCTAAACCCTAGTTTTAGGGTAGAAGGGCTTTTAGGTCAAAACAGTAACTTAAATTCATTTAAAAGCTATGAAACTTGGGTAGAGTGTTTCTAGGGTAATTAGGACCCTTGGATGTTTTTACTAGAATTTTTGGATAATTATTTCTAATACTTCACTTATGAATGTGGGTATAGCCCTATTTTGATATTTTATTTATTAAAGATTTTTAAGTCAAATAAGACCCCATAAAACTCTGGAATTAGATGTTGTTGGCCAGCAAGAATTCTCCTGAATTTTTATTTTAATTTTATATTGAAGAAATCTAGTAGTTCTTTCACAAGTGTTATAAAAGGGCTTTATGGTTTTAAAATATATTATGGCTTAAATACTTTCTGGAAAATTATGAAATTTGATAAATAGGATCCTTAAACCAATATTTACTAGTGGCAATTTATTCAAGATTTTTGGAGTTATGATTATGGTACTTGATTCACAAGCATGTTAGATTAAGAATTTAGTAAATGATTTATTATAAATTAATTTCCAGTAGGAAAATTATGAAACTTATCTAGTGCTGTTTTCATGGTGTTATTAGTACCCTGTAATTGATTCAAATTATTTGAATGAAGATTTGATGTAGTTTATTCATTAGTCATGAAAGAAATGAATTATTGATAAAACATGATTAGGCCCCTTAGACCTTAGAGAAAAAATGTCAAACCTTGGATATATCCTTTTTAGATATAACAGAATTTATTCTGAATTTATTATGATTTTTACATAGCTAAAAAGTCTACCTCATGTTCAAATTGGTAGACCTTGGATTTGTAGGAAAATTAATTAATTATTAGATTAATTGAGAAAATGGTTATAATCTGGAATTGATTCATTTATGACATGATAGGACCCCAGTAAATAACTTAGGTCATTCGGATGAAGACACAAAGGACATCCTATCAAGGTCATCGTATAGTGTAGGCTGGTCTGCATGTAGTGTTTTCGTAAAAGATCGCATTTGGAGCCGACTTAGGGCAATGTTGGAGTTTCTCAATGAGCTAATTGGGATGGATTTAGATAGGTTGTCATGGAAGGTTCTAAGGAGTGACTAGAGGTGAGTAGTTGTGGTAGAAGGTGCGTGGGACCGACAAAAGATCGTCGTCCCCATAGGAGTGAAGAGTCAAATTCACCCTAGGTTTAGTTTGATGCAATTTTAAAAGGGAACGGGTAAGGGAAAAACAACCAACAACAATAAGTGTCATGCGAAAGGGAACTTCGGGCCGTAATGCCGCCGTCTTGGTTCCTAGTGTTATTGAGAACCCTTTACGGGGCATAATCCGGAGGCAGTCTCGGGCTAACGTAAATCTTAAATAAATCAAAAGAGTAATTAATTGAAATAGGTTTACACTTCACACACTAGTTAGATAGACATTTGGAAAAGGTTAAGTCGTCCCGAGGTGTTCAAAGGGGTGCCATCCCGCGGTGCTCAAAGGGATGGGGTTTGGAATTGAGCCGGACGGTTTAGTCCGGGGAGCTTAGTCTCGGTTTATGGTTGAGACGGACAGTTTGGTCCGGGAGCTTTACTCTTGACTTCTTATATTAAATGTTGCATGTGCATAAATAGGAAACTTTAAGGTGGTGGGTCTTCGATATTGGGGAGTTCGATTGCACCGACACCAATATCGTTGACTCGGCAAGGTGGCTAGCACTTATCCAAGGTTAAGTCCGGCGGACTAGTCGGCAAGAGTACGCAGGAGTCCGCCTCATACACCAGGCATTGAGGGCGTATGATAGGTCAGACCAGTGGTGCTTTTACTGGTTTTGAGGTGGGCGAGGCCCAACCCACCGCTTACGTCTGCCACTACGGAGGTATCCTGGGAGGTAACGGCTCTGAAAGGGGGAACTAAAGGTTTGTGTACACAAAGTCGGGTGTGTGAGTTGTACTGCATGTACATCATTAACCCACCATATAGTTGCATACATAATCATTCATAAGAACCTTGACACCTAATGTATAAGTGGTATGAGACGCTTATACATTAGGACCTGCAAAACGACCCCTTGGTCTATAAGCTTGTGTGGGCAAGTTTTATAGATTAAGGTCAATTTAAATGTTTATATAATGCTTGTGATAACCGACACCCCAACGTATAAGTGGAATGGGACATTTATACGATGGGAGCCTTGTAGAAGATCTCTTGGCTTATGTGTACTCACATAAGTGGAGGTTTAATTTCTTACTTACCTTTCTGTTTTACCTATTACAACACTTATATTGCTCCCCTGTCATAACTTGCTAGTTAGTTCCACCATCATCTGCTTTTGACTACTCTCCACTTTCATGTCCTTTCCTTTCTTCCTCTACGCTCGGTGCCTTAGGGCATGGGGGAAGGGGTGGGGGATGATAGGGCTTAGTCTTGTAGACTAACGGTTTTCGGACCACAACATTTTAGGTGTACCATATGGAAGGGTCACGAGTTTTGCAGTTTCTGACGGAGTTGACCTCGCGACCATTGTCACCAGCCGGGACATACACGGGTCAAATGCCCCTTGATGGGTGGGATCCCACCAGCTCAGCAGTCAGGAGGCACGCAGGCGTGGATTGCGAGGCGGCGACTGCAGGCCGAAAAGGAGGAAGCACCCAGAGATGCAGCACCAGCAGAGTATGGGGTCGGTGGAGATGGACCAGTCAAGCTTGGGTGCTCTCGGTTCAGTGACAGTTACGGTGACTCTTAGTTTTAGTTCAGCTTCCGTTGAGTGACCATGTAGTGAGGTGTTGTTGTACCGGGCTTAAGTCCTTTTCCTTTCAGTACTCTATTTTTACTCTGATGTTATACTGTGGACGCTCCCCTCGTGGAGTTTTTATTTATATGTGATATTATATTGTGGACTGCATTTCTCTTTATTATTCTACTTGCTACTTGATTGTGATCGAAAAGGCCGGCAGAATCGGCGCGTTGTAGTGATGACCTTCCCGGGTGCGAAGGTGTCACCGCAAAGCAGCGGTTCTGGGCATAAGACCCCGGGAAATTGGAATTGAAAAAAAGGGGGTCTTACACAACAAAAGGGCAAGAAGGAGAAATCCTTTGTTGCTAAGAAGGAGAAGAGTCTTACAGATCAATCTTCCTCAGAGTCGGAATCTGAAGCTGAAGAATACATTAGACTGTATGCAGCTAGTGAAGAAGAGGAGTTTATGCAATTGCTGGACTCCATCAATGAATAAGAAGACCATCAGTGCATGGGACTGATGTCTGAATCAGAAGACAACAAGTGTCAGGATCAGCCTGGTCCCAGTAAGGTACAATGTAATTCTAGAATTTCTGATTACAGTACTGGTTTAGAGTAAGATTCATCTTCATCAAGTGATGAGGATGGATCAGAATCTGAAGGAGATATTCATCAGTTGATAGATGAATATGAGGACTAATTGCAGGCACTTAAGAAAAGCAAAAACCTAGCCAAAAATCAGGCTAAGGAAATTGCAGATCTTAAGATGACTGCATCTGGTTTAGAGAAAGAATTGGATCAACAAATGAATGAGGTTGCCAAGCTAAAAACTATTACTATTATTCAGATGGGTACAATCACATATAAAAATGATCTAATTAAAAGTCTGGAAGTCAGACTTAAAGTAGAGAAAGATTTGGTGGCTAGTTACTCTAAGACAAAATAAGTCTTGCCCTTAATAGATAAGTTTGTGGCTCAAAAGGGTAAGGCAGGAATAGGCTTTAAAGGTAATACCAGGGCTGCCCATTTCAAGAGAAAAGGCAAAGCACCAGTTCAGCCATTGAACTTTAAAGTCCCTGTAGTTTTTAGAAAGGTTCATGAGCCTTCTAACAAGTATGATCTTGAAAACATTCATGGTCATAATAAGATTGATGTTCTGAATAACAAGGGTGTTAATGCCAAGAAGTCAGCCTATGTTCATAAACCCCATGGTTATAAGAAATCAGTGGGTGTAGCTGCAGCAGCACCAGCACAGAACAGAAATTCTTCTGTCAAAAATGTATCTAGACCTAGATACAACAAGTATGAATATTGGTCCTGTGGCAAGAAAGGCCATTTTTCCTTAGATTGCTGGCATAACATAAGTGTCAGGAAGAATAACAGTCTACCAGTTAGAAGAGCTGCTGGTAGTTTTGATATGAATGGTGCTAACTTGAACCAAGGACTCAAGACTTACTTGGGTTCTAAGGGAAGGTAATTCTGTATTACAGGAAAGTCCAAGTTGTCATGCCCCTATATGGTACTTGGACAGTGGATGTTCCAGGCACATGACTGGAACAAAGGGGCTACTGAAGGAGTACACATCTATCAAGGATGGGCCTAAAGTAATCTTTGGTGGATCTGAAAGAGGAATCATCAAAGGATTTTGTAACATCTCTTCCAACCAAATTACCATCACTCAAGTGGCTTATGTAAAAGGTTTGAAACACAACCTGATAAGCATAAGTCAGCTGAGTGATCTAGGATATGACATTTCATTTGTTAAAAATGGATGCCATATCAAAAGGTCAAGTGATCAAAAGGTCATATTGACTGGGTATAGAAAGAGAAATGTTTATTGTCTTGATTTTGGGTGTGAGAACAAAGGTTCTCCTATTTGTCTTGTAGCTGATGAGAAAGCATCTCATTGTGTCAAATGGCACAAGAGGCTGGCTCATCTTAACTACAAGACAATTGGCCAACTCTTTAGTAAAGAGTTAGTGAGGAATGGTCCTCAAGTTAAGTGTATAAAGGAAGGGATATGTTCAGCTTGTCAAAATGGAAAGCAGACAAAATCCTCCTTTCATAGCCTTGAAAACAAGGATTAAGTGAGGTGTCTATACCTCTTACATATGGATCTTTTTGGTCCTATGCCAGTTCATAGTCTAGGTAGGAAGGTCTACACTTTTGTGGTTGTAGATGACTATTCTAGATATTCCTGGGTGTTCTTTCTAAGACAGAAATCTGAAACCCCAAGTGTTTTACACAGTTTTGTCAGACAAATTCAGAATGAACTGGACAGTACAGTGGTCAAAATCAGAAGTGACCATGGCACTGAATTTCAATCTGAAAGTATGACAAGATTGTGTGAAGAGTTTGGGATTTTTCAAGAATTCTCCTCACCTAGAACACCTCAGCAAAATGGTATTGCTGAAAGAAAGAATAGGACATTGATTGAAGCTGGTAGAACTCTATTAAGTGACACTTCTCTCCCAGAATATTTTTGGGATGAGGCAGTAAACACTGCATATCATGTGCTCAACAGGGCTTCTATCACCAAGTACCACAAAAAGACTCCCTATGAGATTATGAAAGGTAGAAAACCAAATCTATCCTATTTTAGGATCTTTGGTTGCAAGTGTTATATCCTTAATAATGACAAGTCTTATCTAAATAAGTTTGCTGCTAAATCCTAAGATGGGATATTTGTTGGGTACAGCAACAATAGTAAGGCTTATAGAGTCTATAACTTGATTACTCAGGTTGTAGAAGAATCTGTACATGTTGTATTTGATGAAACAAGATTAATCAACATTGAGCTGCCTTATAGTTCATGCAGTCCAACAGGTATAAGCAATAGGATGGACAAGCTTTCCATTGCAGAAGGCTCAACTGCAGATGAAGTATTGGAAAATGTTGGCTACTGTCCAGGGGGAGTACAAGACTCTCTAGAAGCTGATGACAACCAAGAGGTGCAGCATAATGAAGAAACTGGAGATGTTCAGCTATAAGGGAGTCTACCTCCAGCTGTAAGACATATAAAGGATCATCCAGCAGATCAGATAATTGGTGATCCAAGACATGGAGTGCAAACCAGAAGTAGAAATCTGAATACAGTCCTGCACTCAAGTTTTCTATCTCAACTGGAGCCAAAGAAATTTGAAGAAGCTATCCAAGACCAAAACTGGATTAATGTTATGCAAGAGGAGCTTAATCAATTTAGAAGATGCAAGGTCTGGGATTTGGTTCATAAACCAAAAGACCACAACATCATTGGTACAAAGTGGATTTTTAGGAACAACTTGGATGAGAATGGAGTTATTGTGAAGAATAAAGCAAGATTGGTTGCAAAAGGATACAGGAAGGAAGAGGGAATAGACTTTGATCAAACATTTGCCCCAGTAGCAAGACTGGAAGCAATAAGAATTTTCCTTGCCTATGCAGCATATCAAGGCTTCATGGTATATCAAATGGATGTGAAATCAGCATTTCTGAATGGTGATCTGAAAGAAGAAGTCTATGTAGAGCAGCCATCAGGTTTTGTAGATTCTCTTAAACCTGGTTATGTCTATAGACTTAGGAAAGCATTATATGGGTTAAAGCAAGCCCCAATGGCTTGGTATGAAACCCTGTCTACTTTCCTTATTGAGAACCAATTCTCAAGAGGCAAAATAGACAAAACTCTATTCCTAAGGGAATCTAAAGGTAAGATAATCTTAGTTCAGATCTATGTAGATGACATAATCTTTGGATCTATAGAGAACAACCTTTGTAAGAAGTTTGCCAAACTTATGCAAGGGAAGTTTGAAATGAGCAGTATGGGGGAACTTAAGTTCTTCTTAGGACTCCAAGTAAGACAGACTGATGATGGATTGTCCATATCCCAGTCTAAGTTCACCAAGGAGTTAATTAAGAAGTATGGTATGGAATCATCCTCCACCATGAGAACTCCTATGGAAACAAGTATGCATATATGCAAAGATGATGCAGGTAAACCTGTAGATGAGTCTTTGTATAGAGGAATAATTGGCTCTCTATTATATCTAACTGCTAGTAGACCAGACATTATGTATGCAACATGTGTCTATACTAGGTACCAAGCATGCCCTAAAGAATCACATTATACTGCAGTCAAGAGGATTTTGAGATATCTAAAGGGCACACCTAATCTAGACCTTTGGTACCCTAGGAATGGAGATTTTCTACTAACAGGTTATTCAGATGCAGATTTTGCAGGCTGTAGAGAAGATAGATAAAGTACTACAGGTACATGCCAGTTCTTGGGAGGAAGGTTGATATTCTGGAGCAGTAAGAAGCAGACTAGTGTGACAATATCCACAGCTGAGTCTGAATATGTTGCAGCTGGAAGTTGTTGTGCACAACTATTGTGGATTCAACATCAGCTAAGGGATTATGGTATTCAGGTAAGTAGAACACCTTTATTGTGTGATTCTAAAAGTGCTATTTCTATTGCAAACAATCCTGTTTCACATAGTATGACTAAGCACATAGAGATAAAATACCATTTTCTTAGAGAACATGTAGAAAAAGAAGACATCTCATTAGAATTTGTTAAAACTGATTTTCAAATTGCAGATGTATTTACTAAGCCTCTGGATGAAACTAAATTCAATAAATATAAAATTGAATTAGGAATGCTGACCATAGGTTAGTTTACCAAAAATTGGCTAAGTAAAATGGTGTCGACACATTCAGTGATAAGGTGTCGACACAGAGAATTCATGTCGACAATTCAGGGAAATTGTGTCGACACAGAGAATATGTGTCGACACCTAAGGGACAAAGAGTCGACTCATCAAGAAATGTAGTGTCGACACAACCAGAGTAATGGTATCGACACTTACAGATTTTGTGTCGACACTTATAATAAGAGTCGACACAGAATTTCTGATGAACTACTAAGTATCTCCTGTGTCGACATATCATCAATTGGTGTCGACACATAGTAGTCAGCGCCGTGGTCGAGACAATAGAAGTTTGTGTCGACACATTCTAACAGTGTCGACACTTTTAGACAGTTTTTGCCCGCCTTTTGATCTTCTTTGATTAGAAGGGTATAAATAGGTCAAGAACTTATTCTGTCGACACGCTCACCAGGGTTTTGAGACAAAAACCTTGCGTCGACAATCTCTCTCCTCTCCAATCAAGCTTTCTCTTCGTTCCAATGGCGCCCAAGGTTGAAGACAATGTCAATGAAGTATATGAGTTTGTTAGGCATGCATTCAACGATGCCGAATCGGAGATCAAACTGGTCATTTCTCTTCTTGCAGACAATGGATTAGAATATCTTATCTCTGAACCTAGTAAGATATGGAAGAAAGAAGTATTTGAGTTCTACACTGCTGCATCGGTGGATTCGACCGGATTAAAGATCAAATCAACCGTCCATGGAGAACGAGTCAAGCTGACTCAGAAAAGATTGAGCAATATTCTACATCTTCCTCGAATACAAGATGAGGAAGAGGTACCAGCCTCAAGGACCAGGGAGGCACTTCAATGGTGTGGATTGGATCCAACCATAAAGATAGGATCTGCCATCAACAGGAAGGGCATGAATCCTCAGGGGAAATTTCTGTCTGAAATAATAGGAAAGGTGATCTTATGCAAACTAGGTGGCCTTGATAAGATATCAGCCTATATGTTCAGCCTGATGACTAGGGTGATCTTTAAGATTCAAACAAATTGGTCTGCTGTACTGTTTGATAAGATCAAAGAAGGAATCAAGAAGCCAAACTTGGCTAGGATCATGAGTCTGTACCTGGCTGGAATGATTCCAGAGGTAATGCAACAGATTCCTGGATCAAAGATGAACCACATGAGGAGAATGGACATGAGGTTATTCTCAAGATGGGATAGAGTTCTTTCAAAAGAGATGCCTGAGCATGGTCATGAAGATGCACAAGACCAGGAAGAGCAAGTAAGAGCACAAGTTCAGAATCTGACTGTAACTACCCAAGTCCAGGAAGAGACTATTATTGCACCAGTGTAGGGGGAGATGGAAAGTATACAAGTCTAGGAGAATGCTGAGAATGCACATTTGCAGGGGGAGCCAGAGTCTAAACAGGTACAAGAGGAAGAAAGAATCAATTTATCAGAGGACATTGTTTCTTAAGCTGATCTAGATATTTCTGGAGTTGTTGTTGCTGCTGAGAAAGTACTATCTCCTGCTCTCACACAACAAGAATTCACTCTTGAAGAGTTTTTTCCTGAAATTGGAGAGGCAGCTGATAAGGTTGAAACCCTTAGGGTTGAGGGGGAGCAACATGGTGCTGAAAAAGAAATTTATTCCACTCCTCATGAGAGGGTTAATATTGATAGTTCTTCAGAGTCTGAGCATGAAGAAGTCAGGGAGGCTAAGAAGAGAAAATTGATGGTTTTTAAGAGAAAGAGTAAAAGCTATAAGCAGGCTTTACAAGCTACTTCTTCCCAACCAGCACCTGCAATTGATTACAACAAACTTCTGGTGGATTTACAAATCAAAATGGATGAGCAGAGATTGCTTCTAGAAAAGTATGTGGATGAAAGCCAAAAGGCTCTTCAATTTGATCTGGCACAAGAAATAAAATCTATAAGATTTGAAATTAATCAGAATAAAAGAGAGATGACAGATTGCTTCCATAAGGGAGGCAATGCTGTGGTATTTCTTGCAAATCAACAAGCAGATATTAAGAAGCAAGTGGATGAGATGGTTGTTAAACAGGGCTATGTCCTTGAGAATCAAATAAGAATGAATGACAATCTGACTGAATCACATAATTTGATAGTCACTGAGTTCACAAACACTGTTGTTGCAATGACTGATGCAAGGGCTAAAGAAAAAGAAGAATATGATCAGAAGCTACAAGTTGCCCTAGATGCAGTTAAAACTGCCATCACTTCATCTGAGAAGTTGATTAGTGACAAACTTCAAAAACTAAAGCCATTCTTCAAAGATGGAATCAACTATCTTGATGGACAAATCAGATTTCAGAAAGATAACTTGAGAGAGCATGTGGCTAGAGAAGTCATAAAGGGGGAGCGGGTGTTAGTCTATGCTGGGTCTGATCATGCCAAATGGGTAACTAATAGCATAAGAGCCACTCTTGGATATCCACCCCTGTGTGATGATGATAATATGGCTGAGTCAGGGGTGAAACCAATTTTACTTGAAGGTAATCAACCTGAGGTTGCCCAAGTCATTTACCCTCCTGCAAATCTTGAGATGATACAAGAATAAGTTTAGTCAATGTGCAGCCATCCTCAACCAATTACAAATGTGATTATTGAAAAGGTTGATATGCCAGATACTGCTATCAAAGCTCAGCAAGATGCTCTATTATCAAAGAAAAGATTTAGAGAGCAAGCATAATTAAAGCCAGACTTTGAGCAGTGGAGCCCCACTTCAAGGAATATCATTTTAACTGCATGGAAGGCTGTAAAAGATCAAGTACATGAAAGAGGAAAATGGTACAATGAGCATGAATGGCAAAAGTATGAAGCCAGACAAGAAGCCATAGTTCAACACAGGAGAAAGGCTAAGATGGGGAAGCTACCTCCTGATACTCAGGAGCCTAGAAAGTATTTTCCCAAGCCCTTTAATTATTTTGAAAGACAAAGGATCAAGGCTGAAGCACAGAAGAAAGTTGATCTGAAAGGCAAGAAGCCCATGGAAGATACAGAATCTCCTGCTCAGGCTCAGATAATATCTGGAAAAGGAATAGTCATCAAGAAGCCTGCCCAGCCTTAGTCTTAGCTTTACTAGTTTTTTGTTCAAGAACTATGTAATTGTTAGTTTGTTAGAGACATCAATGTAAACCTTTTGTAACAAACATTTTTAAGATTGATATACAAAACATTGTTTTGTGATCTTTTACTTTTACATCTTTATTCTGTGATGTAACAAAGTTATGTGTTTTGTTTATATAGTACCCTGTCATATAATGCTTATATACATCATCATGTTTATTTTATAAGTGGTGTATATCATTGGCTAAAGGGTTATGACTTCTCCAATTAGGGGGAGATTGTTGGGTACATTAGAAAATGTGTACCTGATTTGGAGAAGCCTCACTTAGCTCAATGATATACATCAAGGTGTATTTGATGTTATTTTGAGTTTATATGTGAAGGTTAAGAATGTGCTAGAATGCAGGAAAAATATTCTAAGTCCATGTGTCGACACCTGAGGAAGCTGTGTCGACACTTCAGTAAGATTGTGTCGACACTTAGAAATAGCTGCGTCGACACTTTAGAGAATTTGTGTCGACACCGGGAGGCAGTGTCGACACACAAAAGATTATAGTCGACATCGGCTATGTCGACACCGGGAGGCAGTGTCGACACACAGAGGCAGAGTTGACAATAACTATGTCGACACCTGGTGGCAGTGTCGACACACACTATGTTCTGAGTCTACAACAACTGTGTCGACACACGGGACTTGTGTCGACACAGTACTGAGTCTAGACCAAGTTGATTGCTGATGAATGGTGAAGTGTTTGTGTCGACACAAATAATCAGTGTCAACACATTCTCAAGTTGTAGAATCAAGAAGCTCTGTCGACATCAAGACAGATATGTCAACACCACAAAAGTCTGTGTCGACACTTAAGTCACTTGTGTCGACACATATTGACAGATGGTCTCGACACTTTATGGCAGACAGACTCGACGCTTTGCTGACAGAGTCAAAGGCTCAAGAACTGTTTGAAGACTTGACAGCTGTGGGTTATGACAGGTTTACTGAAGCTGTCAGACTTGTCAGAAGTTAGTTATAAACCGGATCA
The DNA here is from genome assembly GCA_039513925.1 of Platanthera zijinensis. NCBI lineage: Eukaryota > Viridiplantae > Streptophyta > Magnoliopsida > Asparagales > Orchidaceae > Platanthera > Platanthera zijinensis. Next base: position 111,417,719 of record CM077091.1, read on the forward strand.
GCCGGTTACCAAGGATGAAGTCTATAAATAGATGGATTCAGAAGAAGAAAAATAACAACATACATAAAGAAGAAGTATTGTCACCACTAATCTCTGATCAAGAAAGTACAAGTAACAAAGAAGAAGATCTTCGTGAGAAGATCTAAGAAGACTATCTGAAGTAGTTTACTATTCATATTCTGTCTAAGTGGAATTCAATCAAGAATTCAGAAGTATCTTCAAGAGATTTGAATAGGGAGAGATCCAGCTATTTGAAGACAAGGAGGAGACATTCACAGGTCTCTCAAGAAGCAGATACTAAACCAATCTGTCAAGAAGATTCAGATGTATTTCTGAAGTCTAAGAAGGAAGCTGCCAGTCAGTTTTATTCAAAGGAAATCAACCCAACAAAGTTCAGATTCAAGAAGCTTTGAAGAAAGCTAAGATCAAGTTGATTTCAGCCATCAGCCTCTTCAAGAAGCTGATCAAGAGAGTTCTTATCCCTTCTCTCTCAACAGGGGTAAGAGATTACAAAACTCCTTATCAAATTCTGTAGGATCTATTCATAGATCTGAGTTGTAAGCCTATTTTATAAAGGCTAAGTGTAGGAGATTTATTCTCTGAGGTAGGGCTGTTTATGCCTGCGTTGCAAGAGAAGGTATTCTCTGAGTTGTAGGTCTTGAGGCAAGGCTGAGGTAGGGCTTGTTAGCCTGAGTTGTAGGAGAAGGTTATCTCTGAGTTGTAGGCCTTATGACAAGGTTGAGGTAGGGCTTGTTAGCCTTAGTTGTAGGAATCCTTCTGGATTCTGAGCTGTAGGATCTGAGGATCTGAGTTAAAAGAAGAAGTTAGGCCGACTCTAGCATACTGCTAGATAGGTGAAGGGGGAAAGTGGATGTACCCAGACCTTGGGGAACCACTATAAATCTGTGTGCAATCTGTGATGTGTGTATGCTTGTGATTGATGTGCTGTGTTAGCTTAGATATATCTGATTTATTCAAAGAACTGTAGTTATATTCTGCCTTAAGTTAAATCAAGGAAAAGTACCTATTCACCCCCCCCCCACCCACCCCTCTAGGTGTTTAGGTAGTCTTGAAAGTAATACTATCAGATCACCTACTTCGTGGCGCATTATGAGACTTGTCAACTCGTGAAGGCTTAATGTAAAAGCCCGATGGGATTGCTGCAGCCACTACCGGCGTCAGAGTGGAAGTTGGAGGACATCGTGATGGACATTATACATGGACTCCCTCATTCCCATGTTGGAAATGATTCGATCTGGGTGATTGTTGACACACTGACGAAGGTTGCTCGATTTATCCCAGTTAGAAAGGAAGCACCTGTCAGAGTTCTAGTATGGAGATTTGTTGAGCGGTTTGTCCGTTATCATGGTGTACCAAGGACGATCGTATCAGATCAGGATGGACGGTTTACGTCTAAGGAGTGGAGAGCAGTTCAGGCTTACTTGGGCTCCCGATTGACTTTCAGAACTACATTCCATCCCCAGACGGATGGGCAAACAGATTGTATAAACCAGACATTGGAGGATCTCTTACGCCTATGCATTCTGGATCATAGAGAACCGTGGGAGAGACTGTTGCCACTTATCGAGTTCTCTTATATCAACAGTCATCAGTCTAGTATAGGTATGGCTCCCTATGAGGCATTGTATGGACGGAGGTGCAGGACTCCACTATCTCAGATCCAAGATGAGGATCCGAAAGTGCTTGTCTCGGAATTTGTGGAGGACACAAAAGTTCAGATACGTCTGATTCGAGACAAGATGCTGGAGGCCCAGAGTAGATAGGCCAAATACTACGATATCTTTAGGTGGAGTTTCAGGTTGGTGATCTGGTATTATTGAAGATACGCCAGATGCATAGAGTCTTATGGGGTTTGCGGACGAAAGAAGCTCAGTCCAAGATACATGGGGCCCTATAGGATTCTAGAGAGAATCGACCCCTTGGCCTATAGACTGGATCTACTGCCCGAGTTAGCAGGACTATACAATGTCTTCCACGTCTCTTCTCATAGGAGGGCTCTCCTACGGCCAGAGCAATAGATTTCAATCACAGCTAGTCCAGTACCATCTGACCGTTCAGTCTGCTTGAAGCTAGTCAGGATAGATGATATGGAGGTACGAGAATTGTGGAGAAAGAAGGTTCTGCTGGTCAAGATCAAGTGGTCGAATCACGGACAGGAGGAGCACACTTGGGAGCCCCTGGACCTTATGCAATAGAAGTACCCAGAACTCTTATAGGTAGGTATAACCATAACCACCCAAGAATTTCACATTCAGTAATTTTTAGTGCAAACCCCGTAGGCCTAACCTCAATTTCGGGGATGAAATTTTTATTTGTATGTATTGGGATTTGTAACATCCCATAAACAACCAAACTCCTGGGAAGTTTTGTCATGATTAGGTCATGACAAAGCTCTAAGAAGACCAAGATGACCATGAGTGCCTAGGCAAAATAGATGAAATCACCTTAGTCTGCAAATAACAATTTATGGTCACCTAGCCTAGGGTTCTGCTTTTGGATCCCAACTTGACTATTTGATCCCACCATAACACTTTCAATCTTATAAGGGCCCTTTAGAGCACTAACAACCTATTGGGGTCAACCAAAGGGGTCGAGTTGAATAGAGTAAACCCCTAACCTTAGTTAGGTCAAATTGCCCTAATTTGGCCTAAGTTGATTTCACCAAGTCACAAACAGACTTGAGTGGTGTCAAGGGACCCGTGAACCCTCACCTGGGTCAATCACATCATCTAGCATGACCTAAGGGTTGAGCCTAATTAACCAAGGTCAATTAAGCCCAAAATGGGGAAGAAGGTCAAAACCAACTTCAATCTGATTGGGCTAGGCCCAATTGTGATGGCCCACTAGTTAGAAAAAGTGGAAATTACCTAGAATGCCACAAAAATTCTGGATGGGATGACTAGTAGAGAGAAAGTGGAAATTCTACCTAAGGGAGGAGAGAGAAAGAGGAGCATTCATGGCTTTGGGAGGCCATGGGGCATTCAACTCCCTCTTAAAGGCCTCATTCATTCCCCTGGTCAATTAGGAGGAGATGGAGGGGTTTTCCCGGCCACCTAGGGTAGAATTTCAAGAGTTTGGAGGTGACCGAAATATCCAATTTAAGGCCATTAATGGCCATTCATGGTTTGCCTCTCCCACTCCCCAAAACAACACCTCCATCAGCTTTAAAAGCTTCCAAGCAATCAAAACGAATGGTTACATCATTATTTTAGGGGGAGAACAGAGAATTCGGCCAAGAAAAATCTTGAGATTGTCGACCATGGCACATCGCCACCACACACGCCGCCAAGACTACATGTAGGTCTAGTACTCTTCCTTTGTGCTAGATCTGTTGATCATTAGGTGGAGAAATCGAGCTCAATTGAGCCTGATCAGTGTGGAGGAAATGAGATATTTTCCATGAAAAATAAACTCTCGGGTTCGCCGGAATTAGCACCTCTGGCTGTCGTGCCGCCGTCAGACGATAGCCACCACCTCAACGAAGGTGGTTGTGGCAGTGGCTGACCAGGGAGATGGCCGGATGGTCAGGAATTGGCGTTGGAATAGCTCCAGGAAGAGTCAATACCAGCCGTTGGCTCGTCGGGTACGATGACCAACAGCCGTTGGATCGGCTTGATCTGATATTTGCAGGCCGGTTTTTTTATAAATGCAATTAATTTCATTTCTATCACACTATAACAGTAATTTGTTTTTAATATTTAAAAATACCTAGAGGCTTTATCAATAAAAGTGACCAATATAGAAAACTTAGCCCTTGGTGTCAAGTTTAATACAAAATTTAAATCAACCCTTTTGGACCACTGGATTTCCCTCAGTACACTTTTTGGTGTTAGGTGTCCACAGGCTAACCAGAAATTGAATGAGTGCCTCGAATGACCCACTCAGTCAAATGGCCTGAAATTTGGAGCATAGGTCGGTCTGACCATGACCCATATCCAAAAATTAGAATTTTTTGGAGTTGATTTTTCTATAGTTTTTGTAACAATTTAATAATTCATATATGTGACTTAAATAGGGTTTATGGACCTCAAATTTTCCCCAAACTCTGGTGGATGACCAGAGGGGGATATTATAAGGCCAAGAAAAAAACATATCAACCCAATTGGAGTTGATTTGGTGGGATAACTTGGTGAACAAAGTTGGTCACCTAGGGGGTAATATTCCTGGTTTTAAAGAGTGCACTAGTAACAGGCATCGCGTGCATCGACTAGACTCGACGAAGCATTGAGTGTGTTGACTGGTGGGTAGGCATCGAGTGATACTCGACGCATAGAATAATTTTACTTAGAATAATCCTGGAATCAGGAAGCGTCGTGTGCGTTGACTGGACTCGACATAGCGTTGATTGATCTCGACGCCATTCGACGAGGCATCGAGTGATACTCGATCATGCGATGGTTGAACTTAGAAAAATACTGGACTCGATAGGCATTGAGTGATCTCGACGCCATTTGACGAGGCATCAAGTGATACTCGACGCATGTGATGCTTGAACTTAGAAAATTACTGGACTCGATAGGCGTTGAGTGATCTCGACGCCATTCGACAAGGTGTCAAGTGATACTCGACGCATGCGATGCTTGAACTTAGAAAAAATACTACACTAGGTAGGCGTTGAGTGATCTCGACGCTTTTGATGAAGCGTCGAGTGGTACTCAGAGAGATGCTTTGACTGGACTCGATGAGGCATTGAGTGATCTCGACGCCATTCGACGAGGCGTCAGTGATACTCGACGAATACGACGCCTTGACTTAGAAGATTCTGGACGGCTCCTTTGGACCAGTCTTTTCAACAAGACTTATTTAATGAGATGATGGGCGGTCCAATGAGGAAGCGACACGCGTGAAGTAACATAACCCTAATACCTTATTGTAAAAAGAAATGATAAGAAACACTAGGACAATTTAATTAGAATTTTAATGAATATTTCTCCCCCTCAATAATTGGTTAATTAAAATATGCACTTTCCTAAGAAATGCAGATACATGTCATAATAGTATTTAATGGTTATGAAACTTAGGTGAAGAACCTATAGTTATGTTATAGATATCTGTAATTTTTATCATAATTTTTGGATGAAGAATTTTTGTACCTCTTTTATAATTCTAGAAATTGATGATTAGGGAAATAATTTGCTTTAGGACAAACTGAGTACTGGAAAATTATGAAACTTGGCTAGTAAATATTTTAGACCATAATAGTGCCTTGTTAATTTTATTGTAAATTTTGGAAGTAATTAAATAGAGGTTCCTTCACAAGGTGCCCTAGGTGAAGTTTTAATCATTAATTTATTTATGTGGCAAAAAGAAGTTAGAAGATTATCAAATTTAGGCAGTGTCACTTTCTGACCATTTTTTATCTATGATAATTTTATTATAATTTTTGGATGATAAAATCTTGTAGTCTCTTTGTTAATTACCATTTTGATCAAAAAGTTTATATTTTTGGTTTAGGGTAGAAATCACTTCTGGAAAATTATGAAACTCATACCTTGCTGTTATTTAGTCATTAACAGGTTGTGGAAATTTTGGTGTGATCATTGCATGTCTGAAACTTATACTTCATGTACAAAGTCTTGGGATTCATGATTTAGGGAAAATTATTTAAAGGATGATTTAATTAGGAAAAATACCAAATTCTGTATTTGGGCTCAACATGTCATGGTAGTCCCCTAGAAATAATCCTAAGGTTGTTGACAATGTAGTTGGAGTATTCACTTTCATACACTTAAGCTAGTTCATTTGGTCTGCATTCAGCAAAATGAAATATTCAGGGTAAGGTTGTAGACCTCACATGGGTGGAAATATAGTGTGTGCACCTCGTTGGGTGAAGTCTTGATGAGGTAACCCTTAGGGCGAATGTTAGGAAGACTGCGTACCGAGGAGATGGATTTGTACTTGGGGCCGACGAAGTATCTTCTTCACCCTGAGAGTAATAATTCACTTAGGATTAGCTAAAGAGTAATGGTAGTAAAGGGGGTTTGGTAATAATAGCAACCCATAAAAGTAAGTGCCTTGAGAAAGGGAGCTTTGAATTTCAGCCCATCGTAGTTCCTAGTGCCCTCGAGAGCCCTTCACCGGGCATGCCCTGGGCAGTCCAAGGTTAACCCTAAACTGTAAGAATAAGCAGACTAAAAGAGTAACCAATAATAAATCACCATCACATACACTCACCCCGTTATTTTGGGGGGATAGTTGGTTTAGATTCACGAGTAGTGGACTCTGTATCTGGTAGAATTGTTGGCTTAGAGTGGTGAACTAATGGCTCGGGAGCTCTTTATAGCATATGTGCATGTGCATTAAGTAGTGGGTCCTCGTTATTGGACGGTCATTCACACCGATGTAGAAACGTTGACTCGGCAAGTGTAAGTGTTCACATAGCCCATTAAAGAATGTTGGATTGGCTAGCACTAGTACAAGAGACTCCATAGCACCTAACTGTGGGTATACTAAGTAGTACACATGGTATAGGCTGTGTGGTGTGAATACCGACCTAGGAGTGGGGAGGCCCAAACCACTGCCTCTGTATGCTACTGTGGGAGGTACTTTAGAGTTTAGCTAACTCCAAATGGGGGAACTAAAGGTATGTGCGCATAAAGTCAGGTGTGTTTGTTGCACTTGTGTGGAACTCATCATTTAGCATGCATAACATTCCATGTCATATATAACTTGCATAAAACCCCTACCCCTAACGTATAACTTATTATGGGATCTTTTATACATTAGGCCTTGCAAAATGACCCCTTGACTTATAAGTGTGTATGGGCATTCTTATAAGCTAAGGCTACTTTCTTTGTGATGATAGATAGCTGCTCTACCTTTACTTTAATTTGTTGTTTCTATTATACTTCTACTTTTACTTACTGTTCATATACCTGTCATTATTGTGATAGATACTTCTAATATATGATTGTTAGGGCCACTGTCACCTACTCTTACTACTCTCCACTTTCAGTTCCTTTCATCCTCCCTCGCATGGTGCCTAAGTGTCGCAGGGGGGAGGGGGTTCAAGACTTAGTTTAATCTAACATCCTGATGGGCATAACACCAGGAACACCAGCACCAGGGGAACCAACACATCCAGGAGGAGGTGGACTAGCCTAATCTAGGTGTTGCAGTAACAGTAGTTATGGGATCAGTGAGTGACTAGTAGCTTTTCTTCCGCGAGCATTATGTAGTGAGGACCATATGTACTGGGCAGGAGACCCCTTTTATCTTTCCTATCAGACTTATTATTTCATATTGAACAATCTTTGAGTTTTATGGACTTTCTTATGTTGCATTGTGACTGAGGACTTGGTTCATATCTATACTTCTTTACTTCTTTTCTTCTGTGATATATGGTTGAGTATTTGCTAGCAGAATCGGTGATTTGTGGTGGCGATCCTCTTGGAATAGGTGACACCATAAAGTGGCGATTCTGGGCATAAGACCCAGTGCAAAAAAAGGGGTCTTACAAACTGCTGGATGAATTGGCAGTCTCTGGTGAGCCAGCCAGAGGCGGAGCCACAACCGCTGCTGACCTACTCGTAGTGGTGGAGAGATGAATAATCTCAGCTTGCTGTTGAGATTTGTTGGGTACATTGACCATAATGTCTCAAATTTGAAGAAAACCCACAAGTTAATAATATAAACAAACCTATATTTGATATATGTCTAAGTTTACATGTGTAGGGTATTGGTAATTAAGTGATTAGATGGGCTGAGAGTATCAAAAGTATGGCTGGAAAGAAGTTAGCATATACAATAAAGACAGAAAATTGACTTAAGTACAAAATCATTGAGTGACTACACATCACTCAACGCCAAAGGCCAAAAAGTGTTGTCAGTTTAACTCTCACTCAAAGCCTTTGTGGGGAAGCAATAAAATCTAACTAAGTACAAAATCATCTAGTGAATGGCTTACACTCGACGCCTTCTCAAAGAAAGGTTGTTATGTATAAAATCATTGAGTGAAGGACTTACACTCGACACCATCTCAGTAAAATCAGTCTAAGTACAAAAGTGTCGAGTGAAGGACTTACACTCGACGCCTTCTCAAAGAAAGACTGTTAAGTACAAATATGTTGAGTGAAGGACTTACACTCAATGCCATCTTAGTAAAATGTGTTAAAGGACATAAGCTTTGAGTGAAGAACTTTCACTCAAAGCCTCAGTGTTAGGCAGAATTTAGCTAAGTACAAAATCATTGAGTAAAGGTCATTCACTCCACGCTTCTGGAGTTAACTGTCAAAGCATTATTTTGTCTAGACATATGGGATCTCTCAATTCCTATATAGATTCAGAAATTATTCTAAGTCGATTAGTGTCGTGTCAAGTCTGCTAACGTCGTTCTTAACTCAAATCGACACAAATTATGCGCTAAAAGACAAATTTTGTTGTATTGATCGAACATCGCTAACCTAGGATAAATCAACCATTAAAGTCGAACATGCCGCTTTCCAAAGAGGGATATAGCTGTTGTTGATGCTAATGTATAAAAGCGAAGTGGGTGATACTCTTACAAAAAAGAAACTTTTTGTCAATCTTTCCCTAATCTCGCAAAAGTCGACAAGCAGAGCAAATCTTATTTCTGGTTATCTTCAATCCTGCTATATAGAACTGCTGTCTTTCTCAAGCATGAAAAAGAAGAAGAGCTCTGCAAGGATTCAACACAGTATAGGTTGAACCAAATATGAAGAATCATCTTCCTGTAGCTGTGCTGAAGAAGGGTTGTCTGTTGATTCAACCAAAGAAGAAGACTCGAAAATTTTCTTTTGAGTTGGATTTCTCAAACATTTATTCTATCTTGTAGGATCTTACTGAGATCTGAGTGTAAGCTTATTTTATAAATGATGCGTGTAGGACTGTGAGTAGTCTGAGTTGTAGGAGTGTGAAGCACTCTGAGTTGTAGGGTCCTGGGAAGGATCTGAGGTAAGGCTTGTGCCCGAGGTAGGATCTTTGTGAAGATCTTAGGTAGGAGACCAGCTGTGTCTCTGAGCTATAGGAGTTGGAAGACTCTAAGTTATAGGGCTCTAAAGCCTGAGGTAGGAGACTGGTGATTGTCTTTGAGGTAGTACTGTGAGCAGTCTGAGCTATAGGAGTGGATAGCCCTCTGAGTTGTAAGATCTAGGGAGGTATCTGAGGGGTAAGATCTATTTGATCTGAGTATTGGAGGAGTTGGCCAAATCTAGCTCACTACTAGATTGGTGAAGGGGCAAGTGGATGTACCCTAGATAGGGGAACCACTATAAAATTCTATGTGTTGTATGTGTTCTTGAAAGCTAACCTACTAACATAAACACACAATAAGATCAACATTAAAAAGATAGAAAAGATTCAAAAAGAAACCTATTCAACCCCGCTCTAGGTGTTTAGCTACCCTTAAAAAACTTTCAAGTGATATCAGATGGAGGTTATTCAATAAAGACTTAACAGTATAAACAAGATCTCTAAGGGTAGAAGAAGTATATCATCATGAATTCTGGTGAGAACCATAAAGAGATCAATTCCATGAAGCTTCCAGTATGCACAAAAGAAAACTTTGGAATATGAAAGGAAAGGGTGAGGCTATTCATGGAAGCCTCAGACCCTAGGATCTTCATTATAGTGGAAGAGGGACCTTTCATTTCTATGAAGGTCTCATCTATTGATGCCAACATCAAGACTCCAAATACATTCAAAAATGACAAAAGATGAGGTGGTACTGGCCATTATGGACAAGAGGGCCCAGAACATCATAGTGAGTGTCGTCGATGGATCAACCTTTCAGAATCTTGTTCTCTGTGAGACTACAAAGGAGATGTGGGAATCTTTGATAGTCTACATGGATGGGACTGAGAAAGTAAGGAATGACAGGAAATCCCTTCTTAACCAGCAGTATGATTCCTTCAAATAATGCAAAAAGGATTCTATACCAGAGTGCTATGAGAAGTTCTTTAAGATTGTGAACAATCTGATAACTTATGCCAGACAGTTCTCTAATTATTAGCTGAATGATAAGTTCCTAAGATCACTCAATAAAGAGTGGGACATCAAGATCTGTGTCATAAGGTAGGTAGGCAACTTGGCCAACACACTGCCTCAAAATTGGTTTGGCAAGTTATTGTCACGTGATCTTAAGCTAAACTTTACAAAGGCTGAAGAGGATGTTGCCAAGTCTCTCAGTAGAGAAAAGATGGTGTCTTTCAAAGCTAAAACATCCAGGAAGAGTAGGGAGAAGACTCCTCCCCCAAGAAGTGCTATTGATTCAGAAAGTTCAGATCTCAGTACATCAGGAGAAGAACTGTCTGATGGAGAACTAACCTTGTTCTCCAAGCAGTTCAAAAAGATGTTGAGAAGAAGAAGGTAGTAGAAGTAAAATTCTTTAATTTCAAGGTAGCTACTAGCAACCTAGATGGGAGGTGAATAGGTCTGCTTAGGTCTTTTGAGAGACTTTTTGTATTACTTGATTGTTTCTTTAAGCTTTTAGCTTTTTGTGATCTAGAGCTTGTTCTAAGCACTTGTCATTCAGAAAACAAAAGCAAACACAGAAAAGCACACAAGTATTTTATAGTGGTTCCCCAAAATTATAGGTACATCCACTCTCCTCCCACCTTGCTAACTTCATGTTAGTCAAGAAACTTCTCTAAATAATTGCTCCAAGGAGCTTACACCACAGATCCCTCGGGATCTCTCAGTCTTCTCCAAGACTTACACCTCAGTCACAAAGGCCTACACTCAGTGATACAAGTATCACCTACCTTAGGCACTTAAGCCCTACCACTCAGGCTATGGAGGATAGCCCTACCTTAGAGCAAGCTTGCTCCTACAGCTTAGAGAGATACACTCTCTTACAGTTCAGGCAATACTGCCCAACTACTCAGTGAGTAACACTCACCTACCTCAGAGAGATTCACTCTCCTACAATTCAGGTAATACTGCCCTACTACTCAGTGAGTAACACTCACCTACCTCAGAGAGATTCACTCTCCTACAGCTCAGGAAAATTTGCCCTACCTCAGACCCAAAGGTCTTACAGCTCAGATCTAGAAGGATCCTATAAAAAGAAAAATTTTACTTAACTTTAACACAGAGAAATTTCTCTATGTCAACAGCTTGAACAGAAAACTTTCTGCTCCTACTCTCCTCTCAGCAGGGAAAGGATTTGTTGGAGGAACTTCGAAGAAAACTTCTGAACTAGCTACTGAAGGCTAAAGATCTTCTGATCTTAAGTCTTCAAACATCCCACTAAACCTACCAAAAGATGAAGGTTCTACTTCTTCAGAACAGATTCTGAATTTACTATGGCAGTTGGAGACTAGCACAACTAACTGAAATTTTTTTTGCTGGAGAGCGTCAAGCTTTTTCACTAGCAGTAATGGCGAGGAAGATGATGATGGCTTCTCTCCTTTTTGAATAAAGTATGCCCTTAAAGTTGTCTTTGTCCTGACCCTTTTTCTTCCTTTTGTAGTTCGCCGATCATCGGCTCTTAGAGAGCGGTGGGCCCCACCTGCATCTTCCGGCTTGAAAGTGAGGATAGATACAACTCTAGAGGGGGGTGAATAGAGTATTCAACAATATGAGAATCTACTCAACTCCCTTAGAGTTAATTTGCGGAAAAAGTAAATAGATATATGAAACCCTAGAGCCTAACACAAAGTGAGGTGCACAAGGGAAAGCTAACTGTAATTATAGTTTGAGCTTTAGTCCTAACACAGTAACTAGCAATCATAGGTAGTTCTTGTCACAGCCACAGTGCAGTAATTAAAATAAGTAACAAAGACAACACAAGAAGATTTATAGTGGTTCCCTCTCAATAGGTACATCCACTCTTCTACCACCCTGGTAGGAATCCACTACAGGTTTTTTGTTCAAGTGTCATGCCACCAACTGATCTGATTCAGGTAGATCAAGTAAACCCTTTGAGCTTTTGATCAGGAGCCCAAAATCCAACACAGGTTTTTGCTAAGGTGCCCTGCCACCAAGGTTCACTTTTGAAGGGAGTAATAACCCTTTGTATAGGAGGTTGAGAGAGTTAGAATGTCTTCTCTATTGTTAAACAAAATTAGAGAAGCTAGTGGATTGCACTGAGCTATAGAAAGCTCTGAAGGAATCAAAGCTCCCCCTGGCTTAGAGAATATCCAGGAAGAAGCCTTGCTTCAGGGTGCGGGTTCTCTTTAGAACTCTTGACAGAGAAGATTTGTTGTCTTGAGGTTCTTGAAGGAGCAGCTTGAAGAAGACTCTTGATATGGAATGGTTGTTCTTCTTCAACAGCTTTTCTTTCTTCTTCTTCTACTACGTGAAGCTCTGAGTTTGAATGTTCCTGTAAGCAGGATGAACTCAGGATTGAAGAAGAGAACTCTGAAGAAAGTTGTTCTACACTTATTCTTCTCAGCTGTATTGAAAAACTATCTGAGAGCTGTCTGTATAACTCTTTGTTATATCTTCTTGTTCTTGTTGTGTCGTATCTGTATATTTTAACTTCTTTCACTAGCTCTTTATATATCAGCCTTTGTAACGGCTTCTATCTTTCTCTTGATTTGAATCTTGTCTTCTTCTGAGATCTGAAATCTTGCCTGCAAATAACATAATACAACTAGCCTGCAGAATTGACATTTTATAAAGAAATAAAGCTTTCTTAGAAGCTGCTTATCCATTCTGCAAGTCCAAAAGGTATTAGAGAAAGTCGCATCAAAACAAACTCTTTACATCCAGAGAAAGACACGTGTGTCTAACGGCTATAAAGGACAGCATGGCAGATAAAGCACAAAGATTATTCAACTAATAGGACAAAAGACTTTGTCAGATAGAACTTGATTTATGCATAAAGAGTGAGGCAAAGATTGCCTTGATATATAAGCATAAAGTCAATGAAATAATCTAGAATAAAATAAGCCATATATAAAAGAAATAAATCACAGAATAGAAAGAGTACAAAATCACTAAATGCAGACAAAAGATAGTAGAACGAATCACAAAGATCGTCGAACTATCAGAGCAAATCGTCGACCTACGAGATATCTGTCTGGGCAGAAGAAATCGAGCAAGACTCGACGATCGTCGATACTGAGACCACAGATCGTCGAACTATCAGAGTTGAACTAACTCGGAGAAAGTCGATCAGCTGACTGACGATGGTCGAGCGACGTTCGACCATAGTCGAACTAAAAAACACTTAACCAGAATTCAAATAGATAAACAATAATTCTATACAACTGATAGGATCTAACCTAAATCTAACCTTTGACCATAGATAATTCTTGGGTCAAGAAACTAGTTGAGAGGACTTAACTCAAATCCAAACTAGGGTACCAACACAGCTGCATCTTGTTTTAACGGAAGAAGATGTACAGTAGCTTCACAGCAAGTTTTGTCATGTAGTGTAGCTTTCCCGTGACTAATTTGACCTTAGTTGACTTTGTCGATTTTGCTGACGTCAGCACATGTGGACTTAGAAAAAATCAAGCATCAGAGAATAAGGGTTGAGCGAGTAAGCATTAATCAACGCCAAAACACTTAGACAGATTCACTGTCACTTGGCGTTGAGTGAATCACCTTCACTCAACACCAAACTACTTAGAATATTAAGACTGATCCTAGGTGTTGAGTGATTCGGCTCCACTCAACGTCAATCTTGCTTTATCAGCTTACAGATATTTGGCGTTGAGTGAGTAAGCATTACTCAATGCCAAACCCCTTAGATAGAATTATGTCTTCACTAGGTGTTGACAGCGTTGAGTCAGTAACCTCCACTCAACGCTTTCTGTCTTAGCCAATTTTTTGCTTATTCAGCCACATAAGAGTTGAGATCGTTGAGTGAACATACCTTACTCAACGCATTCTGCCTTAGCCAATTTTCTGCTTATTCAGTAGCATGTCGTTGAGTGAGTTAACTTCACTCAACGTTTGTGTACTTAGCCATATTTTAACTCATTCCAACTTCAGCTTTTACTGCTGTAGCCTGTCTTATAGCCTTTTGTTGTATGGCATTGAGTGAGTTGACTTCACTCAACGTCTGTGGACATAGCCATTTTCTCGGCTTGCAACTGCCTTGGCTTTGACTATATAGGCTTCACTCAGCGCTATAAGTCATCTGGCATTGATTGACTGATCTTCACTCAACGTCTGTGGACTTAGATAGTTTTCTGTCATCCCACACCATAGGTAAGTGTTTACCTGATATAGTCACTTAGGCTACCTAACCTATCATAGTCATCTACAAACATGTGTATGTCATTGATAATATTGCCTTCACTCAAATCCAGGACATTGTGGGCAATGGACCCAACAATCTCCCCCTATTTGAGGAAGTCAAAAACTCTTAAAGCAAAGACAATGACATACACAAAACTATGTAGCACAAGGCATAAACATAATAGAGAAGTGATCTATAGTTACCACATTTCCCTGCTTGCAGAATACATTATTGCATCTGCCATCAGCTTCCCTGCTTGCAGAATACATTACTATATCTACCATTAGCTTCCCTTGAATTGTTGCTGCCTTGTTGCTATCTTGCTTATCTGATCATCTAATCATCTTATCCTCTCCCCCTTTTTGACTGTAGCAAATAGCAGGAAGGATGCACCTGATAACTGATTATGTTATCACCTGCTCCCCCTCAATTAAGCAACATTACTTGATTTGCTCCCCCTCAATATTAGAATCTTCATTTCTTTAAAGGATCATCTTATCTGCATAAAGTCAAATAGTTTGCAACTAGAGGTGAGGAGCAACTTAAGCTATACTAAGTTTAACATACCCAACTCAAATTTGAAGGTGTTAAACTTGGCTTCATCTAGTGACTTAGTGAAGATGTCAGCCACTTGCTTGTCTGTTGGGACAAACTCAAGGGCGATTTCTTCACATTCCACATGCTCCCTAATAAAATGATATCTAATCTCTATGTGTTTAGGAATGCTATGGGAGACAGGATTCCTAGCAATAGAGATTGCACTAGTAGAATCACAGAATAAAGGAGTCTTACTTATCTGGAGGTTGTAGTCTTGAAGCTAGTGCTAGATACATAGCAACTGAGCACAACAGCTTCCTGCTGAGATGTATTCTGACTCTGTAGTTGATATTTCCACACTGGTTTGTTTCTTGCTGCTCCAAGATGCCAGTCTCCCTCCCAAGAACTGACAGGTGCTAGATGTGCTCTTCCTATACTCTTTACAACCTGCAAAATCTACATTTGAATAGCCAGTTAGTCAAACTCCCCATTCCTAGGGTACCAAAGGCCAAGATCTGGAGTGCCCTTAAGATACCTCAAGATCCTCTTAGCTACAGAGTAGTGAGATTTTTTTTGGGCAAGCCTGATACCTAGCACAAACAAATATAACATACATGATGTCTGACCTACTTGCAGTCAAATATAGAAGGGAGCCAATTATCCCTCTGTACAAAGTTTCATCAACAAGTTTCCCTGCTTCATCTTTGCCTATAAGCATACTTGACCCCATGGGAGTTCTCATGGTGGAGGAATTCTCCATGCCAAATTTCTTGATTAACTCCCTAGTGAACTTAGACTGGGATATGGACAAGCCATCATCAGTCTGTCTTACATGGAGGCCCAAGAAGAACTTAAGTTCACCCATACTACTCATCTCAAACTTCCTCTGCATGATTTTAACAAACTTTTTACAGAGGTTGTCATCAGTAGATCCAAAGATGATGTCCATCTACATAGATCTAGACTAGGATGATCTTACTCTTAGATTCCCTTAGGAATATGGTCTTGTCTATTTTCCCCCTTGAGAATTTGTTCTTAATGAGGAAACTAGACAATGCCTCATACCATGCTCTAGGTGCTTGCTTCATCCCATATAGAGCTTTCCTAAGTCTATAAAAAAAATCAGGTGAGTTAGGAACTACAAAACCTGGAGGCTGCTCAACATAGACTTCTTCTTTTAAGTCACCATTCAGGAAGGCTGACTTCACATCCATTTGGTAGACCTTGAATCCCTTGTGTGCTGCATATGCAAGGAATAACCTGATGGCCTCCAATCTTGCTATAGGGGCAAAAGTTTGATCAAAATCAATCCCTTCTTCTTGCATGTACCCCTTAGCTATTAGTCTGGCCTTGTTATTAATTATAATGCCATTTTCATCAAGCTTGTTTCTGTAGATCCACTTGACTCCAATGACATTATGACCATGAGGTCTGGGAACCAGCTTCCAGACCCTGCACCTCTTGAACTGGTTCAGTTCCTCCTGTATAGCTCCAATCCAATGCTGGTTTATGTTGGCCTCTTCAAATTTCTTGGGCTTCACTTGGGATAGAAAGCTTGAATACATGGTTGTATTCTGACTTCTACTCCTTGTCATTACTCCATGACTTGCCTCACCAATGATCTGCTGTGCTGGATGATCTCTCATGTCTGACTGCAGGTGGCAGTCTTCTTTCAGTAGTAGGGGCATCTTCTTGTTGATCTTCATCCTCTCCCAGTGTGCCAGGTAGATTTTCTGGAGAATCCATATCATCTTGGATGACTGGTGATGCTTCCTTGATGGTTATCTTGTCATCATCTATTCTGTACCTGCAGTACTATAAGAAGAACTAGACAGTCCATTGTTAATCATGGTAGACTCATCAAAGACTACATGAACTGATTCTTCTACAACTTGGCTTTTCAAGTTGTAGATCCTATAGGCTTTGTTATGATAGTTGTACCCAACAAATATTCCATCATAGGATTTGGCAGCAAACTTAGTCACATAGGACATGCCATTGTGAAGCATAAAGCATTTGCTACCAAAGATTCTGAGATAGCCTAGATTTGTTTTCCTGCTCTTCAATATCTCATATAGAGTCTTCTTGTGGCCTTTGGTGATAAAGGATCTATTGAGGACATGACATGCAGTATTTACTGCCTCAACCCAGAAATATTCTGGGAGAGATGTATCACTCAACAGAGTTCTACCAGCCTCTATGAGAGTCCTATTTTTTCTCTCAACTATCCCATTTTATGGGGTGTTCTAGGAGAGGAGAATTCTTGATGAATCTCATGCTCTTCACAGAACTTTGTCATGCTATCAGACTGGAATTCTGTCCCATGGTCACTTCTGATTTTGATCACAGAATAGCCAAGCTCATTCTGAATTTGCTTGACAAACCTCATGAAGACATCAAGGGTTTCATCCTTCTTCTTAAGAAAGAACACCCAAGTAAACTTGGAATAGTCATCAACTACCATAAGGGTGTAGACTTTCCTACCAAGACTGTGAAATGGAATTTGACCAAATAGGTCCAAGTGCAAGAGGTATAAGCACTTCACAGAGTCTTTGGTCCCAATAACCTTGAAGGAGACTTTTTTCTTCTTACCCTTTTGGCAATCAGAACAAATTCCCTCCTTAGAGCACTTCACATTAGGGCCATTCCTAACTAGCCCTTGACCGAAGAGCTTGCCAATAGTCTTGTAATTCAAATGGGCTAGTCTCTTGTGCCACTGGACACAGTAGGAGACTTTCTCATTTGCCACCAAATAGATAGGATAATCTGTGTCTAGACAAAGAAAGTTCAAGTAATAAACATTTCCACTCCTAGTGTCTATCAAGATGACCTCTTTGTCACTTGACCTCCTGATTAGGCACTCATCCTTGTGAAAGACAATTACATAACCAAGATCAAAAAACTGGATTATGCTTATAAGGTTGTGTTGCAACCCTTCAACATAAGCCACCTTTATGATGGTGACTATGCCATTGGTGATCTTACCATACCCTCTGGTTACACCTCTTTTTGAACCTCCAAAGATGACTTTGGGTCGATCTTTTACTGGAGTAAACTCCTTCAAGTTGCTCCTTGTTCCAGTCATGAGCCTGAAACAACCACTATCCAAGTACCATATAGGGGTATGGTGCCTTGAACTATCCTGCAATATACAAATTACTTAACCTTAGGACCCCAATATCTATTGGGTCCTAGGTGCATGTTAGCATGAAACTGAACATGTCCACCAGCAGAATTTCTGACTGGTGGACTGACCCTAGCTCTGTCCACATTGGGATTGTGCCAGCAGTCAATGACAAAGTGCCCTATCTTACCACAGCACCAACACTCATGTATGTTATATATTCTTTTTTGTGAAGGCTCTGCAGCTTGATGAGCTGCAACCTTGACAGGAGGAAGATGTGCTGAAGTCTTTTTCTGATTTCTTTCAGCCAGAATTTGACTGAAGGTAAGTCTTATAGTTGGCTAATTTGGTATGCCCTGAGTGCCAACAGTAGCTAGCTTCTTTTCAGAAAGCATGCTTCTGATGGCTTCAGATATGCCCAGATCAGCCTGATTCTTAGACTTGCCCCTGGCTAGAGCCTTTGCTGTAAGATTCTGAGCCTTGGCTGCAATAACATTCTTGAGAGTTGGTGCAGAAGCACCAAAGACAAATGGTCCAGATTGGGCCATTTGAAATTTCTTATTGGCATCCTTGACTACACACACCCGGCCAAAACTTTCATCATGACAGTGAACATCTTTGTTCACTCCAGATGAACAACCCCTCTCCCAGTGTCCATAAGAACTTTCTTGGTCATACCTGTTAGAAGGTATCAAAACTTTCTTGAAAAGAATGGGAGGCTTAAAAGCAATAGACTACGGTGGAACTGGAGATTTGCCCTTCCTTTTAGAAGGAACAACTCCTGTGCTTCCCTTGAATCCCAACCCCTTCTTTCCCTTTTGAGAGGAGAAGGAGTCTATCAAGGGGAGGACAGTACTTAGCTTAGAATATCTAGCCACTATTCTTTTATCCTTCGCAAGCTTATCTTTAAGCTCCCTGATGAGACAGTTCTTATGCTTGATGGAGGCAACCTGAATGTCCAAGAGGGACTTCAGTTGGCTAATTGCCCTAGCTTTCTAGTCCAGCAGATTTATTGTAGTCTGCTGGGCAACTGCAAGCTTAAGAGATGAGATCTCTTTAGCTTGCTTCTTAGATAACTTCTTGACCTTCTTAAAGGCATTCAGAAGTTCTCCATACATGTCAATCAGTTGATTGACATCTCCTTCAGATCCAGAATCTTTTCACCACAGGGTGAAGAGGCTTCTGAGCAAGGACTAGTCTCAAACTCAGACAGATAAACAGAGTCAGGTGATAGATGTAACACCCCTATCCATCGTATAGCATATAGCAGTAGGTCCGGCCGGGGCCCGATGCCATATACTACGGACAGACCGGTTGGTTACGCGTTGAAACCATTCAACCAATCATGTCGTCCTACACAACACCTAGCGGAAGCAATTTATTAGGTTGCAAAAGAAATAAGAACTCAGCCACAACAGCATGAATGTCCACTACAAACTTAGGAATGTATACATACACCAAAAGAGAAATGGCCTTAAGGCCTTACACTGTTCACTTAACAAAAGAAGTGTTTTCCAAAATTCGGCACGCAGGCCGGCCATACATGAAAAACGGGAAAGAAACATAAGCAATTAGGCCTTCGAGGGCCGGCACAGCAACAAGGGCTTTAGCTTCTATTTCCCGCTCTGCTCCGCAGCACCTGCAAGCCACAAACCACCGCCCGGTGGCAAACAATAGCAATGGTCAGCAATGCTGACCAAATTATAACGATCCCGCCCCCACATTCGGGGCGGCGATGCTCTTTCCCTGCACTTTATTAGCATAGGCATTTATATAAAGTATTTGCACTTCACCACAGGCGTAGGCTCGCACGGCCACACACCCCGTGCACTCAGGGCACATTCTCGGCGAACCGGCCAACGTCACGTCAATTCAAGCCATAGACGTTCCAAATCCACCACCGCCTCTTGGACGGTCATCCATATGAGCATTTTGCCTTCCTGGCCTTGGTCACGACAATTTAAGCCATAGACCGCCGAAGACCCTCATCCATGCCAACGGTCCTACCGAACGACATAGACCGGGTACGGTTCCGCCTGACCCGTGCTCACACCGCAACGACAATTTAAGCCATATGCGCAGGCCAAGACTCACCGAGTCCCGTTTCCACCACAATAATCACATAACCCGGTTATGTTCACGTTGGCTCCCCGGCCATCGTGTTGGCAAAACCCGCTTTTGCCCAGTTTTCCGGGTGCACCTTGGAGTTAATCTCCAAGGCTCCCTGATGTAATCTACCACGTAGAAAACCTGAAAAACACCCAAACATCCGGATTCTTGCCCGGTTCAAATGCAATGCAACATCACCGATCCGGCTCTACTTGTCCGGATAGGCTTCACACACAATGCCTATGTCCGTTTACGCATACGGACTCTACACAAGGGGGAATTCACATATCTACCCCAAGGAACGCTCCAACTCTTCGCTCACTCGCGAGAGAGGGCTTCCTATGCAAAGGAAAAGAGGGCTTCACATGCCCAAGGATGAGAAATCGTTACCCTTGCGTTCTTCCGCGGCGCCATGAAAATCTATGCGGATGAAAAGCACCGCAATCTCCTTGCCTCCGCGGATCCGAAGACGGCTCGCGATTTGGAGCTCCGAATCTCCACCGACCGCCGGAGTTGACCTCCTTCTTCCTCCTCCAAGCTCTCCCTTCTCTCTAGATTTTAGAGAGAGAGTACCCAAGTGAAATAAGGGTTTCAAAACCCTATTCCCGGCTAAAACCACCCAGGAGTAGCCCCCCCACCATCGGATCCAAAGCTAAGGAAACGAACGGCCAGGATTAGATCTGAAATCACAAAAACTGGGCCGAACACGGGTTCACACACGGCCGTGTGCCTGGCCGTGTAGCTCATTCGCCGTCTCGACCAAAATTGAAAACCAGCAACACGGCATGTGACACGGCCTCCGACACGCCCGTGTCACCGGCGACACGCCCGTGTCGGGACCCGTGTCACGCCCCCCATGTGCAATCGGCCAACACTTCGCAGTCAAAGAGGTACACGGATGGGTGACACGGCATCAGACACGCCCGTGTCAAACTAGACACGCCCGTGTTCGTGCCCGTGTCACTGCCCGTGTACCCCACCGTACAGCCCAGGAGTGACACGGCCTGGGACACGCCCGTGTCCTAGGCCGTGTTCCTCCACACGACCATCGTCGACCTGAATGGGTGGACTACATGGCCAGCTCGACGGCCCGAGCTCGACACGCCCGATACGGCCTCCGACATGCCCGTGTCGGGGCCCGTGTCACCTGCACCAAAACCTTGTCTTGGCCAAAATCGATCCCCGTCGCTCCTACAACATTTTGGGGTGTTACAATTCTACCCCCCTTAAAGAATTTCGTCCACGAAATTAATAAAGGAAAAACAGTACTTAACGTAAATCAGTACCTGAGCGGAACAATTCCGGGTACTCCTCGAGCATAGTCTGCTCTCGTTCCCAAGAGAGCTCCTCTAGCCCGCAATTATCCCACCGGACCTTAACCATCCGGATCTCCTTGTTACGGAGTCTCTTGACCTCAACATCTTCGATACGAATGGGCTTGACCCTAGTCGTCAACCCCTCGTCCACCGGCACTTGGTCAACCGCGATCACCTGCGAAGGCTCTTGCACCGCCTTCCGCAACACAAAAATGTGGAACACATCATGTAATCCACTTAATTCCTCCGATAGCCTCAAACGGTATGCCGCTTCGCCGACTCGCTCCAGAACCTCAAAAGGTCCAAGGTATCTTGGGCTCAGCTTCTTCAAGCGTCTCACCCGTGAAACCCCCTTGAACGGCTTCACTTTAAGATATACCCAATCGCCTACCGCGAACTCCACGTTCCGGTGCTTGGCATTGTAATACTTCGCCTGCCGGTCCTAAGCGATCAACAAGCGCTCCCGAATGATCCGCACTAACGAGGTAGCACTCTCCACCTCCTGCTTCTTGTACAACCTTGCCTCACCCGTTTCAATCCACGATAACGGCGTGCGACACTTCCTACCATACAGGGCCTCGAAGGGCGCCATTTGTATACTTGCTTGGTAGCTGTTGTTGTACATGAACTCCACCAAATACAGGTGGTCTTCCCAATGCTTACCGAAATCCAGAACACGCATGCGTAGCATATCCTCCATCGTTCTATTGACCCTCTCGGTCTGCCCATCCGTCTGCGGATGGAAAGCTATACTGAACTTTAACTTAGTTCCCAGCATCTGCTGCACCAACCTCCAATCATTTGATGTGAACCGCCCATCGCGATCACTCACAATGCTACGGGGCACACCATGCAGCCTAACAATATTGTCCACGTATAGCTTCGCCAACTTCTCCACCGAGTCATCCTTCCTATGCGGAATGAAATGCGACACCTTAGTTAGCCGATCTACGATCACCCAGATGGCGTCGTTCCCCTTCTACGACCTTGGCAACCCGTGCACAAAGTCCATAGATATATCGTCGAATTTCCACTCCGGTATAGGCAAGGACTTCAGAAATCCTCCCAGCTTTTGGCACTCCTCCTTCACCAAGGCGCACGTTTAGCACTTAGCCACAAACAATGCCACATCTTTCTTAAGCCCCGGCCACCAAAACAGCTTCTTGAGATCACGATACATCTTTGTGCTCCCTGGGTGGATTGAGTACTTGGTATGATGAGCCTCGTACATCAACTCCGCCCGGAGGTTACCCCCACTCGGGACGCACAACCGATGGTCCTTCCTTAATAAACCATCTTCCACTGAAAACTGGGAATTTGACCCATCCAACGCTGCCTCCATAAGCTCCTTCATGGAGTCATCCAACTCCAATGCCTGCCGAACTCGGTCAGCCAGGTCATACTGAACTTCTGTCCAGTTTAACATTGCTTTGGCGCTCGTCTGCCTGTCAACGCAACAGATCTCAAGCTCCTCCAACTCCCGTATTAACCGCTCATCATGCACCGACAACCAGTTGGCTTGGGCGGGAGCCCTGCGACTCAACGCATCTGCAACTGCATTGCCCTTCCGGGTACATAATGTATTTTGAAGGTGTAGTCCCCCAGGAACTCCATCCACCTCCTCTGCCTCATATTAAGGTCCTTTTGATCCAACAAGTATTTTAGGCTCTTGTGATCGGTGTATATATCGCCCCTTACGCCGTAAAGGTAGTGCCTCCACAACTTGAGTGCAAATATCACGGCCGCCAACTCCAAGTCGTGTACCGGATAATTTCTTTCATGCACCTTCAACTGATGCGATCCATACGCTATCACGCTCCCATGCTGCAACAACACGCAACCCAAGCCACTACCCAAAGCATCGCTATACACCTCGAAGCCCTCGGTCCCACTCGGCGAACTAAGCACTGGCGCCGTGGTCAACCGCCTCTTCGGCTCCTCAAAAGCTTGCACGCACTCTTGCTTCCACAAGAATTTCTGATCCTTCCTTGTCAACTTCGTGAGAGGTAATGCTAACCGCGAAAAGTTCTCTATGAAGCGCCTGTAATATCCGGCAAGCCCGAGAAAACTACGGACTTCCGCGACAGAAGACAACGCAGGCCACTCCCATATCGCAACAATCTTCGCCGGATCCACCGCTATACCTTCCCCACTCACTATATGACCAAGGAATGCTACCGAGGGTAGCCAGAACTCGCACTTGGAGAACTTTGCGTATAACTCATTCCTTCTCAGAGTCTCCAACACCAGGTGCAAGTGCTTGAAGTAGTCTTCCTCGCACTGCGAGTACAATAGAATATCATCAATAAAGACGATCACAAAGCGATCCAGGAAATCTCGGAACGTCCTGTTCATCAAGTCCATAAACACTGATGGCACATTCGTCAGTCCAAACGGCATGACCGTGAACTCGAAATGCCCATACCTTGTGCTGAATGCCGTCTTCGGGATATCACACTCCCTTATCCTCAGCTGATAGTATCCCGACTTCAAGTCCAACTTAGAATATACTGACGATCCGACTAACTGATCAAAGAGATCATCAATCCTCGGGATCGGGTACTTGTTCTTTTCCGTCAGCTTGTTCAACTCTCTGTAGTCGATACACAACCGCATACTACCATCCTTCTTCTTAATGAAGAGGACCGATGCGCTCCAAGGCGACGAGCTTGGACGCACATAACCTTGCTCCATCAGCTCCTCTAGCTGAACTTTCAACTCTGCCATCTCCTTAGGCGCCAACCTATACGGAGCACGTGACACCGGTTTGGCCCCCGGCACGAGCTCGATGGTGAAATCAATCTCCCGCTGCGGTGGGGCTCCGGGAAGACTATCCGAGAACACATCGGGGTATTCGCAAACCATGGGAATGCTATCCAAAGTTGACTTTGGCTCCACAGCCCCCACTATTGCGAAGAACAGCTTTGCACCAGCACGAACTGCCTTTACCACTTGAAGAGCAGACATCAGCGTCTTGCTCAACCACTTGAGTCCCTTGAATGTTGTCCCTCGTCCAACACCCAGCTTGACCTCCTTCCGGTCACAGTCAATCCAAGCTTTCTGCTCCGAAAGCCAATCCATTCCAAAGATCACGTCGAACTCTACTAGCGGCAGCAATGACGCTAACAAGTCAAACTCTTGGCTCCCAAAGTGAACCTTTACGGCGCACACCCTGTCCGCACGCATCGAGCACCCATTCGGTAGCAGCACATCCAACTTGTCCTTCGCCATCGAAGAAGGGACTCCGATGCGCGATATAAAATTTTCGGACAAGAAGGAGTGTGAAGCTCCCGTGTCGAACAGTGCCCGTGTCGGACTATCGCTAATCACAACAAAGCCTATACAAAGAATATTAGGCTAACAAGCAATAGATAACGGTATTAAAGCTAACTTACTATAAATTAACTCATACCTGTCACCACATCCGCTTGCTTGATGGCCTCCTGCTGGCCCAAGTTATAGACTCTAGGCTGAGTCGGAGCATAGTGGGACGCGGTCGACTCCACCGCTTTGCCCTTCTCCTCGTAGGTAGCTCCTTGTTTCCTTTCGGACTTTGAGCGTCCACTCCAGCAATCACGGGCAAAGTGCCCCGTCTTTCCACACGTGAAACAAGCGCCCGGGGTTCGATTGGTAGTTGCCCCAGAGGCACCCGTAGAAGCTGGACCCGACGTCTTAGCTTTCTTATAGAATCTGCGGTAGCCCGACTTCGACGTAGTCGGTGCCTTGAACTCCGCTTTCTTACTACCAGATTCCTTTTTCGCTTGGACATTCTTCATGTCCTTCTCCAAGGACCGGGCCGAACTGACCAGGGTCATGAAACCCTGCGGCTTGGGCCCCGACAGTAGCAACCTTAAATCGTCTCTTAGCCCTTCATAGAAGCGGCTCGTCTTGCGCTCCTCGTCTGCGAAGGTAGCGCCGGCATATCTCCCCAACCGAGTAAACTCGTGGAGGTACTCATCAACGGTGTAATCCCCTTGCACCAACTTCTGAAATTCGCTTTCTAGCGCAATTCTCTGCGCCGAGGGGAGGTATCGAGCCATGAATAGTCTCGCAAACTCCTCCATCGAAACTTCGGCCAACGGCCTTCCCCACAACTGATGTAGCTCTAGGCCTTCCCACCAAAGTCTTGCGTCCCCATCCAAAAGGAACGTCGCTATAGTGGTCTTCTGCCACTCTTCCGTTTCCGTCGCAGTCATCACCCTGTTGACCCTTGAGAGCCAATCCTCTGCTTGGGTCGGGGTTTCTGCCCCCGTGAATACCGGTGGATGAAAGCCCATCACGTGCTTCAGTTGTCTTTCAGTTGCTCTCCGAGGCAACTCTGGCTCCAAAACTACTTGCTCAACCTCCTTTGCTCTGCCGTCTGAAGCGGTACTTGCTCCACAGCAGGAGCAGGCTGCTGCACCTGCCTTGCCGGCTGCGCATTGATCATTGCCATGACCGCTTCTGCCACCAACCTAATGGTCTCAGCAAACAAAGGTGTTGCAGGCGCATCGCTTGGCGCACTGCTTGCCTCAGAACCTGGCCGTTCTGATGGCCCAGCACCACTTCTGGTCACCTATAATCGTGCAAAACATCGATAAGCGACCAAAAATTACTGCAAACAGCAATTATAGGAACACGCAGGTTCCTCAAACATGTATATTTTCATTCCTAAGTGGACATTCATGGGTTCTTTTCATGTTATAACGATGACACACACATGTGCTCACCACCCCTTAAAGTGAATTCGTCCACGAATTCATTTAAGTTTGACCGAAACCAGAAGTCTGATACCAATTTGTAACACCCCTATCCGTCGTATAGCATATAGCAGTAGGTCCGGTCGGGGCCCGATGCTATATACTACGGACAGACCGGTTGGTTACGCGTTGAAACCATTCAACCAATCATGTCGTCCTACACAACACCTAGCGGAAGCAATTTATTAGGTTGCAAAAGAAATAAGAACCCAGCCACAACAGCATGAATGTCCACTACAAACTCAGGAATGTATACATACACCAAAAGAGAAATGTCCTTAAGGCCTTACACTGTTCACTTAACAAAAGAAGTGTTTTCCAAACTTCGGCACGCAGGCCGGCCATACATGAAAAACGGGAAAGAAACATAAGCAATTAGGCCTTCGAGGGCTGGCACAGCAACAAGGGCTTTAGCCCGCTATTTCCCGCTCTGCTCCGCAGCACCTGCAAGCCACAAACCACCGCCCGGTGGCAAACAATAGCAACGGTCAGCAATGCTGACCAAATTATAACGATCCCGCCCCCACATTCGGGGCGGCGATGCTCTTTCCCTGCACTTTATTAGCATAGGCATTTATATAAAGTATTTGCACTTCACCACAGGCGTAGGCTCGCACGGCCACACACCCCGTGCACTCAGGGCACATTCTCGGCGAACCGGCCAACGTCGCGTCAATTCAAGCCATAGACGTTCCCAATCCACCACCGCCTCTTGGACGGTCATCCATATGAGCATTTTGCCTTCCTGGCCTTGGTCACGGCAATTTAAGCCATAGACCGCTGAAGACCCTCATCCATGCCAACGGTCCTACCGAACGACATAGACCGGGTACGGTTCCGCCTGACCCGTGCTCACACCGCAACGACAATTTAAGCCATATGCGCAGGCCAAGACTCACCGATTCCCGTTTCCACCACAATAATCACATAACCCGGTTATGTTCACGTTGGCTCCCCGGCCATCGTGTTGGCAAAACCCGCTTTTGCCCAGTTTTCCAGGTGCACCTTGGAGTTAATCTCCAAGGCTCCCTGATGCAATCTACCACGTAGAAAACCCGAAAAACACCCAAACATCCGGATTCTTGCCCGGTTCAAATGCAATGCAACATCACCGATCCGGCTCTACTTGTCCGGATAGGCTTCACACACAATGCCTATGTCCGTTTACGCATACGGACTCTACACAAGGGGGACTTCACATATCTACCCCAAGGAACGCTCCAACTCTTCGCTCACTCGCGAGAGAGGGCTTCCTATGCAAAGGAAAAGAGGGCTTCACATGCCCAAGGATGAGAAATCGTTACCCTTGCGTTCTTCCGCGGCGCCATGAAAATCTATGCGGATGAAAAGCACCGCAATCTCCTTGCCTCCGTGGATCCGAAGACAGCTCGCGATTTGGAGCTCCGAATCTCCACCAGCCGCTGGAGTTGACCTCCTTCTTCCTCCTCCAAGCTCTCCCTTCTCTCTAGATTTTAGAGAGAGTACCCAAGTGAAATAAGGGTTTCAAAACCCTATTCCCGGCTAAAACCACCCAAGAGCAGCCCCCCCACCGTCGGATCCAAAGCCAAGGAAACGAACGGCCAGGATTAGATCTGAAATCACAAAAACTGGGCCGAACACGGGTTCACACACGGCCGTGTGCCTGGCCATGTAGCTCATTCGCCGTCTCGAACAAAATTAAAAACCAGCAATACGGCATGTGACACGGCCTCCGACACGCCCGTGTCACCGGCGACACGCCCGTGTCGGGACCCGTGTCACGCCCCCTTGTGCAATCGGCCAACACTTAGCAGTCAGAGAGGTACACGGCTGGGTGACACGGCATCAGACACGCCCGTGTCAAACTAGACACGCCCGTGTTCGTGCCCGTGTCACTGCCCGTGTACCCCCACCGTACAGCCCAGGAGTGACACGGCCTGGGACACGCCTGTGTCCTAGGCCGTGTTCCTCCACACGACCATTGTCGACCTGAACGGGTCGACTACACGGCCAGCTCGACGGCCCGAGCTCGACACGCCCGACACGGCCTCCGACACGCCCATGTCGGGGCCCGTGTCACCTGCACCAAAACCTTGTCTTGGCCAAAATCGATCCCCGTCGCTCCTACAACATTTTGAGGTGTTACAATAGATGTATCTTGCTCTGACTAGGCTGATCCTGGTTGCCTTCCTCATCAGTCATTGCCATTAGCCCTCTATAGTAGTGGACATTTTAATCCACCTCTGACTCACTGTCTGATAGTGTCAGAGGGGCCCTAATTCCAATCATCCCTGGAGGATTGACTTCTCTTGCTACAATAGCTTCATTTGTAACAACAACAACTAGCCCAATGTAGGCTTCCTCTTCTTCAGACTCAGAAGATGATGATTCTGTACAACTCTTTTCCTTCTTATCCATGAAGGACTTTTCCTTTTTTTCCTTTGTGTTGGTGCTGCTTCTTCTCCTCAATCTCTTTCCTCTTCTCTGGGAAGTCAGCTATCACATGCCCAGGCCTGCTACAGCAGTAGCAAATTACTTTAGAGGAGTTATATTTATTATATTTAGAACCATACCTGTCAGTCTTGGACTGGTTCTTTCTATGGTGGGTGGAATTGGATGGCCTTTTCTTCCAATGCTTCTTCTTCATCAACCTCTAGAGTTGTTTGGAAAAAGCTACAAAATCTTCATCAGACATGTTGATGTATGATGCCTCTGAGTCAGAGCTGTCTGACTCAGCTGGTCTCCTTGGTGGAAAAGGAATCCTTTTCTTGCCTTTCCTTGAGCTTTCAGCTATGAAGGCCAAGGACTTTTCTTTGGCCAGTGATTTGTTGGAGGCGTCCTCCTCCTTCCTGGCAGCCAGCTGTATCTCATAGGAGAGTAGCTTCCCAAATAATATTTGGGGAGGAGTGTCAGGAAGCTTGGTCATCTCTCTTATGGCACAGATCTTAGTATCCCAGTCTCTAGTGACAGATCTGAGAAACTTATCATTAATTTCATAATTATTGAAGACCCTTCCATAGGTCTTCAACTCATTTATGATCCTGAAGAATCTTTTATAACATGTAGTTATGTTCTCCTTCAGGATTTGCCTAAAAGCCTCATACTCTTGGTTGAGCAGAGACTTCCTATCATCTCTTACCTCATCAGTACCCTCCATGTAGACAACAAGGGTTTCCCACATCTCCTTGGAGGTCTTGCAGTAAACCAAGTTCAGGAAGGTTGAGTCATCTACAACACTGGCTATGATGTTTTGTGCTCTCTTGTCCAGGACAGCTAGTATAACCTCATCTTTGGTCATTTCAGAGAGTGTCTTTTGTGTCTGGATGTTGGAATCAAGAATAGAGACCTTCATAAGAATGACAGGTCCCTCCCTAACATTTGCCAAAATTCTTGGATCATAGGCTTCCATTAATAGCCTCACCCTCACCTTCCATATTCCAAACTGCTCCTTTCTGCAGATGGGGAGTTTCATTGAGCTCAGCTCTCTCTAGCTCTCTCCTAAGCACATGATCACTTAGCAGCAGCTACCTTGGAGGATAACTCAGATTGTTAAATCCTTTTTGAGCAACCTCCCCCTTATACCACTTGAAAGACTTTAATTTCAAGGTAGCTAGCAACCTAGAGGGGGGTGAATAGGTATGCTTAGGTCGTTTGAGAGTCTTTTTGTATTACTTGATTGTTTCTTTAAGCTTTTAGCTTTTAGTGATCTAGAGCTTGTTCTAAGCACCTATAATTAAGAAAACAAAAGCAAACACAGAAAAACACACAAGTATTTTATAGTGGTTCCCCAAAATTATTGGTACATCCACTCTCCTCCCACCTTGCTAACTTCATGTTTGTCAAGGAACTTCTCCAAACCAATGCCCTAAGGAGCTTACACCATAGATCCCTCAGGATCTCTCAGTCTCCTCCAAGACTTGCACCTCAGCAACAAAGGCCTACACTCAGTGATACAAGTATCACCTACCTCAGGCACTTAAGCCCTACCACTCAGGCTATGGAGGATAGCCTTACCTCAGAGCAAGCTTGCTCCTACAGCTCAGAGAGATACACTCTCCTACAATTCAGGCAATACTGCCCTACTACTTAGTGAGTAACACTCACCTACCTCAGAGAGATTCACTCTCCTACATTTTAGGCAATATTGCTCTACTACTCAGTGAGTAACACTCACCTACCTCAGAGAGATTCACTCTTCTATAGCTCAGGCAAATTTGCGCTACCTCAGACCCAAAGGTCCTACAGCTCAGATCCAGAAGGATCCTATAAAGAGAAATAGTTTACTTAACTTTGACACAGAGAAATTTCTTTGTGTCAACCACTTGAACAAAAAACTTTCTGCTCCTACTCTCCTCTCAGCAGGGAAATGATTTGTTGGAGGAACTCAAAAGAAAACTTCTGAACTAGCTATTGAAGGCTGAAGATCTTCTGATCTTGAGTCTTCAAACAACCCACTGAACCTACCAAAAGATGAAGGTTCTACTTCTTCAAAACATATTCTGAATCTGCTGTGGCAGTTGGAGACTTGCACAGCTAACTGAACTTTTCTTGCTGGAGTGCTTCAAGCTTTTTCACTAGCAGCAATGGCGAGGAAGATGATGATGGCTTCTCTCCTTTTTGAATAAAGTATACCCTTAAAGTTGTCTTTGTCCTGGCCCTTTTTCTTACTTTTGTAGTTCGCCAATCAACGACTCTTAGAGAGCGATGGGCCCTACCTGCAGCTTCCAGTTGCACCTTGCTTTAACGGAAGAAGACATACAGTAGCTTCATGGCAAGTTTTGTCGTGTAGTGTAGCTTTCTCGTGACTGATTTGACCTTAGTTGACTTTGTCGATTTTGCTGACGTCGACACCTATGGACTTAGTCAAAATCGAGCATCAGAGAATAGGCATTGAGTGAGTAAGCATCACTCAATGCCAAAACACTTAGACAAATTCACTGTCACTTGGCGTTGAGTGAGTCACCTTCACTAAACGCCAAACTTCTTATAATATTAAGACTGATCCTATGTGTTGAGTGATTCAGCTCCACTCAATGCTAATCTTGCTTTATAAGCTTACAACTATTTGGCATTGAGTGAGCAAGCATTACTCAATGCCAAACCCCTTAGATAGAATTCTGTCTTCACAAGACATTGACAGCGTTGAGTCAGTAACCTCCACTCAACGCTTTCTGCCTTAGCCAATTTTCTGCTTATTCGGCCACATAAGCGTTGAGAGTGTTGAGTGAACATACCTCACTTAACGCATTCTGCCTTAGCCAATTTTCTGCTTATTCAGTAGCATGGCGTTGAGTGAGTTGACTTCACTCAACGCCTGTGGACTTAGACATATTTTAGCTCATTCCAACTTCAGCTTTTACTATTGTAGCCTGTCTCACAGCCTTTTGTTGTATGGCATTGAGTGAGTTGACTTCACTCAATGCATGTGGACATATCCATTTTCTCGGCTTGCCACTGCCTTGGCTTTGACTATATAGGCTTCACTCCGATGAGTGACTGATCTTCACTCAATGCCTGTGGAGTTAGACAGTTTTCTGTCATCCAACACCATAGGTAAGTGTTTACCTGACATAGTCACTTAGGCTACCTGACCTATCATAGTCATCTACAAACATGTGTATGTCATTGATAATATTTTCTTCACTCAAATCCAGGATATTGTGGGCAATGGACCCAACAAGAAGAATAAGGGCTCATCTAGCTCTAGCTCAAGGAAGCCACAAGACAACTTGGAAAAGTCCAGAAAAGACTCCTCTGGGGACAAGTATGAATCTAAACAGAAAAAACACTTTTAAACTGATGTGGTTTGTTACTACTATAATAGGTCAGGACATGTCATTGTTGACTATTCTGTTAAAAGGAAAGAGAGTATGAGGTCTGATAATAAGAGATATCATAAAGAAAAAAGGTGGACAAGGGCTTCTTAGCTAAGAAGAGGTCATGCTTGTCAGAAAGTGATTCCGAGACTTCAAAATCTGAAGATGAAGAGGCCTACATTGGTCTAATATTCATAGAAGAGGATGTTGATAATCCCACTGCTAAGGTGGGCATAAGGGCACCACTCTCCTCTGTTTACAGTGACTATGAAGATGAAGAAGATTACAACCTCACAATCACTACTGAAGATAATTAGGCCAATTCTGATCCTAATGAGGTACTCACTCTTCCCAACTCTCTTTCTGATTATGAAAATGGCCTAGATTCTGAGGCATCCTCTTCATCCAATGAGGAGGATGGATTTGGACTTGATGAGGAAGTCAATAAACTGATTGACAGTTATGGTGCTCTCCTGGAAGCTCTAAAGAAGATCAAAAAGCTTGTTAAGAGGCAAGTTGAAGAGATTATTTCTTTACAGCAAGCTAAATCCATGCAATTTGAGTCAGCTTCACTGCTAGCTCAGATGAGCAAAGAAATTAATTAGCAAAAAAACAATCACTATTATCCAAGTGGGCACTATAAGCTAAAAAAGCATGATCATTAAGGAATTTGAATAAAAGCTTCTCAAAGAGAGGATGCTAATGAAGAAATTTTCCAAGACTAAGACAGTACTAACACTTATAGACTCATTCTCCTCTCAAAATAATAAGAGGGGATTGGAGTTCAAGTGGAATGTTGGAGTTGCCTATTCCAAAGGGAAAGGCAAGGCTCCAGCTGTGCCTCAAACCACCTTTCAGAAGGTAGTATTCCCTTCTAACAAGTATGACCATGACAGTATGTATGGTCACTAGAAGAATGGAAAATCTTATTGTAAGAGTAATAGTGCACCTTACAATGGGAAAAGAAAGGGCATGGGGTTCAGTGCCTTAAAGGCTCCCCATGAAGAAATCCAAATGGCCCATCATGGACCATTTGTGTTTGGCGCTCCTACACCCACACTCAAGGATAAGGCAGAGGCCTCCTCCCAAGATCTTTTAATAAAGAATAAGACTGTGAACAAGACTGCAACTAAGTCTCACTTGGCTATTTCTACTGTCATCAATACCTTGTTAGTTGCAAAGAATACACCTATTGCTATCAAATAGAACTTGCTTAGAGAACCTGCTTGTCGACTAACCTTCAGCCAGATTCTAGCTGAAAGAAATAAGAAGAAGACTGCTGCACTCCCTGCTGAATAGAAAAAAAAATCTAATGGTTCACATACATCTAAGGCTATTCAAAAGGGGAGATACAATATCCATGAGTGTTAGTGTTGTTGTAAGGTGGGACACTTTGTCATTGACTATTATCACAACCCTAGTGTGTCAAGTGCAAAGAGAAGCCTTCCTATCAAGGCTACAGTTGGGAGAAAAATTCCTATTTATGCTAATAAGAACCAAGGACCCAAATTCCTTTGGGTACCTAAGGTAAATTAATTATGTGATTGCAGGTTAGTCCAAGTATCCATCAAATGCCTATCTGGTACTTGGACTGTGGATGTTCCAGGCACCTGACTAGAACAATGAGCCATCTGAAAGATTTCACTCCAGTGAGGAATGGACCCAAAGTCATATTTGGTGGTTCAGACAGAGAAGTAACTAAAAGCTATGGTATGATCACCAATGGCATAGTATCCATCACAAAAGTGTCTTATATGGATTGATTGCAACACAATCTGATTAGCATAAGTCAACTCTGTGATCTAGGCTATGCCATTGTATTCCACAAGGATAAGTGTCTAATCAAGAGGTCAAGTGACCAAGAGATCATTCTGACAGACACTAGGAGTGGAAATATTTATTGTCTTAACTTTTTATGTTTAGATTCTAATTCTCTAGTGTGCTTTGTAGCAAATGAGAAAGACTCTTATTATGTGTAATGGCATAAGTGGCTTGCTCACTTGAACTATAAGGCTATCAACAAGCTCTTTAGTGAAGGGTTGGTCAGAAATGGACCCAACTTGAAATGTACGAACGAGGGCATTTGTTCTGCATGCCAAACAGGCAAGAAGACAGAGGCTTCCTTTAAAAGCATTGGGTCTAAGGATTCAGAGAGGTGTCTCTATCTCCTGCATATGGATTTATTTGTTTTTATACCAATTCATAGTCTAGGTAATAAAGTCCATTCCTTTGTGATTATTGAAAACTATTTCATATTTGCATGGGTGTTCTTTCTTAAGAAAAAGTCTGATACCTTATACAACTTTGTGACTTTTGTCAAACAGATTCAGAATGGAAAGGGTTGCACTGTGGTCAAAATTAGAAGTGACCATGACACAGAATTTCAGTCTGGAAGCATGGAATAATTCAGCAAAGAACAAGGTATCATTCAAAAAATTTCTTCTCCAAGAATACCCAAGCAAAATGGCATTGTTGAGAGGAAGAATAAAACTCTTACAATGACTGGGAGGACTTTACTAAGTGACACTTCTCTCCTAGAATATTTCTGGGCTGAGGTAGTGAACACAACCAATCATGTACAGAATAGAGTCTCTATCAACAAGTATCACAATAAGACTCCCTATGAGCTTATGAAAGGTAGAAAATCAAATCTAGCCTATTTCAGAATTTTGGAAGCAAGTGCTTTGTGTTAAACAATAGAAAGTCCTACCTGAAAAAGTTTGTTGCAAATCCTATGAGGGTATTTTTGTTGGGTATAGCAGCCACAGGATCTACAACTTGAAATATCAGGTTGTAGAAAAGTCTATTAATATTGTTTTTGATGTAACTTCAATGATTCACAATGAGCTGCCAAACTCTTCTAGTGCTGCAGATGTAGAATTAAGAATAGACAAACTAAGTATTGATGAAACACTTCTAGTTGAATAAGAAAAGGATAAATGTGTGCTCATCCTAGAAGAAGGTCTAAGTGAAATGCAAAGAGCAGATGAACTTCAGGACACTGAAGATAAAGTTCAAGAAGATGAAGAGAGGATGTCAGCAGCCATCAGACACTTAAGAGAACATCCCAGAGATTTGATTATTGGGGATGGAAGCCAGGGTGTAACCACAAGGAGTAGAAATCACAACATTGCTAAGTTTTCAAGCTGTCTGTCTCAGATAGAACCCAAGAAGTTTGAAGAAGCCAACATAGACCCATTCTTGATAGTGGCTATGCAAGAAGAGTTTAACCAGTTTAAAAGGTGTTGTCTAGAAGTTGGTTCCCAGACCTCAAGGACATAACACCATAAAAACCAAATGGATATATAGAAAAAAAATAGATGAGAATGGTGTTATAACCAATAACAAGGCTAAATTTGTTGCTAAAGGATAGATGCAAGAGGAAGGTATTGACTTTGATCAAACTTTTGCACCAGTGGCTAGACTTAAAGCCTTAAGGTTATTCCTTGCATATTTTACTTGCAAAGGATTTAAGGTCTACCAAATGGATGTAAAGTCAGCTTTACTGAATGGTGACCTAAAAGAGGAGATCTATGTTGAGCAGCCATCAAGTTTTATCAATCCTTCTCTCCCTAACCATGTATTTCACTTAATAAAAGCTTTATATGGGTTGAAACAGGCTCTAAGTGCTTGTTATGAAACCTTATCTATCTTTCTCATTGAGAACAAATTCTCAAGGGGAAATATATACAAGATATTATTCCTAAAAGAAGTTAAGGGTAAGATAATCCTAGTCCAAATTTATGTTGATGATATAATTTTTGGGTCTACTGATTCTTGGGTCCATTGCTCACAATGTCCCAGATTTGTAGAAGTCAAACAAGTCAATGGTATACACATATTTGTATTTGATATATGTTCAAGTTCATGCATGCAGGTTGGTCCTTATCATATTGATTGGATAGGTATTCCAATTGATTGTGACAGGTGATCACGAGATAGAGAAGTGGAGAGACATAAATCTATCTAAGTCAACAGGCGTTGAGTGAAGTCTGTTCACTAAACGCTAGATGTCAAAGAAGGATGATGGAAAGGCTGAAAAATCACCAAAGTCCACAGGCATTGAGTGAAGCCAGTTCACTCAACGGCAGATGCCAAAAAGCACTGAGTAAAGTGTGGATAATCAAAGCCCTGTAGTCTGCAAAGCAATTCTGCGATTAAGTCCACAGGCATTGAGTGAAGGCAGTTCACTTAATGCCATATAACAAGAGGCATCGAATATAGATGACTCTGTCAAAGCCTAAGCATTGGCAAGCTGAAAAATCGACTAAGTATAGATGCGTTGAGTGAAGCCAGTTCACTCGATGCCCAGAGAAGAAAGCATTGAGACAAGCTCACGCAGTCAAAGCTTAAAGAAGAAAGACAAAAAAATCTGTCTAAGTACAAAAACATTGAGTGAGG
This sequence comes from Platanthera zijinensis, assembly GCA_039513925.1. Classification (NCBI taxonomy): domain Eukaryota; kingdom Viridiplantae; phylum Streptophyta; class Magnoliopsida; order Asparagales; family Orchidaceae; genus Platanthera; species Platanthera zijinensis. The sequence goes on from CM077091.1 coordinate 111,453,916, forward strand.
AATGCTCACTCAATGCTCTCAACACTTTCATAACAAAATTATTGGCCAAGTGTTTTTGCGTTGAGTCAATCTTATTCACTCAACACCTAGTGACAGAAAACTGTCTAAGTGTTTTGGCGTTGAGTCAAGCTTATTCACTCAATGCCTAGTGACAGAAAATCTGTCTAAGTGTTTTGGCATTGAGTCAAGCTTATTCACTCAACGCCTAATGACAAAAAGTCTGTCTAAGTGTTTTGGCGTTGAGTCAAGCTTATTCACTCAACGCCTAGTGACAGAAAATCTATCTAAGTGTTTTGGCATTGAGTCAAGCTTATTCACTCAATTCCTAGTGACAGAAAAATCTGTCTAAGTTTTTTGGCATTGATTCAAGCTTATTCACTCAACGCCTAGTGATAGAAAATCTGTCCAAGTGTTTTGGCATTGAGTGAAGGTTGCTCACTCAACGCCTATACTATTTTTTTTGAATTTGACTAAGTCCACAAGTGATGACGTCAGTACGATTTCAAATGTTGCGGGAAGTATACAGTACATGACAAACGGCGTCGCAGACCTACTGTATGACTATTACTGTTAAAGTAAGTTGCAACCAACAACTACATGTGGTTCAATGGCAACTTAGAGCCATTAATCAGCGGAAGATAAAGGGACATGTTCAGGAGATGGAACTTAACTTTTAGGGTTTTATTGCTGAACTCCATATTCCTCGCCATTGTTGCTTATCTTGAAACCTAAAATTTTAGCAAGCTATTCCAAAAGTTTCAGCAAGTTAGCTATAGCTAATTTATTCTGCTACAACAAGTTCTGATAAGGTTCTAATAAAGAAGGAGCAGAGCCATCTGGTTTCTGCATTCCAGGTTAGCTGATTGGAAAGCAAATCAACAACAAGATCAAAAACTTGTTTCTGAGTTTTTTTAGCACATGCAACTGCTTACTGAAGATCTTATTTCTATTGCTATGAAGAAAGTTGGGGCTGAGATAACTCGGTCCAGGAAGGCAGGGATAAAGAAATTTTCTCTGGTATCAAATCAACAATAATAAACTCCTTTCTTTCTATAGGATCCATTCTTGGATCTGAGTTGTAGGATCCTTTTGGATCTGAGTTGTAGGCCTGATTTATAAAGTCTGAGGTAGGATCATTTGTTGATCTGAGTGTAGGGCATATGTGCCTGAGGAAGGGCCTTTTGATGCATCGTCGCCATCACCTTTGGCCTGAGGTAGGATCTTAATAGATCTAAGCTGTAGGAGAGTTTTACTCTCTGAGTTATAGGGCTAACCTACATAGACTAAGTTGTAGGACTTATGTTAGAGTCTGAGGTAGGTGGTCTTTTGATCACTGAGTTGTAGGAGCAAGCTTGCTCTGAGGTAGGGCCTTGTGCCTGAGTTGTAGGCCTTGGAGAAGACTGAGAGATCCTGCGGGATTTGGGTTGTAATCTCTTAGGAGCCAAGTTTTGGAGAAGGTCCTTGTCTAATAAGTTGTTAGGAAGGTGAGGGACATTGGACGCACCCATAATCTGGGGAACCACTATAAATATTGTGTGTGCTTTTGTGGATTGTCTTGAAAGCAAGCTAACCAAGCTAACTCACAACACACCAAGTTAAAGAAAATCTTAAAAGACTATAAAACCTATTCACCCCCCTCTAGGTGTTTAGCTATCTTGGAATTAAAGACTTTCACTGATGATGGCCCATATAGAAAGTTTGCTAAACTTATGCAAGGGTAATTTGAAATGAGTAGTATATATGAACTCAAATATTTCTTGGGCCTCCAAGTTAAATAGTCTGAGGATAGCTTATTCATCTCTCAGTCTAAGTTCAGCAAGGAGTTAATCAAGAAATTTGGAATGGAGAGTGCCTCAACCATGAAATCTCCTATATAGTCAATTATGTCTATAGACAAGGATGAGAATGGGAAACCAGTTGATGAAACCTTGTATGGAGGCATAATTGGTTCCCTCCTTTATTTGACTGCTAGTAGGTCAGACATTATGTTTTCTATATGTGTTTGTGCTAGGTACTAAGCTTGCCCTAAAGAATCTCAATATACAGCTGCAAAGAGGATTTTGAGATATCTCAAGGGTACACCTGATCTTAGTCTTTGGTACCCTAGGAATAATTATTTTGAACTAACAGGTTACTCAGATACAGATTTTGTAGGTTGTAAAGAAGATAAGAAAAGTACTTCTGGTACCTGTCAATTTCTAGGGAGAAGGCTGGTATACTGGAGCAGCAGAAAGCAAACTAGTATAGCTATCCCTATAGCTGAATCTGAATACATTTCAGCAGGGAGTTATTGTGCACAGCTCCTGTGGATACAACATCAACTTCAGGATTACAACTTACAGCTAAGTAAAACTCTAATGTTCTGTAATTCCTCAAATGCTATTTTAATAACTAAAAATCCTATATTATACAGCAGGACCACGCATATTGAAATTACATATCACTTCATAAGAAATCATGTTGAGAAAGAAGATATCATCCTTGAGTTTGTCCCCACTAACAAACAAGTGGCGTACATCTTTACTAAGCCTCTTGATGAAGCCAAGTTCAATAGTTTCAAGAATTGGGAATGTTGAACTTGAAGTAGTTTTATCCTTGTAAAGCATTTCTTTTATATATATATATATATATATATATATATATATATATATATATGTGTGTGTGTGTGTGTGTGTGTGTGTGTGTGTGTGTGTGTGTGTGTGTGTGTGTGTGTGTGTGCATTTGGAGGCTAACCTTTTACAGGAGAACATAAGGGAGAAAAAGATTAACCAACCAGATGTTGAGTGTATTGAATCAACACCAAAAATCGAGTGCACTCGATGCATTCACTCTAATGGGTTAAACAAGCTTCAAATCTATTAGAGTAAAGAACATCCATCCATCAAAAGTGTAAATCACGACAAGGGACGCTCCTCTCCACCTTCTTGAATAGGGTAGGGTATAAATAGAAATCGTGCCTAAAATAAACTTTTTCATTCTATTTCCCTTCCAAATTACTCTGTCCCATACCCTAGACTTCATGGTTCATCATTTCCTCCTCGATCAATCTCTAATGTTCAATGGCACCCAAGATTGCTGAATTTTTTTTTTAGGGCAGTGAAGTTGTTCGAAATGGATTTCGTGATGCTCCTGAAGAAATCATATCCACCATTCGCCTTCTAACAGTCGCAGAACTGGAATTTTTGTTGTCAGAGCCTTGTGCCATCTGGAAGAGAGAGGTATTGGAATTGTATGTTAATGCCAAGGTGAACTCTTCCTTCACTAAGGTTAAAACTTCCATCAATGGAGAGAAAGTTAAAATCAATGTTTAAAAGATTTGTAAGGCACTAAAACTCCCTAATCCCAATGATATTGTGGAAGAAGATAAGTTGTTCCAAGATGATGTAAAGTTTGCCTTGAAATGGTGTGGCATGTCCAAACACACCAGTGGTTCTATCATCAAGAAAGAGATGAACTTAAGAGGAAAATTCCTGACAGACATCATAGGAAAGGCATTAATCGGCAAAACTGGATCACATGGAAAGATTTCCAGAAAAATGTTTGAATTAATGACAAGGGTAATCCTTACCGAGAAGACGAACTGGGGTAAGGTCATTTTTGATAGAATAATTGAATGTATACCTGAACATAATTTTAGTAGATTCCTGTCTCTATTCCTGCTGAACACTGCTCCTGAAATTCTGAATCTGAGGCTTGGTGCTAAGATCCATCACATAAGAAGGATGGATATTAAGATATTTGATAAATGGGACATGGTGCTGATCAATCACCCTAAGTAGAGTGCTCAGAAACAAAAGAAGAAGGTTGATACAGTTTCTGAAGAAAGCTCCGACAGTAACTCTTCTGACAACAAGAATAATGAACCACACAACCCTAATCTGACAAAATCAACTGAAGATGTAACGAGGGATGTGAGTGCACAAGTCTTTATTTCTTTTGAGCTTGCTGCCAAGACTAGTCCCACCAGTGTGTCTCCTACTAATGTTGAAGGAGACATAACCATGGAGAATGCTGAAGTTATTGTAACAAATCTTATGGACAGAATCTGTGTTGATGTTCAGGGGGTGACCCTAAGAGAAGTTCCACCTGTTGAGGGTGAGCATGATTTAGCCAATGTGTATCTATAGGACAAAATCAACACCTTCCTGGTCAATCTACAAGGAAGGATAGATCAAATCCCAACTAACTCTCAAGTGCTAACTTATAGTGTTCCTATTGAGGGAGAGAATGTGTTAGAGGATGATAACAGATCAAAAGATGATCTACTTCAGGATCTTGTGGCTGATGATACTATTGTTGAAACCGAAAATCGGTCTATTATGGAGTTCACCCTTGGGGAATGGGTGGTCGCGCACCTACTTCACTCCTGCAAGAAAAACAACAAGGAAAAGAGAGCAAAGGACTAGACCAAGGGCCCGGCGCGGAGGTCCCACCACACACCCGGAAGATCACTGAGCGCTTCCCCTCCTTAGCCAAATGTCGGGCTAAGGTACCTCAGAAGGCGATAGAAGACTGGGAGATAAGTAAGCATGCCCTCTGAGGTATCCCTTGGGTCCTATTTATAGATTTCTGAAAATGGTCTGCAAATAACTAACCTCTACCGGCCTGAAATTACTGAAAACCCCTTGGGCAGGCCTGTCAACAGCCAAACTCTGCTGTTCTGAATAGCTATGTGCAGCCCACCCGGGTCTGCCAACAGTGAGACTCCGCTGTTCCAACCAGCTATGGGCAGGCCTGCGGGGGCAAATGGTAAAAACACCTCACAGACTACTGGGCGAGTAGCCCTCAATAATCTCTGTTCGGTAAGGGAGGCGAGTGCTCGACGAGGTTGGCACTCGTCACTTCTACTCGGCCTTTGGCAAGTACGGGCCCGGTTGGCCCTACCCGCCTGCTACTTATCGAATGCAGGGGTGGAGAAGCATCACTCAATGCCAAGGCCAGGAGGGCGCTGAGGGCATTAAGTGGAGAGGCATCACTCAATGCCAAGGCACGGAGGGCGCTGAGGGCATTGAGTGGAGAGGCATCACTAAACTCCAAGGCACGGAGGGTGCTGAGGGTGTTGAGTGGAGAGGCATCACTTATGCCAATGCACGGAGGGAGCTGAGGGCACTGAGGGCATTGAGTGGAGAGGCATCACTCAACACCAAGGCACGGTCTCGTCCTGCTATGACCGCATGTCGCGTGTTCGCTGAAAGGTAAGAACTCGATGAATGGGGCTGGCGAGTATAAGCTCGCCCCTCAAAAACATCCCACCCCGCCTGGGCGAGTCGGAGCTACTATCGAGCCCTTTAGGGCGAGTGCAAGCCAGCCGATGAGCAAACTTGCCCCACTCGACGCCGTGGCTAAAGGCATTGAGTGAGACCGCCTCATCTGACGCTAAGGCAGAAGGAGTTGAGTGAGCTCGCCTCACTCGATTCCACGACAGAAGGCGTTGAGCGAGCTCGCCTCACTCGACACCACGGGCCTGGCTCGCCTGGGTCTTGGGCTGGACTTGGCCAGTCTTGCTCATGTCGACCCCACTCGTCGGATACGGGGTTGTACACAATCCCCGCTCTTTGCGAGGTTGGCACAAGCTCGGAAAGAAACATCCAACCCTATGGGATTTGGCGAGTGTGGCAGGAGCTAGGGAATCTTTCGACGGGGGTCCACCAGCGGCTATAAATATGTGCCTATGTACCTGGGTGACCTTTGTCACTCCCCTCCCCCTTGAACTTGTCGAGATGCCTTTTCCTAAGGTGCTCCAAGAGAGGCTTGTGAAGGCTCACGAGATCTCCTCCGCCTGCATCGCCAGCTTAACCTCCATTCCCCTTATCATCCTGCAGAGCACCCCTGCCGAATCCAATTCAGCCAAGAGGGCGAAGCCAGATGCAGAGGCATCCGAATGCGCTTACCAAGATTTTAAAAAGGCCCTGGAGCCTGAGATGGGCTTCTCCACCCTGTGTTCCCCTGGGAAGGAGGGGAATTTTATTGACCTCTACACCGATCAGGACTGCTGGGATGGGGGCGGTAAGATCACCTCTCCATGGGCCGATACTCTTCCCGCTGACCTGCGGTTCGGGGCTTCGGAGGCTCATCATCGCAACCTGTCCCCATCCTTTGGGACCCTGGGGCCGAACTCGCAAAAACCGGACTCGCTGGTCCGCATCCCCTCCTCTCAGCTAGCCGAGACTTCAAGGGATGGTTCCAAAATTATCCCAGTGTCAGGCTTCAACCTTATTTCACCCCGAATGCGGCCTCCGGGTCGCGGTAAAGATCTGAAGATGCCTCCACCCCGCTTTTCCCTCGATGCGCCGAGCTCTTCAGGTAAGTTGTCCTTTACTGGGTTGTCCGTAGTTCCTCCTGATGCGTTCGCCTTTCACATTATTCAACCATCCTTGCAGCCTTACACAGTCAGTCGGAGGCTGACAAATCCCTGGAGCGAGCTCACTACTCACCCCTCCCTTCCTCGAAGACCTTGGAGTCCCTCTTGGATGCCGAGCTGGGGGGCCCTGAGCTGACGAAGCGAGGAATCGAGGTCCTCAAGAAGATGGTACGCGAGCTCCACCGGTTGCGGGAATACAATGACGTGCTACAACAGGAGTGTGCGTGGCTGGTAGGCAAGGCGAGTGAGGGCCTAACAGGCGAGACGGAGTCCCTTTCACTGTTGCTGGAAGAGCTGGACGAGAATCTTTTGGCATCCCGGGGATGCTTGAGGCGGATCCGCGAGCTCCGCGACTCGCGCCGGCCTGCGGGGAAGGAGATGTGAGACTGGGGAAGGTAACGGATGGCCCCCTGGAGGGCCTACCGGGAATCACCTCCTGCCCCCTCAGCTCGCGCATATGCCGAGATGGCCGCTTTGTTTACATTCAATTTCCCTGGGCAATATCCCTCTTGGGACTGTAATAACTTAGAAATGTTTTCATACTTTATTGCGTGTTTGTTCGAATATAATATTCTTGCTTGGCGCATAACGGGACGGGTCCTGGAAGTCGGTGAGCTGGATTAGGCGAGCTAGACCGATCGGTCAGCTCGGACCTTGATCCCTTTTTCTATAAATAGGCACCTACTCCGACTTGCTTCTTTTATTGCTGCTATACTTTCCTCCTCTGCTCGCCTCCTTCCTACCTGCACTCGCTCTCTACATCTTTCCCGTGCATGGGGAAGTCCAACCCTGACTCTGATGATCGCTCCAAGTGCGCTCAGCACTTTGCCGATTATTGCTTCTTCGAGGGGAACACGATGGAGGAGGAGTTCGCTGTGTTCACCGCCGAGTTCAAGCCTCCTAGCTTCGAGGCGCGCCGGCCTAGGGAGGGCTAGGCCATCAACACTTTCTACTCCGAGGAGCTCGCCTTCCCCATCTCGCACTTCGAGGTGGGGTTGTGCCTTCCGCTCTGGCCGGAGATCTGCCAGATCCTCAAGTATTTTGGCGCGGTGCCCGCGCAGCTAAATCCGAATTCCATCGTCATGATGGTGGCGTTCGCAAGTTACCTCTGCCGAGAGCGGATCGAGTTCAACCTGACCATGTTCAGGAAACTCTTCACCTACAAGGCAACTTCTGATGGGATCGCCTTCTTCGGTAGTTCCTTCATCAAGGTTTGCGAGATTGCGAACAAGCACCACAATTGGATGACAAGGATTGTCTTCATCAAGGGCGATCTTGGCAACGTCCCCTACTCGCCGCAGCAAAAAGGCGAGGAGGTATACTGACCCCCCACCGTCTTCGGCAATGATTCCGAGATCCATAAGTTTTTCCTTCACAAAGACTTCGAGGTCGCCTTCCACCAAAAGGGCCTCGACTCGTTCCTCCCCGTCCTTCCTGGTGAAGGTATATCTTTCAACTTTCCTCCTCGCCAGATCTCGCCAAATCCATTGGAATTTTTCTAAGTTATTTCTGCAGGAGAGCAGTTGATTCCTGTGAACCCGCCTTTCGCGGACCCGAGTCTACTCGCCGACCCATTCGCCCGCGAGAAGGCAGCTGCAGCCGCCTGCCGAGACGAGCCGTCATCGTCTAAGCCTTCTAGCAAGAAATAGGCTGATCTCACGGGGTCCAGATAACCTTGCTGCCATCCACCGCAAAAGGAGCTGAAAGTGGTGGTGGTTTTTTGGGCAAAGAAACGATAATATCCCAAGTACATGAGCTCGCCCGAGACCACCCAGGATCGATCGTCGGGGAGCCCGCTAAAGGAGACAACGGGCAAAGAGCAGGAGGGAGGCGAGCCTTCTGCTCCTGCAGTCAAGATGCCCCAGGCCCGCGAGCTGGGTCTGCCGAAGATTCACCCCCTCTTCGACCTTGGGGGGAGGTGGAAGGACTCGTCCAATGAGCCCGTGGTTAAGTGGGACGAGTCCGCCCACCAGATCTCCGTCTCCACCCTCCAATCCTCCTGGGCCGACTGCGAGCCCTCCTTATGTCAAGCATATGCGCTCGGCTTCGGCCTCTACAGGCGCGAGGACCCCGCAGCCTACAAGCACATGACCCTGCGCCAACTCGGCCATGATGGCTTGTAGGACCACATGCGGGCACTGGAGCTCCACCACATGATGGTTCGTCGCTGCTTCAACCTCAGCCATCTCCTACAGAAGGCAGAGCAGAAGCGCGACCTGGCCCAGGACAAGGTCGTTGACCTGGAGTGGAGGCTCCGCATTACCGAGGATCTGCTCGCCAAGGGCATCGGCGGATTGGTGAGCACTGATCATCCCTTCCTTTTTTTACTAAGGATTTTTCAGCTTCAGATTTACCTACCCATTCTTACCTCAGGATGTCGAGGCTTCCCGGGAGCTACAGACTCGCGCCGCTGGGTTAGAGGAAGAGAACCTCCAGCTCCGTGCTCACTCCGCCGCACTGGAATCTTGCACCGCCGAGCTGGAATCCCACACCGCCGAGCTGGAAGAGAAGAATGCAAAGTGGTACGAAGAGAACAAGGGGCTCCACGGCGAGATCGCTTGTCATGTCGAAGCTTTTCTCCTTCCCGGCGGTAGCGAGCCTCCTTTCCCATATAAGAGCCCCAGGATCTTCGGCGAGGCGGAGGTCGCTGAGAGGTTGCGGGTCAACTCGATCGCATCCGCCGAATGCACCCTGCTTATTATGAAGGATATGCAGGTGCTGGTGGAGGGATGCGAGGAGGCCACAGTCCGAGACCTGATGCCTAGTCTGTTCCCGTCCACGCCGCCGAGCGAGAAGGAAGACAGTCTCGACCTGTTCTTTGGCAAGGATTTCAAGGACCATCCTTCCGGTGAGGCAGACGGAGACCTCCAATCCGGTGGAGGAGGCGAGAGCTAACCCCCCTCCCCCTCCCCCCCCCCCCTTTTCTTTCATGTAATTCTCTTTCCCCTTTTGTAACCTCGCCGAGGCAAGCTCCCCTTTTGTAATCATTTTATACTTAATGAAAAGCGAATTTTTCTATCTTCTTTGCTTTTGAACTTTCCTCTTGCGATGCACTCGGCCGTGAGCCCTCCCCTTCTCTTGATCTCGCTAGGACAGAATTTGCCTCCAGATCGCGTGCCTAGGATCCGTACTCGTGAGCGCATTCCGAGATCTCGCCCCCCCCCCCCCTTCTTGAGGTCAGCCGGGGATGGACCACTTGCTGAGCTGGGCCTGCAACCACCCAGCTCGCATGCGAGTTCTCCCTTATATTGTTGATGTTGATTCAAAACTATCTAAATATTTCACGAGTAAAACTGAAGGGGGGGTGGAGCGCCTTGCTGGGGCTCGCCTTCCTCAACGGGGATACCAATCGGGGCTTTCCTTTTCTCTGCCTAGTTAGGCCTGCGAGTTCGAGCTCTCCTATAGGGACCTTCTACCCCTACACCCTTAGGAAAGCAGTCTTCCTAAATAACTCCAGGAGAGGGAGGGACTCCCTCGAGTGACGTCCAGCCCTGCCAGCTAGGGGAGAGCCTGATAGTAAGATCTGCTCGGGGTCCGGGGTAGACTCCCTCAAGTGATATCGAGCCCTACCAATCGGGTGAGAGCCTGACAGCGAGATCTGCTCGGGGTTTAGGGCAGACTCCCTCGAGTGACATCCATCTCTACCAGCTAGGTGAGAGCCTAACAGCAGGATCTACTCGGGGTCTGGGGCAGACTCCCTTGAGTGACATCCAGCCCTGCCAGTTAGGTGAGAGCCTGACAGCGGGATCTTCTCGGGGTCTGGGGAAAACTCCCTCGAGTGACATCAAGCCCTGCCAGCTAGGTGAGAGTCTGACAACGGGATCTTCTCTGGGTCTAGGGCAGACTCCCTCGAGTGACATCCAGCCCTGCCAGCTAGGTAAAAGCCTGGCAGCGGGATCTACTTGGGGTCCTGGGCAGACTCCATCGAGTGACATCCAGCCCTGCCAGCTAGGTGAGAGCCTGACAGCAGGATCTGCTCGGGGTCTGGGGCAAACTCCCTCAAGTGACATCCAGCCCTGCCACCTAGGTGAGAGCCTGATAGTGGGATCTGCTCGAGGTCTGGGATAGACTCCCTCGAGTGACATCCAGCCCTGACAGTTAGGTGAGAGCCTGACAGCGGGATTTGCTCGGGGTCCGGATCAGATTCCTCTGAGTGGCATCCAACCCTGCCAGCTAGGTGAGAGCCTGGCAGCGGGATTTGCTTGGGGTCTGGGGCATACTCATCCGAGTGACATCTAGCCCTGCCAGCTAGGTGAGAGCCTGACAGTGGGATCTGCTTAGGGTCTAAGGCAGATTTACTCGAGTGACATCCAACCCTACCAGCTAGGTGAGAGCCTGACAGCGGGATCTGCTTGGGGTCTGGGGCAGATTTACTCGAGTGACATCCAACACTGCCACCTAAGTGAGAGCCTGACAACGGGATCTGCTCGGGGTCCGGGGCAGACTCCTCCGAGTGACATCCAGCCCTGCCAGCTAGGTGAGAGCCTGACAGTAGGGTCTGCTCGGGGTTTGGGGTGGATTTACTCTTTCACTTGAACAAAACATGTCATGAGCATAAGCATCTAGAGAAATTTTATTCCACAAAATAGAACTTACATGACTCAAGGGTAAAAGCATTTCAGGTCGTCACCACTCCAGGTGAGACCTAGGGTCTCGCCTTCCACATTCCGAAGGTGATACCCTCCTGACTTCAAGACCTCCTGCACTATATATGGCCCTTCCCAATTGGGGTTGAGTTTCCCCACAGAGGCTGACCTCCCTGCGACATCCACCTTTCTTAAGACCAAGTCCCCTTCCGCGAATTGATTGACTCTGACGTACTTGTCAAAGTACTTGGCCATTCTTCTCTTTACTTCCTCATGGCTGATGGCAGATAGGTCTCGCAGCTCTTCAACCATGTCGAGGGAGAGTCGTAGCTCCTCTTCGTTCTCGATTCTCCATTCCTCCCTACCTTCTCCTTCCTCGACCACCCGAGGTGTTCGGACCTCGAACTCTGTTGGGAGCACCGCCTCGCACCCATGGGAAAGTTTGAAAGGGGTCTCCCCTGTGGCCGTGTTGGGTGTGGTTTTGAGGGCCCAGAGGACCGAGGGGAGCTGCTCCACCCAGTTACCTTTTATGTTATCTACCTTCTTTTTGAGGAGGTTGACGATGATCTTATTTGTTGTCGCACACACTCTACATGAATTGAAAGAAAGCAATAAAATTATCTCCTACACACACGCACTCTACATAATTGAAAGAAAGCGATAAAATAAAGCATGAAAATTTATCTCCTACACTCACACACTCTACATAATTGAAGAAAGCATTAAAAATTATTCTCATACACTCACACACAACATAAATTTTAGAAAGCAATAAAGAGAGCAATAAAGTCTAACTCATACACTCACACACACCATAAAGAAAAAAACAAAGTTACCTAAAAATAAAAACAATTACTTTTCTATTCTTAAAATGTGCTAGAAATGAATAAAAAGATTAAATAAAATTAAAAGGAGTAAAAAGTCTTGGAAATTAAAGTTAAAACCAAAGTTGTTTAAAAATTAAAACTATAACTTTTTCATTCTTAAGAGTTCATAAAAGTGAATAAAAAGTGATAATAAAATTTAAAAAAGACAAAAAGTTTTACAACCTAAGAAAAAACTAAGTTAAAGAAAATAAAAATCACTTTTGAAACCTCTTTTACAAACTCATGATGATGAAAAAGATATACTTTTAAAGTATAATAAAAGCTAGAAAAAACTATCCTAATAACATTTCATTTTGGAAATAAAAAGACTAGAATAAAACCTAACATGATGATAAAAACAAAAAAACTAAACCCATACACACACACTTTTCATAAAGAGGAAAACTAGGATAAACTTAAGGATAAAAAGAGAAAGAGATAAGCCACCCAAATGAATTTTCATACAATGTAGAGAGAGAAAATCCAACATTTTTATTATCATAATGAAACTATTACAAAGCTAAAGCTAAAGCAAAGACAAACATAAAAGGGAGGGGGGAGAAATCTCCTTACATTGCAAGTGAATCCACAAGGGCAGCCCACAAAACACACTAAAATTTGGCTCAAAAAAGATAACACTTGGTCGTTATAGAAATTTCTTATTTATAGACAAAAAGTTCGGGTCAATACGCCCTAGGACACGGGCATGTCGGGGGGGCGTGTCGAGGAAGACAAAATCTGGCGAGCTGGCTTGTTTTTGGAAGATTCTGGATGTGATGCGTCATTGTCACGGGCGTATCGGGGGATGTGTCGGGGGCGTGTCTAGACAACTGGGTGGAGGAAGTCAATTTGAACTTTGCTGGCTGGAGGCATTGAGTGGTGTTGAGTGTCGAGTTGATGGGGTTGTGTGGCGTTGAGTTGATGGCGTTGAGTGGCGTTGAGTGGCTCTAAGAGGTGAACAGTGAAATCCTTGAGTGGCGTTGAGTGGCTTCTGTCTCGATAGCGTTGAGTGGCGTGACACGTGCGTGTCAAGTATTCGGAAATAGGCGTGTCCTGCTCTGGTTGATGAAGGCCGAGCGTCGAGCGTCAGGTTGAGGTAAACGATCATCGAGAGGCATGACACGGGCGTGTCAGGTTTGGGACACGGGCGTGTCAGGTCATTTTTTGATAATTTTCTGAAAAATTTCAGAAATCAAAATTAAAGCTAAGTTAGGTAAATATTTACAAAAAGAAACATATTTGTAAATAAAAATAACTAAAAACTATAAATAAGAACTAAAACGATATAAATAAAGTACTAAAATATGTGTATATTTACAACTCATCAGTGATAGAGGCTCTATTTCAGACATGACAAGCAGTGTTCACTTCCTCAGCCCAGAAGTATTTTGGGAGAGAAGTGTCACTGAGCAGTGTCCTTCCAGCCTCTATGAGAGTCATGTTTTTCCTCTCAACTATCCCATTTTGCTGGGGTGTTCTTGGAGAAAAAAACTCCTGACAAATCCCAAGTTCTTCATAGAACTTTGTCATGTCGTCTGACTGAAATTCAATATCATGGTCACTTCTGATCTTGACCATAGAACTGCCTTTTCATTCTGAACTTGCCTAACAAAGGTCATAAAGATGTCTAGGGTTTTAGACTTTTCTTTAGAAATAAAACCCAAGCATATATGGAATAATCATCAACTATCACAAGTGTATAGAATTTTCTACCTAGACTATGAACTGGCATAGGACCAAACACGTCCATATGTAGGAGATACAAACACCTCACTGAATCCTTGGCCCCAATGCTCTTAAAGGATGCTTTGGTCTACTTGCCTTTTTGACATGCAGAGAAAATTCCATCCTTGGTGCAGTTTATATTAGGTCCATTTCTGACTTGCTCTTCACTGAAGAGCATGCTAATGGTCATGTAGTTCAAGTGGTCAAGTCTTTTGTGCTATTGCACACAGTATGAGACTTTCTCATTAGCAACTAGACCCACTGGAGTGTCTAAACTTAAACATAAGAAGTTTAAACAGTAAATATTTCCACTCCTAGTGACTGTCAAAATGACCTCTCGGTCACTTGATTTTTTAATTAGACACTCATCCTTGTAGAAGACAATGGCATTGCCTATATCACATAGTTGGCTTATGCTTATTAGGTTGTGTTGCAACCCTTCTACATAAGACACTTTTGTGATTGAGACTATGTCATTTGTGATCATACCATAGCTAGAGTTATCACTTAAAACCGAAAACCTCAAACTGAACCGAAACCACAAAGAACAAGACCAAACCGTTTGCAAATTATTCGAGTTCCAGTTTGAATTTTGGAACTGTGAATAACATTGGTCCAGACCAGAACCGAACCAAAGCCCGTTTATTATTATTATTATATTGTTATTATTTTATAATTTATTTATAATTTTTATACTTACTATCACAAGTGAAGCTGGTGCAGTTTGAACCCAAACCACAATCACATTTAAGGGGGTCGATTTTGGACCGAACAAAACTTCACCTCATAAAAACCATTTGGTATGATTTGATATTGGTGTAGTTTGGAGTCAATTTTTACAGTGCACTTTTGATTTTTATAAAGTTATATAATATATTTTCAATTTTACTTACATATTTTTTGAAATATTTTATTTAAAAAATATAGAAAATATACAACTACTATTTTTAGTAATCATGAAAGACAACTAATTGTACCCGGTTGTTATAGTTGAGCATGCCGACGAGACGTACGCAAGCTAACTAGAAGTTGTGATAAGTCTGCATACATAGGAAAGAGATTGATACTATCCCACCGATCGTGGAAAAGACCGTCGAGAAGTGCGCAACATAATTATTTCTATTTCGATGTTGTTTTGAGTTTTACTATTTGCAACTCGCTTTTATTTCATTCCGCCAAGTTTGATTTTGGTTTTAGTTGAAACCAATTGGAACTGAACCGCATGGAATCGGACTGAACCGTTAGTGGCTGGTTTGGTTTTAGTTCTTGTTGAACCGTAATCGGAACTGTTGACATGACGATTCCAAAAATTAAGTTGGAACCAGAACTGAAACTGCTCAAACCAAATAAGATTTTGGTTCTAATTTGAAGAAATGTTACCTTAGTGGTTTGGTTCATGGTTTTAGTAGATCCGGAATCGTGACAGCTCTAACCATAGCCCTTGGTGACTCCTTTTTCTGAGCCTCC
Source organism: Platanthera zijinensis (assembly GCA_039513925.1). Lineage (NCBI taxonomy): Eukaryota > Viridiplantae > Streptophyta > Magnoliopsida > Asparagales > Orchidaceae > Platanthera > Platanthera zijinensis. Next base: position 111,468,921 of record CM077091.1, read on the forward strand.
AAAGATCACCTTAGGTCCACTCTTTACTGGACTGTATTCCTTTAGATAACACCTTGTTCCAGTCATATGCATGGACCATCCACCGTCCAAGTACCATATTGATGCATGGGTACTTGGACTAACCTGCAACGAAAATTTAGTTTACCTTAGGACCCCAAACGAGTTTGGGTACATGGTTCTTGTTAGTCTGAAAATGAACTTGTCTACCTGCAGTACTTCTGACAAGAAGACTTTCCCTTGCCCTTGGCACACTAGGGTTGTGCCAACAATCTATGGCAAAGTGTCCCACTTTACCATAACACCAATATTCATGGATGTTGTATCTCCTCTTCTAAACATCCCTTATACATTGCAAGCTGTCAATAGTTGAATGTTTAGAAGGGAGAGCAGTAGCCTTTTTCTTGTTTTTGTCAGCAACAATCTGACAGAAAGTGAGTCTGCCAGTAGAAGTACTTGGCTTACTCTTAGTACCTCCAACTACAGTCTTCTTTGCCTTGGACAAGCTATTGATGACTTCAGAGATGGCCAAGTCAGGTTTACTGACTAACTTACTTTTGGTCTGAGTAGTTGCTGGAGGAACCTGGGAATTGGCTACTGCCCTATCCTTGAGTATGGGGGTTGGGGTACCAAATAGAAATGGTCCATGATAGACCATTTAGATTTTCTCATGAGGAGCCTTAAAGACATTCAAGCCCCTACCAATGACCATAGATGTGAGCAATTTTGTTCATACTACAGAATCTTCCATTCAACTAATGACCATATATACTTTCCTGGTCAAACTTGTTGGATGGGAACAGAACTTTCTCAAAAGAGATATTAGGCTGAATTGGAGTCTTGCCCTTACTCCAATTCCTTCTTCTAGTATTCCTCTCAATGTACCCCATCCCGTTCTTATTAGTTTGGGTGGTGAAGGTATCAATGAGTGGTAATACAAATTTAGGTTTGGAGTATTGAGCAACTAGCCTCCTCTCTTTGAGGAGCATATCTTCAAGATCAACAATGATCTTGTTCTTATGGCTGATAGTCCCAATTTAGATGATTGAGATAGTCTTCAGTTGGCTGACTTCCCTCCTCATCGGATCAAGTAAGGGTGCTAAGTCAGGCTATAAGGAAGCAACTAGCTGTAGGGAGACAATCTCCTTGGCTTGTCTTTTGACAAGCAACTTGCCCTTCTTCAGAGATTCCAAGATTAACCCATACTTGTCAATCAATTGATTGACATATTCCTCAGATTTTGAGCCATCTTCATCATAGGATGAAGGTGCATCAGAATTGGGACTTGTCTCATAATCAAGTTCAGAAGAGGAGAGGGAATGAATTTATACCACATGTTGATCAGTCTGATCATGGCTAGATTCACCATCTGTCATGGCCATAAGTCCATAACAGCCACTATCATCTTCATCCACCTCATTATCACTATCTGAGTGTGACAGAGGTGCCCTGATGCCTATCCTTGCAACTTGATATCCCTCATCTTCTTCATCAGGAGTAGCAAACAACCTAATATAGGCTTCATCATCTTCTTCAGAGTCTGAAGATGCTGAGTTAGTTTGACTCCAGCTCTTCTCATTCTTGGTAATGAAGTTCTTATCCTTCTTGTCGTTGTGGTGGAGGTGCTTCTACTCACTTGTCTCTTTTCTCTTGACTGGGCAATCAACAATGATATGCCCAGGATTTCTATAATAATAATAAACAATTTTAGAGGAAATATGTTTGCTGGGTTTCAAATCATACGTATCTCCTTTAGAGAACTTCTTCTTTGACTTGTTGTGATACTTCTTGTAATGTGAGGAGGAGGAAGGATTGTTCTTCCACTGCCTCCTCTTTATCATCTTCTGGAATTTCCTAAATAAGGCAATAAACTCTCCATCTGACATGTTACTGTCAAATGATCTAGACTTAGTGCTTTCTGAATCAGCTGGCCTTCTTGGGAGGTGAGACAATCCTCTCTTTGCTCTTCTTAGAGCTCTCAGCCTTGAAGGCCACTATCCTCTCCTTGGCATGAGTCTTGTTGGTGTTTTCCTCCTCCTTCCTAGCAGATAACTGCATTTCATATGAAAACAGCTTTCCAAACAAAGTATGAGGAGGATTTTCAGCAAGCTTGGCCACTTCTCAGATTGAATAGATCTTTATGTCCCAGTCTCTGGTTAGATATCTTAGGAACTTATCATTCAACTCATAATTAACGAAGACCCTCCCATAAGTCCTCAACTCATTGACCTCTCTGAAAACTTTATCATAGCAATCATCTATGATGTCTCTACTACTTTGCCTGAAGGCTTCATATTCCTAATTGATTAGGGATTTCCTGTCATCCCTGACTTCTTCAGTTCCCTCCATGTAGACAATCAGGGTGTCCCACATTTCCTTGGATGTCTTACAGAGGACAAGATTATGGAATATGGTATCATCAATGGCACTCACAATGATGTTTGTGCCCTTTTGTCCATAGTTGCCAGGATGACCTCATCCTTGGTCATCTCAGTGTACTTCTTTGGGGTTAGGACGTTGGTATTTAGGACAAAAATCTTCATGGGTATGAAGGGTCCTTCCTGAATAGTAATGAAGATCCTTGGATCAGAATCCTCCATGAATAATCTAACTCTTTCTTTCCAAATTCCAAAAGTATCCCTTTTGTAGATTCGAAGCTTTATGGAGCCCAACTCCTTATGGTTCTCTCCTAAACCCAAAAGGATAATCCTTAGCTATCCTTGGAGATCTGTTCAAACTGTTAAGTCCTTTTTGAACTACCTCCCTCTAATACCACTTGAAAGACTTTAGTTTCAAGAGTAGCTAAACACTTATAAGGGGTGAATAGATTTTTGTGTATTTTTAGACTATCTTCTTACTTTGATGTGTTGTGACTTAGTGTTATGTTAGCTTTCCAGAATACACAATTAGCACACAAGTATTTATAGTGGTTCCCCAAGGTTTGGGTATATCCACTGTCCCTCTCACCTTTGTAACAGTGTGTTAGGAAAGGCCAACTTCTCCAAACTCAGCTCCAAGAGCTTACAACACGGATCCCTCAGGATCTCTCAGACTCCTCCAAGTCTTAACTCAGGCCCAAGGCCCAACCACTCAGAGAAAATGATGCTCATATAACTTAGTGATCCACATATCACCTACCACAGACTTTAATCCAAAGTCATACACTCGGGCTAGGAGGTTAACCCTACACTCAGATCCACCTCAGGATCCTACCTCGGAGAATAACTCTCCTACAACTCAGGCGCACAGGCCCTACCTCAGATCCATAGAAGGATCCTACACTCAGATCCACAGAAGGATCCTACAACTCGGCCTTTATAGTTTAGGCTTAAAACTCAGATCAGTTAAGATCCTACAATGAGAATAAGTTTTGATGATAATGAATGCCTCTAGAGAAGTTATCTCTGAGATAGCCTTTTCCTGAACTGAGAAGACTCAGTCCAATCTTCTTGACAGCACTAAGAAAAGATCTTCAATGATGGTTATTCTTGTGCTGAGAAGTAACTACAGAGATTGTTTCTTCTTTCTCAAAAATTAATCTTCCTGATCTTGATATTGAGAGATGATTTGATCTTCAGAGAAACGTTCCTTCAATAACAAACTCTGTCTGTGATTCACAGACTAACTTTTTAGCAATCTCTTTGAATGCTTCAACTCAGTCAAGAGGAAGAAGACGGCTGGTTTTCTCCCGTTGGATTTTTTTTTTGTAATTTCACGGAACTATCCTTTTGTATCTTGCAGCTCAACGACTCTATGCATAGTATGGGCTGGCCGAAAATGGCAACTGCACCTTCACTTTTGCATTTACAGTTGTACAAAAGGCTTGCGCCGCCTTTTGTCATCTTGCACGCAAGTGCCGCAATATTTCAATTTATGCTGATGTTAGCAAGAGTCAGTGCTTCTATACTTAGTAAATTTTAGACAGACTGCAGATGCGTTGAGTGAAGCCTTGTCACTCAACGCAAAAGAACTTAGAAGAATTCTGTGACTTATGGCGTTGAGAGAGTTAAGAGCATTGAGTGAGCCTTCCTCACTCAACGCATATAGACTTTTATAGTCTAACAACTTAGGCGTCGAGTGAGCCTTCATCACTCGACGCTTCTGTACTTAGATTGATTTCTCTGAATATAGATGTCGAGTGTGAAATAGAGTTCAAGTTGTCTACCTAAATCACTTAGAGGGGGTTGAATAGCTGAGTTGTGCGTCTTTTTGCGGAATAAAAACTTTAACGGACTAATGCATAAGAAAACAACCAAGCATTCACAGAGGACACCAAGAATTATAGTGGTTCCCCAATCTTGGGTACGTCCACTTTCCACTCACCGATCTAGAAATACGCTAGACTCGGTTGCTCCACTAATCTCTGATCAAAACGATCCTACCACTCGGAACAACGTTCCTACAATCTCGATCCAAAAAGGGATCTACACTCGAAAGATGAAAACTTCCTACAACTCGGAGAACGAGGCTCCTACACTCGGAGAATGATCTCCTACAAGATTAAAAAGAAATTTGTACAATACAAACAGTAATCTTCTCAGATCTGAAAAATCTCTCCCTAGGTCTTCTTTCTTAGACTTTGCGGCTTTATCAAAAATTGTAGTAGAAGATGCTCGGCTAGATCTGTTCTGAGAAACTTTAACTCACAAGATCAAGGAGTAGATGGAAAAATGATGAATCTCTTGATCTGCGTATCGATCTGGATCGAAAGTATCCCTTGGCATTCTTGAAGACGTGCGACGACTTTCTGAAGAATAGGAAATCTGTCGGCCAATCCAGAATCTTTGAATAACTCGCTTAGGGTTAGTCATAATGGCTGGACCTTTTATAAGATCTCCCTAACGATTATAATTGTCATTAATGATGTCCACGTGGACCAGTGATTTCACGGAATTCAAAAATTTGATCTGACAGAAACTTAAAGAATTTTCTGAAAAAGAGTCGGCATTTCTCAAGTAAGAAATATACTACTCGAGTAATTTAACTGGCTCTCGAGTGGATGGCTCTGACTACTCGAGATGAGGTATTTCTGGAAATTCTGGATAGAGAAAGAAATCACTCGAGTGGATAAGAGATCACTCGAGTGCTAGATATACTTCTCGAGAGATAGACTTAAACTTCTCGAGAGCTTGGACTTGGAGAAAATTTTGGAGGAAATGTCGATCACTCGAGTACTGAAACTAGACTACTCGAGTACTAAATGAACTACTCGAGTACAAGGATGTGCCACTCGAGTGGTCTTAGAATTTTCTCGAGATCTATCTTCTATCACTCGAATTACGCTACTCAACTACTCGAGTACTCAGCTAGACTACTCGAGTACTTAACATAGAAAATTTCTGAGACATAAACATTGATTACTCGAGAAGGAGAGCAGGTTTACTCGAGTGTTGGACTTGGCTTCTCGAGTGCTAGATATAAGTTACTCGAGAACCACTTCCATTCTCGAATTATAGACTAGATCTACTCGAATGCTTCTAAGGTTTCTACTCGAGTACTAGAACTTCACTCGAATAAAACACTTAGAATTTTTCCCAGTTTTATGAAACTTCAGTTCTTCATTCCAAAAAGCATCAAGTCTTCCTTCATAAGTCCAAGTGCTTTAAAATTAAGTGTATCCCAATAGAGAGGCTACACATGAGTCAACACCATGAATCACACAATGAGGAATTACATTATATGGTCCTGTATTTGATGACCCACTGTAGACTGACATTAGTCTACACTTGGCAATAACTCCTACAAACACATAACTAGAATAGGAAATCAAATACAACCTAACTCATCTTAGTTCAAGGGTGACTTCATACAAATCTAGGTTATTGTGGATACAATACCCAACAATATCCCCCTATTTGTAGAAGTCAAAACCCTCTATACTAAGGTGAATTATACCAAAATAAAAAGAACTAGATATTTGAAAAGTAAGCACATAACAAAATGCATGAAATTTAGAAATAAGAGGATAATCATCAAAACTAAGAATTATATAATTAGAAATGTTTCAAGATTTCATCTCTATATAGATTTAATCCTCAATCTCATAACATATAACCATTCCTTGCTTTGATGTTGTTGTTGTTGTTGTTGTTGCTGTCTGTCCTTCTTCTCCTATTATATTCTCTGATAACTAAAGGGCTTGGGATATTACTTGGGAGGTCTAGGTGGTACTTTTGGATTATTCCTCCCATATTATCTGTCATAAATCTTTCTTTTAGTCATAGACTTATCATACAATTCCCATTCAGAAGAGATATAATGAAGATTCCTGCTTTCATTATAATCCATAACAAGCTTCAGTGCATCTAGAATCAAGGAGTTGGAAGTTGGGCTCCAGATTTCAGCAAACTCCTGAGCTTTCCTTTTCTTTGCCTCTGGGTTTGGAAAAGATCTACTAGAAGAAGCTCCATCTTCATATTTCCTTCTTTTAGGAATCTAAATTTCTAGTAGATCTTAAGGAATGTCAGATTCCCATACCTGAGAGTAAGATTCTGGAGGTAGAGCTTCCCCTTCAGGCCTAGGAGAAAAGGTAGGCATCTGAGCAGGCATCTAAGCAGGCTGGCTTTCTACAAGTGGATTCAGATGGTGAGGAATGATGTTAGGATCAGCTTTGAATTCAGGGAATATCTGATTATGCATCCAAACTATAGTATCATAAGTATAAAACTTCACAGACTGAATCTAGGCTAGCACATCTTTATTAATTTAAGTCATTTTCTCAGTCCAGAGGGTCTTGACATTAGTATTATACTTTTCAACTTGTTCTTTCACTATTCCCTCCCCCCTTCTGATTTCTACACATAGCTTCTCTATAGCTTCATCGTTGAAGGTACCCACTTCTTCACATATCTTTTGAAGGTGCTCTTGAGCTTTCTTTTCAAGTTAAATCTGATTGTTTGCAAGGGTAACTCCTTGGTCCATGACCTGACCAACACTTGTGATAGTATGAACTAGAGCTTTGCCACCTATCTGGAAGAGGTGCCTTAGTTGGTCAGTATTGTGTTGAATATCATCAAACCCTCTGCTCATTTCTTTTTCCAATGCTATGACTTTATCTTGGACAACTTTAAGAGAATCATCAAAATATTTCCTTTGATCTAGGAGCAGCTGTTCAATCTTACCAAGTATATCAGATGTAACAGGTGTAGTGAGGAGTAACATAAGCTGGAGGAGGAGGGGTAGTCTAGGGCGCAATTTCTTCAACAACTACAAAGCTCTAAACTCTGGTAGTGTGAACCAAAACATCCCCTTACTCACCAAGAAAGGTGGGAAGAGTGAAATCCAATCTTCTCAAGGGAGCTTCAGCAGGTTCTGGAGACTGCTCATTCTCATCTAAAAGCAAAATTGTCTCTTGTAGTTCTTTCTCTGGAGTTGGGGAGTGATCAATAGGTGACTCTAGAGATGGTGCAAGAGATGGAGATGGTGCAGGAGTGGGTTCCTTGGATGGCTCTTCAGCATTTTCTTTATGGAGAGGAGGTAGAGGCTTATCATTGCTAAGTTCTTCAATCATCTTGTTTATATCTTCAGTAGTGGAGAGGATGGTTTCTTGTACCTGTGAAAATAATTGGAGATTTTGTTCCATTTACGACGACCGGTGTCAGCTGACGGAAATCACCACCAAAGATCATAACCTTATTGCTGAAGGGCTCATTGACGTCAAGGACATCCTTGAAAGATCGATCCACAGCTTCGAATGCCTTTTTATGAATCATTGGGGCCTCATCACAAATAATATCCCCAGCTTGTTGTATCAATTTACGCAAATCAGACTGCTTATTAAATCTATAGGTCGACATTATTTCATATCTGAAAGGTATTTTGAACTTCGAGTGTGCAGTCCTCCCACTCGGGAGTAGGTTTGCTGCTATCCCTGATGAAGATGTTGCTAGTATAATGAACCCTTCCTTTCTGAAAGTTGTCAGCAATGCCCGATAAAGGTACGTTTTACTGTACCTCCTGGACCATCCAAGAAGAAAATTGCATTTTATCGTTTTCGTATAGCTGCACTGATGACGTTGAATGCTGACAGCTGTTCTGGATTAAATAAGTTTACTGAATTTAAGTCATCATCAGATATTGAGAACAAATGTTCATGTTCTATTAGGCCGGAGAAGATGTGCAAACTATCAAAACCTTCACTTATGGCCGGCAATCCGAAATCCTTTACTGTTTTCAAATGTTGTTGTAGAATGTCAACTAAATCATGAAGTAAATTATCTTTTTTATAAGTGTTATTTGAAGTGCTGGTTGAAGTGTATCTTCAGTCATACTATCAAAGTTCTCAACCCACAGATCTTGCACAGAGGTCGGTTCACAATATAATAAAATCGTTGCAAAAAACCTTCTCAACGAAATTGGCATTCTAAAACATCTTACTTCCGCCAGACAATCTTGAATGCTATTATCCTCTTCAAGAAGTTTGTGTTGCTTTGCAGCCTGTTTAAAGGTTGTACATTGAACACCGCTCATACACTTTAGATGCTCAAACGATTTCGGACCCTTAACATGATTAAGTAGCAGTTATAAGTAAAACCTTTCGCCTTCCATTGGGTTGACTGCATATATTCTACCAATAACCTTTAGATTTGATACTCTCGATATTCACTTACGCTCGGTAGGTAGATATCTGTATTATTTTGGAAAATCTTTATATAAGTATTTCTCACGCTCTTGGTCGTCATTATACACACGAAAAAATTAAGTCAGCATCAATTTGGGGTTCCTCTCACTTGCCAAGACAGTTGAAATCGTTTCCTCACTACCGAAGTGAACCTGCTGTTGATTTGGTAAATGAATTTGCAGTCTCAAAATAGAAAGATACATCCTTGTCATCACAAACTTAAATATTTTCTACAATGCCTCGGGTGCACAAACCCAACGACCGTCAACGTACTTGCTCACCTAATCATAATTAGGGGTAGGGAGAACTTTAAACAACACGCAATCATGTCCCTTATAGACATACTTATACAAATATTTAATACTCTTAATACTACTACATATCTCCACATTGATGTGGCAATCATACCTTAAGAGTAACAGCAGGTTGTATGGAATGACCCATCTATTTTCCACCACAATGCCACGACCAACTGTAATAGTTATACTATTGTCAATCTGACGTCGATAAACAGGATATGAGCCATTCCCTTGAACAGAATACTCTGCAAAAGGCTTAGGATACCCCTTACTGCACCCAAAATTTTTCATGCAATGTGTATTCGGTTTCAAGTGACCATATGGTCCATGTATCATATGTTTTAGAACTGCATCATATAAAGGGCGATCAACCTCTTGATTGGGTATCTCAGTGCTAACCAAAGAATCACACTCATCTAGAGTATTTAATTTATCTTATGCATCAAAAATAACCAACATGTGCATGTGTGGTAGACCTCTCTTTTAAAACTCAATAATGTGAATGTGTGCAACCACCTTTCCAAGGATACCTTTATTGAAGATCTTGTAATGCCCCGAAACTCAAAAGTGAAACGGGCGGTGTTTGAACCAAGTTTGGGTCTTGGTAGGGTGAACACGGCCTGTGACACGGGCGTGTTACATGGCCGTGTCGTGCTCAGGTCATCGAGTTGAGGTCGACGAGCGCTCGAACACATCCTGGGACACGAGCGTGTCCCAGGGCGTGTCAGGCACACGAGATGGGACACGGGCGTGTCACATGGTCGTGTACTTCTCTGGAAAGTTTGGGCCTGTGTTGACTGAGGGACACGGCCCTGAACACGGGCGTGTACTGGTTTACACGGGCGTGTCAAGTCTGACACGGGTGTGTCGCTACCTGTATACACTATGGGACGTGATGGTTGGCGTGGCGGTTATTTGCGACACAGACCCTGGTCACGGGCGTGTCGAGGACCCGACACGGGCATGTCAGGTTGGGACACGGGCATGTCCCAACCCGTGTTCTTTTCTGTGCTCGATAATCGTTGCTGGATCGAGGCACATGGCCTGGGACACGGCCGTGTGCAAAGCCGTGTTCGACCCAGGATTGAGAGATTTCAGGCGAATCCGAGCCGTTCATTTCCTTTAAACAAGATCTGATGGCCCAGATGTATTCCTGCTTTAATAAGGCCGGGAATAGAGGATTAATGCCTCATTATCTCTTAAGCTTTCTCTTTCTAAGGAGTTAGAGATAGGAGAGACCGGTTGAGGAAGGAAGAGGAGGAATCCGTCCGCCGGCGGAGCATCAAAGCACCAATTCGAGAACTGAGACCGGATCCGCGGAGGAAATTCCTTTGCGAAGCTTTCCATCCGGATAGATTTCCATGGCACAAAAGCGAACTTCAAGGGCAACGATTCTCCACTTGGACATGTGAAGTCCTTTTCTTTTCTGCATAGGAAACCCGCTCCCGCGAGTGTGCGGTGAGTGCGTGGTGCCCCTTGGGGTAGATGTGAATAGTCCCTCCTTGTGTTGCATGTAGAGTCCGTAATCGAAGTATGGACTTAGGAATTGTGTGTGAAGCCTACCCGGACATGGTTGTCTTGATCAGTGATATTGTATATTGTATGGATTGCCAGAGAAGACTCCGTGATTTGTGTTTTCTAGTTTCTACGCGGTAGATTGCAGCAGGGATCCTTGGGGACTAACTCCAAGACGCACCCGAAAAACTGGGCGGAAACGTAATTCTGCTAACTTGGCGGCGTGGAGCCAGCCTTGAACATAACTGTGTTATGTGATGTTTGGAAATGAATTAGGATCCGGGTGAAGCTTGGCCCACGCGTACGTCTTAAAGTGACTAGGCGGAGTGAGCAACGGGCGGGTGGAAACGAACCTAGGCTATGCGGTTCGGTGCTAGAGGCCCTAAAGTGGAACTGGCCGTTGGCTTAGTCGGGAGTCTTGGATTGCGGTCGGAAAGACTAAAAATGCTCACAATGTTGTCATCCTGAGGATGGTGGTGAAGCCACGAAATTGACCGGATTCACCGAGAATGGGCCCTGAGTGCACGGGGTGTTTGGCCGGGTGAGCCTACACCTGTGGCGAAATATACTTATGCGCTTAATTGTTTAGCTTGGCTAATGAAATGCAGGGAAGGAGCACCGCCGTCTCGAATAAGGGGCAGGGTCGTTATAATTTGGTCAGCTTAAGCTGACCGTTGCTTTGTTTGCCACCGTGCGGTGGAATGTTGCTTGCTGGTGTTGCGGAACCAAGTACCAAATAGCGGGCAGAAGCCGGAGCTGCTGTGTTGGCCCTCGAAGGCCAAAGCGAATTGTTGTTTTACTTTTGTCATGTGTGGCCGGCCTGCGAGCTTATGTATGTAAAACACTACTTTATTAAGTGAACTCCTGTAAGGCCATAAGGCCAAGTACTTTCAGTGTATTTTTTATTTCATTTCTATGGTAGTAAGTGGACATTCATGATAGTTGTTTTCCAATTATGGGTTCTTTCAAACTGTGAAAAAGCTTTCGCTAGAATGCACTAAGTTAGGGTGAGTAGTTGTAGTTGTATTTTTGATATTCTTATGTAACCCTTCTGACTGTCCATGGTATATGACGTCGGGTTCCAGCTGGACCTTCTGTTATATGCCATACGACGGATGGGGGTGTTACAATTTGGTATCAGACTACGGTGTCGGTCTTCTTTATTTGAATTTATGGGCGAATTCTTTTAAGGGGAGATGAGCACATGTATGTGCGTCATTGTTATAACATAAAATAACTCATGAATGTCCACTTAGGAATGAAAATACACTTGTTAGGAGGAACCTGAGTGTTCCAATGATTGCTTTTAGTAATCTATATGCCTCCTAATTGATGGTTATGTTATATAGGTGACTAGGAGTGGTACGGGGCAATCGCATGGTTAGTACTCCACGGAGAGTAGTGCACTTAACAACGTGCCTGAGACCCTTCTTTCTGTTGAAACCATAAGAAGGATAGTTGAAGTGGTGTTCACTGTGACTAAAGCACAACGGGGAGGGCAAGTGCAGCCCCCTATCCCTGGGGTGGCTTCAACACCGAGTGGTGTGGTTGAATAACTGGCAAGTATAAGACCTTCGGATCAGCATTTGAACATGCTCTTAGTGCAGGGTACGCACTCAGTTGAGGAGTATTTGCAGGCATTTCTTATCATAAGACGCTACCCAGGATTTGAGTTGGAGAACGAGCAGACTATAGTTAATAGATTCTACAATGGTCTGCGCGATGAATTATGACTGCTACTCGTAGGACCAAAGCTACTTGGATTCCGAGCGTTAGTGGAGTCGGCTAGAGCTTTGGAAGCAGATCTGGCCAGAATGAACCAGATGTCAATTTTCAGGTTACCAAACTCCCCAGGTCAGGCAAAGTCTGTATACCGTAAGAGGAGAAAAGTGAGGCCTGAAGTATCTACTAGTCAAGCTCCATATTACTGTTATAAATGTGGAATGTTTGGTCACTTTGCCCGAGATTGTCGTAGAGACAATCCGAGGACAGATAAAATGTAAGAACCCCCTCCTGGAACACAAAACACGGCACGAGAGGGGTCTTATGCCCAGAACAGCAGCCTCACGGTAGAACTAGCACTCGGACTAGCCTGTACCATAAGACGCCTATCCTGCCGGCTATAACCAATATCATGCATTGCCAACCCAACCAAATATAACACAGAAGTCAAATCCACACAAAGCATAAAGTCCATAATATCTTAACAATAGAGAACCTTCAACAAGCTTCTAATATCAGAGTACGTAAATAGTTTTCCCAAAAAGGGTACAACAAAAACCTCTCACACTCACATCAGTAACCGACGGTAGTGACGGTACCGTCCCCTCAGGCCCTATCGTCCTGGCCTGGCTGTCCGGCTACATAACTTGCTGCTCCACCTGCGGGGTTTCCTCCTAAAAAGGAATACGTAGCAACCATTAGTCATAAAGACTAAGTGGCTTCACATCCGCTCCCCCGACGACTCCTCGGCACCGGGCGGAGAAAGGAACAGGGTACAATATATATGAAACATAGGTACAAGCAGGTGGTATATCACTATGTATATAAAGCAGTGTAATAAATGAGCAATAACTTATTCTAGCAATTCTATCATCTACAGCAGCATGAGAGTATAATATTATAACAGAATGTAACTAAACTTATATGAATGCTCATACAAACATATAAGTTGAGGATCGTTCAGCAGTAAGTAACTCATCGTATAGGAGTGCCCATACAAACTTATACGATGAGGATCTTGTGTATGCAATGGAGTGTAATGACATGTATGCAATGTAATGACTCACCCATGATCACGCACATGCAATCGCTATGTCGACACAGACATGTAGTTCCCACTTTTTGAGCAGGTAGCTAATCTACCAGGCGTCATTCGTAGTGGTCAGACGGTGACAGTAGAGTGGGCATCTCCACTACTAGGCTGGTCTCCACACTACCTGGCCTAGGCTATTGTACGCCTCAATGCTAAGAACACAATAGCGGAGCTCACATGCATACTATGGCTCAGCGGGTGTCTTGGGTAGATGTGCACCGAGATCCTAGCCCCGAACTGGCCTAAGGTGTGATACGAAAGGAGCCTCGGAAATAAGGATAAGGACAAGGCCCAACCGTTCACTTGGCACGGAAGGAGCCTCGGGACATGAACACCGAGGACCAAGCCCAACCGCCCAAGGTCTAGCTATCAACTCCCATCGGTGTGACGATTGGCGAGCCCGTAGACCTGCCACACTATCCTTAACCCGGGATTACGACACCGTGTGTCGACTCACATCGCATGCAATACAACCAGTTCGAGGTACAGAAGGAGCCTCGGAAACAAGCACGAGGACCAAGCCCAACCAACCACTTGGCACGAAAGGAGCCTCGGGACATGAACACCAAGGACCAAGCCCAACCGTCCATTTATAATTCTTCCCAACGTTACCAACCAGTGCGATCAGATATCCACACTCACCCTTTTTACAATCCGGTGCCCATGGCACCTCAGCGGTTTACCACAAACACAGGTGGCAAACCACCACATACAATAGACCATTTTAGACTCCCTTATATGACAAGCCTCAAGACCATGATTTCGTCAATGCTATGGTCACATAACTTTAACATCACCAAGATCAACCATTAGTATACACATGAGTTAACCATCTATTTAACACCTCACATGTTCATACAACCATCACCGAACAATTACCCGAGCTCTAGTAAATCTTGTTATTAAACGACTAATTACCCTTCGTTCATTAACCCCCACCAAGTCGTTTCGTTCAACCACATACTATTTCACCATTTGTTTATGTGGGGTCTATCCAGTAATTTCATCATGCGGTTAATTATCACAATTAGGCATATTATGATTCACCTACAACTTAACGTCGGATTGTTATAAAACCTCTTCCGAGTCCAAACCCAACTTTACACTTACCCCGGAATTTCAGGTGTAGAACACCTGTTGGGCAGCAACTACAACCGGATATTTCCGTGGCTACAGGAATCCGGTAAGTGCGTGTAACCCTTCTATGGAAAGGTATTGTCATGGGCTACAACTTTTATGTTCAGTCTGCAACCCAGATCAGACAGTATCATACATGAAATTTTCTCCAAAGCCTGTTGCATACAGGATACAATTTCTGCACGCTTGGTCTGATAGCCCTCTACTTCGATCATGCATTACAGTGGCTACAGACTTCACCTGAAGGCGTGTAACCACTCTTTGGAAAGGTAATCCCAAGGGCTACGACTTTCGTGTTTAGTCGGAAGCCCAGATCTGACCATATCTTGCCTGAAGATAGCCAAGAAGGTCGATGCGTGCAGAACACGGATTTCTTCATGCATCTTGAGGCGAAATGAACGGCATCGGTTCATCTTCCTCCTCAATCTGATTCTCCCATATCACAACCAGAAGATCCTCCACCCTTATTCACCCTCTTAAGGCCATTCCTCTTCACGAAACCACCCCCATCATCACTTTGAAGGAAGAGGAGGTTGAAGATGACTAACCATTAGAACACAAGTTCTAGCATGACCCTCCTAGAAACCTTCACCTCACACATCAAGACTCATTTGAGTCGATGTCTCGCCTAAGAAAAACTATGGATCTAGCACCAAGGGAGAGGGGCGGAAGCTCACTTGATTTTCAGTGGTTCCACCATTTCCGGCCATGGATCTTGTCATTCTTCTTGTCAGCATCCCTTTTCCATGGCGGCGGTGGCGATTCCTCTCGGAGTTTGGTTGTCTCCAACAGTTCTTCCCTCCTCAAGAAGTTTCTCCAGAAGATATGGCTTGGAAGAGAATGAAAACGGCTAGGGTTTCATTTTGCCCTTTTTATTCAAAGGTGACACGGGTAGGGACACGCCCGTGTCCTTACCCGTGTACTGCTCTGGCGAAACGGCATCAATAGTTTGACTGTCGCTTCGTGCACATACACGGGTACTGACACGGGCGTGTCAGTACCCATGTCAAGGTGACACGGTCGTGGTACTGCCTGTATCTATACCCGTGTCCTGCTCTGGACATATTTCGTCGAGCTTGACTTGACGCACACAGGTAGGGACACGCCCGTGTCTCTACCCGTGTCCTTCTCGGGGCAATGACTGCTTAACTCTCAATGTCATGCCACTCAACTCCATGCCACTCAACGCCATGGCACATGGATAGGGGCATGCCCGTGTCTCTACCCGTGTCATACCCAAAACAGACACTCAACTCCATGCCACACAATGCCACGGCACACAGGTAGGGACACGCCCATGTCTCTACCCGTGTCCTTCTCGGGAAAAGCCACTCATCGCTATTTCCTTATCACTCAAAGCCATGGCACTCAAAGCCATGGCACACGGGTAGGGACACGCCCGTGTCTCTACCCGTGTCCTACACAGGGCCAACTTCATTTTTCCCCACGAGTGCACGCCTGATCGCCTGCACTCTCTGAGCTTAAATCAGCTCTCCTGACTCAAAGCGCGCACAAGGGGCCTAGCGCGAATGGGGACAATACAAATCCTATAAACAAAATAAAAGATTTCGTCCCCGAAATCAGGTTAAGGCTACGTGGAGTGAAAAGCATAAAAAGACATAAAATAAAATATGCTTTTTAAAGATTACCTTGATGAAATAGCTCCGGATAGCGCTTTTGCATCAAGTACACCGGCTCCCACGTATACTCCTCTTTCCCATGATTGGACCACAACACTTTTACTAGAGGAACACTTTTGTGGCGCAAGGTCCTCGTTTCGCTGTCCACTATCCGCACAGGCTCCAGTCGCACCGACCTATCAGTTACAACTGCTCCGTCAATGGTTGGGAGATATTGTTTGGGCCGTAACAACTCCTTTCGGAGTGACAACACATGGAATATGTCATGAAGATTCTCTAGCTCTGGCGGTAACTCCAACTGATATGCCAATGGGCCAATCCTTTCCAATATAATATAGGGCCCAATGTACCTTGGGATGAGCTTCTTCACACCACGTACCCGAGATACTCCATGCATTGGTCTGATCTTTAAAAATACCTTCTCGCCCACTTGAAATTCCACCATCCGGTGTTTTGCATTATAATACTTTGCTTGGCGACTTAGAGCCTCGAGCATGGGGTCCCGTATTAGCCTTACAGCCGCATCAGTATCATCTGTGTATTCAACTCCCAAAGCCTTCAGATCTTCATCCTGCACCCAAGACAAGGGTGTTCTACACCTTCTTCTGTAAAGGGCTTCATGGGGCGTCATCCCGATGCTAGCTTGATGGTTGTTGTTGTATGAGAATTCTATCAAGGGTAGGAGCCTTTACCTCGGCTCTCCTCTATCCAACACACATAACCTCAATAAGTCTTCCAATGTCTGAATAGTCCTTTCAGATTGCCCGTCGGTTTGAGGGTGAAACGTTGTTGCTGAAGGTAAGGCGCAAACCCAAATATGCATGCACAGCCTTCCATTCCCTAGAGTTAAACCGACCATCCCGGTTAGAAACAATTGTCTTTGGCACGCCATGATACCGTACGAATTGTTCCACAAAAATGCGTACCAAAACATCCACGTGTACTTCTTTCTTCATAGGTATGAACCGGGCTACCTTCATCAAGCGATCAACGATTACCCATATCGAATCATTCCCTGAGCGAGAACGAGGCAAACCGTGGACAAAGTCCATGGAGACATCCTCGAACTTCCACTCAGGAATGGGCAATGACTGTAACAATCCACCGGGGCTCCTGCACTCTGCCTTCACTCTTTGACAGGCCTCGTAATGCGTAACAAAATACCTGCCGTCTTTCTTCATCCCCGGCCAACACATGATCTTCCGCTAGTCGGCGTACATCTTAGCAATCTCAGGGTACACAGAATACTGAGAGCAGTGTGCCTCTCTCAAGATATCTTTCCGAATTTTACCGCCCTTGGGAATGTAAAGCCGGTCACGGAAATGAAGAAGGTCGTCCTTTAGAGAGTACTCGTTGGTTGTCCCATCTTCAATTGACTTTATTGTCGGGGTCAGAGCCTCATCCCTTCCTTGCTCTGCCCGGATTCGGTCTCGAACGTCGCACACTATGCTCATTGTGGTCAAGTACACCGTATACCCGTCTGGTTGATCCTTATACACCAAAGTGATCCCCATCTACCCAAGCATTCGAGATAACTCCATATGCATCAACCGGGACTCGGGTCTTGTTTTCGGTACCTTCCTGCTCAAAGCATCGGCTACGAAATTTACTTTTTCGGGGTGGTAGTTCAGGGTGTATTCATAATCGCACAAAAACTCCAACTACCGCCGCTGTCTTAGATTCAATTCCTTCTTGGTACGGACGTACTTTAAGTTCTTATGATCCGAGAAGATTTCGCAGTGTACGTCGTATAGGTAGTGCCTCCAAATCTTCAAGGCGAACACTACTGCTCCCAGCTCCAAATCATGTATTGGATAGTTGATTTCATGCTTCTTCAGTTGTCTTGATGCATAGGTGATCACATGCCCGTGCTGCATCAATACCGCTCCCATTCCTTGATATGATGCATCCGTGTAAACTTGAAATCCTTCCTTCCCGGATGGAAGGGCTAGTATGGGTGCGGATGTAAGTCTGTCCTTTAGTTCTTGGAATGCAGATTCACATTGGGGTGTCCACTCATACGACACACCTTTCTTTGATAGGGAAGTAAGAGGAAGAGCAATCTTTGAGAATCCCTTTACGAACTTGTGGTAGTACCCGACAAGTCCAAGGAAGATCCACACGTCGGTCGCTAACTTCAAAGGCGACCACTCCTTCACGGCACGCACTTTGGCTGGATCCACAGCTAGCCCAGCCCCACTGATCACATGACCCAAGAAGGCAACCTCCTTGAAAGAAAAGGGGATAGATACTACTCTAGAGGGGGGGTGAATAGAGTAATCAAAAATTACACTAGCAAAGTTGACTGTCTACTCAACTCCCTTGGAGTTAATTGCGGAATGAAGGTTATATATATTTGAGATTAAACCTTAAAGCCTAACACAAGTGATGTGCACAAAAAGGCAGCCAACTGTAATTACAGTTAACGCTAGGAATCCTAAACAGCAACTAGCAAACCTAGTTAAAATCTAATCACAGCCACAATGCAAGTAATTAATTAAAGCAATCCAGACGACCAAAGGAATTTATAGTGATTCCCCAAACAACTTGGGTACGTCCACTCTTCTACCAACAAGGTAGGAATCCACTCAGGTTTTTGATCAGGTGCCCTGCCACCAACAAGATCTGCTTCAGGTAGATCCAGAAACCCTTTAGAATTTTGATCAGGTGTCTAAAAACCAACACAGGTTTTTGATCAGGTTCCCTGCCACCAAGGGATACTTTTGAAGGGAGTAATAACCCTGTACAGGAGGGGGAAAGGAGGTTAAGGTGTCTTCTCTATTTTACAATAGATTAGAGAAGCACAATAACTTACACTGAGCTAGAAAGCTCTAAAAAAATCAAGGCTCCCCCTGGCTAAAAGAACGTCCAGGTGAAGTCTTGCTTAGGTACAGAAACACTTCAGAAAATACTGAAGGAAAAAGCTACAAGAAGATAAATAATATGAAATAAAATTTCTTCTTTAGGCAGCTATCTTCTTCTTCTTCTTCTTCAAAAAGCTCTGAGTGTGAATCTTCCTGGAGGCAGGAGAACTCAGGTTGAAGAAGAGTGAAGAACTAAAACTTCTTCTCAGTTAGATGTGAATGAGCTGAGAGCAGTTGGAAACTGTAAGTTCTTAAGCTTGAATGCTGCTGATAGCTTTTTGGTATGTGAGAGCTGAACTGGTTAATTTATTTCTTCAAAGAAGTCTTTATATAGCAGCAGCAGCAACGGCTCTTACTTGAGTTTGAATCTTGTCTTCTACTGAACTCTGCAAGCTGGGCTGCAAAAAGCAAAAAGCAAAACAAAGATACTGCAGACAGATATCCTATAAGAGGATAAAGCTTTCTAAGAAGCTGCAAATAATTCTGATGAAATAATATAAGAGAAAGTCACATCAGAAGAGACTCTTTACAGCCAAGGAAGACTTTTTGAGTCTAACGGCTATAAAGGACAGCCTGGCAGATAAAGTAGAAAACATATCTCAGCTAATAAGACAAATAACTTTGTCAGAAAGATATTAGCTCATGCATAAGGAATAGAAAAGATATTGCATGGAAATGTTATCACAATTTATTCAAATAATCTTTTATAAAATGTGCCAAAATAAATATGAAATTAATCACATCATAGAAGACGACAAAACTACTTAAGACATACAGCAAAATGTCGAACGACCCTCGGAGATCGTCGACCGAAGCACGGAGATCGTCGACCTATCGGACAGATAGTCGAACGATCCAGATAGTCGAACTATCAAAGAAAATAGTCGAACTACCTCAGCAGATAGTCGACCTATCAGAACAGATAGTCGAGCTATCAGATAGTCGATCTATCAGGACAGATAGTCGAACTACCAAACAAAACAGATAGTCGACCTATCAAATAGATAGTCGACCTATCACAGAAAACAGATAGTCGACCTATCAACAGATAGTCGACCTATCAAAGCAAAACAGATAGTCGACCTATCAATAGATAGTCGAACTATCAGATAGTTGAACTATCCAAGCAGATAGTCGAACTATTAAAGAAGAGCAGATAGTCGACCTATCAACAGATAGTCGAGCTATCACAGAAAGCAGATAGTCGACCTATCAACAGATAGTCGAACTATCAGATAGTTGAACTATCCAAGCAGATAGTCGAACTATCAAAGAAGAGCAGATAGTCGACCTATCAACAGATAGTCGAACTATCAAGGGAAAACAGATAGTCGACCTATCAACAGATAGTCGGACTATCAAACAAAGCAGATAGTCGACCTATCAACAGATAGTCGAACTATCAACGCAGAAAGAACGTCGACCAACTGATAGACGATCGTCGATCAGCCGATAGACGATAGTCGAGCGGCGTTCGACCATAGTCGAACGAAAAATTACTTAGCCAGATTTTCATCTGGACAGGCAATTCTACACAACTAGAGAATCTATCCTATCAACTAACCTTTGACCATAGATATATCTTGGGTCAAGAGACAGAAAGAGAAGACTAAACTCAAATCAAAATCTAGGTACCAACAATCTCCCCCTATTTGAGTTAAGACTCTCAACAACTAAAACATACAAAACTAATTACTGAAAGTAAAATAAAATGCATGAAAAGAAATAACTAAGCAGATAACATCAATCAAACAGATAAACAATTAACTGTCAATCAATGAAATTTTAAGATGCTTCAGAGTTAGTTTTAGGATCAGAAGAGCTAGAAACAAAAGTAATCTTTCTTGAGGGATCTAGAGCTTCTTTTCTCGATAACTTCAAGTCTTGTTCTCCAATGATTTTCAATTCTGTTGTTCTTGGGACAACTGCCTCAGGATGCTTTTCCATATACTTTGAAGGATCAAATATCTCAGGTCTAACCTGGAACTTATCGAGCTCCTTCATTCTGAATTTCGACATTGTGGTCAATCCTGCAGTGTCTTTTCCTTCTGCTTTTGCTTTCTTAATTTGAGCTGCTCCAACCAGTTCAAGAAAATGAGCCATCCTAAAATTAGGATCAAGCTCTGGGCTTTCATAAACATTCTCAGAAGATATATCAACTGGTTCTTTATCCTGAGTAACTAGATAACAAGGAGGAGCATACTTAGCAAATGTCTTGCTAGAATTTTCAGAAAAATAAATCACTTACCTTTTGGAGCATCCTTCACAGAATGAACTGGCTTAGGAGAGATTGAGCTTTTGATTTCTTTAGACTGAGGAGGAGAGAAGGTTGGTCTTTGATACACTACCTCCTTTACTTGTTCTTTAACAGTATCAGGTCTTTGATAGCCAGTTTGACTTTTACCTTGGTATCCTTGTGAACTTCTCCTTTGAGCTGACTGAGATGGATTTAATCTTTCAGACTGAGAAGAAGGTTTTGCAGATAAGTTTCCTGTGGCTCCTGCACTGGGAGGTGGAGGAGGAGGACCTCTAGGATTCCATCTTGGGACAGGAGAGTCATATCTCTTTGACTTTTTCCTCTGCTTTTGCTGGTTCTTAGAAAATAACATCCAATGCTGGAAGTCTTTTGACTTAGGATCAATTCCTTTCAGTATATAATAAGGGGTATCATTATCTGGATTAGCAGGAGGAGGAGCTACAGCTTTCCTTTTCTTTTTAGCAATCCTTTTTCTTTTTGACTCAGCAGACTCATCAGAATCGATTTCATCTTCAGAATTTGAAGAGATGGGCAGATCATATGGGTCAATAGCATCTTTCAAAGCTCTTTCCTTTTCCTTTCGAGCAGCTCTTTCTAGTTCTTCTTCCATGGCATCCTGTGCTAGGAGAGCATCTAAATCCAAACCTGGGGAATCATCCCATACAGTAGATTTTTCAATTTGGGCATCTGCAGCTTTTTCTTGAAGATCAGAAACTATCATGGTGACCAGTTCTGCTTGCACTTCTGGCTGAGCAACTTGTTCTGGTTCAAACTGAGCTTCTGCAGCTGGTAGGAGATCAGGCTCTTGAAAAACTTCTTCCATTTTATCTGTAGTATTATGAATAAAATTTTTATAAATGACATCTAATCATCCCTTCCAGATATTCCCATACAAGCATATCAGTTAATAAGTCTAAAAAGTAAGTAAAGGGAATACCTTCAGAATCGACCACTGCATGTCCTAACTCCCATAATTCATCTAGAAAGGAAGTGATAATTCCTTCTAGGTACAGGGCGACCAAGGGAGTAGAACACTCTTCTAAGCAAGCTTTGACAACAAATTCAGATTTCAACAATGCATCAGAAATTTCTGTTTCAGATAGAGGAGGAGGAGCTGATTCTTCTATTGCTTTCACTGCCACTGCATGATGATCTGCTGGAGGGGAGGCCAAGGGCTGCTCAGAGACATCTTCATCAAGCATCTCCCCCTGCCTGATTTCAGTAGATACTGAAACCAGGCCCCTAGAAGAAGAGGGCTCAGCAGACTTTGAGAGTGCCTGAATAGCAGCAGTCAAGGAGGAGATAGAGGAAGCAAGAGGAGCAATTGCCGCTTCAATCATGATTTTGATTGAGGGGGTAATTAACTCCACAATGCTAGAAATAAATGCTGGAGTTATTTCAAAGGATGATGATGAAGATGGTGGGGGAATTTCAGAGGATGGAAGATCAGCAGGGATGGTATATGCATGATGAGCTGGAGAATGAACTGGATATGGAACTGGAGATGTATGAGTGGATGCAGGGTGATCAATGTGATCAGAAGAGGGAATTGGAGAATGAAGAGGAGTAGAAATCTCAGACACCAACAAATCAAAACTGGGATGAGAGATCACAGCAAGATGAGTCGGGAGAGGAGATGTAGGAGGAGAAGCAGAAGGTCATACTTCAATTGAAGTTGAGGGAACTTCAACTGAAGTAGACGGCAAAACAGATGAAGAAGATGGAAGGGATGGATTTGCTGAGCCAGCTGCTAAAAGGGGGGGAGTGACTGAGACAGTCCTGGTGCTCTCAGATGTAACTGGAGCAACCCCTGCGGGAGCGGGCTTCAGGAAGGTCCTTTTCCACTTTGTGAACAGGGATGGATCCATCTTCTTGCTGGCGTTTATGGAGGTGGCAGCTGACACTAACAGATGGGGATATTTCTCCTTCAGAAAAATCCCAACTACCCTTCCCAGGGTAACTTCTTTCTTGCCATTCTTTTTCCTGATCAAATCAAACATAACGCCTGCCCAATTAATCTGTTTCTTATTTACAATTGCACACATTAATGCAAATTGCTGCCTTATGATATTGTCGTGGGCAGAGTGCTTTCCCAGTAGCACTTTTCCAACTATTTCAGCAAGAAACTTAATCTTAAATGGAAAGTTTACTTTCAGCAGCTTAGAGGGAATGCCTTCGGCATGTCCCAACTCTATCAGTATCCTCCCAAACTCAGGGGCATCTTGCTCATACTCTTCTTCCCCATTAATCAATCCAAATATTTCTGTTAAAATAGCGGGAGTCAATGTTACCTCTTCTCCTCTAATGGTTCCAGTCATCGAATCGTCAGTTGAAGATGAAGTGAATGCCCACTCTTTGATCTCTTGAGTGTTTATCTTTATTCTGGAAGACATGAGCTTCTCTAACCCTTGATCTTTGCACAGATTTAGAATTTCCACTATTCCGAGTTCGCAGCAGCTGAAGGAGTCGAAATCTATACTGAATCCTGCATCAAACTTTAATACTGCCAGGAGCGCTGGAGAAATCGCCATCGAGAGAGCTGGAGAAGACGAGGGAGAGACGGTGAGGACGGAGCGGCAGAAATCGCAAGACAAAGAGCAAGCGGGAAGACGGAATGCGAAAAGACGCCCTCCGTCGACGATAAAAGAAACTATCTCTTAACCTAGGTCGACCATCGGCTTTATATTAAAACAACGATCGTCGATCTATTTAAAAGATACTGGAGACGATGGTCGAACGGTCGTTCGACGATCGGTCCTGAAGCAGAGTAGTCGATCAATCGTTCGACTATTTCTGTCTTCACAAACAGCAAGTTGTCGTCAACCCTAGATCGACGATAAGCTCGACCTGTTCGACTATCTTCGAACGCCGGTCGACGATCTTCAAGCAGATAAGCTATCTTCA
Source organism: Platanthera zijinensis (assembly GCA_039513925.1). Classification (NCBI taxonomy): domain Eukaryota; kingdom Viridiplantae; phylum Streptophyta; class Magnoliopsida; order Asparagales; family Orchidaceae; genus Platanthera; species Platanthera zijinensis. Next base: position 111,492,969 of record CM077091.1, read on the forward strand.
ACCATAGGTCGACGATAGGCTTAATCCGATCGACTATCTTCGAACGTCATTCGACTATCTTCGAACAAGTTTCAACAAGGCAGACGTCACACTTAGTCACTTCCATTAATCATGCCTAGTTGAACTAAAAAGAACAGATGCTTCTGTTCATCTAAGGTCTTGGTGAATATATCACCTCTCTGAAGGTTTGTGGATATGAACTCAAGGCTGATCATGTTCTTTTCCACACAATCTCTCAGGAAATGGTGCCGGATCTCAATGTGTTTCGTTCTAGAGTGGTGCACTGGATTTTGTGCAATAGAGATAGCACTGGTACTATCACACATGATTTTTGTGTTTTTGTGTGAGTACCCATAATCTAAAAGTTGATTTTGTATCCACAGGATCTGTGAACAACAACTAGCAGCTGCTATATATTCAGCTTCTGCAGTTGAGGTTGAGACAGAGGCCTGCTTCTTACAGAACCAAGAGACCAATCTCTCTCCCAGGAATTGACAAGTTCCTGAGGTAATTTTCCTATCAACTCGACAACCAGCATAATCAGAATCAGAATATCCAATTAATTCAAATTCTGACTCAGCTGGGTACCAAAGTCCTAGATTTGGACATCCCTTTAGGTATCTCAAGATTCTCTTGAGAAGAATCAGATGAGATTCCTTGGGGTTGACCTGGAATCTAGCACAAAGGCATGTAGCAAACATTATGTCTGGCCTACTTGCAGTTAAATACAATAGGGACCAACAATGGCCCTATAATTCTTTTGATCAATAGGCTTTCCCTGATCATCAGAATCAATAACTACATTAGTAGCCATAGGTGTATGCATTGCTGAAGCATCATCCATCCCAAACTTCTTTACCAATTCCTTGGCATATTTGGATTGGGAGATGAAGATGCCATCAGCATCTTGCTTTACTTGGAGACCAAGAAAGTAAGACAGCTCACCCATACTACTCATCTCAAACTTGGAATGCATCAAGTTAGAGAACTTTTTGCATAGTTTGGGATCAGTGGAACCAAAAATAATGTCATCCACATACACTTGAACTAACAGGATTGTGTGCTTGTGGTGCTTGAAGAAAAGGGTTCTATCAACTACTCACCTAACAAAGTTGTGCTCTAACAGGAAACTAGCTAGAGTCTCATACCAGGCTCTTGGTGCTTGTTTGAGTCCATAAAGAGCTTTTTGCAACTTAAATACATGTGAGGGCTGAGTTGAAGAAACAAACCCAGGTGGCTGTTCAACAAATACCTCTTCCTTTAGCTCACCATTTAGAAAAGCACTTTTGACATCCATCTGAAAAACCTTAAACTTCATATAGGCTGCATAGGCTAAGAAGATCCTTATTGCCTCTAGCCTTGCAACAGGAGCAAAGGTTTGGTTATAATCTATACCTTCCTCCTGTCTGTAGCCCTGAGCTACAAGCCTAGATTTGTTCCTTTCAATGATTCCATTTGCATCCAACTTGTTTCTATACACCCACTTGGTGCATATGATCAGTTGGCCTTTAAGTCTTGGAACCAAAGTCCATACTTTACATCTCTTAAACTGATTGAGTTCCTCTTGCATAGCAATGATCCAGTGGGGATCTAGCTCAGCATCTTTAATGGTGAGGGGCTCAATCTGTGAGAGGAAACAAGCATGCATCACATCCTGTCTTAACTGATGTCTTGTTTGAACACGAGCTGATATGTCTCCTATCACTTGAGATGTAGGATGATCTCTAAGTGTGATAACATCAGCAGGTGGGATGTGATCTTCAGCAATAGTTGGGATTAATTCCTCAGGAGGAATTTGATCTACTATTGGTGGAACAATAACAACTTCTGCAATGTCTTCATCACTGTCTGATTCAGTGATATGAAGAGTTGAAAGATGGAGAATTTCTTGAGTGACATCTTTGGTAGATTCTTGTACCTGCAATGAACTTGAGGAAGGGGAAGTTTCCTTCTCCTTGTAAAACATTTGGGATTCATCAAAGGACACATGAACAGACTCTTCAATTTTAGAAGAAGATTTATTAAATACCCTATAAGCTTTGCTTACTTGGGAATATCCAAGAAAAATTCCCATTGAAGCTTTTGCTTCAAATTTTCTAAGGTATTCTTTATTATTATTATGAATATAAACTATACAGCCAAAAACTCTAAAATAATTTATTTTAGGTTTCTTTCCTTTAAGCAACTCATAAGGAGTTTTACACTTAAGCTTGTGTATCAGACTTCTATTCAAGACATAGTTGGCTGTACTAACAGCTTCTGCCCAATAGGAAAGAGGCATATTAGCATCTGCCAACAATGTGCCAGCAGCTTCAATTAGGGTTCTGTTCTTCCTTTCAACTACCCCATTTTGTTGGAGAGTTCTAGGAGCTGAGAAGCTATGTTTGATACCTTCTCTCTCACAGAATTCTTGCATGAGAAGAGAGTCAAACTCAGTACCATGATCACTTCTGATCAAGGCCACATGAGTAGAGTACTCAGTCTGCACACATAATAGAAAATCTATAAGGGCTTTGAAGTTATCAGCCTTAGTTCTCAAAAAGAACACCCAAGTGAACCTGGCGAAGTCATCTACAATGACTAGGGTGTAATACTTCCCTCCTAAACTCTGTACATTTATTGGGCCAAATAGGTCCAAATGTAATAAATACAGGATTCTAGGAGAATCACTTTTATTTACTGATTTAAATGAATTCTTGGTTTGCTTGCCTAATTGACAAGCCTTGCAAAGGCTCTCCTTCTTGTAGGGGCAAGAAGGTAAAACTCTAACAAGGTTGTGTTTAGATAACCTAGATATATTCTTGAGATTAACATGGCTAAGCCTTTTATGCCATAATGTATTGTTATTGGTTACTTCATTAAATAAGAAGATTTCAGAGTGAGTTGAGTTAAAATCTACTAAATAAATGTTACCTTGTCTAATACCTACTAGTACAACATTATTATTTAAAATAATATTACAAAGGAAGTTAGAAAATGATACCTGGTATCCAGCATCACATAACTGACTTACTGAAATTAGATTATGCTTCAGTCCAGTTACATAAGCAACTCTCTTGAATGTTACAGCTCCAATTGTCATCCTGCCATAGCCTTCAGTTTGACCACAGCTTGAATCTCCAAAGATTACCTTTGGGCCAAGCTTTGCCTTGAACCTTGACAGATGTTCTTTATTTCCTGTCATATGCTTGGAGCAACCACTATCCAAATACCACTTATTTTGAGTGATAGGATAGGTCTTCACCTGCAATAAATCAATTAAACATTGTGGACCCAGGTAACCTTGGGTCCCTTGTTTTTCACATAAGAAAAACTGGAAATAAATGAATAAGCAGGCTGAGGGTGATAACCTAACGGGTAAGATCTCCTAGGTGGGATTCTCCATGCAGATGATGGGTCAATGAACCTAGGGTTTCTATTTTCATTCTGGTTTCTAAAGTTCTGGGTGTAGTTTTGAAATTCTTGTTGAAAAACGTCGATCGGCGTTCGACGATTGGTACCCAGATCGTCGATCTCCGTTCGACCATTGGGTCTGCGATCGTCGAGTAGCGTTCGACGCTCTTTGTAATTCCTTAAATTTTTGTTTTCTTTTCTCTCTTTTAGCTTTATTTAAAGCTCTATTAACTTGATTAACTTGCTCAGTGTTCTTTATTCCACTAGATGAAATAAAATTCACTGGAGTTGAAAGTTGGTTTTTAAGAATGATTGGGGGTTCACTAGAAGATGCTCCTAAGCCTAATTTGTTATTGCCTGACCTAGTGTTAGACATGCTGGTTATTTCAAGCAACTTAAGGCTTCTACCATTCAGAGACTCTTCTAACCTTTTGGACTTAGCTAATTCATTCTTAAGGAATTTTATTTCTTCACTAGCATTAGTGAGTTCTGCTGTTAACCTAATGTTTTCATTAGCAATCAATTCAGATTCAGCTAGTTTAATTCTAAGCTCTTTTATTTCCTTTTCAGAGCTAATTAAATCTAAACATAAAGATTTAAAATCATATTTAAATTCAGTAGATGTAAAGTCATAAGAAGACAATACCTCATCTTCAGTTGGCATTTCTTCATCAGAATCTGAATTCTCTGCAGCTGAGTGATTGCTGCAGGCATCAATTGCCATCAGGCAAACTTTCTTTGCCTTCTTTTCTTCTTCATCCTCACTGGAGCTTGAGGAAGAAGATTCCTTATCAGAATCGCTCCAGGTTTCAGCAACAAAGCCTCTCTCCTTCTTTTTGTTCTTGTAGGAGGATGGCTTGGAGTGCTTCCTGTGCTGATCCTTGTCTTTCCTTTTATCTTTGTTCTTTTCTTCTGGACAATCTGGAAGAATATGTCCAGGCTTCCTGCAACCATAACAGATTATTTCTTTAGTAGGAGTGCGATCATACCTTGGTTTTTCTTCATATTTTGAAGACTTCTTCCTGAAGTCTTTCCTTCCCATCTTGAGAAACCTTTTGGCAAATAATGTCATCAGTTCCTCATTGGACTGGCTGCCTTCAGAAGTGTCAGCATCTTTGAGAGCAAGGGTTTGCTCTTTTCTTGTAGGAGTTGGGGTCTTTGCTTCAGCTTCAGCTTCCCTGGACTTCAGCACTTGCTCAAAGGACTTGAGCTTGCCGAGAAGGGCTTCTGTTGAGATTTCTGTTGTGCTTCTGGCCTCCTTGATAGGCCAGATCCTCAGATCCCATGTGCTAGGGAAGCACATAAGAATCTTATCATTGACCTCTGTCAATGAGATATCCTTGTCAAGAGTCCTCAGCTCATTGATGATTGAGCTGAGCCTTGAGTACATAGCTTCAACTGATTCAGCATCAGTTTTCTTGAAATTCTCATACTGGGAGATGAGGTTGGACCTTCTGTCCTTCCTCTCATCAGCTGAACCAGCTACAATCTGGTTTAGTGTATCCCACATTGCTTTTGCTGAGGAGCAGTCAGCAACCTTCTGGAATATTTCATCAGACATTGTCTGAGCCAGAATGTTCATTGCCTTGGCATCTGCTATCTTTGCCTTTTTGTATTCATCATTGTAGTCTGGAGGAGGCACTGCACTCATATCAGTTGATGATGAGGCAGTAGTAGTAGCAGGTGCTCTTGGTGGTCCTGTCAAAATAGAAGCAAAAATACTCTCATCAATAGAGTTCATATATAATTTAATCTTTGCCTTCCAGATGCTGAACTTAGCTAATTTGCATGCTGGAGGTCTGGTGCTAGAGTAATCCTTGAACTGGGCCATGATAGTGAAAGTGAATATCTATAAACTTTGGTATCTATCAGGATCTTGTGACTTAGGTGTTAGCCTATTCAGTCAGTCAACCTCCCTCTGATACCAATTGAAAGAAAAGGGGATAGATACTACTCTAGAGGGGGGTGAATAGAGTAATCAAAAATTGCACTAGCAAAGTTGACTGTCTACTCAACTCCCTTGGAGTTAATTGCGGAATGAAGGTTATAGATATTTGAGATTAAACCTTAAAGCCTAACACAAGTGATGTGCACAAAAAGGCAGCCAACTGTAATTACAGTTAACGCTAGGAATCCTAAACAGCAACTAGCAAACCTAGTTAAAATCTAATCACAGCCACAATGCAAGTAATTAATTAAAGCAATCTAGACGACACAAGGAATTTATAGTGGTTCCCCAAACAACTTGGGTACGTCCACTCTTCTACCAACAAGGTAGGAATCCACTCAGGTTTTTGATCAGGTGCCCTGCCACCAACAAGATCTGCTTCAGGTAGATCCAGAAACCCTTTAGACTTTTGATCAGGTGTCTAAAAACCAACACAGGTTTTTGATCAGGTGCCCTGCCACCAAGGGATACTTTTGAAGGGAGTAATAACCCTGTACAGGAGGGGGAAAGGAGGTTAAGGTGTCTTCTCTATTTTACAATAGATTAGAGAAGCACAATAACTTGCACTGAGCTAGAAAGCTCTAAAAGAATCAAGGCTCCCCCTGGCTAAAAGAACGTCCAGGTGAAGTCTTGCTTCAGTGCAGAAACACTTCAGAAAATACTGAAGGAAAAAGCTACAAGAAGATAAATAATATGAAATAAAATTTCTTCTTTAGGCAGCTATCTTCTTCTTCTTCTTCTTCAAAAAGCTCTGAGTGTGAATCTTCCTGGGGGCAGGAGAACTCAGGTTGAAGAAGAGTGAAGAACTAAAACTTCTTCTCAGTTAGATGTGAATGAGCTGAGAGCAGAAGTTCTTAAGCTTGAATGCTGCTGATAGCTTTTTGGTATGTGAGAGCCGAACTGGTTAATTTCTTTCTTCAAAGAAGTCTTTATATAGCAGCAGCAACAACGGCTCTTACTTGAGTTTGAATCTTGTCTTTTACTGAACTCTGCAAGCTGGGCTGCAAAAAGCAAAAAGCAAAACAAAGATACTGCAGACAGATATCCTATAAGAGGATAAAGCTTTCTAAGAAGCTGCAAATAATTCTGATAAAATAATATAAGAGAAAGTCACATCAGAAGAGACTCTTTACAGCCAAGGAAGACTTTTTGAGTCTAACGGCTATAAAGGACAGCCTGGCAGATAAAGCAGAAAACATATCTCAGCTAATAAGATAAACAACTTTGTCAGAAAGATATTAGCTCATGTATAAGGAATAGAAAAGATATTGCATGGAAATGTTATCACAATTTATTCAAATAATCTTTTATAAAATGTGCCAAAATAAATATGAAATTAATCACATCATAGAAGACGACAAAACTACTCAAGACATACAGCAAAACGTCGAACGACCCTCGGAGATCGTCGACCGAAGCACGGAGATCGTCGACCTATCGGACAGATAGTCGAACAATCCAGATAGTCGAACTATCAAAGAAAATAGTCGAACTACCTCAGCAGATAGTCGACCTATCAGAATAGATAGTCGAGCTATCAGATAGTCGATCTATCAGGACAGATAGTCGAACTACCAAACAAAACAGATAGTCGACCTATCAAACAGATAGTCGACCTATCACAGAAAACAGATAGTTGACCTATCAATAGATAGTCGACCTATCAAAGCAGATAGTCGACCGAAGCACGGAGATCATCGACCTATCGGACAGATAGTCGAACGATCCAGATAGTCGAACTATCAAAGAAAATAGTCGAACTACCTCAGCAGATAGTCGACCTATTAGAACAGATAGTCGAGCTATCAGATAGTCGATCTATCAGGACAGATAGTCGAACTACCAAACAAAACAGATAGTCGACCTATCAAGCAGATAGTCGACCTATCACAGAAAACAGATAGTCGACCTATCAACAGATAGTCGACCTATCAAAGCAAAACAGATAGTCGACCTATCAACAGATAGTCGAACTATCAGATAGTTGAACTATCCAAGCAGATAGTCGAACTATTAAAGAAGAGCAGATAGTCGACCTATCAACAGATAGTCGAGCTATCACAGAAAGTAGATAGTCGACCTATCAACAGATAGTCGAACTATCAGATAGTTGAACTATCCAAGCAGATAGTCGAACTATCAAAGAAGAGCAGATAGTCGACCTATCAACAGATAGTCGAACTATCAAGGGAAAACAGATAGTCGACCTATCAACAGATAGTCGAACTATCAAACAAAGCAGATAGTTGACCTATCAACAGATAGTCGAACTATCAACGCAGACAGAACGTCGACCAACTGATAGACGATCGTCGATCAGCCAATAGACGATAGTCGAGCGGCGTTCGACCATAGTCGAACGAAAAATTACTTAGCCAGATTTTCATCTGGACAGGCAATTCTACACAACTAGAGAATCTATCCTATCAACTAACCTTTGACCATAGATATATCTTGGGTCAAGAGACAGAAAGAGAAGACTAAACTCAAATCAAAATCTAGGGTACCAACACTCCTTAAGCTAGAATTCACACTTGCTGAACTTGGCGAATAGGGCGTGCTCTTTTAACTTCTTCAGTACTAAGTCCAGATGCCTGGCATGTTCTTCCTCCGTCTTGGAGTAGACGAAGATATCGTCGATGAAAACAATGACGAAAACATCTAGATAGGGCTCAAACACTTTGTTCATTAAGCTCATGAAAGCTGATGGGGCATTTGTGAGCCCAAACGACATCACTGTGAACTCATACAAGTCGTACCTTGAGCTGAAAGCCGTTTTCTGAATATCATCCTCTTGTATTCTCAATTGATAATACCCCGAGCGCAAATCTAGCTTGGAAAACCAATGCGCTCCCACCAGTTGATCGAACAACTCATCGATCCGAGGTAACAGATAGGTGTTCCGTACCGTCAGTCGATTGAGCTCCTAAGAGTCTATGCATAATCGCAGGGTTCCATCTTTCTTCTTAATGAATAGAACAGGGGCTCCCCAAGGTGATGAGCTAGGGCGAACAAACCCTGATTCTACCAACTCTTGCAGCTGAACTCTAAACTCGGCGAGTTCCTTCGGGGCCATTCGGTAAGGAGTCCTAGAGACAGGCTTGGCACCTGGTACTAACTTGATTTGAAAATCTACTTCTCTGTGTGGGGGTAATCCTGGCAATTTCTCCGGAAATACTTCAGGGAAATCGCGCACCACCCGCACATCCTTGATATCCAACGCCAACTCCTTCAGCTAGAAATAGATCATGAAAACTTCATCCCCCTTCATGTGGGCTTTAAAGCCTGTACTGAAGATAACATCATACGGGGCGCGAAGTTAATACCTTGAAAGATGACCTCCGAATCTCCATGTCTCAACAAGATCCTCTTCTGCGCGCAGTCAATCTTCGAATAGTGCTGATCCAGCCATACCATGCCCAAAATGAGGTCAAACTCTGGCATTCCCAAGACTGTAGCAGGAGTGTCGAAGAGCTTTCCTTCAAGGAGAACCTCAAACTCGCACTTTGCGGTTGTCATCATATCCGATCCGTCTGGAATCCGCACCCTTCGAGAAATACAAGTGAAGTATTGCACTCCATCTATATCTTTGTTGAAGTCTTCAAACAAAAAAGAGTGCGAGGCACCTGTTGGAACACCCTAGTTTGGATTTGGGTCAGGATTACTATGTCTTTAGGACTATTAGATTGACCCATCAATGTATAGCTAAGGTTCATAGGATGTGCTAAGTCAGAGGCTCTCAGAGATTGAAGAAATCAGCCAAGAGAAAACAGTCAAGAGAACAATTCAGAATTCAACCTTGGCGTCAAGCTCAGATCGACGAGATAAGTTTAGGCATCGAGCTGAGATCGACGATCTCTAAGCTCAGGTCCACGAGGCGTCGAACTCCGTTCGACGATCTCCGAGCTCAGATCGATGTTTTCTGTCCCAGACCAGCTCTAATATCTCTGAGCTCAGATCGACGATAGTTGAGCTAAAATCGACGATCATCTTGTTGAGATCGACGATTTCTGCCATCACACTGAATGCAAGTTCCCAGGCAGATTTTCAGGATAACCTTGGTCCAATCAAAGTGAGCTGTTCATATTCCAACACAGCCTTATTATAGGACAGTTACAAGAATGCATTTATGAAGATTATAGCCGTTAGGAGTAACTAAGAGGCAGCAGTAATAAATGCAAGAATTCAAATGACTGTTGCTCTCCTATAAGTATATATACATAGAGATACAGAGGAACAAACAGAGGGGAATGTAGTGAAAATAGAACAGAGAAGAAAAGAAAAGAAAATAGAAAGAGATACAGGAATCAGAGTTCCAAGAAGAACTCAACATCACCTGTACAGCCAGTGCTCTTCTCAGATCTACTGTTCAAGGAAGCCTGAAGAGACAACTACTCTACATCAGTCTGAAGGCTTACTGGAAGATCAACATCATCAAGGCTTCATCATTCACACTCCAAGACAACTCACATTTTAGCCTTTGCTGAAATCATCATTTGCTGGAGCAGTCATTCATTGAAGACCTATCACCCTTTGCAAAGCTTCCACTCCTGAACCTACTGCTAATCTCAGGGGGAGCTTTGACAACATCATCAAAATCCACTTGTGCTTCTCTTTGATTGTTGAACAGAGAAGACAACATCTACTCTCCCTTCCCCACTGTACAAAGGTTTCTTGAACTCCCTTCAAAAGTTTTGCTTGGTTTCTGAGACCTGATCAAAACTCAGTGGTGGCAAGACACCTGATCAAAAAATCTGGTTTGGTTTTTGAGCACCTTATCAAAAGCTAATTGGTGCCCAGGACACCTGATCAACTCTTCCTGCAGTGGATTCCTACCTAGGGTGGTAGAAGAGTGGACTACCCAAGTTTAGGGGAACCACTATAAAATTCTTGTGTCGTCTGGTTTGCCTTTATTTCTTTTCTTTATTATTCTTGCTGTGTGTTTGCTCTAATCTCTAGGATAGATCTCACTTTCAATTGGTATCAGAGGTAGGTTGGTGATACAACAACTAAACCATCACTAGGTTGGTTGTTTATACAGGCTAACACCTGAACCAAAAGATCTTTCTTTTGATCCATCCTAGTTAGATTAATTATTCTATTTTTCATATAGCAAGAATATGGAATATTCTAGCACCAGACCTCCTAAGTGCAACATAAATAAATTTGCACTTTGGAAGACAAGAATTAAGTCATTTATGGACAATATTGATGAAGAAATATTTTATGCCATTATGACAGGTCTTCCAACTTCAGCAACAACAACTAAAAGGGCCAGGCTAGCTGATGCCAGAGCCATGAATATCCTAGCACAGTCATTATCTGATGACTTATTCCAGGAAGTTGTTGAATGCTCAACAGCTAAGGAGATATGGGATTCTCTTCATCAAATGGCTTCTGAACCAGTGGATGGAATAACAGAAAGAAGACACAAAATCTTATTTGAAGGAGGAGAATCAATATCCCTAGATGTTATTTGGGATGTATCAGATGATGAATCATCATTTGAAGATGAAGAGGAGGAAGCAAGGGCCAAAAAATTCTGCTTAATGGCCATCAATACTTCCTGCAGCAGTTTAGAGGCTGAACAAACAGAAGGAAAATCAAAACCTGAAGAGGGTCAGGTATTATCTAACTTTGTTTTCAGTTCAGTCAACTTAGAACTTCAATTTTGCTGCCAAGATTCAATAAAACCTGAGGAGGAAACAAAACTTCTCAGAGGAATGTTTTCAGAATATATTCAAAGGAAGAAGAAACATTTTAATCGACAAAATGAGTTCAGACCGTCGAACTCAGATCGACGATCCTATATAAAATCATCGAACTCAGACTGCTTTTTAATAAATTTGATTTATAATTATAAGGATAAACTATTTAAAATATTTTCAAATCCTTTTCCTATTTGGAACAAATTTATTAGGAAACATCTCTTCTTAGGGCTGCTTCCATCTTTTTGATACCTTGTTCAAAATTATATTAGGATTTCTGTATGAGAATTCTCTATCAGATAACTTTATATTTCTTATAGATAATTTTCTAAATTCATCTAGATTGAGTCCTTTACTCGAGTTGCATTGGTCAGTAGTGATCATGGCACTGAGTTTGAATCTCTTCTGATGAAAAGAAATTCTATAGGAAGGAAGATATCAGACTTTGTTTTTCAGATTCAGAACCCTAATAAAATTTACTTGACAAATATCATTTTTTTGCTAACATATCCTTTTCAAGGAGAGAGCAATCTCTATCATAGCTTTCTGCAGGTACCATCTATAAGAGTTAGCTGGATGACTCAATCAAAATCCAATTTTCAAAGTCATCCCACCCTCCTCCAATCACAGTTACTACATCAACATAGGGGGAGATTGTAATGCCAGCAGCAGTCAGTTTTTAACAGCAACAGAAGACAGCAATGCAAAGCTTTTCTTTTTATATATCTTATGCTTTGTAATATTTATTGTAATATTTTCATTTTCATGTAAATAGTAATCCTAACCCAAATAGGGGGAGATTGTTGGAACACCCTAGTTTGGATTTGGGTCAGGATCACTATGTCTTTAGGACTATTAGATTGACCCATCAATGTATAGCTAAGGGTCATAGGATGTGTTAAGTCAGAGGCTCTCAGAGATTGAAGAAATCAGCCAAGAGAAAATAGTCAAGAGAAGAATTCAGAATTCAACCTTGGCGTCGAGCTCAGATCGACGAGATGAGTTTAGGCGTCGAGCTGAGATCGACGATCTCTGATCTCAGGTCCACGAGGCATCGAACTCCGTTCGACGATCTCCGAGCTCAGATCGACGTTTTCTGTCCCAGACCAGCTCCAATATCTCTGAGCTCAGATTGACAATAGTTGAGCTCAGATCGACGATCATCTTGTTGAGATCGATGATTTCTGCCATCACACTGAACGCAAGTTCCCAAGCAGATTTTCAGGATAACCTTGGTCCAATCAAAGTGAGCTGTTCATATTCAAACACAGCCTTATTACAGGATAGTTACAAGAATGCATTTATGGAGATTATAGCCGTTAGGAGTAACTAAGAGGCAGTAGTAATAAATGCAAGAATTCAAATGACTGTTGCTCTCCTATCAGTATATATACATAGAGATACAGAGGAACAAACAGAGGGGAATGTAGTGAAAACAGAATAGAGAAGAGAAGAAAAGAAAATAGAAAGGGATACAGAGGAACAAACAGAGGGGACTACCCAAGTTTAGGGGAACCACTATAAAATTCTTGTGTCGTCTGGTTTGCCTTTATTTCTTTTCTTTATTATTCTTGCTGTGTGATTGCTCTAATCTCTACGATAGATCTCACTTTCAGCACCGATGTCGAATAACGTATAGGCCGGTTTCCCGCCGACCATTATGGTGCCTAAGTGTCAAAAATAATTCTCAAGCTAGGCGTCTAGTATATTTTAAGCAACTTGAGGGTATTAATGAAAATAAAATGACTAACTGTAATCATACCTGCAATCACCTCCTGAGGATTCCGCTCTTGAGTCATGTCCAACGCATACATCTGATCCCGAGCGGGCCCGGGGTTTCCTCTTTGTGGTCCTCGTCCTCGACCACGCATGTGCCCCCGCTCTCGAGGAGCTGCCGGAGGGAAAGCGAGAGGCACATTTCCAAATAGCTGCAGGCAGTAGCGTCGAATGTGGCCCGGTTGGTTGCATTCGAAGCACACTCGCTCCTGCCGCCCACTGGGTTGTTGAAATTGTTGAGGTGGAGGCAATGCTGGCGGTTGCAGAACTGGGCGCTCCATTCTAAAATTCTGGGGGAAATGTCTGCCACCTCTTCGATATCCACTTCCTCCACTATTATCAAATCTCTTTCTATTGCTGGGGCCGGCTTCCATCACGCCTTCAGCTGGCCTCTTGCCACTTTCCAAGTGGTCGCTTCCAACTTCTTTGCCATGTCAATAATCTTGGCTAGACTAGAATCCGCTATAAACAAAAGGGCTTGCCTAAGGGGGTCTCGCAAGCCTTTGTAGAATCATTTTGCGTATCCTCTATCATCCAACTCATAAGAGTCAGCAAATCTAGCCAAGTGCTGAAACTCCCGTTGGTATTCTGTCACCGACTTGGACCTTTGCTTCAGTTGCAAAAATCTCTCTTAAATATTATCCCGAGCAATCGAGGGGATGAAATGCTCTAAAAAGGCTTCAGAGAATTCGCTCCAATTGATATCCGTGTACACCCGTCCTTGAAAAGTGGAGCCTATGAGGGACTTCCACCACCTTTTGGCATGCAGCTCTAAGAGTGTCACTATAAGGGTCACCGTCATGTTGTTTGGGCACCTTATTCCTGTAACATTCCTATCCGTCACATAGCATATAGCAGTAGGTCCGGCCGGGGCCCGACGCCATATACTACAGACAAACTGGTTGGTTACTTATTGAAACCAATCAACCAATCACAACGTCCTACACAGAGCACCTAGTGGAAGCAAATTATTAAGTTGCACTGATAAAAGAACCCAGCTAAGCATGAATGTCCACTACAATAAACCCATAGGAATGTATAATACACAAACCTCGGCACGCAGGCCGGTCATACATGAGAATAACAGAAAGCACTCAAAAATTAGGCCTTCGAGGGCCGGCACAGCAACTTGGGCATTAGCCAGCTATTTACCGCTCGGCTCCGCAGCACCTGCAAGCAACAATCCACCGCACGGTGGTAAACAAAAGCAACGGTCAGCTATGCTGACCAAATTATAACGATTCCGTCCCCAAACTCGGGGCGGCGAAGCTTCTTCCCTGCACTTGTTAGCCTAGCCAGTCAAATAGAGAATAAGCACAACATCACAGGTGCAGGCCCACACGGCCACACACCCCGTGCTCTCAGGGCACTTACTCGGTGAACCCGGTCATAACCGTGGTCTCGCCACCATCCCTTGGATGACAAATCTCCTGAGCATTTTAGTCTTTCCGGTCTAAGCCTAAGACTCGCACGACCATGACAATGGCCAGTCTCTTTTTCAGATATCTGTCACCAAACCGCATAGCCCGGGTCCGCATCCACTTGCCCGTTGCTCACACCGCATAGTCATATTAAGACGTACGCGCGAGCCAAGCTTCTCCCGGATCCCAAAATTGGATCACACAAGCACATAACCCAGTTATGTTCATGGTTGGCTCCCAGGCCACCAAGATGGCAGAAATGCATTTTCGCCCAGTTTTTCGGGTGCGCCTTAGGGTTAATCCCCAAAGATCCCTGTTTCAATCTACCCCGTAGAAACCCGAAAACAACAAATGGCACGGAGTCTTCCCCGGCTACTATGCAATGCACATCACTGATCCAGAACAGCTTGTCTGGGTAGGCTTCACACATCATGCCTATGTCCGTACTACGATTCCGGACTCTAACAAGGGGGACTTTACATATATACCCCAAGGAACACCGCAAACTCACTGCATACTCGCGGGAGAGGGGTTTCCCATGCAAAGGAAGAAGAGCTTCACATGCTCAAAATGGAAAGCACCGCAATCTCCTTGCCCCCGCGGATCTGAAGTCGGCTCGCGATTTGGAGCTCCGAAGCTCCGCCGGTGACCGGATCTAGGTCTTCTTCCTCCTCCTTACTCTCCCTTCTCTCTAGGTTTTAGAGAGAGATAACCCAAATGAAGATGAGGGTTTTCAAACCCTATTTCCAGTTTAAACTCATCTGGAATAGCCCCCAGTCGTTGGATCCAAAACCAAGGAAACGGACGGCTACGATTTAGCCTCAAAATAGAAAATCTTGGCCGAACACGGCCTGGGACACGCCCGTGTCCAGGGCCGTGTCACCCATTCGCCGTCACTCCGAAATCCCGACCAGAACACGTCTTGTGACACGGCCTCCGACACGCCCATGTAACATGTGACACGCCCGTGTAATATGTGACACACCCGTGTCAGGGCCCGTGTCACGCCCCGTGTGCAGCATTCAGGATTTTCCTGAGCTGGACACGGCCTTTGACACGGCATCCGACACACCCGTATCACATGTGACACACCCGTGTCTGTGCCCGTGTCATGGCCCGTGTGCATAAATCAGAAATCTCCCGAGCGGTACACGCCCTGGGACACGCCTGTATCCCAGGCCGCGTACCACACCCAACGACCGCTAATCTCCAAAACGTCGACCACGCGACCCGTAGCCGAACACGCCCTTGACACTCCCGTGACATGCCTATGACACGCCCGTGACACGCCCGTATCACGCCTGTGTCACCTGCTCCAAGTCCCAGACTTGGCTTAAAACGTCACACGTTCCTCTTTTGAGTTTCGGGGTGTTACAACTCTCTCCCTCTTAAAAGAATTTCGCCAACGAAATTACTAAAGGAAAGAAAACGGAAAACTTTAAGCGGTACCTGAGCGGAATAACTCCGGGTACTCCTCCAGCATAGTTTGCTCCTGTTCCCAAGAGATCTCCTCCCGACCGCAATTGTCCCACCGGACCTTGACCATCCAGATCTCCTTGTTACAGAGTCTCTTAACCTCAAAGTCTTCAATACGAACGGGCTTGACCCTAGTCGTCAACCCTTCGTCCATCGGGACTTGATCAACTGCAATCACCTGCGAAGGCTCTTGCACCATCTTCCGTAATACAGAAATGTGGAATACATCGTGTAGTCCACTCAACTCCACCGATAGCCTCAAAAAATAAGCCACTTCACCGACCCGCTCCAGAATCTCAAAGGGCTCAAGGTATCTTAGGCTCAGCTTCTTCAAGCGTCTCACCCGCGAAACACCCTTGAATGACTTTACTTTCAAGTACACCCAATCGCCGACCGCAAACTCCACGTTCCGGTTCTTGGCATTATAGTACTTAGCCTGCATGTCCTGAGCTATCAGCAAACGCTCTCGAATGATCCACACCAAAGAAGTATCACTCTCCACCTCCTGCTTCTTGTACAACCTTGCCTCACCCGTTTCTAGCCACGATAACGGCATGCAACACTTCCTACCATACAGGGCCTCAAAGGGAGCCATTTGAATACTCGCATGGTAGCTGTTGTTGTACGCAAACGCCACCAAATAAAGGTGGTCTTCCCAATGCTTCTTGAAGTCTAGAACACACATGCGGAGCATGTCTTCCATAGTTCTGTTGACCCTCTCGGTCTGCCCATCCATCTGCGGATGGAAGGTTGTGATGAACTTCAATTTAGTCCCCAGCATCTGTTGCACCAACCTCCAATCATTGGACATAAAATGCCCATCGCGATCACTCACGATGTTGCGAGACACACCGTGCAATCTGACTATATTATCCACATATAGTTTCGCCAGTCTCTCCACTGAATCATCCTTCCTATGCGGAATAAAGTGTGACACCTTTGTTAATCGGTCTACGATCACCCAGATGGCATCATTCCCTTTCTGCGACCTTGGCAAGCCATGCACAAAGTCCATCGATATGTCGTCGAACTTCCATTCCAGAATAGGCAAGGATTTCAAGAATCCTCCCGGCTTTTGGCACTCTGCCTTTACCAAGGCGCACGTTTGACACTTAGCCACAAACAGTGCCACGTCCTTCTTGAGCCCTGGCCACCAAAATAGCTTCTTTAGGTCCCGGTACATCTTCGTGCTCCTTGGGTGGATTGAGTACTTGGTATTATGATCCTCGTACATCAACTCCGCCCGTAGATTTCCCCTGCTTGGGACGCACAAACGATGGTCCTTCCTTAACAGCCAATCCTCAATTGAAAACTGGGAATTTTACCCATCCAACGCTGCCTCCATAAGCTCCTTCATGCTATTATAAAACTCTAATGCCTGCCGAACGCGATCAGCCTGGTCATACTGAACTTCCGTCCAGTTCAACATTGCTTTGGCGCTAGTCTGCTTGTCCACGCAACAAATCTCCAATGCCTACAACTCCTGAACTAGCCTCTCATCATGCACCGACAACCAATTGGCTTGGGCGGGAGCCCTGCGACTCAACGCATCCGCAACTGTATTGCCCTTGCCGGGTACATAATGAATCTTGAATGTATAGTCCCCCCAGGAACTCCATCAATCTTCGCTGCCTCATGTTGAGATCCTTCTAATTTAACAGGTACTTCAGGCTCTTGTGGTCGGTATAAATATCGACCTTTACGCCGGACATGTAGTGTCTCCACAGCTTAAGCACAAATATTACGGCCTCCAACTCCAAGTCGTGGACCGGATAATTCCTTTCGTGCACCTTCAGCTGACGCGATCCATACGCAATAACATTTCCATGCTGCAGCAGCCCGCAACCCAAACCACTACCTGAGGCATCACTATAAATCTCGAAGCCCTCGGTCCCACTCGGCAAACTTAGCACTAGCGTTGTGGTCAACCATCCCTTCAGCTCCTCAAACGCTTGCACGCACTCCTGCATCCACAAGAACTTTTGATCCTTCCTTATCAACTTCGTGAGAGGTAACGCTATCCGCGAGAAGTTCTCTACGAAGCGCCTGTAATAACCGGCAATCCCGAGGAAACTACGGACTTCCGCTATAGAAGATAACACAGGCCACTCCCGTATCGCAACAATCTTCACCGGATCCACCGCTATACCTTCCCCACTGACAATATGACCAAGGAATTCTACTGAGGGTAGCCAGAACTCACATTTGGAGAATTTTGCATAGAGTTCATTCCTTCTCAGCGTCTCCAAGACTAGATGAAGATGCTTGAAGTGATCTTCTTTGCACTGCGAGTACACCAATATATCGTCAATAAAGACGATCACAAAGTGGTCTAGATACTCTCGAAATGTCCTGGTCATCAAATCCATAAACACTGATGGCGCATTCGTCAGTCCAAATGGCATGACCGTGAACTCGAAATGCCCATACCTCGTGTTGAATGCCGTCTTCGGGATATCACACTCCCTTATCCTCAGCTGATAATAACCAGACTTCAGATCCAACTTTGAATACACCGATCTGACTAACTGATCGAAGAGATCATCAATCCTTGGGATCGGGTATTTATTCTTCTCTGTTAGCTTGTTCAACTCCCTATAGTCGATACACAGCCGCAAACTCCTGTCCTTTTTCTTAACAAAGAGGACCGGTGCGCTCCAAGGTGACGAGCTTGGACGCACATACCCTTGCTCCATCAACTCTTCTAGTTGAACCTTCAACTCTGCCATCTCCTTAGGCGCCAACCTATAAGGAGAACGTGACACAGGTTTGGTACCTGGCACTAGCTCGATGGTGAAATCAATCTCTCGCTGCGGTGGGGCTCCTGGGAAATCGCCCGGGAATACGTCGGGATACTCACACACCACTGGGATACTATCCAAAGTGTCCTTAGGCTTTATAGCCTCCACTAACGTGAAGAACAGCTCTGCTCCAGCACGAACCGCTTTCACCACCTGAAGAGCAGACATCAGCGTCTTGCTCGACCTCTTCAATCCCGCAAACGTCGTCTCCTGCCCAACACCCAGCTTGACCTCCTTACGATTGCAATCGATGCAGGCCTTCTGCTCTGAAAGCCAATCCATACCGAAGATAACGTCGAACTCTGCTAGCGGCAGCAACGACGCTAGCAAGTCGAACTCTTGGCTTCCAATATGAACCTTTACGACGCATACTCTGTCTGCACGCATCGAACACCCATTCGGTAGCAACACATACAATTTGTCCTTCGCCATCGAAGATGGGACACCGATGCGCGTTATGAAATTTTTGGACAAAAAGGAGTGTGAAGCTCCCGTATCGAAAAGTGCTCGTGTCGGACTACCGCCAATCAGAATAAAGCCTATACAAACAGTATTAAGCTAACAAGCACTAGGTAACAGTATTTAAAGCTAACCTGCTATAAATTAAACCGCACCTGTCATCACGTCGACCTGTTTGATGGCCTCCTGCTGGCCCAAGTTATAGACTCTCGGTTGAGTCGGAGCATAGTGGGACGCGGTTGACTCCACCACCTTGCCCTTTTCTTCATAAGTGGCTCCTTGCTTTGTCTCGGACTTCAGACGTCCGCTCCAACAATCGCGGGCAAAGTGCCCCGTCTTTCCGCAAGTAAAACAAGCGCCTGGGGTTCGGTTGGTAGTTGCCCCCGAGGCACCTGAAGAAGGGGCTGGACCCGACGTCCTAGCCTTCTTATTCCATCTTCGAAAGCCAGACTTTGAAGTAGGCACCTTAAACTCTGGTTTCTTACCACTGGATTCCTTCTTCGCTTGAACATTCTTCATGTCCTTTTCCAAGGACCGGGCCAAGTTGACCAAGGTCATGAAACCCTGCGCCATAGGCCCCGAAAGTAACAGCCACAAATCATCTCTTAACCCTTCATAGAAGCGATTCGTCTTGCGCTCCTCATCGGCAAAGGTAGCGCTTGTGCATCGTCCCAAACGAGTGAACTCGTGGAGATACTCGTCCATGGTGTTGTCCCCTTGCACAAACTTTTGAAACTCATTTTCCAACGCGATCCTCTGGGCTGAGGGGAGGTATCGAGACATAAACACACTACTAGAAAACTGACTTTTAGCCACGACAGATTGTCGTGGCTAAAAGTCCAAAATCGTGGCTAAAGACTTTTAGCCACGGTCTACCCACGGAAAATGGGCGTGGGCAATGCGAGCGTGGCTAAAAGTCTAAACCGTGGCTAAAAGTCCAAAACCGTGGCTAATACTGGACTTTTAGCCACGGTTTGATTGACGTGGCTAAAAGTCAATACTGGACTTTTAGACACGGTTTAATTGCCGTGGTTAAAGGGCCACTCATAATATAAAAAATGCAGGCGGCCGCCGCCGGCTGACCCGCCGCCACCGCCGCCCGGCCGCCGCCGCCGCCCGGCCGCCGCCGCCGCCTCCACCGCCCGTCCGCCGCCAGGCCGCTGCCCGGCCGCCGCCCGGCCGCCGCCGCCATATTTATTTCAAATACTAATTGAAATAAATTCCTTATAAACCCAAAATTTCATTTTGTTTTGACGGTGTGGGACTAAATGTAGCCACGACCTTTTGCCACGGTTCAGGCAAACCGTGGCTAGACTTTTAGCCACGGTTAAGGAAAACCGTGGCTAAAAGTCCAGTATTAGCCACAGATTAGTCAACCGTGGCTAATACTAGACTTTTAGCCACGGAATAAAAACCGTGTCTAATACTCACTATTAGCCACGATTTTTCCCCCGTGGCAAAAGAAACCGTGGCTAAAAGCCATTTTTCTAGTAGTGACAACCTCGAAAATTCCTCCATAGAGACATCGTCCAACTGCCTTCCCCTCAAATGGTGTAGCTCTAGCCCTTCCCACCATAACCTCGCATCCCCATCCAACAAGAACGTCGCAATCGTGGTCTTCTGCCACTCTTCAGTTTCCGTTGCTATCAGCACTCTCTTGACTCTCGATAGCCAATCCTCTGCCTGAGTCGGGGTTCCCGTTCCCGAGAACACTGGCGGATGGAAACCCATCACATACTTAAGTTGTTTCTCAGTTGCTCTCCGAGGCAACTCCGGCTCCACCATCACCTGTTCCACCCTCCTAGGCTCTGCCGCTTGGAGCGGTACTTGCTCTATAGCAGGAGCAGGTTGCTGCACCTGCTTCGCAGGCTACACATTGATCATTACAAGTACAGTTTCCGCCACCAATCTAATAGTCTCGGCTTAAGGAGGTGTTGCAGGCGCATCATTTGGTGCGCTGCTTGCCTCAGAACCTGGCCGTTCCAACGGTCCAGCACCACTCCTGGTCACCTATAATCGTGCAAAACACCAATAAGCGACCAAACAATATTGCAAACATCAATTATAGGAACACGCAGGTTCCTCAAATACGTGTATTTTCATTCCTAAGTGGACATTCATGGGTTCTTTTCATGTTATAACGATGACGCACACACATGTGCTCACTACCCCTTAAAGTGAATTCGTCCACAAATTCATTTAAGCTAGACTTAAATCGATAGTCTAATACCAATTTGTAACACCCCTATCCGTCACATAGCATATAGCAGTAGGTCCGGCCGGGGCCCGATGCCATATACTACGGACACATCGGTTGGTTACTTATTGAAACCAATCAACCAATCACAACGGCTTACACAGAGCACCTAGCGGAAGCAAATTATTAAGTTGCACTGATAAAAGAACCCAGCTAAGCATGAATGTCCACTACAATAAACTCATAGGAATGTATAATACACAAAATAATGGCCTTATGGCCTTACAAAAGTTTGCTCAGTAATAATGTCTTCCAAACCTCGGCACGCAGGCCGGTCATACATGATAATAACAAAAAACACTCAAAAATTAGGCCTTCAAGGGCCGGCACAGCAAATTGGGCTTTAGCCCGCTATTTACCGCTCGGCTCCGCAGCACCTGCAAGCAACAATCCACCGCACGGTGGTAAACAAAAGCAACGGTCAGCTATGCTGACCAAGTTATAACGATTCCGCCCCCAAACTCGAGGCGGCAAAGCTTCTTCCCTGTACTTGTTAGCCTAGCTAGTCAAATAGAGAATAAGCACAACATCACAGGTGCAGGCTCACACGGCCACACACCCTATACTCTCAAGGCACTTACTCGGTGAACCCGGTCGTAACCGTGGTCTCGCCACCAACCCTTGGACGGCAAATCTCGTGAGCATTTTAGTATTTCTAGTCTAAGACAAAGAGTCGCATGACCATGCCAATGGCCAGTCTCTTTTTCAGATATCTGTCACCAAACTGCATAGCCCGGGTCCGCATCCACTTGCCCGTTGCTCACACCGCATAGTCATATTAAGACGTATGCGCGGGCAAGCTTCTCCCGGATCCAAAAATTGGATCACACAAGCACATAACCCAGTTATGTTCATGGTTGGCTCCCAGGCCACCAAGATGGCAGAAATGCGTTTCTGCCCAGTTTTTCGGGTGCTCCTTAGGGTTAATCCCCAAAGATCCCTGCTGCAATCTACCCCGTAGAAACCCGAAAACAACAAATGGCACGGAGTCTTCCTCGGCTACTATGTAATGCACATCACCGATCCAGACCAACTTGTCTGGGTAGGCTTCACGCATCATGTCTATGTTCGTACTACGATTCCAGACTCTAACAAGGGGGACTTTACATATCTACCCCAAGGAACACCGCAAACTCACCGCATACTCGCGGGAGAGGGTTTTACCATGCAAAGGAAGAAGAGCTTCACATGCTCAAGATGAAAATCGTTACCCTAGCATTTCTCCTTGGCGCCATGGAAATCTATGGGGATGGAAAGCACCGCAATCTCCTTTCCTCCGCGGATCCGAAGTCGGCTCGCGATTTGGAGCTCTAATGCTCCGCCGGTGACCGGATCTAGGTCTTCTTCCTCCTCCTTGCTCTCCCTTCTCTCTAGGTTTTAGAGAGAGATAACCCAAATGAAGATGAGGGTTTTCAAACCCTATTTCTTGTTTAAACTCATCTGGAATATCCCCCAGCCATTGGATCCCAAACCAAGGAAACGGACGAGTACGATTTAGCCTCAAAATAGAAAATCTGGGCCGAACACGGCCTGCAACACGCCCGTGTCCAGGGCCATGTCACCCATTCGCCATCACTTCGAAATCTCGACCAGAACATGGCTTGTGACACGGCCTCCGACACGCCCGTATCACATGTGATACGCCCGTGTCAGGGCCCGTGTCACTCCCCGTGTGCAATATTCAGGATTTTCCCGAGCTGGACACGACCTTTGATACGGCATCTGACACGCCTGTGTAACATATTACACGCCCGTGTCTGTGCCTATATCTTGGCCCGTGTGCATAAATCAGAAATCTCCCGAGCGGGACACGCCCTGGGATACGCTCGTGTCCTAGGTCGTGTGCCGCACCCGATGACGGCTGATCGCCAAAACGTCGACCACGCGACCCGTGGTCGAATACGCCCTTGACACGCCCGTAACACGGTCGAACTGACATGCCCGTGACATGCCCATGACACGCCCGTGTCACGCCCGTGTCACCTGCTCCAAGTCCCAGACTTGTCTTAAAATGTCACCCGTCCCTCTTTTGAGTTTCAGGGTGTTACAATTCCTGCCAACAGTTCTTGTACAGTGTCGAGCCATTCTTTCTTACACACTGCCGACTCCGTCCCAAGGTAAGCAGGAGGGGAGAGAGCTCGGAAAGTGCTTAACCAAGTGGATCCCGGACCCTGCTGTTGTACAGGGGCTTGTTGGGATTGGGACCTGAAGGCGTCCAGGATAGCTGTGAGCATCTGCCCCAGCTCGGATTGTTGGAATTGTGCAGGTACGGACGGGGCGGGGGTGCCCCTCACTGGCTCAACATGTACTGGGATCTACACATAAGGTACAAACTTAAGGTTAGGTCTGCTAATCTAAGGTCAAAGATGGAAAAACTTAGTGTAAATTACATATGGGCACACCACTGCTTCCGCTAAGTCAGTTTGTCCCAAAATTGACTAATTGAACGGGGGTGGAACCATTGTGAAATGACTTCTTTAGTTCAGGATCGTAGCAAGCTGATACCATTTATAAGACTCCCCTCCCGGAACACAAAACACGGCACGAGAGGGGTCTTATACCCTGAACAGCCGCCTCACGGTAGCACTAGCACTCGGGCTAGCCTGTACAACAAGACGCCTATCATGTCGGCTATAACCAATATAATACATTGCCAACCCAACCAAATATAACACAGAAGTCAAATCCACACAAAGCATAAAGTCCATAATATCTTAACAATAGAGAAGCTTCAACAAGCTTCTAATATCAGAGTACGTAAATAGTTTTCCCAAAAAGGGTACAATAAAAACCTCTCACACTCACATCAGTAACCGACGGTACCGTCCCCTCAGGCCCTATCGTCCTGGCCTGGCTGTCCGGCAGCATAACCTGCTGCTCCACCTGCGGGGTTTCCTCCTAAAAAAGGAAGACGTAGCAATCGTTAGTCATAAAGACTAAGTGGCTTCACATCCGCTCCCCCGGCGACTCCTCAGCACCGGGCGGAGAAAGGAACCGGGTACAATATATATGAAACATAGGTACAAGCAGGTGGTATATCACTATGTCTATAAAGCAGTGTAATAAATGAGCAACAACTTATTTTAGCAATTCTATCATCTACAACAGCATGAGAGTATAATATTATAACAGAATGTAACTAAACTTATATAAATGCCCATACAAACATATAAGTTGAGGATCGTTCAGCAGTAAGTAACTCATCGTATAGGAGTGCCCATACAAACTTATACGATGAGGATCTTGTGTATGCAATGGAGTGTAATGACATTTATGCAATCAAATGACTCACCCATGATCACGCACATGCAATCACTATGTCGACACAGACTTACAGTTCCCACTTTTCAAGCAGGTAGCTAACCTCTCAGGAGTAATCCGTCATGGCCATACGGTGACAGTAGAGCGGGCATCTCCACTACTAGGCTGGTCTCCACACTACTTAGCTTAGTCCTTTGTACGCCTCAATGCTATGAACACAACAGCGGAGCTCACATACGTACTACGGCTCGCGGGTGTCTCGGGTAGATGTGCACCGAGATCCTAGCCCCGAACTGGCCTAAGGTGTGATACGAAAGGAGCCTCGGAAATGAGCACGAGGACCAAGCCCAACCGTTCACTTGGCACGGAAGGAGCCTCAGGACGTGAACACCGAGGACCAAGCCCAACCGCCCAAGGTCTAGCTGTCAACTCCCATCAGTGTGACGATTGGCGAGCCCGTAGACCTGCCACACTATCCTTAACCCGAGATTACGACACAGCATGTCGACACACACCGCATTCAATACAACCACTTCGAGGTACGGAAGGAGCCTTGGAAATGAGCATGAGGACCAAGCCTAACCGACCACTTGGCACGGAAGGAGCCTCGGGACATGAACACCGAGGACCAAGCCCAACCGTCCATTTATGATTCTTCCCAACGTTACCAACCAGTGCGATCAGATATCCGCACTCACCCTTTTTATAATCCGGTGCCCAAGGCACCTCAGGTGTTTACCACAAACACAGGTGGCGAACCACCACATACAATGGACCATTTTAGACTCCCTTATATGACAAGCCTCAAGACCATGATTTCGTCAATGCTATGGTCACATAACTTTAACATCACCAAGATCAACCATTAGTGTACACGAGTTAACCATCTATTTAACACCTCACATGTTCATACAACCATCACCGAACAATTACCCAAGCTCTAGTAAATCTTGTTATTAAACGACTAATTACCCTTCGTTCATT
This sequence comes from Platanthera zijinensis, assembly GCA_039513925.1. NCBI lineage: Eukaryota > Viridiplantae > Streptophyta > Magnoliopsida > Asparagales > Orchidaceae > Platanthera > Platanthera zijinensis. The sequence continues at coordinate 111,518,453 of CM077091.1, forward strand.
AACCCCCACCAAGTCGTTTCGTTCAACCACATACTATTTCACCATTTGTTTACGTGGGGTCTATCTAGTAATTTAATCATGCGTTGAATTATCACAATTAGGCATATTATGATTCATCTACAACTTAACGTCGGATTGTTACAAAACCTCTTCCGAGTCCAAACCCAACTTTACACTTACCCCGGAATTTCAGGTGCAGAACACCTGTTGGGCAGCAACTTTGACCGGAGATTCCCGTGGCTATAGGAATCTGGTAAGTGTGTGTAACCCCTCAATGGAAAGGTCTTTCCATGGGCTACAACTTTCTTTTTCAGTCTGCAACCCAAATCAGATTGTATCATACATGAAATTGGCTCCAAAGCCTACTACGTATAGGATACAATTTCTGCACGCTTGGTCTGACAGCCCTCTACTTCGATCAGACATTACCGTGGCTACAGACTTCACCTGAAGGCGTGTAACCACTTGTTGGAAAGGCAATCCCAAGGGATACGACTTTTGTATTTAGTCGGAATCCCATATCTGACCATATCTTGCCTGAAGATAGCCAAGAAGGTCCCTGCATGCAGAACACAGATTTCTGCACGCATCTTGAGGCGAAATGAACGGCATCGGTTCATCTTCCTCCTCAAGCCGATTCTCCCATATCACAACCAGAAGATCCTCCACCCTTATTCACCCTCTTAAGGCCATTCCTCTCCACGAAACCACCCCCATCATCACTTTGAAGGAAGGGGAGGTTGAAGATGACAAACCATTAGAACACAAGTTCTAGCATGGCCCTCCTAGAAACCTTCACCTCACACATCAAGACTCATTTGAGTCGATGTCTCGCCTAAGAATAACTATGGATCTAGCACCAAGGGAGAGGGGAGGAAGCTCACTTCATTTCCAGTGGTTCCACCATTTTCGGCCATGGATCTTGTCATTCTTCTCGTCGGCATCCCTTTTCCTTGGAGGCGGTGGCGATTCCTCTCGGAGTTTGGTTGTCTCCAGCAGTTCTTCCCTCCTCCAGAAGTTTCTCCAGAAGATATGGCTTGGAAGAGAATGAAAACGGCTAGGGTTTCATTTTGCACTTTTTATTTAGAGGTGACACGAGTAGGGACACGCCCGTGTCCTTACCTGTGTCCTGCTCTAGCGAAACGGCGTCAACGGTTCGACTGTCACTTTGTGCACATACACGGGTACTGACACGGGCATGTCAGTACCCGTGCCAAGGTGACACCGTCGTGGTTATGCCCGTGTCTATACATGTGTCCTTCTCTGGACAAATTTCGTCAAGCTTGACTTGACGCACACGGGTAGGGACACGCCTGTGTCTCTACCCGTGTCCTTCTCGGGGAAATGACTACTTAACTCTCAATGCCATGCCACTCAACGCCATGCCACTCAATTCCATGGCACACGGGTAGGGACACGCCCGTGTCTCTACCCGTGTCATACCCAAAACAGACACTCAACGCCATGCCACTCAATGCCACGGCACACAGGTAGGGACACGCCCGTGTCTCTACCCGTGTCCTTCTCGGGACAAGCCACTCATCGCTATTTCCTTATCACTCAAAGCCATGGAACTCAAATCCACGACACATGGGTAGGGACACGCCCGTGTCTCTACCCATGTCTCTACCTGTGTCCTACACAGGGCCAACTTCATTTTTCCCCACGAGTGCATGCCTAATCGCCTGCACTCACTGAGCCTAAATCAGCTCTCCTGACTCAAAGAGCGCATAAGGGGCCTAGCGCGAATCGGGACGTTACAGAAAATTATGAAGAAAGTCCAAGAGAATAAAGACTCCAGTGCAAAGAAGATAGAGTTCAAGGGGCTGACCTCCTCAAAGTCTCGTTTCCGTAGAAGGTATAAGAAGGCTAGGATTTCGGGTCTAGTTCCTTCTTTTGGTGCATCTGAAACAACTATTGGACGAGTCCCGGATGTATGCTTTTACTGTGGGAAATTGGGACACTTTGCCCGAGAGTGTCAGAGCGGACATCTGGAGTCTGAGAAGAAGCCTAGAGCAACCTACGAGGAGAAGGGAAAGGGGTTGGAGGCAACTACATCTCAATATGCTCCATCCCAACCTAGTGTGTACAGCTTTGGCCATCAGGAGGCCATGGAACATGCTGACATGGTGACAGGTATGGTTTAATTTTTTTTGGTAGGTCATCCTTAGATACTTGTTGCCTTACGCTTGTTAGCCTATGATTGGTTGTGATAGGATTTGTATTGATCTTCTGAGTGTCCGGTGAAAGCACCATTCATCATGGGAACTTCCTATTCCTTTTTTTCCGAAGGATGTGTATCGCGCATCGGAGTTCCTTCTTAGATGGCAAGAGACAAATCAAAAGTACTACTCCTCCAAGGTGCACCCGGAAAACTGGGCGGAAATGCATTCCTGCCAACTAGGTGGCCTGGTTGGGATTGTATGTGCGAGGCCTGTCTCAAGGAGACATGTAGGGCCTTTCTTTGGAAAGTGGTGAGTCTATGGGGTTTAGAATTAATAGGCCAGGGAGCCGAACAGGAAAGGAAAAACCGACCCGCGCCCTGTAGGTTTGGCCATGAGTACTACGGTATTCGGAGACGGTAGGGCGACTTGAGCAATGGGAAATGGTGGAGTTGTACCTGTGTTATGTAGACTATGACATGAGAGTAGCGGAAAATGGCTCTCGTCGGTGGCATAATGAGAGTCTCAGGCCAGGGGCCGTAAAGACTGAAATGCTCAAAGTAACCATCAAGTCAAGGACCTCTGAACGGAGGTGGTATCCGGGAAGTCTAGTACACCATCAATGTGCCCTGAGTGCACGGGGTGGGCGGTCGTGCGAGCCTCCACCTGTGGTGAATTGTGCTAGGATGTACTTTCACTAGGATTTTTGGATGTACTAATGAAATGCAGGGAAGGAGCACCACCGTCCCGAATATGGGGTGGGGTCGTTATAATTTGGTCAGCTTTAGCTGACCGTTGCATTGTTTGTCACCATACGGTGGAATGTTGCTTGCAGGTGTTGCGGAACCAAGTACCAAATAGCAGGCTGAAGCCCAAGCTGCTGTGTTGGCCCTCGAAGGCCAAAGCGAACTGTTATTTTATTTCTATCATGTGTGGCCGGTCTGCGAGTCGATGTATGTAAAACACTATGTTGTTAAGTGAATATTTGTAAGGCCATAAGGCCAAGTACTTTTATGTATTTTGGTATTTCATTCCTATTGTGTTTAGTGGACATCCATGATAAATGTTATATGTTATTGGGTTCTTTCAACTACTTAAAAGCTTCCACTAGTTGCTCTGTGTAGGACGTTTGTGATTGGGAGAATGGTTTCATTCTGTAACCCTTCGGTCTATCTATAGTATATGGCGTCGGGCCCCGGCCGAACCTACTGTTATATACCATGCGACGGATAGGGATGTTACACAGGGAGTGCTTGCAGTTAGGCTTACACTCGTGTAAGGGAGGAGAAGTCAGTCTAGAAAAGGACACGGGTAGTGACACGGGCATGTCCATACCCGTGTGGTGCTCTGGTACATGGGTGGAAATTCGTGGAGTTTCCAGAGAAGGACATGGGTAGTGACACGGGCGTGTCCCTACCCATGTGTATGTGGACACGGGTAGAGGCACGGGCGTGTCCCCTACCCGTGTGTGTAACTGCCATCGTCGATCGAGTTTCCTGAGCAGGACATGAGTAGAGACACGGGCGTGTCCCTACCCATGTACATAACTCCAGGAAGCTGGTCGTGTCTCCCGAGCAGGGCACGGGTAGAGACACGGGCATGAAAATGGCCGTGTCACGTGACATGGGTATTGGACACAGGCATGTCCCTACCTGTGTTGGTTTCCAAACGACACTTTAACCGTTGACGGCGCTTCACCTGAGCGGGACATGGGTAGGAACACGGGCGTGTTCCTACCCATGTTGGTCCTATTTATATAGGTTTCTGAAAGTTGGTCGTTTTTACATTCTCTTCCTAAGCCATTCTATGAGAAATTTCTGGAGAGGAATAAGAGGGTGTGGAGCAAACCTTTATTCCATGGAGAGCCTACACCGGTGAGGAGAAGAAGATATCGCAGCGAAGAGTGACGAGATCCATGGCCGGAAATAGCGGAAACGCCGAAAATGAGGTGAGCTTCCTCCACTCTCCCTTGGTGATAGATCTGTAGTTAATCCTAGGAGATATATCGACTCAAAAGAGTCTTGATGTGTGAGATGAAGACTTCTAGGAAGAGGCCATGCTAGGACTTGAGTTCTAGGGTTTAGACATCCTCAACCTCTCCTTCCTTCAAAGTGATGATGGGGATGGTCTCGTGAAGAGTAATGGCCTGATGAGGGTGAATAAGGGAGGAGGAATTTCTGAGTGTGATTTGGGAAGATCAGCTAGAGGAGGAAGATGAACCGATATCGTTCTTTCCGCCTTAAGATGCGTGCAAAAATCTGTGTTCTCCACGCAGCGATCTTCGTGGCCATTTTCATGTATGTCATGACCAGATCGGGCTTTCGACTAAACAAGAAAGTCATAGGCCTTGGAGAGATCTTTCCAACGAGTGGTTACACGTCTTCAGGCGAGGTCTGTAGCAACGGGAAAGTGAAGGATCAAGCGCATACCCAACTGCACCAAAAGCCCAGACTGTTGGAGAGGGCGCTACATAATTTCTTTAATAAGTAGCAAAGCGCCATGGGTCAAGGAAAGGAATGCCAAACCCAACAATCCCCCCCCCCGGCATCCAGCACAACCCGTAGGCTCAGAGGTGGAGTTACCACTTGGCTCAGAGGTGGGGTTACCACATGTCCACGGTTGCCTGACCCGCCGGACCCACACAGGTAGAAGGGAAAAATCGGGATTTAATAGCGCCCCCCCCCCCCGGTCTTGAACTCGTGACCTCCTCTGATACCAAATGAAAGTGAGGGGATAAGATACTTACTACTCTATAGGGGGGTGAATAGAGTATTCAAAAAGAAAGAGACTCTAAACATTTCTCTTAGAGCTATTTGCAGAATGGAAAGATAAAAGTTTTAAACCTATAGCCTAACAGAGTGTAGTGAATAAAAGGAGAAGCTAACTGAAGTTTCTGTTGAGCTTTTATCCTAACACAATAATTAGCAACCTAGTTAAAACTATCGCAACCACAGTGCATTAATTAAAATAAGCAACCAGACAACACAAGAGCTTTATAGTGGTTCCCCAATTGGGTACATCCACTCTTCTACCACCCTGGTAGGAATCCACTATAGGTTTTTGATCAGGTGCCCTGCCTCTAGTAGATCTGCTTTAGGTAGATCTAAAGACCCTTTAAGATTTTGATCAGGTGCCCAAAAAACCAAACACGGGTTTTGATGAGTATAAAAATATACAATTTTATTTCATATTAAATATACATATTTATAAATAAAAACCTTAGTTTTTATTATATAAAACTAACTATTTTTATTATATTGTATTTTTCTGTTTTAAAATTAAATTCTAAGTTTTTTCTGAAATTTTGTATTTTTTTCTTAGGTCACGCCCCTAGGTCACGCCCGTGACCTAGGGCGTGACAGCTCTTTTTAATCCCGTTTTCTGCTATTTTGCTGGACAGCTCAAACTCAGGAAATCGTTGGTCACGCCTGCTGAACACGCCCGTGCCAAAGGCGACACGCCCGTGACCTAACCAAGTTCTATCCAGAAGTCCAGCAAGCTGCCGCGCTGTCACCACGCCCCGTGCCGCCTGTTGAAATGACATGCATGACACGCCCGTGACCTATTTCGACACGCCCGTGACCAGTTCAAGTCTATCCAAATCTCCAGCTGGCTTGCCACCTGTCCCGACAGCCTGTATGTCACGCCCGTGACCCTGTCATGCCCTACCCGACACGCCCGTGTCAGGGGGCGTGTCACCTGAAAAATTTTTCTATAAATAGGCCGGCAGGGATTTGTAAATTCAATTGAACTCCAGCAGATTCCTTAAGAACTGTTAGGACTCCCCAGCTCTCTGACAAGGAACTGGTAGTAGCTTTCAAGTATTCTAAAGTTCTGTAAGTTGTAATTTTTTCAGCTTTATTTTCAGCTTTTTAGAAAGTTGTAATATTTTCGGACTTTATAAAATAGGCTCTTTCAATTTCAATTCTGAGTACTTTACTGCTTTCTTTTATTTTATTTTCTTTATACTATCCCGAATGAAAGGCGAAGCTCTGCTTATGTCCTGGATTAAGATAGTGTAAAACTGCTTTCAAATCTATTTTCAAAACCCTATTCTTTCATACTATTCCGAATGAAAGGCGAGGTGAAAGCCTAAGTCCTGAATTCAGATAGTGCGGAAGCGCTGCAAAATTTTACTACCCTATCTCAACAACAAAGGTGAAGCGAAAGCTTAAATCCTGGATTGAGATAGATAGGTAGATATTATTTTCTGTACTTTATACCGCCCCCATCCTGAGAAGATGCTAAGAACCCTTAGCACTTGGTCAAGATGAGCTCTGGGCTGGATACTATTTTCAACTATTTCAACTCTACTTTCTAGTTATTCTAACTAGGGTTTTCTTAATTGATCATATACCAGGTGACGAGACACTACGTTTACGTTAACCCGTTTAAACGCAAGCCTTCCCGGTCGTACTTTCGAGTCAGTGATGCTACCACAGGAACCCTCTCGTTAAGTTAGATAATTAAGAAATAAAGTTGTTCTTTAATAGGCGAATTAATATCCGCTCAAAGTAATTCTGAAATCAAGGACTAAACTCTAAGTCCCTCTCTTAATAAAATCACGTATATATATTTTTCTATCTTTAGTTTTTAAACATAAACCCAACTCCGTTCTTTCGATAAAATAATAGTCAGTTCTAAAAAGTAGAATAATTAACACCGATCCCAGGAAAAATACGACCTTGATATTTTCTACAAAATACTATACTCCTATGCGATAGGTACTCTTGCCTTAATCCACAGGATATAAGTAAGTAAACAAAGAGATAGACTTATATACGTAAAAGATTATATAAAACCAAATCTATCTTCTTTAAAACAAACTTTACTTATCAAGCTTTTTGGCGCCGTTGCCGGGGATTAGTTTATTTGTGTTAATATTTGAAAATAAAAGAACGCTATTAATTTTATCTTTTCTTTTTCTTGTTATTTAAAAACCTTAGTTTTTATAAAAATAAAACAAAAATAAAATTCCCTGAATTTAAAACTTTGTTTTTATAAAACCTAATTTTTTATTAACAAGTTTATTAACCACTAACAAATTCTAACAGAAAAACCTAACCTACTAATTTAACGTATTTTATATAAAACTTGAAAAAAATAAAAAAAATAGTTTATAATAAAAAACCTGCTTTTATTATAAAACTGCTTTTATAAAAAAAACTTGTTTTATATAAAAAAACCTGTTTTTAGTTATTTTCCGTTGTACGTCTTTTTGTGTGTTTGTATTTATAATTTTTTTTAACTTAGTTTTTTTTTACTTAGTTTGTTTTAATTTTTTTTACAAAAGTCTTTTTTAGTGTATGACCCGTGGAACTCCATCTGATTTAACTCTTGGACTTGATCCTGAAATCGAACGCACCTTTCGCAGGCGCCTCCGATCTCTGAATCAAGAGCTCGTGTTAAATCTGGAAGAGTCCGTAGGCACCGCACACGTTCAAGAAATGGCAGCAGAGCAACAACAAATGCCAGAGGTGGTCCCCCAAAGGACCATGTCTTATTATGCACGACCTAATTTAGATGACACCGGGTCTAGTATCGTTCGTCCACCAATTGCTAATAATAACTTCGAGATTAAATCGAGTATAATCCAAATGATTCAAAATTCTGTTCAATTCGACGGATTGCCCGATGAAGATCCAAATACGCACTTGTCAAATTTCTTAGAAATATGCGACACATTTAAGATAAATGGCGTCACTGATGATGCCATCCGTCTTCGCTTATTTCCTTTTTCTTTACGAACGAAAGCCAAACAGTGGCTAGGTTCTCTCCCCAGAGGATCTATTACCACTTGGGCTGAAATGACTGAAAAATTCCTAACAAAGTATTTTCCACCTGCAAAAACCGCACGTCTGCGTGCGGATATTTCTTCCTTTGTACAAGGCGAGTCTGAGTCTCTTTATGAGACTTGGGAACGTTTCAAGGAATATCTACGTCGGTGTCCACATCACGCACTGCCAACTTGGCTCCAGGTACAAATATTCTATAATGGTTTGAATATTCAAACCAGACAAGCCATTGATGCTGTCGCTGGGGCACGCTCAATAACAAAACCCCCGAGGCCGCTCAAACCCTCTTTGAGGAAATGGCCATGAACGCGTACCAGTGGAACGTGCCAAGGTCACTCCCTAAACAAGCTGGGATATATGAGCTCGACACTTCTTCTACTTTAGCACTCCAAGTAGAAAATTTAACTAAACAATTGGCTGGAATATCTGCTTCCTCCGCCACTACTTGGAATCCGAATAATAATATAATTGAAGAAATCGATTATATGGGGAACTCTTATAGACCTTCCTATAATCCTAATATGAACTTAAATAATAATTCTTATAATCCAGGATATAGGAACCATCCTAATTTTTCGTGGAGCAACCCCAATAATGCTCAACGCCCACCGACTGCAAATCCAATTGGATTTGCACCGCAACCCCCAAAACCACAAACAACACCACCACCACCAAACCAATTTAGGCCAACCCCGATAGAAGACATATTCACGAAATATGTCAGTATTAATGAGTCCAATATCCGGAACCTGACCGGATCAATTAAAAACTTAGAAACACAAATTGGACAAATATCAAAAATGCTATCGGAACGCCAACCTGGTAATTTGCCAGGAAATACGGAACCAAATCCGCGGGATGCTGGCCATTCCAGTAACCCAAGTTGACAAGCCGTCCAACTACGAAGTGGCAGGGAGCTACCACCACCCGTTAGGGTAGAAAAAGAAGCTAAGGTTAGCCTTCCTACACCACTTCCCGTTACGACTCTGCCTCCTCAACCCCCGCGAATTTCTTCCACACATGTTGTTTTACCTTATCCATCTAAATTAAAAGATGAGCGAGAAGATGAATAATATAAAAATTTTCTAAAAATGCTAAAACAAATTCAAATCAATATACCTTTCTGCGAGGCAATTGTACAAATGCCTAAATACGCAAAATATTTAAAAGCGTTATTCTCTAATAAAAAGAAACTCGAAGATATTTCGAGAGTTTTTCTTAACGCCGAATGTTCAGCCGTTTTATTACATAAATTACCCCCAAAATTAAACGATCCGGGACGATTTTCTATCCCGTGTCTTTTCGGTAATCTATTAATAAAAGATGCGTTAGCAGATTTAGGTGCTAGCATAAATTTGATGCCCTACTCGCTCTTTCAAAAACTAGGATTAGGTAACCCCAGCCCAACTAAAATGAGCATCCAGTTAGCAGATCGTTCTATTAAATATCCAATAGGGATAGTAGAGGATGTTCTAGTCAAAATAGACAAGTTTATCTTCCCGGTAGACTTTGTTATACTTGACATAGAGGAAGACGCCGATGTTCCCATAATTCTCGGTCGTCCTTTTCTCGCAACCTCTCGCGCGATAATAGATGTAAGTAACGGTAGACTTCTCTTACGAGTAGGAGATGACGAAGTTACTATCGATATAGATCCCTCTATGAAAAATTCTTTAATAAATGACGATTCCTGCTACCTTGCGGAAGCCTCTTTTGAGGAAAATGGTTTTCCCTATTCTGATTTATTTTCAATAACTGTAGAAGAATCGGACTTGGCAGACTTACCCATTTCAAATGAAATGCCTACCGATGACCCTTTAGAACCTTTTATATCTTTAACTTCTACAACTTTAAAAACTCCAACTTCATATGAAAAACCACCAACCCTCGAGCTGAAAACACTTCCTGCACATTTAAAATACGTTTTCCTTGAAGCCGAATCTAAACTCCCTGTTATCATTTCTGCCGAATTAAATAATAAGAAAACGTCTGAATTAATAAAAGTGTTAAAACAACATCGCCGTGCATTAGCATGGCAAATTTCTGATATCCAAGGACTCAACCCATCTTTTTGTACGCATAAAATATTTTTGGAAGATAACCCTCGTAAATCTATCCAGCCCCAACGACGTTTAAATCCTAATATGAAGGATGTCGTAAAAGCTGAAGTAATGAAATTATTAGACGCGGGAATTATCTATCCAATCTCAGATAGCACATGGGTTAGTCCCGTACAAGTCGTCCCTAAGAAGGGCGGTATAACGGTAGTGCCAAACGCTAATAATGAACTAATTCCAACACGTACTGTTACGGGTTGGAGGATGTGCATCGATTATCGAAAATTAAATGATGCCACCCGTAAAGATCACTTTCCACTACCGTTTATAGATCAAATATTAGAGCGACTCTCGGGTCACTCATATTATTGTTTTCTTGATGGTTATTCAGGGTATTTACAAATTCCTATAGCCCCTGAAGATCAAGAGAAAACTACGTTCACTTGCCCCTTTGGTACTTTCGCCTATAGGCGAATGCCATTTGGACTTTGTAATGCGCCAGCTACATTTCAAAGATGTATGCTAGCTATTTTTGGCAAGTTAGTAGAGGACGTTATGGAAGTATTTATGGATGACTTCTCCGTATTTGGAGACTCATTCCATACGTGTTTAAATAACCTCGCTCGTGTTCTTCAACGCTGTGAAGACACGAATTTAGTGTTGAACTGGGAGAAATGCCATTTTATGGTCCGCGAAGGTTTAGTTCTCGGTCATAAAATTTCTTCCCAGGGAATCGAGGTCGATAAGGCCAAAATAGAAATAATTGAAAAACTTCCTCCTCCAACAAATGTAAAATCTATTCGAAGTTTCTTAGGCCATGCAGGTTTCTATAGACGGTTCATTCAAAATTTCTCTAAAATAACAAAACCGTTAACTCATTTATTAGAAAAAGAAGCCCCATTTATATTCGATAGTGAATGCTTAGTAGCATTCAATATTATTAAAGACAAACTTATCAACTCTCCTATTTTAGTAGCCCCAGACTGGTCCTTTCCTTTTGAGATCATGTGTGATGCGAGTGATTATGCGGTAGGAGCTGTCTTAGGACAACGAGTAGACAAATATTTTCATCCTATCTATTATGCAAGTAAAACTCTCACATCTACACAAACCAATTACACGACCACGGAAAAGGAGCTACTGGCGATTGTATTTGCATTTGATAAGTTTAGATCTTATATTACACTATCAAAAGTTATAGTTTTTACGGATCATTCTGCTTTAAAATATTTACTAACAAAAGCAGATGCCAAACCCCGTTTATTACGTTGGATTCTCTTATTACAAGAATTTGATTTAGAGATCCGAGATAAGAAAGGCGCAGAGAATTTAGCAGCCGATCATCTTTCTCGACTAGAGAATGCTGCAACAGATACACTCGTGGAAGCCGACATCGAAGATAAATTCCCTGAAGAAAGCCTCCTCGCCCTCGAAAAGGTAACAAACTCTTCTACTCCTTGGTTCGCAGACTTGGCTAACTATTTAGTAGCCCGAGTCCTTCCAAAAGCTTTTTCATTTCAAGAAAAGAAGAAATTTTTTTCTGACTTGAAAAACTACTTTTGGGAAGACCCGTATTTATTCCGAGTCTGTGCCGACCAAGTAATTCGAAGATGTATTTCGAACGAGGAAGGACTAAAAATACTACGGCACTGCCACGAAGGACCAACCGGCGGACATTATCAATCCAACCGGACTGCACGTAAAGCCCTTGAAGCAGGTTTCTTTTGGCCTACTTTATTCAAGGACGCTCAAAAATTGGTAAGCGTTTGCAACCGCTGCCAACGGTCAGGTAACATTTCCCGTCGGGACGAAATGCCCCAAAACTTTTACTTAGAATGTGAAATTTTTGATCTGTGGGGCATAGATTTTGTAGGCCCTTTACCTCCTTCTTTTAAAAATCGTTATATTTTAGTAGCGGTCGATTACGTTTCACGATGGGCTGAAGCGCAAGCTTTACCCACCGCTGACTCAAGAGTCGTCGTTAAATTTCTGAAAACCTTATTTTCACGTTTTGGCACGCCTAGGGCAATAGTTAGCGACCGAGGTACTCATTTTTGTAACACCCAGATGGCTAAAGTGTTAGCCAAATATGGAGTTACTCATAAACTCGCTACCGCTTATCACCCCCAAACAAGCGGCCAAGTGGAGGTAGGCAATAGAGAACTAAAGCGCATATTAGAAAAAACTGTAGATACCAATCGAAAAGATTGGTCCCTCAAATTAGATGATGCACTTTGGGCCTACCGTACAGCATTCAAAACTGCGATCGGTTGTACACCTTATCGTTTAGTATATGGAAAAGCATGTCACCTACCTGTAGAATTAGAACATCGCGCATACTGGGCGCTAAAATTTCTTAACTTAGATACAAACTTAGCCGCCGAACAACGTAAATTTCAACTCAATGAACTTGAGGAATGGCGTGCAAACGCCTATGAAAATAATAAATTTTATAAAGAGCGATCTAAGTTTTATCATGATAGGAAAATTAAATTTCCAAAATCTTTTTCACCAGGTGATCTTGTCCTACTATATAACTCACGCCTTAAATTATTTCCAGGAAAATTAAAATCCCGATGGACCGGACCCTATACTGTTAAACAAACCTGGCCATATGGGACCGTTCTTATTTCTCACCCTGAACTAGGAACTTTCAAAGTAAACGGGCACCGTTTAAAACTATATTTTACTGGGGACCCTTTTCAAAAAGAACCTGAGACCCTAACACTACTCCATAACCTCGAAATATAAATTCCTTTGTATATTTCCATCTTTTATGCTTTTGTATATTCTGTACATATTTTTCACTTCATACATATGCCTAACATAAGTATGGGGGTTCTTTTTAGCTGCAAGTTATTTTCACTTTTATGATATTTCTTATATGTTTTCAATAAAAGTATTATTTATTTTAGTACTCACCAAAACAATTCAAAATTTTCAAAACCATACTATGTAAATATATTCCAAAAATCTGAGTTGATCAAAAATGCAAATTATTCAATTTTCAATTTTACTACTCCTTCTCAGAACTAGATAGATATAAATATCCGGAATAAATTTGTAAAATCTTATCTTGTAAATTTCATTACAATCAGAGTTATTATTTTAGCAAGCCTGCTTTCAATATCAAAAGAAATACATATATATACAATAGAAGCAAATATATTATGTTCACCAAACAATTTTAGACTGTAATTATCCTTACTCCATTCTTAACAAAATATAAGAAATACAAACTATTATAGTTGCTCTCAAAAATTTTTATCCAACTCTTGAATATTTATTTATTTTTTACTTTGCATGTTTTCTTACGCAAGCAAGTATCTAGGAGTATGTGCTCCTAGTAAAAGAAAAGATCTTATGTCAATGGGAATAAGATTTCATTCCGTACACATAGGCATCCAATAAATATGAAAAGATTATATGGAAAGGAGTATGTGCTCCTCTAAATATACATTGGATTCAATTAAAAACTCAAGTATGCTTTGTAATTTTTTGCCACTTTGGAATTACATTCCTTAGTAGTTATAACAACGCATAACTTAGATAAAAAGATGATAGAATACAAAAATCTATCACTTCTACAAAAACCTATTGTATAGGTAAAATTCCACCCTTCCAAAGTTGATATTCTATTTTTGTTTAAAATTTTGAGAGAGCATAAATAATAGAATGTATATTTCCAATATATCTCGTATAAAGATATAGTAATCATAAAGCCAATCTATCCTTGTTATATCTGATTTTAATATATGCTTACTATTTGTTTTCAAAAACTTTTATGGCTATAAATTCTAACTCTGATATCAATGATATGTACGATAACATTCAAAATCTTTATTCACCGGATGTTTATACCTGTTTTATCTTGAAGAATTAAATTGATAGTAAATAGAAAATTTATTAACCTTGTAAATATACTCAACTCTATTATTGCTCTGGAATAGCAAAATCTAAGTATGGGGGTATTTGATGAGTATAAAAATATACAATTTTATTTCATATTAAATATACATATTTATAAATAAAAACCTTAGTTTTTATTATATAAAACTAACTATTTTTATTATATTGTATTTTTCTGTTTTAAAATTAAATTCTAAGTTTTTTCTGAAATTTTGTATTTTTTTCTTAGGTCACGCCCGTGACCTAGGGCGTGACAGCTCTTTTTAATCCCGTTTTCTGCTATTTTGCTGGACAGCTCAAACTCAGGAAATCGTTGGTCACGCCTGCTGAACACGCCCGTGCCAAAGGCGACACGCCCGTGACCTAACCAAGTTCTATCCAGAAGTCCAGCAAGCTGCCGCGCTGTCGCCACGCCCCGTGCCGCCTGTTGAAATGACATGCATGACACGCCCGTGACCTATTTCGACACGCCCGTGACCAGTTCAAGTCTATCCAAATCTCCAGCTGGCTTGCCACCTGTCCCGACAGCCTGTATGTCACGCCCGTGACCCTGTCACGCCCTACCCGACACGCCCGTGTCAGGGGGCGTGTCACCTGAAAATTTTTTCTGTAAATAGGCCGGCAGGGATTTGTAAATTCAATTGAACTCCAGCAGATTCCTTAAGAACTGTTAGGACTCCCCAGCTCTCTGACAAGGAACTGGTAGTAGCTTTCAAGTATTCTAAAGTTCTGTAAGTTGTAATTTTTTCAGCTTTATTTTCAGCTTTTTAGAAAGTTGTAATATTTTCGGACTTTATAAAATAGGCTCTTTCAATTTCAATTCTGAGTACTTTACTGCTTTCTTTTATTTTATTTTCTTTATACTATCCCGAATGAAAGGCGAAGCTCTGCTTATGTCCTGGATTAAGATAGTGTAAAACTGCTTTCAAATCTATTTTCAAAACCCTATTCTTTCATACTATTCCGAATGAAAGGCGAGGCGAAAGCCTAAGTCCTGAATTCAGATAGTGCGGAAGCGCTGCAAAATTTTACTACCCTATCTCAACAACAAAGGTGAAGCGAAAGCTTAAATCCTGGATTGAGATATATAGGTAGATATTATTTTCTGTACTTTATACCGCCCCCATCCTGAGAAGAGGCTAAGAACCCTTAGCACTTGGTCAAGATGAGCTCTGGGCTGGATACTATTTTCAACTATTTCAACTCTACTTTCTAGTTATTCTAACTAGGGTTTTCTTAATTGATCATATACCAGGTGACGAGACACTACGTTTACGTTAACCCGTTTAAACGCAAGCCTTCCCGGTCGTACTTTCGAGTCAGTGATGCTACCACAGGAACCCTCTCGTTAAGTTAGATAATTAAGAAATAAAGTTGTTCTTTAATAGGCGAATTAATATCCGCTCAAAGTAATTCTGAAATCAAGGACTAAACTCTAAGTCCCTCTCTTAATAAAATCACGTATATATATTTTTCTATCTTTAGTTTTTAAACATAAACCCAACTCCGTTCTTTCGATAAAATAATAGTCAGTTCTAAAAAGTAGAATAATTAATACCGATCCCAGGAAAAATACGACCTTGATATTTTCTACAAAATACTATACTCCTATGCGATAGGTACTCTTGCCTTAATCCACAGGATATAAGTAAGTAAACAAAGAGATAGACTTATATACGTAAAAGATTATATAAAACCAAATCTATCTTCTTTAAAACAAACTTTACTTATCAGGTTTTTGATCAGGTGCCCTGCCACCAGAAGTTCACTTTTGAAGGGAGTAATAACCTTTTTATACGAGGTTAAAAGAAGGATTAAAAAATGTCTTCTCTGTGTTCAGAGAAGCTAGTGGATTACTCTGAGAATATCAAAACTCCCCCTAGCTTAGAGAATGTCCAGGAAGAAGCTTTGCTTCAGGGTGCAGGATCTCCAGATTGCTTTGAATGTCTTTCTGATACAGCCTTAAAGAAGACTCAAGATTTTGATGAATGTTCTTCTTCAGCAGCTTTTGCAATCTGGGAGGTTGCAGCAATGATGTTCAGCAATCTGGGAAGGTTCTTCTTCTTGAAGGCTTGAACTCTGAGTATTGGTTTTCCTGAAGACAGGATGAACTCTGGAAGAAGAAGAAGAACTTTTATTTCTCTTGAGAGTTCTAGTTTTGTATCTGTTGTTAGAATATTCTGGGTTGTATGTATTGAATTTAGCCGACTGCACTGCTAATATAAAGACCTCTTTTTTTTATAATACCTCGAGCCCTGCACTTAAAATCTTTCCAAATAAAACAATAAATCAAATAAAGAAACTGCAGCTATAATCTTTTCTGTCATTCCCAAAAAGGAATTAAGGATATTAAAAATATCCTATCAATTTGTCTTTACAAATTGGCACAGGAAACAAAACCTAACGGCTATATTACAGCTGTAAAGAATCCACGATTTCCTCTAATAAAACAAACGACTTTATTCTGCAAAAACTCTTAATTAATGCATAAGGAGTATTGCAAATAAGCAAAAGAGTATAAGCATTAAATTAAGCAGAATATCCTGGATAAAATATGTTTTAAACAAGAGGAAATAAAACAAGGGATCAAATGAAATGAATATTGATAAAAGCAGACATAAATCGTCGACCATAGATCGAAGATCGTCGATCTGAACAAGCAGATCGTCGACCAGAAGAAAAACTGTCTTAACAGAGATCGTCGACCAAGGCTACACGATCGTCGATCTGAATAAGCAGATCGTCGAGCCCACTTAAAAGTTCATATAACTCTGAGATCGTTGGTCAACAATCGAAGATCGTCGAGCAAGGTTCGACTATCGTCGAACACATTTATACTTAACCAATTTTCATTTCTATCCTTTCTCAACTAACCTTTCTGGGTCTATTCTAACCTGACCTAAGGTAGACTAACCTTTAGTCTAACCATTGACAATAGATAATTCTTGGGTCAATTTAGCCTAATTGAGATGGCATTGCCCAAATCAAAACTAGGGTACCAACAGAAAGCCTGATCGAAATTGATGGATGATAACGTAAACGTGCTGAAACTGTAATTTGAATGTAGCAGTCTTAGAAGCTGATTTCAAGTATGACACGACCAAATCTGGGCTTCTGACTAAACACGAAAGTCGAAGCCCTTGGAAATACCTTTCCAACGAAGGGTAAAATGTTTTCACCGAATTCCTGTAGCATTCTGAATCTCCGGTTAAAGTTCTGTATTTTATACAATTACTGCATACCTTGTTCTTTTGTTTTCGTAAACCCTACTGGAATTAGTAGAGATATTGTGAGTAGTTAGCTTGAAGGATGGTTGTGAGTTATTGGTTGATCCTTTATAATCAAATGATGAAGTAAAACCTATTTGAACGAAATGGTTGGTTGATAGATCCCTAGGTGAACTAGTGAGTAGACAAGTTGGATTGTATAAACAACTAGATGTGTGAATCAGTAATGTGAGCTGTGAGCTCGAAATGTTGGAAGAGGATTGAATAAGGTTAGTGCATGGATATGTGGAAGGGTTGATAGTGCGTGAATGTTTTCCGCACTTGATCGTTTGTGTTGATAAGGGACATGGTAAGGAACCCTTGTGAGCTGTTGAGCTCGAGATGTGAAATAGCATGCGGTGTGAGTCGACACGTGGTGTCGTAATCTTGGGTTAAGGATAGTGTGGCAGGTCTACGGGCTCGCCAGTCGTCACACCGATGGGAGTTGACGATTAGAACTTAGGCAGTTGGGCTTGGTCCTCGGTGTTCACGTCTCGAGGCTCCTTCCATGCCAAGTGAATGGTTGAGCTTGGTCCTCATGCTCATTTCTAAGGCTCCTTCCGGGTCACATCATAGGCCAGTTCGAGGCTAGGTTCTCGGTGCACATCTACCCGAGACACCCACTGAGCCGTAGTACGTGTGTGAGCTCCGCTGTTGTGTTCTTAGCGTTGAGGCGTGTGGGGGCCTAGGCCAGGTAGTGTGGAGACCAGCCTAGTAGTGGAGATGCCCGCTCTACTATCACCATCTGGACACGACGGTTGATGCCTGAGAGGTTAGCTACCTGCTCGAAAAGTGGGAATTAAAGAGTCTGTGTCAACACAGCAATTGCTTGTGCATGTTCATGGGTGAATCATAGCATAGCATTCATTGCATCGCATTACATAGCATACACAATATCCTCATCGTATAAGTTTGTATGGGCATTCTTATACGATGAGTTACTTTTTTGTTGAGCCGATCCTCAACTTATATGTCTGTATATGCATTCATATAAGTTGAGTTACTTTCAGTTGTAGCTTACACTCTCATACTCTGTTATAGATGATAGAATTACTAGAGTAATGGTTGTTCATTTATTGTGTTGCTATACTTTTACAATATTTACTGATCACACTATACCACCTGTTTGTACTACAACTTCATTAAATATATTCTACCCTGATCCTTTCTCCGCCTGGTGCCAAGGAGTCGCCGGGGGAGCGGATGTGAAGCCACTTAGTCTTTATGACTAACGGTTGCTACGTCTTCCTTTTTAGGAGGAAACCCCGCAGGCGGAGCAGCAGCAGGTTTTGCAGCAGGACAGCTAGGCCAGGATGACAGGGCCTGAGGGGACGGTACGGTCATTACTGTCGGTGACTGATGTGAGTCTTCAAAGACTTGATGTAGCCCTTTAGGGAAAATTACTCGTACTCTAATAGTTTAGAAGCTTGATATAGCTTCTATATTTGTTATATTTTGACTTATATACTTATGTGTGCATTTGACTTCTGTTTTTGTTACTCTGGTTGGGTTGGCATGTTTGATATTGGTAAAGGCCGGCAGAATAGGCGTCTTTTAGTATAGGCTAGCTCGAGTGCTAGTGCTACCGCAAGGCGATTGTTCTGGGCATAAGACTCCCCTCGTGCCGTGTTTTGTTTTCCTAGAGGGGGGTCTTATAATAGGCTCCTTAGGGTTTTTGGAAAATGAACAATTATTATAGGCACACTACTATAATTAGTTATCCTGCTTGTGATGATTATATTTGTCTGTGTGTTCCAGTTTCTGTTCTTTATCTATACATCTAGTTTTTTGTGAGTTAGTGTATATCATTGACTAAGGTTTTAACTTCTTCAAATAGGGGGAGATTGTTTGGTCCATTGATCACAATGTCCAAGATTAGAAAAAGGCTGACAAGTCAATAATAAACGTAAGTATGTATTTGATATTTGCCTAAATTCATATATGCAGGATGTCTATTATTCAGTGATTAGACAGGCTTAATAGGTCAGAGGATTGGTTGTACAGAAGTCAGAATACTTAGAAGAAGCAGAAAATTTCCTAAGTACAAAAGCGTTGAGTGAGTACACATCACTCAATTCCTGAGGCCAAAATGCGTCGATAGATACCCAGTCACTCAAAGCCACAGTGAAGATTTTGTGAAATCCATCTAAGTACAGAAGCATTGAGTGATGGACATTCACTCAACGCCCCTTCATCTGAAAATCTGTCTCAGTCCAGAAGCATTGAGTGATGAACGTTCACTCAATGCCTTCATCTATATTCCTGCAAAGTTCAATTGCGTTGAGTGAAGGACGTTCACTCAACGCTTTTTATCAAGAAAATATTGCTAAGTACAAATACATTAAGTGATGAATGTTCACTCAATGCCTTCTCAGATAAGCTGTCAAAGGACAACAATGTTGAGTGAAGAAGGCACACTCAACGCCTCTGGTTATAGTCTGAATTCAGCAAAGTATTTTTGTGTTCAGTGAAGGGTTATCACTCAACATTTCTAAAGATAACAGTTAAAGTACATATGCGTTGAGAGACAAGGCATTACTCAATGCCTATGCAGACAATCTCGAAGAAATTTCTAAGTCGACCAGTGTTGAGACATGACTGCTGACATCATCTTTAAATTCAAATCGATGCAAATCTCACACTAAAATACAAAGACTGCTGTATTGTTCCAACAGCGATATCCTGGAATGAATTCGCCATTAAAGCCGACCATGCGGCTTTCCAAAAAGTAAGATAGAGCAGTTGCAGCTACATGGTTTTATATATGGAAGGATTTCAGCTTTTACAATAACTTTTGGCAAAGCTCTCAAAGAACCTTTGTCATATCTCCAAACCCTAAGTTTTGCAAAAGTCGGCTAGCAGAGCTCAAGCCATTTTTTGTTCATCTTTAAGCCTACAACACAGAATAACATACTTTCTCAAGCTTGAAGAAGTAGCAGAGCTCTATAGAAGTTCTACACAACACAAGCTGATTCAACTCTGAAGATTTATTTTCTTATTGCTATGAAAAAGAAGGACTGTTCACCACACAGTCAAGGAAGAGGACTCAGGGATTTTTCTCTAAAGTCATTTCATCCAAACCTTATTAAAATCCGTAGGATCTCTCTGGGGATCTGAGTTATAAGCCTAATTGATAAAGGTTGAGTTATAAGAGTGGTTTTACTCTGAGCTGTAGGGTCCTGGAGTGGATCTGAGGTAGGATCTTGGTAGAGATAAGAGGTAGGAGATCAGCTGGATCTCTAAGTGGTAAGAGTTAGTGAACTCTGAGCAGTAGGATCCTGGAGTGGATCTGAGGTAGGATTGGAGATTATCTGAGCTATAGGAGATGTATTCACTCTGAGTTGTAAGATCATGAGGTATCTAAGGTGTTAGCTCAAGGAGCTGAGTACAAATGAGGAGTTAGCTGAATCTAGCACACTGTTAGATAAGTGAAGGGGGGGAAAGTGGATGTACCCTAAATAGGGAAACCTCTTAATCGCCTTAGTCTATTCTTCTCTCTCACTTACGTAATTCAAGCCTTT
Source organism: Platanthera zijinensis (assembly GCA_039513925.1). NCBI lineage: Eukaryota > Viridiplantae > Streptophyta > Magnoliopsida > Asparagales > Orchidaceae > Platanthera > Platanthera zijinensis. Next base: position 111,539,163 of record CM077091.1, read on the forward strand.
ATGTCCTCAATCTTGAGTTATCAGGAGCCCTAGACATATCAAGAGGAAGTATCTATACCTATCTGACATCATGCAATGGATGAAGAACTACAGGCCCTAGAGAAAACCAAAACTAGGAATCTGGTGTTTCCACCCAAGAAGACAAAACCCATCAGCTGTAAATAGGATTACAAAATCAAAACACTTGCAAATGGCACCATCGACTGATATGAGGCCCAATTAGTTGCACGTGGTTTCCAACAACAACAATGTATTAACTATGAGGATACTTTCACTCCAGTTACAAAAATGACCACCACCCACACTATCCTTGTGATTGCCTTCATTCACTCATGGGCTATCTCTCATCTTGATGTCAAAAATACATTTCTTCATGGCTAACTCTCTGAATATGTCTACATGGCACCACCCCCAGGGGTTCAACACTCAATTGGACAGTTCTATCACCTCTGCAAGGCACTCTACTGACTCAAACAAGCTCCTCATGGTTCTCCAAGTTTACTACTGCTATTCTGGATTTTTGCTTTACTTCCAGTCCCTCGGATCTGCCTTTATTTACTCACACTTCGAGCACTCTCTTACTCTTATACATTGATGACATGATTATCACAAGTGGAAACACAAAGCACATCCAAAAGGTAAAGGGTCATCTCAAATCTCAGATTGAAATGAAGGACATTGGACTGCTTCGATATATTCTTGGTCTAGAAGTAGATAAATCCTCAAGAGGGTACATTTTATCTTAATGAAAGTTCATCAACGAGATTCTTGTTAAAGCTACTTTAATTGAAACACACACTACTACAACTCCTCTAGAACAAAACCTTAAACTTCACTCTCAAGATGGAGAGACTCTATCTGATCCCTCTAAGTATAAAAAATTGGTCAGAATACTAGTATATCTCACAATCAGTCGCCCAAAAATCTCTCATTTCTTTCACATTCTCAACCAGTTTGTTTCATAACCGTGGAGCACTCACTACGCTGCTCTCCTTCGCACTTTGCATTATATTCGTAGAATGAGTACCAGATCTCTGTTTTTCTCATCAAATTCATCATGTAATCTCCGTGCATATTCTGATGTTGACTGGGTTAGTGAAGTCTTTGATCGTAAATCCACCACCGGATATTGCGTCTTTCTTGGAGACTCTTTAATCTCTGGGAAATCTAAGAAGAAAGATGTGATATCCCGATCCAGCACTGAAGCTAATTATTGTGCTATGGCGAGCACCGATGTCGAAGTAACTTGGCTTCACTGCTTTTTACAAGACCTCCAGATTACTGTCTCAGGTGCTACACCACTTTTCTATGACAACACCAGTACCATATAGATTGATTTTAATTCTTTATTCCATGAACGTTTGAAGCACATTGAAGTTGACTACCAATATGTACATCAACAGTTTCTTAACAAGCTTATTTCTCCGCCTCACATATCTTCCGCCTCTCAGGTTGCATATTTCTTCACCAAGGCTCATACTATTCAGAGACTTGAGTTTCTTATTTGACAACTCACATTGGTTGATCCACAAAGCTTTCTTGATGAATGATGCTCTTCAAACTTATAACTATGCCACTATAAGTTTGAGAGGGGGTGTAAATATTTTGTATTTATCCCATCATGTTAAAGGTCCGTTTTGCCAAGCCCATTAGGATTACAATCTCAACCATTCAATGTGAATGCATCTCAGCCATCAAATAAGAAGCACGTGGATTCATACATTAATTACAGAATAATATTCTCTCTCTCTCCAAATGTATAATATGTAATTACCACTTGATGTATAATGTTTTTCACTCAAGGAAAATATATTTTCACTACTTCTCTTCTTTCCTTCTCTTCTCAACAAAAGGGGCATCAACAAACCATCCTTCTTAAGAGATTTAAGGATTGGTGATCCCAGGCGACTCGATGATTATAATTTAGTAGAATCAATGGGACTTGGACCTGCATAGTTGACAAATTGGGAGTGAGACTGGGTCTTTGGCATTTGAGATTTTAAATTGAGAATGACTGTCAATTCTTAAACAACTTTGCACATAATTTGTACTAATCTATTCATTGCTAGGGAGACATCCCGTATTGAGGAAAACCCTCCCTTTAGTGGTTAGAGAATTAGTAAATGTTGATCTGTGTAACATCCCATTTCCGGCTAGACCCCTAGGAGTCGGATGGTTGTGGTAGAACCCTAGGGAGCCCAAAACATGAAATAAATCGACTAAGAAATCGGGTCACGGCTTGGTCACGCCCGTGACCGACCCGTCACGCCCGTGACGAAGGGCGTGACACGCTCGACGATCGTCGATCCCAATTCGACGATCGTCGAACCAAATTCGGCCACACGGGCCTGTCACGCCCGTGACCCTCCATGTCACGCCCGTGACAAAGGGCGTGACACGCTCGACGATTGTCGATCCCAAATCGACGATCGTCGAACCAAATTCGGCCCCACGGGCATGTCACGCCCGTGACCCGCTATGTCACGCCCGTGACAAAGGGCGTGACACGCTCGACGATCGTCGATCCCAAATCGACGATCGTCGAACCAAATTCGGCCCCACGGGCATGTCACGCCCGTGACCCGCTATGTCACGCCCGTGACAAAGGGCGTGACACGCTCGACGATCGTCGATCCCAATTCGACGATCGTCGAACCAAATTTGGCCACACGGGCCTGTCACGCCCGTGACCCGCCAGGTCACGCCCGTGACATAGGGCATGACACGCTCGACGATCGTCGATCCCAATTCGACGATCGTCGAACCAGAGTTGGCCTCCAGACCTGTCACGCCCGTGACCCAAGTGACACGCCCGTGACCGCCCTTCAACGATCGTCGATCTCAGTTCGACGATCGTCGAACCAAGAACTGCTAACCGGACCTGTCACGCCCGTGACCTATGTGTCACGCCCGTGACCAAGGCCGAAACGTCAGCCAGACAGGAAATTTCGGTAACCGACGCCTTAATAAATTCTGGCTGTGGGGATGAAAACCAAGAGTATTTATGGGTCTTTCCCTACTTTAAGTGTGTTAAAAGAATGAGAAAAGTGGGTCCAATAGGAAAATGCCACCTGGCAAGCACCTCTTCATCTCCAACTTTTCAACTGCCATTCGTCATAACCGAAACGTCATAAGGGATGTTATTAATGGCTGCCAACGTTTCATCTCCAACGTTTCACCCGTTCCCCTCCCCATTTGCTCATCTATAAAAGATTCCTGACAGCAAGAGGAAACGGTTACACTCCCTCAAACTATTCCAGACTTCCCCTTGCTGTTGAAGAATTTCCGGCGACGCCACCACCGCACAAATGGCTTCCCGACGCTCTGCACGCCTTCAACCCGCGAACAAGGTCCTCCCCTCCCTCTTCTTCTGCGGATAGATCTTAGGAATCGTTAGGAGAGATATCGGGCTCAAAAGAGCCAGATCGGGTGAGCGTAATGGTGGTTTTCCGAAAATTTCATGGTGGCGGGTTCGCCGGAAACCGCCTCTCCGGCGGCCGTGTCGCCGCCCGACGGTAGCCCTCACCTCAGCAGAGGTGGTGGTGGTGGTGGCCGGCCAGGGAGATGGCCGGGTGGCCGGGAAATAGCTTGGAAAAAGCTACAGGATATTAGGTTTTAGGCCTCTGTTTCGGGCTGTTGAAAAAGATGAACAGTGGCATGAGAAATAATTCTAGTTTTTGAATCAATTTCTGAGTGAGATTTCTGTCATGATAAATAATTTGGGAAAAATACTTAGAGGCTCCTACAGGAAAAGTGGTCAACATAGAAACTGTAGCCCTTGAAGTCTAGTTTTATTCAAAATTAATTTCATTCAATTTGGAATCCTGGTTAGACCACAGCACCCTTTTTGGTGAGGTCTATCCAGAGGGCTGTCTTGACCTTAGAAAAAATTCCCCACTCCAATCCAGTCATCCAAATGACTTGAAATTTGGGGCGTGGTCTAATCTTACATATATCTAGGTGCTATCCAAAAATGAGAATTTTTGGAGAATATGTTTCTATAGTTTTTAGAAAAATTCAATAATCCTAGCCGAATTTAATTAGGTGGCTAAATAATTTCCAAACCCTCCCAAATTTCGGTGAGTGGTCCCTGGGTTCACCATAAGGTTCTGTATAATTTTTCATCTCATTTGGAGATGGTTTGGATTAGAAATGTTCAAACCTAAGTTTTGCCCTAATAAGGGGTCTTAGGTTAAAAGTGCACTTTTGAAGTTTGAGTGGTGAGATCACCTCAACAGAGGCTGAGACTTTTACCACTGGCTAGTAATGTTCTCTAGCACCCCCTCATGGAGTTTGAGGTGGATCGGGGTAAACTTACCCTAAGGACCAAGGCCAAACCCTAAGGATGGACCTTGGTGGTTTGTGAAGGTCATGTGGTCAAATGACCTTGGATTGACCCGAGGTTGGGTGATGAGGACCATAGGGCTAACGTAGTTCTCTGGATGAAATCCTAGTAGGTTTGGAGATCGTTGGGATATCTAAAAATCTAACCCTAGTTTAGGGCGCAAAACTTGTAGAGATAGGAAATGACACCAAATCACATTGAAAAGTGATGAAAATTGGGTACAGTGGATTATAGGGGTAGTACAAGCTCTGGATATTTTTCTATGAATTTTATGATCACTATTTTGGGTACTTCTTTAATGAATTAGTAGTTGCATGATTTGCTTAGAAAATTTATTAGAGAGTACAAACTTCCTGGAAAATTGATGAAATTTAGGCAGAGAACCTTTATTATGATTTCAAAACTCTGTGAATTTTTATGGGATTTTTAGAAGCTTAATTCTAGGGCTTGCTTTATTAAGTATTATTTATCATGGATATTGGATTAAATCTATTTTGGTGTTTAGCAAGCTGATAAAATTATGATTCTTTGCACAATGACCTTTTCTGTATCATACTATTAAGCAGTAATTTTTCCATAATTTTATGAAGAGTAATTTCAGTACTTCCTTCTTTACATGAGAATAATGGGATTATAATGGATAAATTAATTAGAGGCTAAATATCTTTTGTAAAATCCTGCAAATTAGTATTTGATGATACCTTACTGTTATTTAGTGATCACAATTTTTGGGTGGCCATAACTTAAGTATATCATGTAGTTCATGTTAAAAATTACCCATGGCCAATCCTTGAGAAAAATAAAATAAATATCAGATTAATTAGGAAAATTATAAATTTCTGGATTTAAGCTAATTAAGTCGTGATAGATCTCCGGTAAATTTTATAGGAGATTTGGAAGATAATTTGGAGTACCTCCCCTTGTGTACCTCATATAGTTTAGGATGGTCTGCATTTAGTAAAACCACGGAATTCTGATAATCGATGGTTGGTAGGGCAAGTTAAGGTTGAGTTCATTATTAGAAGTCAGGATAAGTAGAATGTGGGACTGGTTAGGGTAAGGGAGTACGGGAACGACGAAAGATCGTCCGTCCCGGGAAGAAGAGGAAGAGTCTTAATACTCTAGGGTTAGAACTAAAGCAACAAAAGGGGATTGGGTAAAGGGTAGACAACCAATAATAATAAGTGCCTTGCGAAAGGGAACTTCGGGCCGTAATGCACCGTCTTGGTTCCTAGTGCCCCTTGAGAGCCCTTCACGGGGTATACCGGGGGCAGTCCTGGGCTAACGTAAACCATATGAGTAATAAAATTAAAAGAGCAACTAGTATAACTAGGGTTGCACACACTCACTCCCCGGTAGTTAGGAAAGTAGAATTATAGGATTACTTGCCATCAGACAGTAGCTCTGAAGGTAGATGCACGGACAGTACTGTCCGGGGGGCCGCGGGCTCGAGGGTGGAGTACGGAGAAAAGTGGTGGGTCATCGGTACTAGGCGATCGATCACACTGACAGCGGTACGATGACTCGGCGAAAAGTCTGGAGGGTACATCCAGCAGCAGTACGCGGATACTCTAGGTTGTGTTCTTCTAGGGGCGTACGGAAGGGCTAGGCCTGGTAGTGTGGTTACCCGCCTAGGAGTGGGGGGCCCGACCCACTGTCTCCGTTTGCCACTACGGAGGTTCCTGGGGGTGAAGCTAGCCTCCCGAACAGGGGGAACTAAAGGTCTGTGCGCATAGAGTCGTGTGCGTGGGTTGCACTTGCATGAATCATGGCATAGCATATCACTACACTTATATTTGCATACAACCGACACCCCAACGTATAAATCGGTATGGGACTTTTTATACGATGGGAGCCTTGCAGAAGATCCCTTAACTTATAAGTTTGTATGGGCATTCATATAAGTTAAGGTTACTTACATACTTACTTACTCGTTGCTTACTTTCTATTCTCTAGCAGTCTTTAATGCAATTTGCTATTTATTAATTGTTCTACCTATTACAACATTTATATTGTTCACCTGATATACCTTGCTAGTTAGGTCCACCGTCACTTGCTTGACTACTCTCCACTTTTGTAGCTTCCCTTTCCTCCTCTCCGCCCGGTGCTTAGGAGCCGTGGTGGGAGGGGTAGGGGATGATAGGGCTTAGTCTTTATGACTAATGGTTTTCGAACCAAACATTACAGGAGCTCCGGATGGGAGACAGGGACCAGCACCAGCGGAGTACGGTGCGCATGGAGGTGGGACAGTCTAGCACCGGTGCACCTGCGACCAGCTCCGTGAGTGATTAGCATTTTCTTAGCTTCCGCGATGAGAGACTTATAGTGAGGACTCAGATGTACTGGGCTCGAGCCCATTTATCTATTTTCCTGATGTTATGTATTGATGGACTTGATATGATTCTCTTTTAATTACATGTTTTCTGTGGACTTGTTTACACTTTTGTATAAATGCTTCTCTCTCTTGTGATCGAAAAGGGCCGGCAGAATTGGCGTTTTGTAGTGGTTGCCTTCCCGAGATGTCGGTGCCACCGCAAAGCGGCAATTCTGGGCTAAGACCCCGGTGGTTGAAAAAGAAAAAAAAAGGGGGGTCTTACAAGTGGTATCAGAGGAGACCTCGATCGAAAGAGAAGTAGTCCACAGAAACCTTGGGCCACCCCCGTGCGAGCTTAGTTTGCGGACAAACTAGCAGCGGAAGCAGTGGTGTGCCCATAAGGGAAATCACATGTGAAGTCCATCATAACTCTTCTTAAATTCCATTCATTCGCTCTCTAACAAATGGAATTTTTGCTTGTAGCCTGCGACGAACCCTACATCGCAGCAGGGGACACCTCAGGCCCCGGATGTGGTCCTGACTCCGCCAGCACCCGTTCCGTTCCAGCAGACGGAGATGGGGCAAACATTGACGGCCATCCTGGAGGCCTTCAGAGCTCAGCAAGCCCCGACCCCACAGCCGAACCCCGGGGCCAATTGGATGACTGTCTTCCGGGGACTATCCCCTCCATCCTACCAGGGGACGGAGTCCGCAGTACATACGGAGGAGTGGTTGGACACCATTTACGAGATGCTGGCAGGGATTCGATGCCCCACGGAGGAGGCAGTTGCTTTGGCAGTCTCCTGCTTAGAGTCACACGGAAAGAGATGGTGGAAATATCAGCTGGACACCACCTTTGCAGGGGTGGATTGTGCCGATATTACTTGGGAGGAGTTCAGAGCAGCGCTCTTGGGACACTTTGTACCTCAGTCGGCGAGAGATGACCTGGAGGATAGGTTCCTGCGGTTGAGGCAGGGGAGCAGGACTGTGGTGGAGTACTATCAGGAGTTCACTCACCTGGCCCGTTATGCGGACGCTTACCAGTTAGACGACGCTGGCTATGCCCGGAGGTTTTATAAGGGGCTGCAGGATGACATGAGGCAGGCCCTCCTTTTCGTTTCAGAGGGGAGTCTGGCCAGGATTCTGGAGATGGCTAAGAAGAGAGAGGCGGATCAGCTTACAGTGAGGAGCCGGAAGAGACCGGCTGAGGACACAGTGATTGGAGGACGTAGAGACCTCCCTCGAGGCCAGATTATTGGAGAGAGAAGGAACGGGGAGCAGCCCCGTCAGGAGTTTGGGCAGGAGCAGAGGACTCAGGGGATATTGGCTCCCCAGCCTATACAGATGCTGGAAATGCCAAGGACGGCAGGGCAGCCACCGGTATGTTATCAGTGCAACCAGCCGGGGCATATCAAGCGGAACTGCCCTATGGGGCGAGCACCCCCACCAGCACATCAGGGCGCTCCACCTCCCCGACAGTTTGGCGGACGAGGTCAGGACCGAGGACGAGGATTTCAGGATCGAGGACGTAGGCAAGAGAGAGAGCAGGTGTATACTCTAGACCTGACACAGCCTCGGAACCCGGAGCAGGTTATCACAGGTATGGCAGCACTTTTAAATTTTCTTCATATAAACTACTATTTTAGACGTAACCTGCTTAGAAATTTAAGAGAAGATGAACTGCAACAAAAATACTAAGACACTTAATTACCCCAGGCATAGTTTTCGTTAGCGGCAAGCCCGCTCACACCCTCTTTGACACCGGTGCATCGCAATCATTCGTGTCAGAGGATTTCGTGAAAGGACTGGCAGGAGTGGAGCTGAGCACCGGGAAGATGCTGAGGGTGCGCCTACCCGATGGATCAGAGATTTTGACCTCTACTCATTGTGATATGGAAGCGAGGATCGGCGGAAAGGCGTTTGAGGCACCAGCGACGGTTTTGAGGATGCCAGATTACGATCTGATTCTAGGCATGACCTGGCTGTACTGGAACCATGCCCAGATCGATTGCGTGGCGAAGAGGATCACCGTGAGGCACGACGACTCCTTCATTGTTATCGAAGGTATTATATCAGCACCCCGTACCTTACTTTCATCTATACAGGCCGTTAAGGCCCACCTGCAGGGGGAAGAGGTTTATCAGATCCTCTTTGAGGCGGTCGTAGCCAAGGACTCCATTGCAGATATTCCAGTGGTGCGGGACTTCGCCGACGTGTTTCCGGAGAAGCTACCAGGGTTACCCCCGCACCGAGAGAGGGACTTTCAGATTCAGCTCGTACCGGGGGCTAAGCCGGTATCCAGAGCTCCCTATCGAATGGCCCCAAAGGAGTTGGTGGAATTCCGGAGTCAGCTTCAGGAGTTAGTGGAGGCCGGGTTCGTTCGGCCTAGCTCTTCACCATGGGGAGCTCCGGTGCTGTTCGTTAAGAAGAAAGACGGGACCCTCCGACTGTGCATAGATTACCGGGCTCTGAACAGGTTGACGGTCCGGAACACTTATCCCTTACCACGGATAGATGAGCTTTTTGACCAGCTGGAGGGAGCTCATTGGTTCTCAAAGCTGGATCTGAGGTCAGGATACTACCAGCTTCGCATTCGGGAGGAGGACATCCCGAAGACGGCGTTCAGCAGCAGATACGGATTGTACGAGTTTACCGTGATGCCGTTCGGGCTCACGAATGCACCCTCCGCATTCATGACTTTGATGAATCGGGTGTTCGAGGAGTACCTGGATGTCTTCGTCATTGTATTCATCGACGACATCCTCATCTATTCGAGGACGGAGGAGGAGCACGCGAGACATCTAGCCTTGACCTTGGAAAAGCTGCGTGAGCACGAGATGTATGCCAAGTACAGCAAGTGCCAGTTCTGGCTAAAGGAGGTGGCCTTTCTGGGCCATGTCATCAGTGGAGCAGGTTTGGCAGTGGATCCGGCAAAGATCCAGGCAGTACGGGATTGGCCGCCACTAAAGTCGGCCACGGATGTTCGGAGTTTCTTGGGACTTGCCGGTTACTACCGGAAGTTCGTAAAGGGGTTCTCTCAGATTGCCCTTCCTCTTACGTCTCTGACGAAGAAGGAGTCCCCTTTTACCTGGACGCCGCGATGCGAATCTGCCTTCCAGGAGCTGAAGGATCGTCTCACCTCGGCCCCCATCCTTGCTCTCCCATCAGGGAGGGAGGGATTCCAGGTATATGCAGATGCTTCCTATCAGGGGATGGGTGCCGTCCTTATGCAGAATGGGCACGTAATAGCTTATGCCTCCCGTCAGTTGAAACAGCACGAGCAGAACTACCCCGTGCACGATTTGGAGATGGGGGCGGTCATTTTTGCTCTTAAGATCTGGCGGCACTATCTCTACGGGGTACACTGTGACATCTTCTCGGACCACAAGAATCTGAAGTACGTCGACACCCAGAAGGAGTTAAACATCAGGCAGAGACGCTGGGTGGAGTTTCTTTCGGACTACCAGTATACCATGCACTACCACCCGGGGAAGGCGAACGTGGTTGCGGATGCTCTGAGCCGGAGAGCGAGTACGACTGGAGCAGGCCCGCAGCTGATGGCCTTGGAGTTGATTAGATCATTCGAGGAGATGCAGATTTCGCTAGTATCTGAGGATGACCCGGAGCTGTACATGGAGTACCTGGGGTCGATGGCTACTACAGATGACATCCGAGACCGCATCAGAGATGGGCAGAGGCTGGACGAGAGAACTGAGCCGATATTCCGAGCCTTGGAGGAAGGCACGACAGGAGATTACACTTTGAGGGATAGGCTCCTGTGTTTCCGGGGCAGAGTCTACATACCAGCAGGAGGACGGATCCGGGAGGATATTTTGACGGACGCTCACTGCAGCCGGTATTCGGTACACCCGGGGATCACCAAGATGGTAAAGGATTTAAAGAGGACGATGTACTGGCCGGGTATGAAGAAAGATATTACATATTTTGTGACGCATTGTGAGGCCTGCCAGCTCGTGAAGGCGGAGTGTAGGAACCCGGCAGGATTGCTGCAGCCGCTTCCAGTGCCGGAGTGGAAGTTTGAGGATATAGCCATGGACTTTATACATGGGCTACCTAGATCCCGTGCGGGGAACGACTCGATCTGGGTAATAGTGGACAGGCTGACAAAGGTGGCCAGATTCATCCCAGTGGCGAAGGACACACCGGTCAGTGTATTGGTACGGAGGTTCATCGAGCAGTTTGTGCGTTATCATGGGGTGCCCAAGACTATCGTTTCGGATCGGGATGGGCGGTTTACATCCAGAGAATGGAGGTCAGTCCAGGCCCATCTGGGTTCTAGGTTGACTTTCAGCACAGCTTTCCACCCTCAGACCGACGGACAGACAGAGCGCACAAACCGTACACTGGAGGATCTGTTACGACTGTGTATTTTGGACCGTGGCGAGCCTTGGGAGAGATTGTTGCCACTGGTCGAGTTCTCGTACAACAACGCTCATCAGTCTAGCATAGGCATGGCTCCATACGAAGCGTTGTACGGAAGGAGGTGCAGAACCCCACTATCATGGGTTCAGGATGAGGATCCGCAGGCACTGGGCTCGGAGTTTGTGGGAGATACAGATGCTCAGATTAGGTTGATCCGAGACAGGATGTTGGAAGCCCAGAGTAGACAGGCGAAATACTACGATGCGAGGCATCGTCAAGTGGAGTTCCAGGTGGGGGACCGAGTTTTCTTGAAGATACGGCCGATGCACGGAGTCTCGCGGGTTCGCGGGCGGAGGAAGCTCAGTCCAAGATATATGGGGCCCTACAGGATCCTGGAGCGGGTCGGCCCCTTAGCCTATAGACTGGAACTACCGCCGGAGTTAGCAGGATTGCATGACGTCTTCCACGTCTCCTCACTTCGGAGGGCTCTGCTACGCCCTGAGCAGCTGATTCCCTCGGCAGATGGCCCGGTGGCCTCGGATCGGTCAGTCAACGTGGAGCCTATCAGAATTGACGATACGGCAGTGCGGGTCTTGCGGCGAAAGAAGGTCCCGTTAGTCAAGGTTCTGTGGAACAATCATGGGCAGGAGGAGCATACATGGGAGCCACAGGACTTGATGCGGCAAAAATATCCGGAACTTTTTCGTCAGGTATACCTCAAAACCCCTCTGGACAATCAATTTGCCTTCCTGTTTTAAACCAATGAAATTGAATTTCAAGAATAGAGGCTAATCTTTTGTTTATTGGGGTGTATATACCTAGTTAGGTGGGCGAATCAACCTTAGATTCGAAACCGCACAAGCAAACGTAATGTAGGGAGGTAATCATTCGGTTCTCATGGGATGTTACAAGTTTATTTTTCCCGATTTGAGTCCCGTAGGCTTAACCTTGATTTCGGGGACGAAATCTTTGTTTTGTTTATTGGGATTTGTAACATCCCATTTCCGGCTAGACCCCTAGGAGTCGGATGGTTGTGGTAGAACCCTAGGGAGCCCAAAACATGAAATAAATCGACTAAGAAATCGGGTCACGGCTTGGTCACGCCCGTGACCGACCCGTCACGCCCGTGACGAAGGGCGTGACACGCTCGACGATCGTCGATCCCAATTCGACGATCGTCGAACCAAATTCGGCCACACGGGCCTGTCACGCCCGTGACCCTCCATGTCACGCCCGTGACAAAGGGCGTGACACGCTCGACGATCGTCGATCCCAAATCGACGATCGTCGAACCAAATTCGGCCCCACGGGCATGTCACGCCCGTGACCCGCTATATCACGCCCGTGACAAAGGGCGTGACACGCTCGACGATCGTCGATCCCAAATCGACGATCGTCGAACCAAATTCGGCCCCACGGGCATGTCACGCCCGTGACCCGCTATGTCACGCCCGTGACAAAGGGCGTGACACGCTCGACGATCGTCGATCCCAATTCGACGATCGTCGAACCAAATTTGGCCACACGGGCCTGTCACGCCCGTGACCCGCCAGGTCACGCCCGTGACATAGGGCATGACACGCTCGACGATCGTCGATCCCAATTCGACGATCGTCGAACCAGAGTTGGCCTCCAGACCTGTCACGCCCGTGACCCAAGTGACACGCCCGTGACCGCCCTTCGACGATCGTCGATCTCAGTTCGACGAACGTCGAACCAAGAACTGCTAACCGGACCTGTCACGCCCGTGACCTATGTGTCACGCCCGTGACCAAGGCCGAAACGTCAGCCAGACAGGAAATTTCGGTAACCGACGCCTTAATAAATTCTGGCTGTGGGGATGAAAACCAAGAGTATTTATGGGTCTTTCCCTACTTTAAGTGTGTTAAAAGAATGAGAAAAGTGGGTCCAATAGGAAAATTCCACCTGGCAAGCACCTCTTCATCTCCAACTTTTCAACTGCCATTCGTCATAACCGAAACGTCATAAGGGGTGTTATTAATGGCTGCCAACGTTTCATCTCCAACGTTTCACCCGTTCCCCTCCCCATTTGCTCATCTATAAAAGATTCCTGACAGCAAGAGGAAACGGTTACACTCCCTCAAACTATTCCAGACTTCCCCTTGCTGTTGAAGAATTTCTGGCGACGCCACCACCGCGCAAATGGCTTCCCGACGCTCTGCACGCCTTCAACCCGCGAACAAGGTCCTCCCCTCCCTCTTCTTCTGCGGATAGATCTTAGGAATCGTTAGGAGAGATATCGGGCTCAAAAGAGCCAGATCGGGTGAGCGTAATGGTGGTTTTCCGAAAATTTCATGGTGGCGGGTTCGCCGGAAACCGCCTCTCCGGCGGCCGTGTCGCCGCCCGACGGTAGCCCTCACCTCAGCAGAGGTGGTGGTGGTGGTGGCCGGCCAGGGAGATGGCCGGGTGGCCGGGAAATAGCTTGGAAAAAGCTACAGGATATTAGGTTTTAGGCCTCTGTTTCGGGCTGTTGAAAAAGATGAACAGTGGCATGAGAAATAATTCTAGTTTTTGAATCAATTTCTGAGTGAGATTTCTGTCATGATAAATAATTTGGGAAAAATACTTAGAGGCTCCTACAGGAAAAGTGGTCAACATAGAAACTGTAGCCCTTGAAGTCTAGTTTTATTCAAAATTAATTTCATTCAATTTGGAATCCTGGTTAGACCACAGCACCCTTTTTGGTGAGGTCTATCCAGAGGGCTGTCTTGACCTTAGAAAAAATTCCCCACTCCAATCCAGTCATCCAAATGACTTGAAATTTGGGGCGTGGTCTAATCTTACATATATCTAGGTGCTATCCAAAAATGAGAATTTTTGGAGAATATTTTTCTATAGTTTTTAGAAAAATTCAATAATCCTAGCCGAATTTAATTAGGTGGCTAAATAATTTCCAAACCCTCCCAAATTTCGGTGAGTGGTCCCTGGGTTCACCATAAGGTTCTGTATAATTTTTCATCTCATTTGGAGATGGTTTGGATTAGAAATGTTCAAACCTAAGTTTTGCCCTAATAAGGGGTCTTAGGTTAAAAGTGCACTTTTAAAGTTTGAGTGGTGAGATCACCTCAACAGAGGCTGAGACTTTTACCACTGGCTAGTAATGTTCTCTAGCACCCCCTCATGGAGTTTGAGGTGGATCGGGGTAAACTTACCCTAAGGACCAAGGCCAAACCCTAAGGATGGACCTTGGTGGTTTGTGAAGGTCATGTGGTCAAATGACCTTGGATTGACCCGAGGTTGGGTGATGAGGACCATAGGGCTAACGTAGTTCTCTGGATGAAATCCTAGTAGGTTTGGAGATCGTTGGGATATCTAAAAATCTAACCCTAGTTTAGGGCGCAAAACTTGTAGAGATAGGAAATGACACCAAATCACATTGAAAAGTGATGAAAATTGGGTAGAGTGGATTATAGGGGTAGTACAAGCTCCGGATATTTTTCTATGAATTTTATGATCACTATTTTGGGTACTTCTTTAATGAATTAGTAGTTGCATGATTTGCTTAGAAAATTTATTAGAGAGTACAAACTTCCTGGAAAATTGATGAAATTTAGGCAGAGAACCTTTATTATGATTTCAAAACTCTGTGAATTTTTATGGGATTTTTAGAAGCTTAATTCTAGGGCTTGCTTTATTAAGTATTATTTATCATGGATATTGGATTAAATCTATTTTGGTGCTTAGCAAGCTGATAAAATTATGATTCTTTACACAATGACCTTTTCTGTATCATACTATTAAGCAGTAATTTTTCCATAATTTTATGAAGAGTAATTTCAGTACTTCCTTCTTTACATGAGAATAATGGGATTATAATGGATAAATTAATTAGAGGTTAAATATCTTTTGTAAAATCCTGCAAATTAGTATTTGATGATACCTTACTGTTATTTAGTGATCACAATTTTTGGGTGGCCATAACTTAAGTATATCATGTAGTTCATGTTAAAAATTACCCATGACCAATCCTTGAGAAAAATAAAATAAATATCAGATTAATTAGGAAAATTATAAATTTCTGGATTTAAGCTAATTAAGTCATGATAGATCTCCGGTAAATTTTATAGGAGATTTGGAAGATAATTTGGAGTACCTCCCCTTGTGTACCTCATATAGTTTAGGATGGTCTGCATTTAGTAAAACCACGAAATTCTGATAATCGATGGTTGGTAGGGCAAGTTAAGGTTGAGTTCATTATTAGAAGTCAGGATAAGTAGAATGTGGGACTGGTTAGGGTAAGGGAGTACGGGAACGACGAAAGATCGTCCGTCCCGGGAAGAAGAGGAAGAGTCTTAATACTCTAGGGTTAGAACTAAAGCAACAAAAGGGGATTGGGTAAAGGGTAGACAACCAATAATAATATGTGCCTTGCGAAAGGGAACTTCGGGCCGTAATGCACCGTCTTGGTTCCTAGTGCCCCTTGAGAGCCCTTCACGGGGTATACCGGGGGCAGTCCTGGGCTAACGTAAACCATAGGAGTAATAAAATTAAAAGAGCAACTAGTATAACTAGGGTTGCACACACTCACTCCCCGGTAGTTAGGAAAGTAGAATTATAGGATTACTTGCCATCAGACAGTAGCTCTGAAGGTAGATGCACGGACAGTACTGTCCGGGGGGCCGCGGGATCGAGGGTGGAGTACGGAGAAAAGTGGTGGGTCATCGGTACTAGGCGATCGATCACACCGACAGCGGTACGATGACTCGGTGAAAAGTCTGGAGGGTACATCCAGCAGCAGTACGCGGATACTCTAGGTTGTGTTCTTCTAGGGGCGTACGGAAGGGCTAGGCCTGGTAGTGTGGTTACCCGCCTAGGAGTGGGGGGCCCGACCCACTGTCTCCGTTTGCCACTACGGAGGTTCCTGGGGGTGAAGCTAGCCTCCCGAACAGGGGGAACTAAAGGTCTGTGCGCATAGAGTCGTGTGCGTGGGTTGCACTTGCATGAATCATGGCATAGCATATCACTACACTCATATTTGCATACAACCGACACCCCAACGTATAAATCGGTATGGGACTTTTTATACGATGGGAGCCTTGCAGAAGATCTCTTAACTTATAAGTTTGTATGGGCATTCATATAAGTTAAGGTTACTTACATACTTACTTACTCGTTGCTTACTTTCTATTCTCTAGCAGTCTTTAATGCAATTTGCTATTTATTAATTGTTCTACCTATTACAACATTTATATTGTTCACCTGATATACCTTGCTAGTTAGGTCCACCGTCACTTGCTTGACTACTCTCCACTTTTGTAGCTTCCCTTTCCTCCTCTCCGCCCGGTGCTTAGGAGCCGTGGTGGGAGGGGTAGGGGATGATAGAGCTTAGTCTTTATGACTAATGGTTTTCGAACCAAACATTACAGGAGCTCCGGATGGGAGACAGGGACCAGCACCAGCGGAGTACGGTGCGCATGGAGGTGGGACAGTCTAGCACCGGTGCACCTGCGACCAGCTCCATGAGTGATTAGCATTTTCTTAGCTTCCGCGATGAGAGACTTGTAGTGAGGACTCAGATGTACTGGGCTCGAGCCCATTTATCTATTTTCCTGATGTTATGTATTGATGGACTTGATATGATTCTCTTTTAATTACATGTTTTCTGTGGACTTGTTTACACTTTTGTATAAATGCTTCTCTCTCTTGTGATCGAAAAGGGTCGGCAGAATTGGCGTTTTATAGTGGTTGCCTTCCCGAGATGTCGGTGCCACCGCAAAGCGGCAATTCTGGGCTAAGACCCCGGTGGTTGAAAAAGAAAAAAAAAAGGGGGTCTTACAATCTGTATCTCTATTATATATAAAGATATCCCCTTATGGTGTAACCCATACGACAAAAGAATTCAAACCATCTGATCAAGTTAGATTATAACATCTCAAACGTCTGATCATCCAATAAATCGTGGTCATCTGTCTGCTATTCATAGGGCTCCTACAACTAGGATAGTAGGGGGTCCTAAACCTATAATTTTCATAGGGCTACTACCCTATAATGTGAAATTACAATTTTACCCTCTAAACTCTAAAAAAAGCCCATTAACACTATTGGATAATTTTTAAACAATTTTGCAAATAATTTGTACTAATCTAGTCATTGCTAGGGAGACCTCTTATGTTAAGGAAAGCCCCCCTTTAGTGGTTAGAAAACTAGTAACTGCTGATCCGTATATCTCTACTATATATAAAGATATCTCCTTATGGTGTAACCCATACGATGAAAGAATTCAAACCACCCGATCAGGTTAGATCATAACATCTTAGCCGTCCGATCATCTAATTAATTAAGACCGTCTGTCTGCTTATTCATAGGCCTCCTACACCTAGGATAGTAGGGGGGCCCTAAACCTATAATTTTCATAGGGCTACTATCCTACAATGTGAAATTACTATTTTACCCTCTAAACTATACTATTGGCCAATATCAGAAACTCTTCGTGTGTGACCGTTAGAATCATGTCGTCTTTGATTCCCGCTGCTCTAGATAGTGCTCACTATTAGATTTTTAACAGAGTTATTTGCTCATGCTTTTTAAACAGGGAAAACCCTGCGTATTACACGATGTAGGACTAAAAACCAAGTAGGCGGATAGGTAAAATCGTAAAATAGGAGAATCGGGAGGGCAAGTAAAATCGTAAATAGGAGAATCGGGCGGGCGTGCTACTAAGCGAGCTATTGGGCTCCGAAATTTAATCTCCCTAAAATCGAAATCTGTGAGATTCGAACTCAAACCAAGTCTAGATATACCATGTTTGCTATCTACACACCACTTTGACATTAATGAACACACTTGAAAGATTTTCTATACATATACATATTTATATAAATAAATAAAATAAATAAATTTTTAATTATATTAAAATATATTGTTATATCATGTATTTTGTGCGGTTTAGCCTGCTGCGCATGCGGAGTTTTTTTTTTAATTTTTAAAATATTTTTAAAACTTTTTAAAAAATTATGTTAGGGAAAAAATTTAATGATAAACAAAAAATATATTAATATGATTTTATATATATACAAGCAGTCAAGCATGGGGGACCCCGTGCGGGGAGACATTTGTCATGGGGGTGACATTTGTCGTGGGGGGCGACATTTGTCATGGGGGCGACATTTTTCGTGGGGGGACATTTTTCGTGGGGGTGACATTGGTCGTGGTGGGCTACATTGGTCGTGGTGGGCGACATTGGTTGGTGGCGACGACATTGGTTGGGGGCGGCGACATTGGTTGGGGGCGGCGACATGGGTCGGGGGCGACAATATTGATCATGGACGCCGATAATGATCGTGCGGGAAACATTTATCGTGGGGGTTATATTTGTATTTAAAGCTTTCACAGGTACAATTCAATACAAATGTCACAATTTTTTTCAATTTACTGAACAACATGCATTCACAGGTTAAAAGAATAGAAGTACAATTCATCAGTAATTCTCTAGCATATAGACACAATAAGTGATTATTAATACATTTATTATGGGGACGAGATTTGTCATGGACACGAAATTTCTCGTAGGGGCGATATTGGTTGTGGTGGACGATATTTGTCAGGGGAGGCGACATTAGTCAGGGATGGCAACATTGGTCTGGGGGAGACGACATTGGTCGGGGGGCGGCAATATTGGTCGGGGACAATGACATTGGTCTAGGGGAAACGACATTGGTTTGGGGGAGGCGACATTGTTCGGGGGAGGGGACATTGGTCGGGGTCAATGACATTGGTTGCGGGCGCCGACATTGATCGTGGGGGCGACATTTATCATGGGAGCGACATTTGTATTTAAAGCTTTCATAGGTACAATTCAATACAAATGTCACTATTTTTTCACAGGTTAAAGGAATAGAAATATAATTCATCAAGAATTCTCTAGCATATAGACACAATAAGTAATTATTAGTACACAGAAACTGATGGATTATGTCGTCCTTAATTCTCAAATATAACAAATATAGTATTCATATAAAACCATTATATTGATGAATATATTTCAAAATAGAATAGAAAATTGAAAATTAAGTATGCTTATTGATCGCCCATAAGCTCATCCTAATAATCTCTGATGCTGTCACTATGGCAAGGTTAAAGCTAACATACATGTCCTTTTTTTGTTTCCTGGAAAGAATATCATGAAAACATTGATGAAGTAACAAATAATACAACAAAAGGCATTAAAAACACTTCAAGCATGTTGTAATTTTTGAACTAAAGTTTCATATATTTCAGCCAAGTAAATGGAGAAAACATTCGACCATGTGGTCATTAATTAATCAAAAACTAAAAGAAATGAACACAAAGAACAACTTCATGTTAGGTAATAGTCGATGCAACTTAAAATAGACAAAAAAGGGTGATGCCAGAAGCAGGAAGGACCAAATAATTGATTATCCAGGTTGATTGGGTCTGCTTAATGCATCATCAGTTACTACAATTTCATAGTTGTCCAAGCAAAAATCTACCCCTTACCTCATAGAAGAATTTCAATGCCAAAAGAACAAAATAAGAATTTCAATGCCCCCTACCTCATGTCAAGTCCACTTCTATTCAAGAAGGACTACACATCCTGCCTATAAAAGTAATGTAACATCCCACAAACAACCAGACCCCTAGGAAGTTTTTGTCATGACTAGGTCATGACAAAGCTTTAAGAAGACCAAGAGGACCATGGATGCCTAGGTAAATAGGTGAAATCACCTTGATCTACAAATAGCAATTCCTGGTTACCTAGTCTAGGGTTTGGCCTTTGGGTCCCAACTTGACTACTTAACCCCACCAAATCACTTCCAATCTCATAGAGACCCTTTAGAGCTCACACAACCCATTTGGGGTCAACCTAGGGGGTCAAGTTAACCAGGGTCAACCCTAACCCTAGTAAGGTCAAATTGCCCTAATTTGACCTAAGTTGATTACCCCAAGTTATAAATGGACTTGGGAGGTAGCAAGGGACTCATGACACTTATTTGACCAGTCAACCCACTCATTTGATCAACTAAACACCCCCAAGTCAACCTTGGTCAAACCAAGCCCAAATGGAGAGGAAAGTCTAGCCCAACTTCAATCCAATTGGGCAAGACCCAATTGTGATGGCCCACTAGCTACAATAAGAGGGAATTACCTAAAGGACCACTCAAAATCTGGAAGTGGTAATTAGGAGAGAGAAAATGGGAAATTCATTCAAGGGAGGAGAGAGAAAGAGGGGGGAGTAATGGTGAAAGCAAAGAGGCTTCCTCATTCCTCTTCCCTAAGCCTCCATTCATCTCCCCTAACCCTTGGGAGGAGTTTGCTATCAATTCCAGCCAGCCAAGCATAGGAGAAGGAACCTATTCACCATGTTCGAATACCTCCTTCATGGCCATTAATGTCCATTCAAGGATTGCCTCTCCCACTCCCCCAAAATAACCGCTCCATCAGTTTTAAAAGCTCCCAAGCAATCAAAACGAATCATTACATCACTGATTTAGGTGCAGAATTGAGAATTCGGCAAGAAAAAAGCTTGGGGTCATCAACCATGGCACACCACCTCCACACTCGCTGCCAAGCCTGCCTGCAGGTCTAGTCCTCTTCCTTTCCCTCTATGCTAGATCTGTATATCATTAAGAGGATAAATCGGGCTTAATCGAGCCCGATCAGTGAGGAAAATGAGTGTTTTCTGTGAAAATTCAACCCCTCTAGATCGTCGGAATCGGCCTCTTCGGCGGTCGTGCCACCGTCAGGCGATAGCCTCCACCTCAACGAAGGTGGTGGTGGTGGTGGCCGGCCAGGGGGGTGGTCGGGTGGCTGGAAATTGGAGTTGAAATAGATCCAAGAAGGTTTGATCTCAGCCCTTGGCTCATCGGGGATGATGAACCACGGTCGTTGGATCAGTGTGATCAGATAACGGCAAGCCAAAATCTATATATATATATATATATAATTACATTTTGTCACTTTTTAACCGTCACTTTGTTTTAACTATTAAAAATAGCTAGATGTCTTTTCTGTAAATATGTCCAACATAGAAAACCTAGCCTTTGGTGTCTAGTTTAATAAAAAATTTAAATCAACCCATTTGGACCACTAGATTTACCTCAACATACTCTTTGGTGTAAGGTGTCCAAAGGCTAACCAGAAAGTGAAATGAGTGCCCCTAGTGGCCCACTCAGTCAAAAGGTCTAAAAATATGATCATAGTCTGGTCTGGCCATGATCCACAATATATCCAAAAATCAGAATTTTGGGAGATGATTTCCGTATAGTTTTGTAATAATATAATAATCCATAAATATGATTAAAATAGGGTCTATGGACCTCAAATTTCCCTCAAACTCTGGTGGATGACCAGAGGGGTTATTATAAGGCTAAGAAAAAATATCAACCCATTTGGAGTTGATTTGGTTGGATAACATGGTGAACAAAGTTGTCCATCTAGGGGTAATATGCCTAGTTCTTCAAAAGTGCACATTGATGGGTTGAGTGGTCAACCCCTCAACTATCCAAGGTGAAACCTTGACCACTATTATATTATCCCACTAAACACCCTCACGAATAATTTTAGGAGTATTTAGGGTTGTTAAGCCAAAAAAACCTAGTTCAAACACTAGGGCTGCATTTTAGAGTTAGTAAAGTATATAGGATCACATCTCCAAGTTTTGGCTCAAAAGCTTGTAGGAAGATTCATTAGGTGGAGAAACGCCTTGGATAATTTAATTAGAATTTTATGAGTAATTCTCCCTCGTAAATCACTTAATATTTATGATATGAACTTTTCTATTAAGAGCAACACACAAGTCTATACTATATTGAATGGTCATAAAACTTGGGTAATGGGTCTATAATTATTTATGTCTGCAAATTTTATTATAATTTTTGAATGAAGAATTATAGTACCTTCTTTGTAATTCTAGATATTATTAATTAGAAAAATAATTTTTTCAGGACAAACAATGTACTGAAAAATTATGAAACTTGGCCAGTAAATATTTTAGACCACTATAATACTTTGTTAATTTTATTATAATTTTTGGAAGTAATTATGTAATTGTTCCTTCACAAATTGCCCTAGGTGAATTTTTATTTATTAATTTATTTATGTGGCAAAAAAAATTAGAAGATTATGAAATTTAATCAGTGACATTTTCTGATCATTATAGACCTATGGTAATTGTTTTATAATTTTTGGATAATAAAATCTTGTAGTCTCTTTGTTAATTTTCGTTTTGATCAAAAAGTTTATATTTTGGTTTACGATCGAAATAATTTCTGAAAAATCATTAAATTCATACCTTGTTGTTATTTAGTCAATAAGAGGTTGTGGAAATTTTGGTGAGATTATTGCATATCAGAATCTTATACTTCATGTTCAAAGTCTTAGGAGGCATGATATTTGGAAAAATTATTAAAAGGCTCATTTAATTAGGAAAATACCAAATTCTGGATTTGTGCTCAACATGTCATGGTAGACCCCTAGAAATAACTCTAAGGTTGTTGACAAAATAAATTGGAGTATTCACCTTCATACACATAAGTTTGTCAATTGGTCTGCATGCAGTGATTTGATGTATTCATGGTAGAAATGTAGGCCTCACATTGGGGGCAATACAGTGGGTGCATCTAGTTTGGGTGGATTCTTGATGAGGTCACCCTCAGGGCCAAATGCTAGGTTGTTTGACTACCAAGGTGATGGGGTTGTGCTCGGGGCCGACGAAGTATCGCCTTCGCCCTTAAAATAATAATTCACTTAAGTTTAGTTAAAGAATAATGGGAAAAATGGGGGTTTGGTAATAAATAGTTACCCATAAAAGTAATTGCTTTGAGAAAGGGAGCTTTGGGCTTCAGCCCATTATAGTTCCTAGTGCCCTCGAGAGCCCTTCACCGGGCATGCCCTGGGTAGTCCAAGGTTAACCCTACACTTTAAGAATAAGCAGACTGAAAGAGTAACCAATAATAAACCCCCATCATATACAATCACCCCATCATTTTGGAAGGATAGTTAGATTAGATTCACGAGCAGTGGTCTCAGCATTTGATAGAATTGATGGATTGGTTTGGTGGGTCGATGGCTCGGGAGCTCTTTATAGCTTGTATGCATGTGCATTAAGTAGTGGGTCCTCGTTATTGGACAGTCGTTCACACCGACGTCAATACGTTGACTCGGCAAGTGTAAGTGTTCACTTAGCCCATAAAAGACTTGTGGTTTTGCCAACACTAGTACATGAGACTCCGTAGAACCTAACTGTGGTTGTACCGAGTAGTACGCAGGGTCTAGGCTATGTAGTGTGAATATCGACCTAGGAGTGGGGAGGCCCAACCCACTGCCTATATATGCCACTACAGGAGGTACCTAAGAGTTTAGCTAACTCTAAATGGGGAAACTAAAGGTCTGTGTGCATAGAGTCGGATGGGTTCGTTGCACTTGTGTGAGATATATCATACAATATTCATAGCATTTCATTTCATATATAACATTGCATAAAACCTCTACCCCTAACGTATAAATTATTATGGGATCTTTTACACGTTAGGCCTTGCAAAATGTCCCCTTAACTTATAAGTCTGTATGGGCATTCTTATAGGTTAAGGTTACTTTCTCTGTGATGTTAGTTTGTTGTTTTACCTTTACTTCGTATTATTGTTTCCGTTGTGCGGTCCCTTTACTTTCTGCTCACTTATATACTTACTAACATTATGATAGATACATTTTTAGCATATATTAGTTAGGGCCACCGTCACCTATTTTTGCTTACTCTCTACTTTCAGTACCTTCCTCTCATCCTCCCCCACATGGTGCCTAAGTGTCATGGGGGGAGGAGGGGGACCAAGACTTAGTTAATCTAACGGCCTGATGGGCATAACACCAGGGACTCCAGTTGGGAGACAAAGTTCATCACCAGGGTAACTAGCACATCTAGGAGAAGGTGAACCAGCCTAGTCCAGGTGTGGCAACAGCAGCAGTAGTCATGGGATAAGTGAGTGACTACTAGCTTTCCTTATACGAGCGTTATGTAGTGAGGATTATATGTACTGGGCAGGAGCCCTCTTATCATTTCTTTTTTGAGGACTATTTTATGTGGATCAGCTTATATATGATGTGGACTCTCTTATATGGCATTGTGATTGTGGACTCATTGTTTATATATGATTAGTTCTATTTCTTCTATGGTTATAGTTGTGTATTGCTGGAAGAATCGGCAATTTGTGGCAACAACCTTCTCGGTAGTAGGTGTCATCACAAAGCGGCGGTTTTAGGGATACGGCCTCAAAGAAAAAATGCGTTCTTATAACTGGTATCAGAGGAAACCGTAACCCGAAGAAGAGAAGTCCACAAACCCTGGGGCACCTCCGCTCAAGTTTAGGTTGGTGACAAACTAAGCAACGGAAGCAATTGTGTGCCCAAGTAGGGAATCACATGCAACTGTCCACTCTAGACTTGATTTTAGACAACCACCTAATAAGAAAACCCTTCCTTTTGAAGCTTCTAATGAACCCTGGCCTTTTAATAGGGAACACCTCCGGTTCAGAATGTTTTTCCAACCCCGCCAGTTCCCACTCCATTTCAGCAATCAGAGATGGGATAAACACTGACTGTTATCTTGGAGGCATTTAAGGCACAATAGGCTCCAGCTTCTCAACCAAATCTCGGGGCAAATTGGCGGAGCGTCTTTCGAGGCCTCTCCCCTCCATCATATCTGGGGATGGAGTCAGCCGTAAGGATAGAGGAATGGTTGGACATCATCCACAAGATGTTGGTTGGGATACGATGCCCGACTGATATAGTTATATCCTTAGAAGTTTCATGTCTGGAGTCCCATGCCAAGAGGTGGTGGAAGTCTCTGTTAGACACCACCTATGCAGGATTTGAGGGGGCAGAAATCATATGGGATGAGTTCAAGACAGCTTTCTTGGAGCATTTTGTGTCATAGTCTGCGTGGGATGAGCTAGAGGACAAATTCCTATAGTTGAGGCAGGGCAGTAGGTCAGTTTTGGAGTACTACTGGGAGTTTACTCACCTAGCTTGCTTCGCTAATTCATACCAACTGGATGATGTTGGCTAAGCAAAGATATTATACAAGGGCCTTCAGGACGACTTGAGGTAGGCACTCCTTCTTATTTCTAACAGTAGCCTGGCCCGGATCCTGGAGATGGAAAAGAAGTTGGAGGCAGACTAGCTATTGGTTCGAGGCAGGGGAAAAAGACTGGCAGACAACACGATTATTGATGGAAGGAGGGACAATAGAGGGATCGAAGAAATGGGGATAAACCCCGCCCGAAGTATAGACAGGAGCAGAGGGATCTGAAAGTATTAACCACTCAGCCATTACAGATACGGGAGATGCCAAGGCTAGAGGATGGGGCACCTACCCCGCACCGTGCTATCACTGCCAATAGCCTGGACACATTCAGATTAACTGCCCTAGAAAACAGACACCACTACCAACAACTCGGGCTGCTCCACCTGCTTAGCAGTTCAAGGGTCGGGGACGTAGTCAAGGACGTGGTTTCCATGGCGGCGACCGTAGGCCGGATAGAGATCAGATGTATGCTCTGGATCTTGCTCAACCCCGGGACCCGGACAGGGTTATAGAAGGTATTCTAGCTATTTATTTCCTGCTTTTTTCCCTAAATAGTAGGACTGATATTAAACTGGTAGAACTAAGGAAGAAGCCTATATAATTAGCTGCCTAAGATTGTTTAATAAATTCAGGAGTAGTAAGGGTATGTGGTAAGCCTGCACATACCTTATTCAACATGGGGGAATCTCATAACTTAGTCGCATAGGAATTTGTCAAGGACTTGGATCAGGTCCAACACTTTATGGGAGTCACTAGGAGGGTGCATCTTACCAATGGGATGGAGATCTTATCTACTGTAAAATGCCTTCTAAAGGTGACCATCGACGACCTAACATTCGAGGCTCTGGCGACGATATTGAAGATGTCGGACTTTGATCTTATCTTGGGAATGACATGGCTCACCTGGAACCATGCACAGATTAATTGCCCGACAAGGATGTAGAATATTGACTAAGTTAAAAAGCATTGAGTGAAGCTTACTCACTCAAAGCCTAGTAGAGTAGGAAATTTTCTAAGTCCAGAATCGTTGAGTATTGCTTATTCACTCAACACACTCAACTCCTGGGTAGTTGTCTGAAATTTTCTAAGTCCAGAATGGCTGACGTCAGCAAAGTCAACAAAACTCAAAATCAATAAGGAAGAGTTGTAACTCATCACTAACATCGCCGTCAGTCTCATTCTATAAAACTAAGGATATAATCAGCCATTAAAGCAATGACACGTATCAATCATCTCACTGGATGATGGGATTACAATTAGAAGATGAAATCTGGATCGAAACAAGTTTCTGAGTGATCAATTCATTTCGAGAAAGAGGAGCGGAACTTCATCTTCTTCTCCCGCCATTATTGCAGAGACAAAAACTTCAATTCAACAAACTGAAGGGTCTCTGAGTTAGTTGTTGCAATAAACATCTACAACAGCAGAATCAAAGGATTTCTTTAAGGAAGAAGAATCAGTCAAGGCAAGTCCTAGCTGAAGTTGCTTCAAGATCCAATCTTAGCCAAATCTGAAGATCAACCTATGGATCATTGAAGAAGTTTACTGTTCTGGATTTTCTTAGGACTCAAGGAGAGGCAGAGCAATCTAATTTCTACAAATTCAGGTTAGCTGATTGAAGACCATCATTCTTGATCTTCCCCCTTTCATTAGCAATATCCTGAGATTACTTCCAGCACAAGCAGCAGATTATTGAAGAACATCAACCTTGTTGTTGTGAAGAAGATAACGCTGAGATTCACTCAGCTCAGGAAGAAATTGACTCACGGATTATTTTATGTTGAGTCAAATCAATATTTCTATTCAAAATTCTGTAGGATCTATTCAAGATCTGTGTTGTAAGCCTAATTTATAAAGGCTGAGAGTTAGATCTAGTGAGATCTGTATTGTAAGCCTAAGTTATAAAGGCTGAGTGTAGGATCTGGTATAGATCTGAGAGATAGGATCATATTTTGGATCTATGTGTGGTAGGGCTGTTTTTCTAAGCCCGTGTTGTTGGGCATTTGTGCATGTGGTAGGTGATTAGGTGATTACTGAGTGGGTGGGCTGAGAGTCTGTGTTGTAAGTCTCAGTTGATGTAACGCCACTGATTTTTTGGTATTTATTTTAAATCTCGTAGGGACGTAAGTTTGGCGTCAGGGCGTTACGTTGACACGTAATTAACGGGTGTCATTTGTGGGAGCACGGGTTTGCTCAGTGGGTTTTCTTGTGTGGTTGGTTTTTGGTTTGGTTGTGCACCTTCCCTCACGAGTCGGGTCTGTTTTGGTGACTCGGTGGAGCTTTTTCTAGAGATGTGGTGGCATTTTGTTTTTGGGTGGTGTTTTGCCCAGGTTGGTTTGTCATATTTCGACTTCGTCGTAAGATTCGTAGCGTTGGTATTTAGCTACGATGCGATTTTCGTAAGATTCCGAGTTAACTTGGATTTCCGGTCATGTTTGGGCGATGGATTATTAAATTGATTTATAATATAATAATTAATTTTATATATATATATAAAGTAGGAATAAGGTCGCGTCATTTCCTATTCATCTTCTTCCCTACCCGACGGTGGGCTGCTTTCACGAAACGGAAAGGAGTGGCAGACGGGCGTGCGTTCGGCCGACGATTGAGGGAGCTCCGGTGGTCGGTTTTGTCAACGGAGTAAAGATTTGGAAAGCTCTCAGCGAGGGATACACGATCGTGGTAAGATCTTCCCGTTTCATTGATTTTTGTGAGTTAGGATATGAGGTTTTGACCTCTTTTCACCTCTAAAAGTTTCAGAAAATGTTGTTAGGGCCTTTTCACAACCGATCCTTATCGCGGTGTGAGCGGGAGGTGACTTTTCTGGAGTTTTCAAGGTAAGTGTATTTCCCCCATGCATGTTCATTTTCTTGTTGTTTGCTTCCCTTCTTTCCTCCTCCTTTAGATAGTAGGGGTTGTGTAGGTAGACCCATGGAAAGAATCCCTTGGTTAGGGCAAATTTCTGGCTAAGGCTTGGAGGATAGGAATAGAGGCTAAGTGTAATTCAGCGAGTTTAGGTTAGAAAATTCGTCAAGTATCGTCGGTAGGATTCTTTGAATATGGTAGGTTAGTCGGGTAAGAATCCTTCGTAAATCGTTAAGTAGAATTCGGCGAGTATCGCTAGCCTAATTCGTCGAGTATCGATAGAGTAGAATTCGGCGAGTATCGCTAGCCTAATTTGTCGAGTATCGATAGAGTAGGGTTCGGCAAGTATCGCTAAAATTCCTTAAGGCATTTTCGTCGGGTATGAGTTTAGTAGCTTAAGTCCAATTCGTCGAGTATCTAGGTTAATTCGTCGAGTATAGTCGGCGAATCACCGAAACAAGACTAGGCTTATTTGCTTCGAGTGGCTAGTGAAGCCAAGGAAATTTCGGCTTGTTTCAGGAAAAATCGTCAAGTATTGTTGGTTAATTCGTCGAGTATCAGTACGTTTTGTCAAGTATCATTCGACAATTCATTGAGTATCGCTGGTCTTTTTCGTCGAGTGTTGTCAAATTCATCGACTATCATCGTAATTCGTCGGGTATACTCGCCGAATTTGGCTGGGACTTAGAATATTTTTGTCGTTTCGTATAGGATTCATCTTGTATGGTCCCTAGGATGGTTTTAGGGCTCTTGTAAGGTTTTCCCTTGGGTTTATTCTTGGGTTTTTGTTGGGGTGTTCGAATATGATGTTTCTTCGACTAGGTAGGTTGGCAGTGGATAAAGGACTACCAACTAGACGTCGATTTGTGGGTCATTTCCCTTGGTGGTTTGTTTTGGTCTCTATTTTTTATGGACTGTTGGGTTGTGTTTGGCTAGGTGGCCACCGCCACAGTTTCCTTTTTGAGACGTTTGAGTTTGGTAGTTCGGGATTAGACGTTTTGGTCACCGACTTCGGCCCGGTTGTTTTTACCAAGTGTTAATGACTCACGTTTTCAAGCTATTTTGTGCTCAGTTTGCTTCTTAGATCAGTCTATGGTGTTTATGTTAATCCTTGCAGGTTTTCTTATCGAAGCATGGCTTCGTTCCGCATCGGTGCATATGTTCATTTAACTGCTTTATTACAGACTTCTACTTACCTGCTTTATTTGACTAATCAGTTGTGGTTTCAGCATTTCTTATAGCCGGGTTTGGTAAACCTTTCTTGCCTTTTTACTTATTACCTGCTTATTTTCATTGCCACTTGTATTTTCTTGCTGAGGTATTCTTCTTTTTAATGCCTCGGGTTCATGGTTGTAGCCGGTGGAGCGGCAGTGTTGGGTAGTAGCTTGTGGACTGTAGTTGTTGTAGTAGATTTCCTCACCGTTGTGAGGTAGTTGTTGTTTCGGTTTTTAGTTCAGACTTGTATACTCTTAGTGGGTTCGTGTCAGGTTGTTGATGCCCACTGGTAGTTTTCTTTGGAATATTGAATACTTTTCTAAGCTGTTTGTTTACCTCTTGTAGTTGTTTTTACTTCCTCTCTTGGAAGGTTTTATGCTAGGTTGCATGTTAGATATTTTAAAGTATAAAAATTACTATTACTACTTCATGCATACCATATTTGAAATCTAAATCACTATATTGAGCGACCATAAGAGTTACTTTCACTACTATTATAAATCTAGAGCCTTGCATACCATGAGTTGTTCTCTGGGGATGTTTATACTCATGTAGGACTTCTAATCTTATAAATGAAGTATTTTTCGTAGCGTATTACTATATTTTCTCGTGGACTAGATGAGCCACTAAGCCGAGGTATACAACAAACCCTTTAACTTAAACTGGATTTTCTCTAAATAACCTATAGATCTTTCATAAAGTGCTTAGTTTGAGTTTTACCTGAGCGTCTGCAGTTATCTCCTACTAATATAGCATCATGACGCGTGTTTTCCCTTACTCTAATATATCGTTAAATGTGGGGAAAATACGGGTTGTGACAGTTGGTATCAGAGGGAGTTTGTTTGACAATTAGTCGAACAGCTATCTCAGGTTCGTGTTAGTTGTCTAGTGTCATTTCATACACACACTGATGTGTTATCAGTACGTCTTGGCTGAAGCATGAACACTACACTCATAAGCATAATAAGAAGTATATGGTGCATATTATGTAGTATGGGATGCATAATATGTGTCTGTATATGGACCTCATATGAGGCAACATGTGACTGTTATGTAGTATGGGATGCATAACACCATCACATGAATGCACATTAGATTTTGATTTTTGTTGCATACGATATTATGTAGTATAGGATGCATAATATTTCATATGTACACCGCTCACAACATGCATTAAGGCCTTTTTAGATTGCTGATGGCCGCGGAACAGAGACCTACTGTGGGTGGTTCGAAATGGTCAGATTCCGCGGACCGGTTAGAAGATCGAGTTTTCTAACGAAAGGAGGCAAGCGCACCTATCGCAAGTAGTACTCGGTATTCGGGAAAATACCGAGGTCGTATTATTCTCGGGGACGCGTTGATTATATCTACTCTTCCGGGAACACTATTATCTTACTATTAGTAAGGTGGGATTTTTTAGTTTAATAAAAACGGAAAGGAAGAAAGCAGAATTTTGCTAAGTTAGTTCGATGACGGGTTAACGTTCGGCATCGATCGAATTAAGACTAAAATAACTCTCAACAATTATTAAACCTTGTTTTTAAATTAATAAAAGGCACTTGGCCGTGGAGGTTCCAAGAATATGAGCTCACCTTGGTCTAGGGATATCGCTCACCTGGGCGCTAAGGCTATTCGACCGAACGTGAGTCCGACGAAGGATTCCCCTTAACGTCCGCATTACGCTAAGAACCCCGCTATTGGGTGGGGAACCCAATCCGGCAGAACTACGTTTCTCCTCTTTCGAGGGGGCGTACGCGGTTCTCTTTACCCAAGGGGGATCGGTCCATACGTGCAGCCTCTCGGCGTCGCGTATGGATAACGAAATAGAGCCCACACATCGATTATGTGGTCCTATGCGTCGTTAACCCGGGGTAAACCTTAAGTCCTTAAATTAAAATAAAAATAAAGTTTTTTAATTATTTCAAATCATTTTTTATGTCCCAATGCTCTTCGATGCCGAAGGCTAAAAGAAATTAGCCACTCATCGGTATGGGGACGGCTTTATGTTTTTAAGTGAAGCGTGAGTGTAAATTTAGGTTCTGAACATTTATAAGAGAAAACATAAAAAAGGCGATTAGATAAATTGAAAGCTAATTGATGCAGGCACTCACGCACACTTCAAAACCATAAAGAATATTAAATAAAGCAAGACCTACTCAAATGAGTAGGCGGTAAATAAAAGCACGCCATTGAACTCTTAACGAGTAGGCGGAAATAAATGCACACACACACACACTCTTCTTAATTGAAGAAAGCGA
The DNA here is from genome assembly GCA_039513925.1 of Platanthera zijinensis. Taxonomy (NCBI): domain Eukaryota; kingdom Viridiplantae; phylum Streptophyta; class Magnoliopsida; order Asparagales; family Orchidaceae; genus Platanthera; species Platanthera zijinensis. Next base: position 111,570,602 of record CM077091.1, read on the forward strand.
TAAATAAAGCGGTAAAATTATCTCCTACACGCACGCACTCTACATAATTGAGAAAGCGATAAAATTGCAAGTCCCGGCTCAATTGAGTGGGCGGGAGTAAATTTATCTCATACACACACACACTCTACTTGAAGGTAAAACACACACACGCACTCTACAGAAAAGTGAACACACGCACACACACTAAGTTTTCCTACTCAAGTGAGTAGGAAGAAAATAAAGCAGGGCGCCATTTAACTCTTAACGAGTAGGCGGAAATAAATGCATACACACACACACACTCTACAGAAATGAAATAAAGCAGTAAAACCTAACTATACACACACGCAACTGCAAAAATAAGAAAAACAAAGTTGCTGAAAAATTAATACAACTGCATTTCACCGCTAGAATGCGGTAGAAATGCTAAAAAGTGAAAATTAAAATTAACGACTAAAAGGTTTTGCAAATAAACGAAAATGAAAGTTAACGAAAATTAAAACAACAGCATTTCCCGCTAGAATGCGGAGGGAGAAATAAAAATTTACGTAAAAGTTTTGAAATTAAAAAGATAAAACAAAGTGGTGCCCATATTTTTATAAAAACTCCTAAAAAGAGTTTTACAATCCTAAAGAGGCACTTTTAGGAGAGTTTTTATAAAGATAATGAAAAAATAGGAAAAAGAGGAAAAGCTAAATGGGCGGGAAATGAAAACTAGACGGACGGCACAACGCTAGAAAAGCCGATAAACCCTAAATCTAACTAAGTTATGAAAGCAAGAAAAATCATAAAAGAAATCGAGGAAAAAAATGTAGGCGCATGGATTAATCAAACAAATGGAGAGAAAAAGATTCGAGAGAGAGAGGGGGGAGAAAATCACATAGTTTGAAATCCAATTGGGCAGATCCAAGCAAAGTGTCAAAAAAGTGGACAAAATAAGCTGGAAGCTGTTATTTATAGACATTTTTTCGGTTGTCACGCCCGTGCTAGGGCGTGACAGGGGGGCGTGTCGCTACTATTCACGTATTGACTTGAGGAGCTTTGATTGTGAAAACGTGGCGGTAACGCGCGGGGGGCGTGAGTGGCAGTTCCGGCAGAGTAACATTTTCGACACGGGCGTGTCGAGCATTTGACACGGGCGTGACGCCGGGCGTGTCGGGCTGGGTTTGATGGTGGCCGATTCGAGCTGGCATCTGTGGTCCATCGTCGGGCTGGCGTGACACGAGAGATGTGTTATTTTCTGGAATTCATAGATCTAGAGTCGGGTACCAACTCATCAATTGCATAACACAACATGTGACATAACTATTACTAAGATTTACATGCGTCACACATGTACAAAAGGAATAAGAATTCGTATGGCATGAGTCCCACGTAAGACATCATGAATGAAAATCTGGAGGAGCTGTGTACCTAAGTTGTTTGGTTCAGCGATTGGATGAGTTGCTGCAGAATGGATTCAGAGTGAGGCCGTAGACCAAGTTCTTCGCCGTTCCAGGGTGTTGTCTCTAGTCTGTACTGTTTCATGTGAAGAAAAAGGATGGATCAATGAGGATGCTGCACAGGATTATAAAGAATTGAATAAAGTAACCATCAAGAATAGGTATCCCCTGCCAAGAATTGATGACTTATTTGATCAGCTGCGTGGTAGCACTGTGTTTTCAAATATTGACCTTCATTCAGGCTACCACCAATTGAGTATTCAAGAGACGGATATCCTGCGGACTGCCTTTCATTCCCAGCACGGACATTTTGAGTTCTTGGTGATGCATTTTGGATTGACGAATGCACCCTCTGCCTTTATGGATATGATGAACAGAGTGTTCAAGGATTTTCTAGTCCGTTTCGTGGTCGTGTTTATAGACGATGTTCAGGTATACTCACGCAGAGCTGAAGAACATGCCCAGCACTTGCGTCTAGTTTTGTCTGCATTGAGGGAGCATAAGTTGTATGTTAAGCTAATCAAGTGTGAGTTTTGGCTTCCTCAGGTTTCTTTTCTGGGTCATGTGGTTAATAAGGATGGGATTTTTGTGGACCCAGAAAAGATAACCAGTGTTATGGATTGGAATAGACCTGCTACTCCCAAAGATATAAGGAGCTTCCTAGGGCTAGTGGGATATTATAGAAGGTTTGTGGAAGGTTTTTCTACGTTGTCTGCACCGTTGACTAAGCTTATGCAGAAGAACGCAGCCTTTGTTTGGAGCGATAAGTGCGAGGAAGCTTTTTAGGAATTGAAGAGAAGATTGTGCAGTGCTCCGGTGTTGACCTTGCCTACCGAAGGGACAGAGTATGTTGTTTACGTGGACGCATCACACGTGGGACTTAGTTGCGTGTTGATACAAGAGGGCAAGGTAATAGCGTATGGGTTGAGGCAATTAAAGATTCATGAAATTAAAGATTCATGAAAGGAATTACCCTACGCATGATTTAGAGTTCGCAGCTGTGATTTATGTCCTGAAGCTATGGAGACACCTATTATATGGCGCATTGTGTAAGATTTACACGTATCATAAGAGTTTAAAGTATGTTTTCACTCAGAAGAAATTGAACTTGCGCCAGTGGAGATGGTTAGAGTATGTTACAGATTATGATGTTGAGATCCAATGCCATCCAGGCAAAGCTAATGTGGTAGCCGATGCCCTGAGTAGGAAGATAGCGAAAAAATTTAACCTTTCTATGGATTCGCTGGGGGAGGAATTTCTCTTGATGGATATATATTAGTGGGAGTAGCGACTCGCCCAATAGTTTTGAAGTAATAGAGCCTTCATGGATTATACTTACAAGGATACATCAAAGGGATGATCCTGATTTGTTGCACCTTTATAATAGAATTGCAAAAGGGGAATTCCCGGATTTCTCGATTGATGACGTGGGTACCTTGAAGTACCACGACAGATTTTGTATTCCCGCAGTTGAGGATATTCAAGGTAAGTTGTGCAAAGAGGCGCATGCTTCTATTGTTGCCTACCACCCCGGTTCTACTAAAATGTATAAGGATCTAAAGCAGATCGATTGGTGGTATGGTATAAATGGCGATATAGCTAAATTTGTCTCAGAAAGTTATACTTACAAGCGAGCGAAGGTCGGTCATGGAAGGCATGGAGGCAAGTTGACACCCTTAGAAATTCCGAGTTGGAAGTGGGAGAGTATTTCGATGGATTTTATTACTGGGTTGCCGAGATCTCCCCGAGGACACGATTCAGCTTGGGTTATAGTGGACAGATTGACGAAGTGTGCTCATTTCATGTCGTTCAAGATCGACAACTACATGAAGAAAATAGTTGAGCTATATATGAATGAGGTCATCAGATTACATGGAGTGCTTGTTAGTATTGTATCAGATCGAGACACCATGTTTACGTCTCTCTTTTGGAAGGGTTTATAGGAGGGGTTAGGTACTGATTTGAGGTATTCAACCGCCTATCATCCACAGATAAATGGTCAGACGGAGAGAGTAAATCAGATCGTGGAGGATATGATCAGGTGTTATATTTTGGATCCACAGAGGAGAGTGGGATGAATGTTTGAGACTGATGGAATTTACATACAATAACAGTTACCAAGAGAGTTTGCAGATGGCCCCATTTGAGGCTTTGTATGGGAGACGTTGCAGGAATCCCTTGTTTTGGGCCGAGGTGGTGAGAGACCGTTATTGGGTCCAAAAGTATTAGAATAGATGGATGTTTCTGTTAAGCATATTCGAGAGAAGCTTCGGATAGCTCAAAAGCGTTATGAAAAGAATGCCAATCAACGTAGGACTGATCTTGAGTTTGCGGTTGGGGATATGGTTTTTCTTAAGGTTTCCCCAATGTCTGGTATTAAGAGGTTTGTTAAGAACCATAAGTTGGATCCTAGGTATGTGGGACCTTTCAAAGTTATTGAGCGTATTGGTGTGTCAGCTTATATGCTGGAGTTGCCAACAAGTTTTCCTGGTGTGCACGATGTTTTCCACGTGAGTCAATTGCGGAAGTGTGTGCATAGCGATAGGCAAATTCTTGATGTTGTGCCCCAGTTGGAGCCTAATCTTTCATATGTGGAAGTTCATGTTCGTGTTCTGGATACTCAGGATCGGGTATTGCGAAGGAAGACAATACCCATGGTTAAGGTTTTGTGGAGGAACCAAGACGTGGAGAGCGCGACTTGGGAGTTGGAGTCAGCTATGAGGGAGGCTCATCCTCATCTGTTCTCCTGATGTTGTGGTAAGTGTTTTCTTTGTTAGCCTATGATTGCTTTTCTTCTATTTTGGATTTGATCTTATTTGTGTTAAGTTTCGGGACGAAACATCTTTTTAGGTGGGGTGGTTGTAACGCCCCTGATTTTTCGATATTTATTTTAAATCCCGTAGTGACGTAAGTTTGGCGTCATGGCGTTATGTTGACGCATAATTAATAAGTATCGTTTGTGGGAGCACGGGTTTGCTCAGTGGGTTTTCTTGTGTAGTTGGTTTTGGGTTTGGTTGTGCACCTTCCCACGCGAGTCGGGTCTGTTTTGGTGACTTAGTGGAGCTTTTTCTAGGGATATGGTGGCATTTTGTCTTCGGGTGGTGTTTTGCCGGGGTTGGTTTGTCGGATTCGGATTTCAACTTCGTCGTTAGATTCGTAACCTTGATATTTAGCTACGGTGCAATTTTGTAAGAGTCCGAGTTAACTTTGATTTCGGGACGTGTTTGGGCTATTGATTACTAAATTGATTTATAATATAAAAATTAATTATGTATATATATATAAAGTAGGAATTAGGTCGCGTCATTTCCTATTCATCTCCTTCCCTACCCGACGACGGGCTGCTTTCGTGAAATGGAAAGGAGCGGCGGACGGGCGTGCGTTCGGCCGACGATTGAGGGAGCTCCGATGGTCGGTTTCGTCAGCAGAGTAGAGATCTGGAAAGCTCTCGGCGAGGGCTACACAATCGTGGTAAGATCTTCCCGTTTCCCCAATTTTTGTGAGTTAGGGTTTGATATTTTGACCTCTTTTCTCCTACAAAAGTTTCATAAAACATTGCTAAGGCCTTTTCACGGCCGATCCTTATCGCGGTGCGAGCGAGAGGCGTCTTTTCCAGAGTTTTCAAGGCAAGTGGATTTCCCCCTTGCATGGCTGTTTTCTTGCTATTTTCTTCCCCTCTTTCCTCCTCCTTTAGAGAGTAGGGGTTGTGTAAGTAAACCCATGGAAAAAATCCCTAGGTTAGGGCAAATTCCCTGCCAAGGCTTGGAGGAAAGGAATAAAGGCTAAGAGTAATTCGGTGAGTTTAGGTTAGAAAATTTGTCGAGTATCGTCGGTAGGATTCGTCGAATATGGTATGTTATCCGGGTACGAATCCATCGTAAGTCGTTAAGTAGAATTCGGCGAGTATCGCTTGCCTAATTCGTTGAGTATCGATAGAGTAGAATTCGGCGAGTATCGCTAGCCTAATTCGTCGAGTATCGGTAGAGTTAGGTTCGGCGAGTATTGCTAAAATTCCTTAAGGAATTTTCGTCGGGTATGAGTTTAGTAGCTTAAGTCTGATTCGCCGAGTATCTAGGTTAATTCGTCGAGTATAGTCGGCGAATCGCCAAAACTTGTCTAGGCTTATTTGTTTCGAGTGGCCAGTGAAGCCAAGGAAATTTCGGCGTGTTTCAGGAAAAATAGTCGAGTATTGTTGGTTAATTCATCGAGTATTAGTACGTTTCGTCAAGTATCATTCGTCAATTCGTCAAGTATCGATGGTCTTTTTCATCGAGTGTTGTCAAATTCGTCGAGTATCATCGTAATTCGTCGGGTATACTCGCTAAATTTGGTCCGGGACTTAGAATATTTTCGCCGTTTTGTGTAGGATTCATCTTGTATGGTCCCTAGGATGGTTTTAGGGCTTGTGTAAGGTTTGCCCTTGGGTTTAGTCTTGGGTTTTGGTTGGGGTGTTCGGTTATGATGTTTCTTCGGCTAGGTAGGTTGGCAGTGGATAAAGGATCACCAACTGGACGCCGGTTTGTGGGTCATTGCCCTTGGTGGTTTGGTTTGGTCTCTGTTTTTTTGTGGACTGTTGGGTTCTGTTTAGATAGGTGGCCACCACCACAGTGCCCTTTTTTAGACGTTTGGGTTTGGTAGTTCGGGATTAGACGTTTTGGTCACCGACTCTGGCCCGGTTGTTTTTACCAAGTATTAATGACTCACGTTTTCGAGCTATTTTGTGCTCAGTTTGCTTCTTAGATCAGTCTATATTGTTTATGTTAATCCATGCAGATTTTCTTGTCGAAGTATGGCTTCGTTCCGCACTCGGTGCATATGTTCATTTAACTACTTTATTACAGACTTCTGCTTACCTGCTTTATTTGACTAATCAGCTGTGGTTTCAGCATTTCTTATAGTCGGGTTTGGTAAACCCTTTCTTGCCTTTTTACTTATTACCTGCTTATTTTCATTGCCACTTGTATTTTCTTGCTGAGGTGTTCTTCTTTAGAATGCCTCAGATTTATGGTTATAGCCGGTGGAGCAGCTGTTGGGTAGTAGCTTGTGGACTGTAGTTGTTGCAGTGGATTTCCTCACCGTCGTGAGTTAATTGTTGTTTCAGTTTTTAGTTCAGACTTGCATACTCTCAGTGGATTCATGTCAGGTTGTTGACGCTCACTGGTAGTTTTCTTTGAAATATTGAATATTTTGCTAAGCTGTTAGTTTACCTCTTGTGGTTGTTTTTACTTGCTCTCTAGGAAGGTTTTATGTTAGGTTGCATGTTAGATATTTTAAAGTATAAAAATTACTATTACTACTTCATGCATATCATATTTGAAATCTAAATCACTATATTTAACGATGGTAAGAGCTACTTTAACCACTATTATAAATCTAGAGCCTTGCATATCATGAGTTATCCTCTGGGGATATTTATACTCATGTAGGACGTCTAATCTTATAAATAAAGTATTTTCCGCAGCGTATTACTATCTTTTCTCGTGGACAAGATGAGTCACTAAGCAGAGGGATACAACTAACCATTTAAATTAAACTAGATTTTCTCTAAATAACTTATAGATCTTTCATAAAGTGCTTAGTTGGAGTTTTGTCTGAGCGTCTGCAGTTATCTCCTACTGACGTGGCATCATGACGCGTGTTTTCCCTTACTCTGATATATCGTTTAATGCGGGTTATGATAATGGAGAATGAGTGATCCTGCGGAATCGTATTGTAATCTCTGAGGAGCCAAGTTGTTGGAGAAGTACCTTGTCTAATATTTTGTTAAAAAGGCAGGAGGGATAGTGGATGCATGTACCCATACACTAGGGAACCACTATAAAGCTATTGTGTCGTCTGGGTGATATTCTTGAAAGCATCAACAATCATATCATAACACACAGCATAATCTGATAAAGCTTAAAAGTACCTAAGAAGCTCAAGAACCTATTCACCCCCCCAGGTGATTAGCTACCATTGTATTCAAAGACATCCATTCAATCTATGATTCTGCAAATATTTGAAGATGATTCAAATAAAATATTTAAACTCATATCACATAGTTGACTTATTGAAATTAAATTATGCTTCAAACCATCTACAAATAAAACATTTGAAATAGTAAAAAAATCGTTACCAACTACACCGATGCCCATGATTCTTCCTTTATTGTTGTCTCCAAAAGTAACTACTCCTCCTTTCTTCATTTTAAGGCTAAGGAACTTGGATTTATTACTCGTCATGTGTTTTGAACATCCCGAGTCCAAGTACCACACGTATTCTTTGTCCTTAGCCTGCCAACACACCTAGAAAGGATATGAGAGTAAACTTTGGCCTTAGGTGGTGCCTCCCATAGAATAGGCGGACACCTTAGGAACCCAGAATTGTTTAATTAAACTTTTACCTATCTTCCTACAAAAGTCAATAGTGTGTCCAAACAAATTACATTTGGCACAAGTAATAAAAAATGATGATGCCTTTTTCATAACTGAATTCAAACTCTTACTAGAAGATGGTTGATCAATAGAAGAATTATTTTTATTTTTAAAAATTAATTTTCTGGACTTTGAGTTTGTTGGATCCCTAGCTGGATTTGGGATAGGTTCACTAAATTAGGTTAAGTCTGACCCACCTTGTATAGTCAGGGTCAAGTCTAGTAGTCCTAGAGTTTAGGCTAAGTCTTTAGGTTCAACCTTCATGGACCAGCCAGCAGAGAACCTCGGTAGACTAAGACTTAGAAGATTTAGAGAACAAATTGTTCAGTTCGAAGTTCTTCGAACTCAGCTCGACGATCGTCGATCTCAGATCGACGAACTCATAGTTATTTATCTGAGCTGAGCTCGACGATATTCGAGCTCAGGTCGACGATCAGTTTTCTTCAGACAGATTCTCAGCTCGACGAACTCAGAGTGCAGATTTGGCAAGTCATTCTCAGTACGCATAGTTTGCAGAGCTCAGGTCGACAAACTAGAATTCTCAGGTCGACAATCTTGGATCTCAGGGCGACGAATTCCCTTCTTAGGTCGACAATTTCTGCCCAGCTCCAGAATGAGAAGTTTTCTTCCTTCTGTCCCCTACTTTCTATATTAATTAGCAGTAATATTCCTGAGTAATTAATGCTCATATTTCTTTGAATATAGTCATTATTGATAGCATTAATTATGGTATCCATCAGGATAATTACTTGCTTATTTTATTAGGGACAGTTGGGGAAACTCATTTATAACAGTCATTCCAGCTGTTTGTATTCTCCAGATTAGTCAGAAATTAATGCTCGAATTCAAAATTCAAAGGACAAATTGACTACAGAATATAAAAGAGTTTTCTCTTTTCAGTCTGGCATCCATCAGCCCAAAAAAGAGACAAATAAAATAGAGAACTGACTGCACATGAGAACATACAGAGACAGAGACTAAACCTTCAGAACTCTCTCACAGTGCAATCTACTTTCATCCTTGTCAATCCTAAAATCTGAAGAAGAACATTCATCACAAATCAAGAGTCTTCTTCATCTTTAGAGCCTGGAATCTTCAGAGACATTCTTTCAATATCTATCTACTGGATTCCTGGTTATTGACAAAATAAGGCTGAACACCTACACCCTGAAGCAAAGCTCCAGTCTTCTTGAATCATTCAACTTCTCAGGGGGAGCTTTGTCAATATCAAAGATCCACTAGTCTTCTCTATTGATTAGAGAAAGAGAAGACACCATCACCTCCTCTCACCTCCTGTAAAAGGGTTTTAACTCCCTTCAAAAGTTAACCACTTGGTTGTCAAGTCACCAGATCAAAAGACTTGGTTGTTTTTTGGGCACCTGATCAAAATTCTAAAGGGTTGTGATATCTCCCGACAAATAGATATTATGGTGGCAGTCACCTGATCAAAACCTGCTAGTGGATTCCTACCAGGGTTGTAGAAGAGTGGATGTACCCAGTTGGGTAACCACTATAAAATTCTTGTGTTGTTTGGTTGTGCTCATTCTCTGTTTTGTTCTTGATGTGGTTGTGATAGATAGAATAACTTAGCCTGTTTTTCTTTCCTTTATATATTATTGGTATCACCTACTTTCACTCTGATATAAAAGTTTAAAATAGCCAAAAATTTTAATACTCTATTCACCCCCCCCCCCTCTAGAGTAAGTCAGATCTAACCCCTCCTTTCAATTGGTATTAGAGAGGTTTTCTCTTGGTTGAGCAAGGTAACACTTGAACCAACAGATCCTTATTAGATCTAAATTTCTTTAGCTTATTTCTCATAACATGACACAGAACAAGGATTATGCAAGCACTAGACCTCTAGTGTGCAACTTAAATAAGTTTGTCATCTAGAAGGCAAGAATCAAGATTTACATGAATTCTATTGATGAAGAAGTTTTTAATTCTATTTTGATAGGACCCCCTCAACCTACAGCAGAGACTGCATCAACATCAACTTCAAACACTCATGTAGTTCCACCACCTGAGTGGACTGATGCTCAGAAGAAAGCCAAGATAGTTGATGCAAAAGCTATGAATATACTGGCTCAAACCATGTCTGATGATATCTTCTAAAAGGTGGATGAATGCACTTCAGCAAAATAAATCTGGGACTCTCTAAACCAGATGGTGGCAGATTCAGCTGATGAGAGAAAGGATAGAAGATCCAACCTCATCTCACAGTATGAGAACTTCAAAAAGGAAGAATCTGAATCAGTGGCTGATATGTATAACAGACTAAGTGTTATCATCAGTGAGCTAAAATCCCTGGATAAAAGGATCTCATTGACTGAGATAAATGACAAAATTCTAATGTGCTTCCCCAGCACTTGGGACTCCAGGATATGGCCAATCAAGAAGGCAAGAAGTTTAAATGAGATTTCCACTGAATCTCTCCTTGACAAGCTCAAGTCTTATGAGCAGTTGATCAAATCCAGAGAGGCTTCTGAACATAAGACTTCCACACCCTTAAGGAAGGAGCACAACATAGCCTTCAAGGCAAATGAAGAATCAGAAGCCCTAACAATCAATGAAGAATTCCTGAGTCTCACTACAAGAAAAAAGATTTACGACGACATTTTTTTTGCAACGCTTTATAAAACGCGGTGAAAACTACTAACTTTAAAGGCGTGTTATGTAAGTGTTGCTGTAACATTCTTTTAACCGCATTTAAAAAAAAATGCCTCTAAAATTTGCTACCCTAATTAAAAAAATGTGCCCCTCTAAAACTTTATATTTTATGGACAATTTTGTTTTTTATTGTAAAATGAAAAGAGATTATTATGAAATATATATCTTCATGATGATTGGTAATCTTGATATAATTGGAATTAAGACTGGATTTTTTCCTCTCAAGAATTGCCTAATTTTCAGTTTAACATTACAAAGGGTTATCACATTTTACACTACGAAATGTGGGAAAAGCGCACCTCATTTATTAACGTAAACGCCGCTAATATTAGGCAGCGAGTATATAAAAAAACGTCGCGAAAACTTTTGGCGACGGTTGTATTCGCGACCCCTGTGACATGGGCGACGTTTATAAAAACGTCGGGAAAACATTAGCGACGTTTGAAAAACGTCGCCAATGGCTCTTAAAAACATCACCGATGTCCATATTTGTTGTAGTGTCTCTTAGCTAAGAGATTCTACAAGATGGGCAAGAAAGATTTCAGAAGAAAGTCATCAAGGCAAGATGACAAGCCCAGGTATGACAAAACAAAAATTAAAGAAGTTGTTTGTTTTGGCTGCAGGAAGCCTAGACACTTCATCTCAGAGTGTCCAGAGAACCAAAATAAAGAGAGGAGAAGAGAAAAGGAAACCAGGAAACAACATTACAACAAGCCCTCCTCCAGCAAGCACAAAAGGAAGGAGAAAGGTTTCATTACTGAAACTTGGAGTGACACTGAAGAAGATTCTTCATCTTCCAGCTCTAGTGAAGATGAAGAGGAAGCAAAGGCCAAGGAAATATGCTTGATGGCCATTGATGCATCAAGCACCCATTCTGAAGCTGACCAATCAGACACTGAAGAACCTCTATCTGAAGAGGATCAGGTATTATCCTCTTTTGATTTTGATTCAGATGAATTTAAAATTGAATTTAAATCTTTATGTCCTTATTTAATTAACTCTGAAAATGTAATTAAACAACTTAGAGGGAAAGTAAATGAACAAGAAAACCTGTTATCAGAAAATAACAAATTAAAGGATGAAATCACCCTAGCTAATGAACAAATCATTAAATTAAAGACTGAATTGTCTGAGGTAAGGCAACTTGAAGAATCCCGAAATGGGAGAAGTATCAAGTTGATGAACATCACAAGCACAGTAAATGCCAGACTTAATGGCAAGCTAGGCTTAGGTGCTTCATCAAGCCAACCCCCATTTATTTAGGAAAACATTTTATCCACCCCCATAAAATTTGTTTCTGAAAAGGGTAAAAAAAAATAGAAGATAATCATGTTAAACAAATAGTATTAAAACAAAAGAATAAGAAAAAAAGAAAGAATGAGAAAAATCTTAACCATAAAAAAGTTCACCATATTTCATCGAACTCAGATCGATGAAATGTGTCCAGTTCATCGAACTCAAGTCGACGAACTCCGAACGCAAACTTTTATTATAACTATTCTCTGAACTGCGATCGACAAAACCAGTATGGTTCGTCGACCAGAGATCGACGAAATTGGGGCCCAGAAAATGAATACTTCCATTCTCAGAGTGGAGTTCAACGAACTCATCCCCGTTCGTCGACCTCAGATCGACGAACGCACAGGAATTCATCGACCCCAATTTATAATAACAGAAATTTTAATTCCAACAGGATTTTCAATCAACCTAGACAAAACATTAATCATTTTGACCAATGGATAATTCCACCGAGAAAATATCATCCTTTAGGTTACAAAAGTCAACTTGAGTATTCATATATTTTCAGCTTTAGTTATGTAAATCAACAAGGACCCAAGGTAACCTGGGTCAAGAATATCTAATTTGTTTTTGTGCAGGTGAAAGACTATCCTACCACAGAGGAACAATGGTATCTGGATAGTGGTTGTTCAAAATATATGACTGACAGCAAGGATAATCTATCCAACTATAAGTCCAAGCTTGGTCCTAAAGTTGTTTTTGGTGACTCTTGTTGTTGTATAGAACTGGGCGGACAGGCGGCTAAGACTGGCGGTTTGGTAGCCGGGCGGTCAGCCCGGCTAATCTCTGTGTTGCTGTATAGACCTTGGCGGACAGGCGGCTAAGACTGGCGGTTTGGTAGCCGGGCGGTCTGTCGGCTAATCTCTGGGATCTCGGTGGTCGGCTGCGTGTTCTCTGATGGTGACCGGGCGGTTAGTGCCTACTAACCGCACGGTTAGGCGGTCTCCTGGGCGGATTGGCGGTTAGCTTTGTAGATGATGTTTTTGTGTATTTAGTCCCACATTGGGTATTTGTATTCTCTCTCATCTCCTCCATTCTATATAAGGGAGGCTATACCTTTGTAATACTCAGTTTTTTTGGATAATAAAAATTGCATTACTCCACTTTCCGATTTCTATATTTCTATTCGCACAACTCTAATTGTGGCCAGACTAAAGGCTATGGAGACATAAAGATTAGAGTTGTCACATTCAAGAAAGTAGCTTATGTAAGTGGATTAAAGCACAACCTGATTTCCATTAATCAACTCTGTGATGAAGGGTTTCAGGTATCTTTTGATAAATCCTCTTGCATTATTTCTTCTGTTGATAACAAGATTGTTTTAACTGGATCTAGAGTAGGAAACATTTATATAGTAAATTTTAAGTCTGTCATGTCTGCAATATGTCTGTTCAACCAAATTTATAATAATAATGAACTTTAGCATAAGAGATTAGGTCATGTTAACTTAAAATACATTGCTAAGCTATCTAGGGACAACCTTGTTAGAGGATTGCCTTCTGGTCCCTACAAGAAGGAAGGCCTCTGCAGGGCTTGTCAATTAGGCAAGCAAATTAAAAATAGTTTCAAAGCCATTAATAAAAGTGATTCTCCTAGGATTTTGTATTTTCTCCACATGGATATTTTTGGACCCATTGTTGTACAAAGCCTAGGAGGGAAATTTTATACCTTAGTGATTGTAGATGACTTCTCAAGGTTCACTTGGGTGTTCTTCTTGAGGAACAAGTAAAATAACTTCAAGGTTCTTATAGATTTTCTTAAGAGCATAAGGATTGAGTAATCTACTCCAGTTGCATTGATCAGAAGTGATCATGGTACTGAGTTTGAGTCTCTTCCCATACAAAGATTCTGTGAGGAGAAAGGTATCAGACATTGTTTCTATGCTCCTAAAACTCCTCAACAAAATGGTGTAGCTGAAAGGAAAAACAGAACACTAATTAAAGATGCAGGTATATTGCTGGCAGATGCTTACTTGCCATTATTCTTTTGGGCATAGGTTGTAAGCACATCAAACTATGTCCTGAATAGGAGTTTGATACATAAGCTTAAGGGCAAGACTCCCTATGAATTACTTAAAGGGAAGAAACCTAAAGTAGATTTCTTTAAGATTTTTGGTTGTATCTGTTACATTCACAATAATGATAAGAAATATATTAGAATGTTTGAAGCCAAGGCTGCAATAAGAATTTTTATAGGATATTCCCAAGTCAACAAGGCATATAGGGTTTATAATCAATCTACAATGAAAATAGAAGAGTTTGTACACATTTACTTTGATGAGACTAAAATGTTTTACAAGGAGAAGAACTCTTCTACCAGTGAATCTTTGTAGGTACCATATTTTTGTGAGCAGTTGAATGAGTTGAACCTCACCAATGAGGCTAATGCCCATACCTATCCACAAAACTCTGAAGATAGTGAAGATGATTTCACTAAAATAGCTGATAAACCAACAACAACCCACATAATTCCATAAGAGGAATTAACTCCCCAGACTGTTGCTGAACCAACTCCACCAACTGATCTTGTCATACTTAGAGATCATCCTGTATCTCAAGTAATAGGAGACATATCAGTAGGTGTGCAGACAAGACATCAACTCAACCAAGACTTGATGCATGCCTGTTTCATATCTCAAATTGAGCCTCACTCTATAAAAGATGCAGAGCAAGATCCACTCTGGAGTATGACAATGCAAGAGGAGCTTAACCAATTTGAGAGATGTAGAATCTGGGACTTAGTTCCAAGACCCAAAAACTACCCAATCATTGGAACTAAGTGGGTATTCAGAAATAAACTTGATGCCCAGGGCATTATCATAAGGAACAAGGCAAGGCTAGTAGCTCAAGGCTTTAGGCAAGAGGAAGGCATTGGCTATGATCAGACATTTGCCCATGTTGCAAGGCTTGAGGCTATAAGAATCTTCCTTGCATATGCTGCCTTCAAAAAGTTCAAGTTCTATCAAATGGATGTCAAGAGTGCATTTCTGAATGGAGAACTCAAAGATGAAGTATATGTGGAGCAACCACTAGGTTTTATCTCTCCAACTAATCCCTCTTATGTCTTTAGATTGCATAAAGCTCTCTATGGTTTAAAGCAAGCTCTAAGAGCTTGGTATGAGACATTAGCTAGCTTCTTGTTAGAGCATAAATTTTCTAGAGGCATTTTAGATAGGACCTTATTTATTAAGCATCATAAAGATAAAATTTTGTTAGTACAAATTTATGTAGATGATATTATCTTCTGAGACAAGACTTCAGCTCATCAAATGTGATTGCTCTGCTATTATCTTGTCCATCACCATAAACATTTCTCGCAGTCTAGCAATTTTCTCTTCTGAAAGGGTTTCTGCTATATCCTGAAGAAACATATAGCATAAGGGAAGGTATATTTGACTTTGAGCAAGGTATATAATTTTAGAGTAAATAATGTATAGCATACCTCTAATTGGGCACTGCCCCGGTAACTAATTATCCAATTCCATTGAGCTGGATCGATGTCTTTAGGGAAATTTGCACGCATTTGTGCATCCATATTCTTCTTGCTAACTCAACAAGTTACTAAGAGAAAATATTGGAAAATGAAGGCAATCTCGACACAACATACCTCGCTCCATCTAGGATCAAGCAAATTCGGAATTGTACCCAAGCATCCTTCATGGGTTCTATACATGAAATTCATTTATAGCAACAACATTTTGTCTGTACATCATTGGAGAAATCCAATAAACCCATATATCATCTACTCACCGAAGAGACAGGGCTATAATGAAGATTGCCTAGTTGTCATTATTGAGTGGCAAAAATGAAACATGCCATTAAAATAAAATCCCAAACAATCTCGTTATAAAAATCTAGCATGCCATGAAAACATAATTCCAAATAATATCATATAGAAGTAGATAAATAAATCAAATTATATATGAGGTATACTATAATTTAAAGATATCTTAAACTGAAATCATGTCTTTATTGAGTAAAGAACATATGAAAGATATATTCCTAATGTCAAGAGTAAAGAAATTATGAAATATATATTCCTATATATTCTCTAGCAATCTCTAAAACAACATTGATTCTCATACTTAAAGTTATATTGAGCTCAATGTACACAAGCAAAGTAGACTGAGTAAAGAACTAATGAAAGATATATCTACTTCACTACTAGACGATTGCAGTGACAATGAAGAACAATTTTTTTTTTTACCTCTTGCCCAATAGTTAGAGACTGGCCAAGTAACCATCGAGTTTTTGAACAAGGAAATTCGAATTTGATTCGTGAAATAGTGCATATGAAAAATTAAAAAAAGCATAAATATCACGGGAAACTCACTGGAAGGGTAGATCTATTAGATACCTGACAAATAAAGGAGGAAGGAGACCGACTACTAGCAAGGATCAATGGGAATGAGTCGATCAATGACAAACTTTTCCTGGAAATGGGGTCAGTTTCTTCTGATGAGAGAGAGGAAGTGTTGAGGTCACCCTAACTGTGTCAATTAGGGCTGGAGAAGGATTCAGCTCCATAGTACCTAGATGGTTTGACGATGCTGCTATTAGGAGAAGACCTTGTCGATTTGCAATCTCCAACTATTGAGGATGTCAAGGAACGACTGGTGGATTCCATCGAGGAGGGATGGGTGGATGTCACAGAGGAAGGGTGGGAGGATGCTGCCGAGGAGCACCACATGTTTCTGGAAATCGGACAGTGGAACTAACCTAGTTGTGGTTTTGAAGGCGGGTTAATAATAATTGTTAAATGAGGTGGTTAAAAGAGGATTTAATTTGATTGGTTTGATTTAGGAAATAATTTAGGTTTTATTGTAATTTTTGGAGCAATTTAGGTTTTATTTTTGTTTTGGAGGAAATTTAGATTTTATTTTTCTTTATAAGGGAAAGTTTTTGGGAGTGATTTGTGACTTTATATTTTGTTCATTAATTAATTTATTTTGTGATTGTTGAAGCCAAAATTGACCCCAACGAATGTTCACGAACCAAAGTGTAGCCAACGCCTACTTCTCCCAAATCTCGACCCCTGACTAGCTGCTAAGGTTCTAAGACTGACCCAAAGCCTCAGCTGGGAGGTCCCACCTCACACCCGGAAGATCTCTGAGAGCTTCCCCTCCAAAGCCAAATGCCGGGCTGGGAGCTCTTCAAAAAGCACTAGAGTTGGAGAATAATGAAAAAGCCTGCCTTCCAAAGAGCCCCCATGGGTCTTTTTATAGTCTTTCCCTGACCTGAAAATACTGAAATACCCCTGGAGGGTCTGCCAATAGCCAGATCCCGCTGTCATCCTGGGGGCATACAGGTAATTTTAACCGGGGATAATAATATCAAAATTATCTTTTCCTGGGGGTCGGGCCCCACCACCTGGACCTGCTTGGCGAGAACCCTGGGCAAGAAGGCTCTCGATGAGCCCCGGCTTGGCTTATCCTGGCGAGATCTCCCGCCGAGAGGGTTCTCGCTCCCGGAATTTTTGATGCCACTGTCGCTGGACGCGGCGCTGGGCGAGTGGAGCTCTCTCAACGCCCTCTCGCTCGCCCCCAGGGAGAGTTCCTTCCCGGCGGGAGCTCTTTAGCCTTCCCTCCATACCGGTTGGCGGGAGCTCCCTAAGGGCGAGAACTCTGCTAGTCTGCCCTTGGGCTAACCCGGGACTAGCCCAACACCGACCCCTGAAGTCTGTCTTCTGGGTCCTACCCAGCGAATATGGGGTTGTACACAATCCCCGCTCTTTTCGAGCTAGCTCTGCGCTCGACATGACAAGTCCAACCCCCAAAATATTTGCTGGACACGTGCCTGACTGCCAAGAGAAACTTTTGGCGGGCCCCACTGCGGCTATAAATACACGCTGTCGGGTGGCCATAAGTCTTGCCTCCGATCCACTGCTTCTTTACTGAGCTCTCGCCTGGGGCTTTCTGTGCGGGACCAAGATGCATGCTAAGCGCGTCGGCAAGCCACTTCCGCCGGATCTCCAGGATCGGCTGGCCGCGGCTCAAGCGCGAGCCTTGGCTAACTGCGCTGGTGTGGCGCCCTAGCTATCGAGGAAATCTCCAAACGCCGGTCCTTCGGAGCCGAAAAAGAAAAAGGGAAAACGAAAAGCGAAGGTGGTCCGGCGAGACCTTGCTTGCGAGAACAGGGACCCACCTTCTCCTACTCCCAATCCCGCGGAGGCCCCCTCCCCGCAGAAGGTATGCCTTCCGGCCAAGCTTACCGAGATGCTTACGCTACAGGCCCAACAGCTAACGTGGCCTCTCGCAGGAATCCCTTCCTAACGACGACGCCGGGTCCTCCCCGATTCCCCCCGATTTGTCAGCTCCCCCTCCCGAGGATCTAACGAGGGTCTTGGAGGAAATTCCTCCGGCCGGGACCCAGGTGATAGGTACGCTTTCCGCTACTTCTCGCTAATTCAATCATGCCTTTCCCTTTCTGAACTGCCTTCTCGCAGAGCCAGCTTCCGCTCTCCCGGGTTTCGCCACCCGGGAAGATGGAGCGAGAACCGGTGCGGCGCTTTCTTCTGTGGCGAATCCCGCCCTGCTGGCGGGAGGGGTGGCCCTCGAGCCCTTCACTACCCCTAAGGATGCCGATCATCCCTCGGGAGAGGACAACCCTCTCCACGCTTCCGGCCTGGCCGGGACCCCTGTGCGTAAACCCTTTCGCCCAGGGCGGGGTAAGCCTCTCCACCTTCTTTATGGTACCGACGGAGGGGTCGGGCCGTCTCATCTGTTGCCAGTCAATGGCTCTCGCCAGGCTACAGGTATGCGAGATACTTTTATCGACTGATCATTAAGCCTTAATCATGACCTTGAGCGCACTTTTCGCAGGGGACCCCAGCTCTCGGCCGGGAGCTAATGAGGAGGGAGAAGGAGAAGAAGAAGAAGAAGAAGAAGAAGAAGACGAAGAAGAGGAGGAAGACGATTCCCTTCCTCCTTCGTCTGGCGAGATAGAGGAAACCTTGAACCGCGCCGGGAATGCGAAGGAGCGGAGGAAGAAGATCTCGGCCATTTTGGCCAAGCTCATCCAGCGAGACCGCGCCCATGCTGCCGCGGCAAGAGCGTTCCGCGAGTCCGTGGAACAAAGGCTGGAGGCCCTGGAACGGGATTTCTTCTTGGGCGAGGCTGATCGGCCGGGAGGACCTTCCGCCCAGTCTTCGCCAGGGAGATGCATCGCGCAGATCCGGGATCACGCTAGGCGGATCAACCTGGGGTGCACCACGCTGTCCTCTTACTTCAACCCGCTGGCCCCTCCGCGAACCAGGCGGCGAGAACGAGGGCGATGGCGCTGGGAGCCGTATTAGTTCTTCTAGGTCTCGCCCCTTCTTCCTCTTTAGTCTTCCCTTCCTCCGTGTACCCTTAACGAATGTAATAACTGCTATTGTTAACTTTGTCCAGCTCTCGGCCGCGAGAGCACGCTATTACTTATTTCTCCCCTCTTTACGCTATGAATTTTAAGAACCTGCTAGAATTAGGTCGCTTGCGCCAAAGCTAAGAAGCTTGCGCCAAAACCAAGAGGCTCGCGCCTATGAGAGACGATCGTCGACTGCTGTCATTCTGAGGGGGAAAACCGAGGCGTCGCCGGTTCAGATCGTGACAGCTGCGCTCCGCCATCATTTTCTCTCTCTATCGGTCGGAGACGCCATGATCATGGTTCCCTATAAATAGGGATTTCTACCAACCGCATTTATTTCTCCGATCCGGAATCTCAACCCCCTTTTCTTGCTCTCGCGTTCTTGCTTCCGCTTTCAACTTCCTTCAGCTCTCGCTCTCACTCGCAAACCCACTATGCCTGGCGAGAATGAGGGTCGCGCCCACTGCGCGGAAGCCTTCCGAAAACACCTCTTCCCTTCCTGCACGCTCACCTTAGATGAATATAACCTGATCGTCAGCCGCTACATTCCCGCCGGCTTCTCGGCGCGGAACTCGGGTAATCACGATAAGGTGAATACTCCGGAGGCGGGAGAGCTCGCCATCCCCCTCGAGCATTTCGAGGTGGGCTTCCGCCTTCCTCTTTGGCCGGAGGTTCGGCTTGCTCTCCGCTACTATGGGGTGGTTCCCGCCCAACTGAACCCGAACTCAGTCGCGATCCTTGTAGCATTCATATGCTACATGCGATCCGAGAGAATCGAGTTCAGTTTGGCAATCTTCCGGAAGCTGTTCAACTTCCGCGCCAAGGGAGGGGTGGTCTTCTTCTCCGGGCAGCTGCTCAAGACCACCGGTCTCGCCAACAAGCATCATCACTGGGGCGAGAAGTTCGTCTATGTCAGCGGGGACTTCGGCAACGTCCCGCTTCAGCCTGTTCAATATGAGAACACCGCCTACAAACCGCCTACCCTGGGATCGCGCGAGAGCGCAATCCTAGAATTCTTTGGGACCAAGGAGTTTGACGTTCTCTTCCTCAGGCGAGACGTCGACTCCCTTCCACCTGTCCACCCGGGCGAAGGTACGGTCTCGCCCCAGGTTCAATCCTTTGTCAAGGATCTTCTTGTGCTGAAGTATTTTAACTTTGCAGGAGAGCGGGAGGTCCCCCTGCGCCAACCCTTTGCTGAAGCCCGAGGTGCCGAGGGTCTGGCTGCGAGAGGCTCTCTCGCTCTCGCGGAGGCTAGCGCTACCGCCTGCCGAGATGAGCCTGCTCCAACCTTGTCGACCGGAGCACAGAAGCGGAAAGGCCCCGCTCCCGCCCCGCGACCGCTGAAGAGGCCGAAGCCATCCGCTGCGGATAAGGGTAAGGGCTTGGCCGTCTCGCCTGCCCGGCCTCCCGCCCCGGGCGAGTCCTTCGAAGGACTGCTCCAGAGGGCCAGCGAGATGGGCGCTGCCGCCAGGAGGCGCACCGAGGCCGGCGAGAACCCACCGGCCGCTGACGCGGCAGGAGGAGAGGGAGCGGTCGTCGAGACCTCCGTCCGGACCCCGCCTAAGGAAGTGCCGAAAGGGCACAGAAATTACGGCTTTGGCGTGAAGCACCTCGACGTCGAGGGGAAGCCCCTGCTCCAATGGGATCCCGAAGCCAACCTGGTCAAGGTTTCAACGCTCCTTCCCAGTTGGGTGGAGCGGGAGGAGGTTACTGGCGAAGCCTTCGCGCTTGGCTATGGCCTCTACAGCCGAGAGGACGCCAGCATCTTCGACCAGATGCCCACCCGGCTCCTGGCTTTCGATTCTATCCGGGCCCTACTGCGCGGGTTCGAGCTTGCGCATATGTGCGCGCATCGAAGCATCAGCATCGACAAGAACTTCGCCGATATGTACAAGGCGAGGGAAGAGGCGGTGGCCCGAGCACGTGCATCGGAGGCAGAGCTTGCGAATGCTCACCAGGAGCTGGCGAAAGCCCTAGAGGCGTTGTCTCTGCGTCCCGTCGTCGAGGTAAGCGAGATCTTCTCGGCCCCCTGCTCTCGCCTCTCGAAGTCTTGTTTGCGCGATATTCACTGAGCTGATCTCTCCTTCACAGGATTCCGCCCAAGCCGCGACGCTTCGCACGGAGTTGGTTCATGCTCGATACGCGAACGTCCTGCTGAGGGACCAACTCCAGCGTGCAGAAGCGGCGAAAGGCCCACCTTCGACGCTTGACGAAAGACTGAAGAGCCGCCAGTTCTCGGTGTACGACATCGACAAGCTGCTGCAGGCGAATGCTCAGGCTACCGTCAAGTTGACCATCGAGACATTGCGAGACGCGAAGCTGCTTCGGGAGGATGGCGCAACCATCAACGCTCGCCAACTCCTCCCCTGGCTGTTCGACCCAGTGCCGAAGCCCCCGGGCGCGCCGGACTCTCCTCCCTCAGATGTTCCGAAGTCTTCCACCGAGGCTGGCGAGACGTCCGAAGCGAGCTCTGGCGAGGACTCTGGCGAGAGCACCAGCGGGGATTACAGCGCATCCCCGTGAAGCGCCTTTTTGCTTTTGATATTCTTTTGTAACGAGCGAGAAGCTCTAAACCCCTGTAATCGTTGAGTATAATGCAGTGTTTTATTTTTATTGCCGGTGTGTGTTCGAACGAGTAGATTAGTCAGCCGAGTGGCTTCTGCGCGAGCTTCCGCCGAGACCCTTAGTCTCTTTAAGTTAACTTTCCTTGGGGATCGACCGAGCGGGAGCCTTGCGCTAATGATTGAGCTATCTTGCCTAGGTCTGCCAGGGAGCCTTCTTTTGCGAGAACCCCCTAGCCGAGACCTTCGAGTCGAGGCTTCTTTCAGCCGAGACCCTTTTGGGCCGAGACCCTTTTGGACCGAGATCTTTGGGACCTTGCCTCCGGTCCGGGCCAGAGTCTTGCCCGTATATCTTTCAACCAACTAGATGAACCTAACCAGACCTCTCCCCCATAGGCGAGCCTTCGGACCTGCCAGCTAGATGGGAGCCTGCGCAGCAGGGTCTACCCGGGGCCGAGCCGAGCTCGGGGTATTGATGAATCTTTCCAAACCTCTCCCCCACAGGCGAGCCTTCAGACCTGCCAGCTAGATGAGAGCCTGCGCAGCGGGTCTACCTGGGGCCGAGCCGAGCTCGGGGTATGATGAATCTTTCCAAACCTCTCCCCCACAGGCGAGCCTTCGGACCTACCAGCTAGATGAGAGCCTGCGCAGCGGGTCTACCTGGGGCCAAGCCGAGCTCGGGGTATTGATGAAGATTTCCAAACCTCTTCCCCACAGGCGAGCCTTTGGACCTGCCAGCTAGATGAGAGCCTGTGCAGCGGGTCTACCTGGGGTCGAGCCGAGCTCGGGGTATTGATGAAGATTCCCAAACCTCTCCCCCACAGCCGAGCCTTCGGACCTGCCAGCTTAGATGAGAGCCTACGCAGCGGGTCTACCTGGGGCCGAGCCGAGCTCGGGGTATTGATGAAGATTTCCAAACCTCTCCCCCACAGGCGAGCCTTCGGACCTGCCAGCTAGATGAGAGCCTGCGCAGCGGGTCTACCTGGGGCCGAGCCGAGCTCGGGGTATTGATGAAGATTTCCAAACCTCTCCCCCACAGGCGAGCCTTCGGACCTGCCAGCTAGATGAGAGCCTGCGCAGCGGGTCTACCTGGGGCCGAGCCGAGCTCGGGGTATTGATGAAGATTCCCAAACCTCTCCCCCACAGGCGAGCCTCCGGACCTGCCAGCTAGATGAGAGCCTGTGTAGCGGGTCTACCTGGGGCCGAGCCGAGCTCGGGGTATTGATGAAGATTCCCAAACCTCTCCCCCACAGGCGAGCCTTCGGACCTGCCAGCTAGATGAGAGCCTGCGCAGCGGGTCTACCTGGGGCCGAGCCGAGCTCGGGGTATTGATGAAGATTTCCAAACCTCTCCCCCACAGGCGAGCCTTTGGACCTGCCAGCTAGATGAGAGCCTGTGCAGCGGGTCTACCTGGGGCCGAGCCGAGCTCGGGGTATTGATGAAGATTCCCAAACCTCTCCCCCACAGGCGAGCCTTCAGACCTGCCAGCTAGATGAGAGCCTGCGCAGCGGGTCTACCTGGGGCCGAGCCGAGCTCAGGGTATTGATGAAGATTTCCAAACCTCTCCCCCACAGGCGAGCCTTCGGACCTGCCAGCTAGATGAGAGCCTGCGCAGCGGGTCTACCTGGGGCCGAGCCGAGCTTGGGGTATTGATGAAGATTTCCAAACCTCTCCCCCACAGGCGAGCCTTCGGACCTGCCAGCTAGATGAGAGCCTGTGCAGCGGGTCTACCTGGGGCCGAGCCGAGCTCGGGGTATTGATGAAGATTCCCAAACCTCTCCCCCACAGGCGAGCCTTCGGACCTGCCAGCTAGATGAGAGCCTGCGCAGCGGGTCTACCTGGGGCCGAGCCGAGCTCGGGGTATTGATGAATATTTCCAAACCTCTCCCCCACAGGCGAGCCTTCGGACCTGCCAGCTAGATGAGAGCCTGCGCAGCGGGTCTACCTGAGGCCAAGCCGAGCTCGGGGTATTGATGAAGATTTCCAAACCTCTCCCCCACAGGCGAGCCTTCGGACCTGCCAGCTAGATGAGAGCCTGCGCAGCGGGTCAACCTGGGGCCGAGCCGAGCTCGGGGTATTGATGAAGCTTCTTTCCACCAGGCCTATTTTATCATTAAGATGAGAAGACATGGCCGGTTAAAACGAAAAGCATTGTGGTTGTATTCCTGGAGATAGTCAATATTTCGAAATGAACTTATTGAAACGACAATAATTGTTTACAATATTACAATCCTTCTTTCCCCTCACGGGTAGAAGCGCTTTAGATCATCATCCGCTCCAAGTATGGTTCAAGGTCCTTCCTTCCACATCCTGGAGGTAGTAACCTCCGTTAACAAGAGCCTTCTCTATTATGTACGGCCCTTCCCAGCTAGGGTTGAGCTTGCCAACAGGGGCCGATCTCCCTGCTGCGTCGACCTTCTTCAGCACAAGGTCCCCTTCGGCGAATTGCTTGAACCGAATATGCTTATCGAAGTACTTGGCCATCCGCCGCTTTATCTCTTCTTGCCTGATGGCAGCGACGTCCCGCAGTTCTTCCGCCATGTCCAGCGAGAGGCGCAACCCTTCCTCGTTCTCCTGCCTCCAAGCTTCGCTTCCTTCACCTGCGGTCGCGACCCGCGGAGACCGAACCTCGAATTCCACCGGGAGGACTGCCTCGCACCCATGAGAGAGCTTGAAGGGGGTTTCCCCTGTGGTCGTGTTCAGAGTTGTTCGCAGGGCCCACAGGACGGAAGGGAGTTGCTCTACCCAGTTACCTTTCAGGTTCTCCACCTTCTTTTTGAGCAAGTTGACAATAATCTTGTTTGCCGCTTCTACCTGGCCATTGCTCCGGGGATGATGGACAGAGGCGAATCCTGAGGTCGATCCCCGATTGGGTGCAGAAGCTGATGAATTCTTCGCTGGCGAACTGGGGACCGTTGTCCGTCACTATTGCTTGGGGTAGCCCATGCCTACATATGATTTCCCCCCAAATGAAGTTCCTGACGACCTGAGAGGTAACCTTGGCTAGAGCTTTGACTTCCAGCCACTTCGAGAAGTAATCAATCATGACGAGGAGGAACCTCCTTTGCCCGCTAGCTAGAGGAAAGGGCCCGACTAGATCCATCCCCCAAATGGCGAAAGGCCATGGTGCCGTGATACTTCGAAGCCTTTGGGCGGGCGAGAGCTGGAGGGGAGCATGTACCTGACACTTCAGACATCTCTTTGCAAACTCAGCTGTATCCTTCCTCAAGGTCTGCCAAAAATATCCTTTCCTTATCACCCTTGGCTCCAATGTCCTTCCCCCTGAGTGACTGCCACACTCTCCAGAATGCACCTCTTCCAAGATCTTAGGGACTTCCTCCTCAGCTACACATCTCGCGAGGAGCCCTGACAACATCTTCCGATGCAATCTCCCCTCCAGCATCAGATAGTGAGCCGCCTTGTGCCTGAAGCTTTTTGCATTTTTGACTTCCTCCGACAGCTCTCCTGTGGTTAAGAAGGTCACCAACGGATCTATCCATGAGGGCCGCCGACATACCTCCATCAACTCCCCCTCTTCAATGGCTGGCCGAAATAGTTCGGTTAGGGTGCCCCCACCCCGAGGCCCGAACTTTGCCAACCGGTCAGCTGCCATGCTTTCCTCCCTGGGAACATGTTGAATAGAAAAGGAACGGAAACCTCCGATGATGGTCCTTACCTTGGATAAGTATCTCGCGAGGGTGGGCTCCCGAGCCTCAAACTCCCCACGGATTTGTGACGCAACTACCATCGAGTCGGTGAAGGCCTCTATATCCCGAATTTCCAGCTCCTTGGCCAACCGAAGGCCGGCTATCACGGCCTCATACTCCGCTTGATTGTTGGTCACAGGGAAGTGGAAGGCCACTGTCTGTTCTATGGTAACCCCTTGGGGGCTTACCAACATCACACCTCCTCCCAGGGAGTGCCTTCCTGAAGCCCCGTCGACGATCATTCTCCACGCTTCTTGCGACCTCGGCTCTTCTTCCTCGGCCTCGGTGACATAATCCGCCAAAAAGTCTGCCACGGCCTGGGCTTTGATGGAGAGCCTTGGGACAAAGGAAATGTCGAACTCGCTAAGCTCGATGGACCACTTTGCCAACCTTCCCGAATGCTCCACCCCCTCGAAGACCTTGCGAAGAGGGTGATCGGTCACAACCTTAATCGAATGCGCTTGGAAATACGGACGGAGCTTCCTTGCCGAAACGACCAAGGTATAAGCCAGCTTCTCCAGGATGGGGTAGCGGAGCTCCGCCTTTTTCAAGATTCGGCTCACATAGTAGACGGGTAGCTGCTTCTTCCCTTCTTCTCTAACCAAGACCGAGCTTACAGCTTCTTCCCCCACCCCGAGATATAAGGTCAGGTCTTCTCCCTCCTTGGGGCTTTGGAGTAGCAGAGCCCGGGAGAGTTACCTCTTCAATCCTTGGAAAGCCTCTTCGCATTCAATCGTCCATCCAAACACTTGATTACCGCGAAGCACTTTGAAAAAGGAGGAGAATTGTCCCCGGACCGAGAGAGGAACCTGCTCAGTCCGGCCAACTTTCCGGTTAAGCGCTGGACCTCCTTGGCATTGCGAGGTGATTCCAAGTCCAAGATGGCCTTTACCTTGTCTGGGTTAGGTTCTACCCCTTGCCGGGGTCAGGAGGTGTCCCAGGAATTTCCCGCGACTGGCCCCGAAGACACACTTCAAAGGATTCAACCTCATCTTGAATCTCCGCGGGTGGCAAACGTCTCTTCCAAGTCCCGTAGGTGGGACTCCAGACATTTGCTTTTTACCATCAGGTCGTCGACGTAGACCTCTAGATTCTTCCCTCTTTGATCCCGGAAGACCCGATCCATCATGCGTTGGTACGTTGCCCCTGCGTTCTTCAACCCGAAGGGCATCATCTTGTAGCTGAAGCATCCCTCTCTTGTGATGAAGGAAACATCCTTGACATCGGGAGGGTGCATCCGAATCTGATGGTAACATGAAAAAGCATCTAAAAAACTCATGAGAGAAAAACCGACGGCTGAGTCAACCAGCGCGTCGATCCGAGGCAGGGGTAGCAATCCTTAGGACATGATTTATTTAACAAGGAAAAGTCAATACACATGCGCCATTTTCCTCCCCCTTTTTTACCATTACCACATTGGAGATCCAGCCTGGATACTGGATCTCCGAGATGAAGCCCGCCTCCAAGAGTTTCTTGACCTCTTCCCGGATCGGCTCCTCCAGCTTGGTGGCGATGGCCCTCATCTTCTGGCATATGTGGCGAGTCCTGGGGTCTAGGTTCAGGCGATGGCAAGCCACGTCTGCGTCGATGTCCGACATGTCTGTCGCGCTCCAAGCGAAGATGTTGACGTTGCTTTGGATGCAGGCTCGCATCCGCTCCTGATCCTCGAGGCTTAAGCCTCCGCTGACCCGCACCTTTTGTACCTTCCCCGCCCTGGTGTGCACCTCCATCTCTATCACCTCTTCGGCCGGCTCCAATCCCGTCCGTTCCTAACCTGCCCTTGCCTCCTCTGGCTCAAGCTCTTCTCCTCCAAGCTCATCAACCTTTATCGCCTCCTCCAAACTCTCACCTTGCCTCTGCTCTCCTCCTTCTGCCGCCCCTCTTGTTTCTTCCAGGCCAATTTCCTCTACCTCCATCTCCTCTGCCTCCAACTCCTCCGCTTCCTGTGGGCTCGCCTCCTGCACCTCTTCCGCTTGCTTTTCGACAACCTCCTTCGCCTCCTCCAGGCTTGTCTCCCCCTCCCCAACACCTCCTTCCTGCTCAGCCATCTCCTTCTCCAGCTCTTCCGCTTCCACCATCCACGACACGGTGTTGACCGCCGTCACGTAGCACTGCCTTGCCACCTTTGGATCCCCCCTGATCCTAACCTGCACCCCTCCATTGTTGAACTTGAGGCATTGATGGAATGAGGAGGGTACGCAGCGAAAGGCGCTGATGAGGGGACGTCCAAAGATGGCATTGTAACTACTTGGGGCATCCACGATCACGAACCTGCAGTTCCGTGAGACGCCCCCAAGCCTTACATGTAGGCCTACTCCCCCTTCTACTTCCTTTCTCTCCCCAGAGAAGCCGAAAAGCGGTCCATCGGAAGCTAGGACCCTTTTCCCTTCCACCCCCATCTCGTCAAAGGCCTTCTTGAAAATCACGTTCACCGAGCTCCCGTTGTCCACCAGTATCCGGGAGACGGTGAAGTTCTCCACCGCTGTCTAGATCACTAACGCGTCGCAGAACGGATCCTCATAGTCTGGCATATCTGCGGATGAGAAGATGATCTTTTCTTCTGGGGGGGGGAGCTAAGGAGGTCGAGGCGACCCCTCTGCGGAACATGGTTTGCAGGCTCCCCTTGCGGGTTGCCTCGATCCCTACTCCCCCATGGATCACTCCGATCCCCCTCGGGTCCCCACGTCGACCCTGTCCTCACATCTGTCCTCAACCTCTTCTCGCTGCACCTCCACGATCCTTGCGGGCAGATCTTGCCTCCCCGCACCTCTGGCCTCCCTCATCTCCAAAAACTCCGGACAGGTGGCCGTTGCGTGGCCCTCCTCCTGATGGAAGTCGCAATAAGGCAACGCCACCCTGCCCCCTCTTCCTACTCCTCCTCCTCTTCTCCCGGCTCCCCGAATTCCTCTTCCTCTTCCTCTTCCCACCTCCATGGCTTCTTGTGGTGGTGGGAAGTGACCCCTCGGTCCCTGCCTCCATCCTCCTTGCTCCAACCTTCTCGGTTCCTGGTAAATGTCTCTTCCTTGAGGACCTCCTTGGCCCTGGGGGCGACCTTCCTGAGGCCTCCAACCCAATCGGTTGTTTGGCTCCCTGGCCCCCCCATGCTGCTGCCCCTGCCCTCGGGGTTCTTCTCTTCTCCTATCCTCTCTTTGCTCCCTCTGCCTTCCTGTCGCCGGCTCCTTCGCATCGTCCTCGGCCAACCTGGCCAACTTTCTTGCAAACGCCGGGTTTGCCCTCTCAAAATCTATCTCCTTAACCGCCCTCTCCATGAGCTCCTCAAAAGAGAGAGGGGGCACTCTCTTCAACTCCATGCTGAAAAACCCCGGCCTCAGCCCTAGAGTGAAGGCAAGCATCAGCGCATACCCCGGGACCTCCTAGACCAGGAGAACCTCCTCTTGGAACCGGTCGACATAGTGACCCAACGTCTCCTCCGGCCCTTGCCTCACTGCAAACAGGCATTCAGCCTCCTTCTTCCACTTCTTTGAAGTCGAGAACCTCAACAAGAAACCTCTGCGCAGATCTTCAAAACTGTAGATGGAGCTTGCCGGCAATTGGTGGAACCAATCCCTGGCCTTTTCCTTCAAGGTGATGGCAAAAAGCCTACACTTAAAAGCATCAGACATTTGCCTGATCGACACAACGTCTTCGAACCACTGCACATGCTGAACCGGGTCATCCTTCCCGGTGTAGTAGGTCATGTCTGGCTACCGGAACCCCTCCGGCACTGGAGCCGAGACGATGAGCTCGCTAAAAGGTGTCTCGCCTCCCGCCTGGCGAGAAGGCATGTCTCGCGACCTCGGCTGGCTGGACCGATCCGCGAGACCATGCCCGGGGAAGAGTTCCCGCACTGTCGCCTCCTTCTCGCCCAGATCCGCCTGAAGCTCCTTCTCGGGACGCTGGCATGGGAAAAGCTCCAGCGCGGCTACGTCCCTCTCGCCTGCCTCCACCGGGACTTCCTTCCCGGGGCGTTGCCCTGGGGCGTTCTTGCCTAACAGCGGAACCGCCTCCACTGGAACCTGCGGCGTCTCCCACTCGTTCCTTGCAGAGAAGGCCAAGCTGATCGTCTGCATGACCTCTCGCCTGAAGTCTTCAAACATCTTCCTCGTCGCCTCGTCTACCCGGGTGGGGGATCCTCCTGCGCCAGATCCTTCACCTTCACCTCCTGCCATGGGACTTAACTCAAGATTTTCTTGCGCCGACTACGTCCACGCTCACCGCACCAGAACTGTTGAAGCCAAAATTGACCCCAACGAATGTTCACGAACCAAAGTGTAGCCAACGCCTACTTCTCCCAAATCTCGACCCCTGACTGGCTGCTAAGGTTCTAAGACTGACCCAAAGCCTCAGCTGGGAGGTCCCACCTCACACCCGGAAGATCTTTGAGAGCTTCCCCTCCAAAGCCAAATGCCGGGCTGGGAGCTCTTCAGAAAGCACTAGAGTTGGAGAATAATGAAAAAGCCTGCCTTCCAAAGAGCCCCCATGGGTCTTTTTATAGTCTTTCCCTGACCTGAAAATACTGAAATACCCCTGGAGGGTCTGCCAATAGCCAGATCCCGCTGTCATCCTGGGGGCATACAGGTAATTTTACCCGGAGATAATAATATCAAAATTATCTTTTCCTGGGGGCCGGGCCCCACCACCTGGACCTGCTTGGCGAGAACCCTGGGCAAGAAGGCTCTCGCTGAGCCCCGACTTGGCTTATCCTGGCGAGATCTCCCGCCGAGAGGGTTCTCGCTCCCGGAATTTTTGATGCCACTGTCGCTGGACGCGGCGCTGGGCGAGTGGAGCTCTCTCAACGCCCTCTCGCTCGCCCCCAGGGAGAGTTCCTTCCCGGCGGGAGCTCTTTAGCCTTCCCGCCCTACCGGTTGGCGGGAGCTCCCTAAGGGCGAGAACTCTGCTAGTCTGCCCTTGGGCTAACCCGGGACTAGCCCAACACCGACCCCTGAAGTCTGTCTTCTGGGTCCTACCCAGCGAATATGGGGTTGTACAGTGATGAAATAATTTTTTCTATCGAAACTCAATGAGTTTCAAAATCAATACTCACATCACATAATTTTATTTTTCTTCCAGCGAAGGGAAATTTGGTATGCCGTCAAGGAGCGACTTGTAGGATGTGGAATGGTCAAAACTCTAAAGGAGAAGGCCCAGCCTCATTTTTCTAGAAAAGGAAGTTGCGCTAATTAACCTAATTCATAGATGTGAGTTGGAGTTCACGTTGGAGAGAAGTAGATTAATATGACGGGGAACTACCATAAGGATGCCTGTGAGGACTAACTTGAAGGAGTTTGGCGAAGAACAACTAGAGATGCTGCCGAGGAGCAACTTGCATGAGACAGAACCATTGACACTCAAATGAGAAGGTTGGGGTTGTGGCTTTTTGGAAAAGGTGACGACCTTAACATAGTCAAGCATTGACGTTGACTATAATATTTTTAATAGAATGAATTTCTTTAAAAAAGTTATGATTTCATTAATTTAGAAGGGAATTGAGATGTAGCTAGAGTTAACCAAATCGAAGTTAATTAGTTTAGATTATATGTTTAATGATATTTTATTATAAAATAATTTTTAGTTAGGAGGGAATAAATAAAAATATTACAAAGGAAACTCAAAATTTGAATGACTATTGACTATTTTTTTGGTTAACTAAAAAAATATTTTAGTGATTAAATTATTTTTGATCACTAATACTTTAAGAAGTTTATTTTAGTGACTGAACTTATATTTCGTCAATAAAGCTATGACTTTAGTGACCAAATTTTTTAGTTTGTCACTAAAAATGTGTCTTTAGTGACTAAACGTTTACTTTGTCATTAAAGATGTGTTTTTAGTGACTAAACTTTACTTCGTCACTAAAGATATATCTTTAGTGACGAAATATATTTTGTCACTAAATTTTCGTCATTAAAGACCTGTTTTCTTGTATATAGTGACACTTTCAACTACCATTGCAGGTGAAGTGTATCACTGTTCTACCATTCCCCAAACATTTATATCTAATGCAATAAGAAAACATTACATTCAAGTTTTCCAGTAATTATAATCTGTGCTAGTGAATAAAGGAGGTCTGCTAATTCCTTACCTTTTAGAAAACGTGTGATCGTTATGTGCCATTTCTCCCGGTGGTAAAACCGTTTTGGAGAAACCTTCATCTGATACCAATTGTTAGATCTTGAGGCACACTTAGAGAGGGGGTGAGGGTGAATAAGTGTAAACTATAATTTTTCAAATTAATAAAATACTTAGCCAAATTGTTCAAGAATCAAAAAAGCTTAGTCACAACCAAATATTTATAACAAATTACTTTGGGATTCATGATAAAATGAAATGTTAGTTTATTTAAAAAGTAATAAGAAAATTACAAAAAAAGATTTCAATAACGCTTGAAATCGAGACTGTGATGAAAAAGCTAAAATCTTCTTTTTGATTTTACCGGTCCTTCTCTCAAGGATTGGCCGGCTAAAACCTATCTCTCCTTAGATACAACAACTAGCCTCCCCTAGATCTCATCACGACCTAGTCGCTGCACATACAACGACGATTTCCCCTTAAATCACACACGGGCCTAGTCGTCACTCATAACGCGGCGACTTCTCTACCGATTATAAAAAGAATGAAAAAGAAAAAATAATCTAAGAATAAAAACTTCCCTCAGGTCTAGAGCACTGAAGAGGCCGGAAAATCCTTGCGATGATCGCCGGAGATGAGAAGCACGAACGGTCCCTTCTTTGCTCTTGAGATTTCACAAACACTTAGGAAGTTTTCTGGTTGTTCAGAGTTATCTGGCTAGAGATGCACGAAATCAAGGCTCCTGGAGGTGTGTAACATCAAATTCAAGAAGTTCAGCCTATTTATAGTTTTTCCACTTTCGCGCGGCGGTAATGCGATATCGCCTGCGATAACTCCAATGGTTGACATGTGTCCCACTCTGCAATAATCGCGCCCCGGTGCTCGAGGTTGTGTACGGTCGTGGGACTATCACGCCGCGATAGCTCGATATTGCCGGGCGGTATCTCCGATAATGCTCATCGTGACAACCGTTCTGAATCGTGACCTATGTCATGACTGATGTCATCACGCTAACGCGGGGCGGTAGTGACTATCGCCTGCGATAGCTCAACTTTGTAAAATCTGATGTACGTTGAGTGATATACCTGTTATATCTGCACATCACTAACACACTATGATCAAATACATTTGAGATTTGCTATTTTCAAACCAAGAATTACGAAACACATGCTCCAACAACCCTCACCTTCTACTAAAAGCTCTATACAACATTTGCAAATAGTGGAAGTTTTGGTCAGCACGGCTCCGACCACATGATTTTTCACCTATTTCCGAGATTTTTCACGTAAAAAAACCATTCTTGTCTCAATCTCCGACTATTTGCACGCTCAACTGCTCCAGGCTAAGACGATGCAATCTAGGCCAATGTACAAGAGCCTCGATTTGGCCGTAACAAATCACAAAAAATAGGAATGTCAGTGTCCTTTTGACCCCTTTTAAATCACCTGAGTATATATACGATCTAACAAATGAAAGAGTGATGGGCAAACAAAAAATTAATATATTTTTCTAAAAATAAATATCCTTTGAGCAAAAATATGGTTTGTTAATAGAATCAATCATACGGAAATCCCAAAACATTTCCTCCCCAATTATAGCATGCTGCTGCCCGAACAATTTTTGGGTACGGAGCCCGCACGGCTACAGTGCCGTGCGAGTAGGGCTGTTCACGAACCTAATCGAATCGAATATCTCTTCAATCGAATCCAAATTTCACATATAATGCAGAGATTCGGATTCAGATTCGTTCGAATATTCAGATTCTGATTCGAATTCGATATGAAATGTTGGATTCGAAATCGATATGAAATGTTGGATTCGAATTCGATTTTTTCTATTATGAATAATTAAATATATAATTTTATTAAATATATATAATTTTATTTAAGTAATTTTACTATTCGCGAACTATTCGCGAATACTTCGAATAAGGAT
Organism: Platanthera zijinensis; assembly: GCA_039513925.1. Classification (NCBI taxonomy): domain Eukaryota; kingdom Viridiplantae; phylum Streptophyta; class Magnoliopsida; order Asparagales; family Orchidaceae; genus Platanthera; species Platanthera zijinensis. The sequence goes on from CM077091.1 coordinate 111,604,020, forward strand.
AAACTTATTCGGATTCGAAAATTATTCGAATTCGAATTCGAAAATTACGAATATTTATCGAATTTTCACGAATCGAATCTCGAATTATTCACGAACTATACTATTTGTTAACAGCCCTACGTGCGAGTGCCCATCCAGCCGTGCGCTTGCACATCAAAAATTATGCGAGTGCAATGATGTGCAATCGAACGACTGGATGCGGTACTAGCACGGCACTGTAGGTGCGGGAGTACGGTTCCCAAAAATAGTTCTGCTGCCGGGGGGCAAACGCGGCAAAAAAGTGAAAAACATAAGGTCGCCATCGTGGTTCATCAGGTCAATTCAGCACGTGAACGCATCTTCGTCCTTCCAAGCTCCAAATCCCATCAGATCGAACAGCTCGGATTTTCCGGAAGCTCCCCTAAGAGCATCTCCAACGGGAGATCTCCATATTCTCCAAATATGGAGATTGCAGTGCTACTGTTTTCTTCAAATATGGAGAACATGGAGAACCAACTCCAACCATGTTCTCCATATTTGAAGAACATTGAATTTTTTAATATTATATGTATAAATAAATATACATTTATTAATGCCAAAATATATTTATATAAATTACATATTTATATGTATAAATAAATATATATAATAATTAAAATAAAAAATAAAAAATTATATTTAAATAAAAACGTCGAGCTGAGCTCGACGTTTTTCCCGAGCTGAGCTCGACGAACGTCGAGCTCAGCTCCACGTTTTTTCATATTTTTATTTATTATAATTAATAATTAATATAAATAATAATTTATATAAATAATAATAATTAGCCTGCTAAATTAAAATAAGCATTACATTATAAAAATAAAATAAACATTACATATTTCAAAATTAAAATATTACATTTGAAATTTAAACTAAAAATCTGGGAGGTCATCACTGGGTTCGATACGATTTCCGCGCGCGCTATCCCCCTGTTGTTCTCCTCCATACCTTGGTATGTTGTAGTCGCTTCCTCCATACTGGCTTCCTCCCTGCTGGTCTCCTCCGAACTGATGTCCTTCAAATTGGCTTCCGTCGTACTGGTTTTCTCGGTATTGGCTTTCTCGGTGCTGATTTCCTCCAAATGGAGGTCCTCCAAATTGAGGCCCTCCAAATGGAGGTCCTCCATGTCGGTCTCTTTCATACTGGCTTCCTCCGTACTGACTTCCTTCATGTTGACCTCCTCCAAATGGAGGTCCTCCAAATTGAGGCCCTCCATATCGAGGTCCTCCATGTCGATCTCCTCCATACTGGCTTCCTCCACACTGGCTTCCTCCAAATTGACCTCCTACAAATTGAGGTGCTCCATATTGGCTTCCTCTATATTGGCTTCCACCGTAACCACTACCTCCGTATACGCCACCTCCATATTCAGTTCCTTCGAGTGATGAAGATCCTCCAAATAATGGTTTTATAATATTTCTATTCATAATTTCTTGTTTTTTTTGTCGAAAATACTGTCGTTCTGGAGTTCCTTTGATGCTATCCAAATCTATCATCATGATATCGTGATCTTGTTTAGCGCTCTGTAGATCTAGTTTTCTTTTTTGATTTTCTGCTTTCATTCTCATGAGCTCTTGGATAGCAGACATATCGTTTGCTCGTTGTTCTTGCCCTCTCTTTAAAAACTCTAAGATTTCTTCGTTTTTTTTAGTATGAGTCTCGATATCATAACCCTTACCACTCAATTGTCTCCTCCTCTCCTTTTCTTGCTTTCTCCCAGTTGGTCGTTTATTGGAAGTTGAGATTGGAGATTCTTCATCCCCAGTACTACCAAGATTTATGTTATTGTTATCTGAATTTAAGTCTATTCCTCTCCCTTGACTGGGAGTGTTAGAACTTAATGTTTGTGACATGTTAATATTTGGAGAGTTCTTATTTTTTGTAGACCCTGAAGTTTCCATCCACTTCTCTGTGTTTTTTAAGATATGCCAAACATGCTCAAACATGAAGCCTTTCTTCTCTTTTGAATCAGAGGCATATAACATTTTGGCTTCATTGAGCTACAAAAAAAATTACTTTAATCACACATTAATTAAGATATTTATGCATTTAAATTCTAAAAAATTCTTACAATATCAAGTTCAGAAGCACCGCTGGGGTTTCGTTGCTCTATCTGCCGAATACATCCTCGGAATTTGCTTGTTTTACTTGCCAAAAGGGACCAACGACAAGAAAGAGATTTTGGGGTTCTCTGTCCTACGCAAGTTTGAGGTCTTGTATTGTGAAAGATGGTTGAAATTCTTTCCCACATTCTTTGTTCTTTCTGATTACTCCCCATAACGGGGTCTTCCGAAACCTCAAGCCAAGCATAACATAGTGCTTGATCTTCTTTTGGGGAGAATGCTTGGCCACGAATAGATGACATGATGACGAGGAAAGAAATTAGAGAGTTCTTGGTTTTGGGGATAGAGTGATGAGAACTTGAGTTCTGCAATGGGTACTTATAGAGAGTGCTAGAATGAGTACTTATGAAAAAGAGAGGCTTGAGTGGAGAAGGCATCCAATGCTTGGGAGAAGGCATCCAATGCTGGGAAAAAACAAGGCTCCGGATTATGAGATGACAGGATTGACAAAACAAGACAGAAGCTTGAGTGGAGAAGACATCCAATGCTTGGGAGAAGACATCCAATGCTGGGAAAAAACAAGGCTCAGGATTATGAGATGACAGGATTGACAAGACAAGACAGAGGCTTGAGTGGAGAAGGCATCCAATGCTTGGGAGAAAACGCCTTAAATAGGCTTCAGCATAACAGATCGTCGAGCTCGGCCGAACGTCGAACGGCGGTCGACGATCGTCGAGCTCGACCGATCGTCGAGCTCGGCCGAACGTCGAACGGCGGTCGACGATCGTCGAGCTCGGCCGAACGTCGAGCTCTGCCGAACGTCGAACGACGGTCGACGATCGTCGAGCTCGGCCGAACGTCGAGCTGGGTTCGGCGCGTCAGACGTCGAGCTGGGTTCGACGTTCGACGTCGGGCTGGGTTCGACGATCGTCGAGCTGGGTTCGACGTTCGACGTCGGGCTGGGTTCGACGATCGTCGAGCTGGGTTCGACGATCGTCGAACCCAGTTCGACGACTGGAGAAAACATCTCCCCAAAAAATTTGGTCCGGGGGCGTTGCCCCCGAGCCCCCAACGGGGACGCTGTCCCCTGGACCCCTGCCCGCTGTCCGGTCAGCGGGACCTCCGCCGGGGGCTGCCGCCCCCGGACCCCCGCTGTCGTCGGTCCCGGAGATGTCGAAGGGGGATCACACTTCGATTCTTCTAAGCTCACGCGGGCAAACCCGGTGTGAGAAACAAGAGGACCAGAAGTGTGCCACAAACCCCAACAAAGACAAGATAGAGGCTTGAGTGGAGAAGGCATCCAATGCTTGGGAGAAGGCATCCAATGTTGGGAAAAAACAAGACTTTGGGTTACGAGATGACAGGATTGACAAGACAAGACAGAGGCTTGAGTGGAGAAGGCATCCAATGCTTGGGAGAAGGCATCCAATGCTGGGAAAAAACAAGACTTCGGATTACGAGATGACAGGATTGACAAGACAAGACAGCGGCTTGAGTGGAGAAGGCATCCAATGCTTGGGAGAAGGCATCCAATGCTGGGAAAAAACAAGACTTCGGGTTACGAGATGACAGGATTGACAAGACAAGACAGAAGCTTGAGTGGAGAAGACATCCAATGCTTGGGAGAAGACATCCAATGCTTGGGAGAAGGCATCCAATGCTTGGGAGAAGGCATCCAATGCTGGCGAGCTATATAAACGCCCTCTTAAGATAGTCAATGATACATTCAAAACATTCTTTTCTTCTAAGAAAAATGAACTATGGAGAAGGTTCATCCCATTTGCGATCTTCATCATCTTCAGATGATGATGAACAAATACTTCTTAAGTGGGAAGAAGAGCTTAAAAATTGGGAGAATGAAGATGAAGTTTTAGCTCGCATGCATGCCTCCAACAATGCCATAATCGTAGCTCAACTTCAAGAAGATGCACGTCCGCGACGCAGAGGTTCAATACCTGGCCACGTGGTAATCAATCGGGGCAGGATTGAAGGCAACACTAGACTTTGGAATGATTACTTCTCCGAACACCCCACGTATGGGGAAACTTTTTTTCGACGAAGATTTCGAATGCGAAAAAATCTTTTCCTTCGCATTGTTACTGAAGTGCAGGAGCACGACAATTTTTTTGTTCAAAAGAAGGATGGTGTTGGTAAGCCTGGACTATCAACAATACAAAAAATTACAGCAGCATTTCGTATGTTAGCATACGGAACATCAGCTGATAATTGCGATGAGTACATTCGAATTGGCGAGTCTACTGTGATTCAATGCTTGAAAAGATTCTGTAGGGCAATCGTACAACTATACAAAGATGAATATTTGAGATCTCCCAATGCAAATGATGTAACAAGACTACTACAGAAAGGTGAAGAACGAGGTTTTCCAGGGATGTTGGGAAGCCTAGATTGTATGCATTGGCAATGGAAGAATTGCCCAACGGCATGGGCAGGCCAATATTCAGGACGTCATGGTGGACCTACAATCATTCTCGAGGCAGTAGCATCATACGACCTGTGGATATGGCATGCATATTTTGGCTTACCTGGATCTAACAATGATATTAATGTCTTGCAGGCATCAAATTTATTTGCAAACTTAACCCAAGGTATAACACCTCCTACCAATTATACAATACTGGGTAAAAATTATGATGTTGGTTATTATTTAGCCGACGGTATCTATCCGAAATGGTCAACACTAGTTCAAACCATTTCTCATACACAAGATAAAAAAAAACAACACTTCGCAATGATGCAAGAGGCATGCCGAAAAGATGTAGAACGCGCATTTGGAGTTCTCCAATCACGCTTTGCAATTATTAAGGGGCCTTGCCGTTTTTGGGATAAAAATGTGTTGCATGATATCATGACTGCTTGCATTATAATGCACAATATGATTATTGAGGACGAGCGAGATGAAAATGAAGATATCGTTATTTCTCCACCGCCGCCAACTCAGAATGTTGAAGAGATGGACACAAGTGAAGTCGAAAGATTTCAGCAGTTCCTAAATCGACATAAAAAAATCAGAGACAAGGCGGCACATTTCGCACTTCGAGATGCACTGATCGAACATCTGTGGACACGACATGGTAATGAAACAATGTAATTTGGAAAATTGTATGCATTTTAATTTGAATGTATTTCGGTGTATGTGCAATTTTATTTAGTAAATCGTGTTCTCTAGCTATTTGTATGATTAATAATATTTAGAAAGTATGCAATATTAGTCTCGTTTTGTAGGTCTCGAAAAAACAAATTTATTGGTATATTATATGTGAAGTTTGAAATAATATTTTAGCGGCTACGAACGTTATTGTGTAATATACGTTTTTCTTAAATATAATAAATATATAATTAAAATAAAAAAAAATTAAAAAAATATTAAAAAAGTTGAAATGGAGGGCCTGCATTTCCTCTCGTCGTTCTCTAAATTTAGAGGAGGAGGATGCGGAAATGCAGGCCCCTCCATAATTGCAGCCTCCAATGCCGATGCATTGGAGGGCCAAATCCCATCAGATCGAACAGCTCGGATTTTCCGGAAGCTCCCCTAATCATGCAAGATCATGTTAGCTCCATGGGTTTCTCGCGAGTCACCAGACACACACCGGAATAAACACGCGAGCATGCTCTGCTTCTGATGAGAGCCCGATTCCTGACCGGCCTCACTCGTCACTCCGTCGTCCACTCATCGGTAGTTCTGTTCGGAGTTCCGGCCTCCGCTCCACCTCAGGCCTTCCCGGCCAGTCTTCGGAATCTTCGAGCTTGGTATCTCTTGCAGGTAATGATCTCTTCCTCGATTTCTTTTTTCAGATCATTGCGAACTAATACTACTATACAAACTACTTTACAAAACCCTAGTTGACAGGTGTAGGAGTTTGATCTTCTCCAGAAGATTTCTCCTTGGTAGTCAAACACCCAGGCCCTTCTCTTAGGGGGCCACATAGCCCAAATACCTCTCCAGCCAACTGGTGGGTTGAGCTCAATTGGTGATGAGGAGTAGAGAAACTTTATAGTTAAGCGTTCTTGGGCAGGAGTAGTTTCGAGATGGATGACCTCCTGGGAAGTCCCTGGGATGCCCTCTTAACCCGAGAGTTTCCTTCATCAAAGGGAGACTGTGGCCACTAAAAACCCGCCAGTTGGCTAGAGAGGGGTTAGGGTTTGGGTTGCAGCCTGGTAACACGTGCCTATATGATCCCTAAGGGGAAGGGACGCGGTGTTACACGTAGGCCTTAAAAAATTTGTGAAGACGAAGATGCTTGGTGGTCTTTGTACTCAGATGAGGTTGTTTATTCCTACAATTGGGCTGATTTTTTGTCCATTTCTGTTTACATGAGTTTACTCCTGATTGGATTTAGTACACTGTTGTGGTCTTGCAAAGATGACATCCTAATTAGTTGGAGTTTAATTCACATGAATAATCTTTTGGATTTTTAGAAGAACAACTCTAAAATTCACATTATCAAGTTGACAGCAATTCCTTCAACTTTCTTTTCTTCTATGGATGTTTGGTAGTTTTATTATGGCTGTGAGGCATCTTTAAAAGGTTGGAGCTGCATAAGAAATAAGCAGCCAAGAGAATTCAATTGCCTAGAGTAATTGTAGACTACATGGTCATAACAGGTTCAATGGTCATCCTTAATTTTTGCTGTATTGGATCACTAATTCAACAGAATTTAAGGCTTATTACGAAGAAGTAGAGTTTAGGATGATATGCAAGTAAGTGGTAGTATTCAGATTTCTTATCCATAACTACAGATCCATATATTACTAAGAAGAGGAGCCTTGGGACACTGGTTGAGGTGTTGCCGTGTCTCTTGAGGTCACGAATTCGAGTCCTGGATGTTGCCACTTGCAAAAATGTAAGGTAAGGTTTGCCTTCATTTCATTCTTGTGGTGGGACCCTTTGTTGGGAATAAATTTTTAATTTGGTATATCAAATTAATATAAGTGATTTATGAATAAAATTGATTTGTAATCAGATACAAGTTACCAAAGATTCAAAATGCACTCAAAGAAGAAGTTTCAACTAAGTTAAGCTTTTGCGCGTCGAGAAGTGAGAAGTATTCGACGCACGCCGAGAAGTATTCGATGCACGCGACGCACACCGAGGAGTATTCGACGCAGGCCGAGAAGTATTCGACGCAGGCCGGGAAGTATTCAACGCAGGCCGGGAAGTATTCGACGCAGGCCGGGAAGTATTCGACGCAGGCCGGGAAGTATTCAACGCAGGCCGAGAAGTATTCGACTCACGCCGAGAAGTATTCGACGCACGCCGAGAAGTATTCGACGCACGCCGAGAAGTATTCGACGCACGCCGAGAAGTATTCGACGCACGCCGAGAAGTATTCGACGCACGCCGAGAAGTATTCGACGCACGCCGAGAAGTATTCGACGCACGCCGAGAAGTATTCGACGCACGCCGAGAAGTATTCGACGCACGCCGAGAAGTATTCGACGCACGCCGAGAAGTATTCGACGCACGCCGAGAAGTATTCGACGCACGCCGAGAAGTATTCGACGCACGCCGAGAAGTATTCGACGCACACCGAGAAGTATTCGACGCACACTGAGAAGTATTCGACGCATGTTGAAAGCGTAGCTACCTCCTTACATCAAGATATTTTTGGAAGGAAGGACAACCCATAACAAAGTTATTCAACTTACGTCGAATTCTCTCTACCTACCAATTCGACGTATGTTGAGAAATATTTGATGCATAAGTTACAAAACGTCGCCTTCTCTCCAGACTTCTTTTATCAATCCCCAAGCAAATTTTGTCGTGGATTAAAGATCAAATCTAGTCATTTGTGCTCTATATATGAAATGAGATTGTGATGAAACAAGAATTAAATAGGATGGTACCAATTCAAAGGTTTTCTATAAATAGTAAAGTTTCAAACCATGAAGTTAAGACAATTCAGCCTACAAATTCAAATTGAATCTTTTCTGAAGTCGTCTTCATCATGTCTTCTAAAGAATGACTCATCTTCTCTCTTCTAAAGAATGACTCATCTTCTCTCTTCTAAAGAATGACTCATCTTCTCTCTTCTAAAGAATGACTCATCTTCTCTTAGAGTTCAAAGATTATTCTTCTTCTCTTTAATATTCAGAATTCTCCTTCTCTAAGAATAAGGTCTCTCTAAGAACCATAGCCGACAAGATCTCTTCTCTCAGATTTAAGGCTCCTCTCTTCTAAGGGGTTCTTCATCTTCTTTTTTCAGGATTTCTCTCGAGAAAAGATTCATCTTCTATCTATTGAATCCATTTTTCTCTTCCTAGAGGAATAACTATCTAATTGCTGCTATTGTTCAAACAAGAATCCACACAGTGCTTCAAAGAACCAAATCTTTCAGAGCTTTGTTAAAGAAGGATCATATTATGAAAAACTGCTTTTGCACAATTTTCGATAACGAGTTTTAAGAATCTCTCTCACAAAGATTCGGTTGGCTTTAAGAGTCTCCTTAGCAAAAGTCTCAGATTGATCATGAGAATCCCTTTATCAAAGGATTCAAATTGGTCATATGAATCCCCATATCCAAGAATTCAAATTGGTTTTGGATCACCTTATTACAATATTCCTTGTAGTGATTTTGCGAATCTCCTTATAAAAAATTCACAGATTTTGTTTTGAAATTCTCCTTATCAAAAGACTCTAACACTGTTTAATGGATATCCCACCAAGAGGTAGAAGAGGGGATGTACCGAATATTTTGGGAAGCTCTATAATTTTTTGTATGTCTTTAGGTTGCATAGCTCTCTATTGTTTTTTTATTAAATTTTGTGCTATAATTCTTTTGTCGCTTATTTTAAAATAACTATGGAATGAACTATGACTGATTGTGGTTAAAATATATAAAACTCTATTCACCCCCTCTAGAGTAATACTTAACACCTTATCCTCACTTTCAATTGGTATCATAAGGAGATTAATCATTAAAAGATTAACACCTTGATTAATCAAGATTCAAGGGTCTGAGAATTACTTGTGAAATTACAAACACAATTATAAGTTCCACACAATTATGAAAATATGCTACTACAAGACTTTCTATGTGTAATTTAGATAAGATTTCATTATGGAAATCCAAAATAAAATTATACATGAAATCTATTGATGAAGATATTTTTGAATATATGCTTGTAGGTCCAGTGATTGCTGCCTATATAGATGACAAAAGCAGTAATATTCCTAAGGCTAAAGTTGACTGGCCTGAGGCTGAAAAAATAACTAAATCTAGTGATGCAAAGACCATACATATATTAGTCTCTACAATGACTAATGACTTTTTTCAAAAGGTAGTTGATTGTCAGTCAGCAAAAAAAATCTGGGATTCTCTTATTAGAATTGTTGAAGAAAGTTCAGTTGAAAGAAATGATAAGAGATCACTATTGATCTCTCAATATGAGAACTTTAAGAAAAGTCTAGAAGAATTTGTATCAGATATGTGTCAAAGATTCAGCCTGACAGTTAGTGAACTTAGAGGGTTGGACAAAGAGATCTTATTAATTGAGATCAATGATAAACTCCTAACGTGCTTCCTAGGCTCTTGAAATTGTAGAATCTGAGCTATCAAAAAAGCCATGTGTAGTAAAGAGATTTCTACAAATGCACTTGTTAGAAAGCTCAAGTCATATGAGATGTTGCTAAAGACTAGAGTTGAGGATAAAGCCAAGGAGAAAACTCCATATTCCATAGAAGAGAAAATTGCACTTAAAGCTTCTGATGAAGAAGGATCAGTCATGAATGATGAGCTAATGAGTTTTTTAGTTAAAAGATTTAAGAAGTGGATCAAATCTGAAGATTTCAGAAGAAATGACAGAAGTCACACCAAGCTTAGGTGTGATAAAATTTATGCTAAAGAGATTGTTTGCTTTTCTTGTAGGAAGCTTGGTCACATTGCTCCAAAATATCCAAAAGGAAAAAGATAAAATTCAGAAGAAGAATAAAGATCATAAGAAGCATTATGTTCAAAGAAAAAAAAGACAAAAAGAAGGATTAGGGTTTCTTTGCTGTTACATGGAGTGAAGCTGATAAAGACAATAGCTCTATCTTTGAAAATGAAGAAAACAAGGATGAAAAAAATGCCTTATAACATTGGATATTCTTAAACAAGAAGATGAGGTAACTTGCTTCAATAAATTTGATTTCATGTCTAAAGATTTCAAAACAACATTTAAGGAATTCTGCCAAGGTCAAGATCAACTTGCTGCAGAAAAACAAATCAAAATCGTTAGAGAAGAAATTTCTTCTTTTAAGAAAAGGCTAATTGAGAAAAATTTAGTAGTAATTAATTATGAATTAAGAATTAGAAAATAAAAATCTTAAAGTGAATTGGACTCTCTAAGGTTGGAGAATATAAACTTGAAAGATCAAGTAAAAATGACAAGTATTTGAGGGAAACCTCAATGGGTGAGCCAACAACTTAAGTCCATCTCAGAAAATCTCAATGTAAGATTTAAGAATCTTGGAGTCAGAGTTAAAAGTTCAAATGAGAAGGATTTTACTAGTATTCTTGCTTGGAAGAATCTCATGACATTCATTAGTGCTAAATGCAAAGAGCCCATGATTTCAGAATCTGACATTCTGATGCGGAGCAGAGACAAGGACGTGCTTTTGGCCTGTTCGGGGCTGATTTGGCCACTTTCCATATATGGCATGCCCGGATCGACGATCGGACTCCGCGATTGCGTCTGGAGCATCGCCACGAGTCAAAATACTATATTACTTTATATTTTTCAGTTTATTTTTGATGTATTTTGAGGGCGAATCCACCGGCCAATCATAACTGTTGATGGGGAAACCCTAATGTGTGTTTTCTTATAAATAGGAGGTATGCGGGCTGATCTAAGTGATTGTTGAATTTGGAGAAGAAGCTTCCCGAATTCTAGCGATCCCTCCCCGGTGCCGACGTCGTGGAACCCTAGGTGACGACTCCTAGGCCGCCAAACTTTCCCCCAAGGTACTACCCATCCATAACTTTCTTCTTCCCCCTCCGAAACCCTCATCCGTAACCCCTACAACCCCCAAATCCCAACCCTTACCGCTGTCCAGGAATTACGAATTACTGTTCGCATGAAATCACTGCACAAGTACTGTTTATCTACCGGCACTGTTCACCCGTACTGTTCATCCCCCGTTACTGTTCCTCAGCACTATTCACCCGCCAATGCCGTTCATCTGCCGACCCTATACCAATCCCGCAGCCCCTTCCCCTCTGTGGATCCACTTCCCACCGCTCCGAAAATCGTATATCTATCTTGATCTAGTGCTACCACCCTCCAACTCGTCATTTTCACCCATATTCCTCTTTCCGTAGCCCGGATCCGCCGTCAAATTATCGGATCTATCCACCTACACTAGGATCCATTCCCTAGTGGTCGGATCTCTCCGTTCCGGCACATTCTCCCTCTTTCCCACCGCGGGCAGCCACCTCGCCGTCACCGTACCACCGGAGCCACCTCCGATCGCCCGTCTACACATCCAGACCTTCAAATTCTTCAGTGCCTCGATTCAGCCCTCTACGTTGTGAGCTTTGTGGTATTGTATTCTTTGATTTGACATTTTCATTTGGTGATTTACTGTATTGTGCTGCGACTATTGCTTGTGTGGAAATTGACTCTAGTATACTAATAATTGCAGGAGGAATTATTCGCCGCATGCTTTGCTTTGGCCCTCCGAGCGGAGGAAGCCATTATAAAAATTGCTGAAATTAATTATTTGTTTTCTAATTCAATTATTTGCGTGGTGCTATTAATTTTATTGCTTAATTTAATCGTCGCCTTCACCAATGGTTGTATTTGCATTTAGAGTTGCATTAGTGTGTCACCCCTGCACCCACACCTAGAGTCATAGTTTTTGAGCGCCACTAGCCTACCCTACATCAAATTGGTATCAGAGGGCAAGGTTAGGCCATTTGCATGCTTCGTAGTGGTAGGTTTTAAATATTCATTGGGTTCATTTATGTCTAGTTATCGCCGTCGTTCGTCTCCTCCATCTGAGTATCCTGAGTCTACCTATACCCGACCTCATAGAGCCCCTCTAGAGAGATCTTCACGTTATCATTATGATTATCATCGTTCCCCGCACACCACTCCTAGAGATCGTGTCGACCCCTCAACACTATTCCATCATGCTAGAGGTGATCACCACGACGAGAGATCCTCACGTCTTCATCATTACACCTCTCCGCGATTTCACGATGATAGAATTAAATATCGTTCAGGTCATCGCCGCTACACATCTTCTCTAGGAGAGGAACCTGAGTTTAGATATGAGCGACCTCCACTGCACGTTCACAGGGCTCATACGCACCCACGAGCACAATCTAATTATGTTAGGAACTACCATCAAGACGACCCTCAAGAACCCTATAGAGGTCACCATCGGCTGGAACACAACACATGTCAAGAACCTCCTAGTGTTCCACCAATAGAGTTACCTGAGGCTGAATTTATGCGATTAGTTCTTGACCGTTTTGATCTCTTAGAAGCTCAATTTGATCACGTAAGATCTACATTACGAACAAAGCCTAGGGATTTAGGTCAAGCCACCGACGCGAAGAGTAGTGCTCCCATCGAGATAAGAGACCCGACACTTGGTTCTGATCCTTCCCAGTTTGATGAGATTCAGTACTCATGTGATCTTGAGGTTGATCCTGATCATGACCTTATGATACAGGTGGAGAGTGATACTGGCATGACTAGTGAGCATGGTCACGTGGGTGAGGACGAGCGACCTAGTGACACTGTGATGGTATACCCATCCCTTTCACCTCACCTAGACCTAGTGCCCCCTTTGAACAAAGACACGGTTCTCGACACTATATCGATTGACCCACACTTGAGTCTGGGCACCCCCTACTCTTCCCTTAGTACTGTCTCGGGTCACTTCACTACTGAGAGTCGAGAGTATAGTGTTGATCTCGTAGTGGCTATCACCCATGCACGGGGGCACTACCCCTTTCGATGGTACTCATTAGGAGGACCTTGACCTTAGTGACGAGCCCTATGACGAGCCCCTTGTTGAGCCTCCTGATGATCCGCCACATCTTGGTGAGGATGAGACTCGAGTGAGCCACTCAGGTATGACGCCTCTTTCATTATCATCTCTGGCCTTGCCCCAGAGAAGGGACTTTGAGTGGGGCATGACATATCTAGGGCCTACCTTGAGTCCACTTGAGCATACTCATATTGTGAGGACCTACCTTATGACACCTCACACTCTGGATGAGTTTTGGGACACGCCACCCGCTGAGCCACCCGATGAGTTCTTTCTTGTCTGGGACGCTCACCATATTTTAGAGTTACGACTTCTAGTCGGTATACACGATTTTCACTCAGGTGGTCGTCTCCTTCGTGATGACTTTTCTTACACACTTCCTAGGGACCCCCCTGATGTGCTACGTTCCCCGAGAGACATTTGGCTCTTTACGAGTCTGTCTTTGAGTATAGTTGTCTTTCACGGTCATCTGAGCACTCGCCGCACACGGGATGAGTTTGTCTACACTCCACCGAAAGAACCTCCAGACAGGCCACCCCATTTTAGAGACATCCCAGACATTATTAGATTTTCCTATGAGAAGTGTACTGTGTCTGTCGTGTTGTCTTTGCATCATTTGCATTACCTGCGTGAGTCTGCTGAGTATTTTGCACTGCATTTGCATGATTTGCATGAGTCGATCCGCCGACTAATAATAACAAGCAATGAAAATTACAAAGCCCATGCAGATAAGCGAAGGCGAGAGCAAATATTTCATGTAGGCGAGAAGGTAATGGTGCGAGTCCGCCCCAAGAGACTCTCTTCGGGGCCTGCCAAGAAGTTAAGCGTGAGACGAATGGGTCCGTACTCCATTATTAGCCGTATTGGGACCAACGCCTACCGACTTGACATCCCGACCAATATGAGAATTCACCTTGTGTTTAATGTTGAAGATCTGACTCCATACTATGAACCTCATGAGTATGTGGACCCGAGCAGTGGAGATGCCCAGCCACCCCCACCCCCACTGTCGTTACCATATCACCCTCATACATCCTCAGCCATTGTTGACCTCCACCCACCTGGGGACTCGTCTTCTTTGGTTTCACCGCAGGCACCACCGATCGCACCGGGATCCACCACTCGTGAGTTGAGCGTTGAGAGCTTCATTGAGACCAGACTCCACCAGTGCATTCCCACTACAGACGTTGGTGACTCTTGGGGTACTTGCAACAGAGCTTGATTGATTCGCCCTGGACTTCGACTTCAGCACGTCCGTCTCCATTCACCGGAGATGACGTCTTTTCAATCAGGGGGAGTTGATTGGCGAGGACACTTTTCAGCGACGACACTTGGGCGACCTTTGGTTGACTTCTTCGAGTTTTACCCGGCATGCAGCGAGAGAATTTTGATCCCTATTCATCGGGAGATAAATTCTTTGAAGCCGGGGAGATTGATGCGGAGCAGAGAAAAGGACGTGCTTTTGGCCCGTTCGGGGCTGTTTTGACAACTTTCCATATATGGCGTGCCCGAATCGACGATCGGACTCCACGATTGTGTCCGGAGTGTCGCCGCGAGTCAAAATACTATATTACTTTATATTTTTCAGTTTATTTTTGATGTATTTTAAGGGCGAACCCACCGGCCAATCATAGTCGTTGATGGGGAAACCCTAATGTGTCTTTTCTTATAAATAGGAGGTATGAGGGCTGATCTAAGTGATTGTTGAATTTGGAGAAGAAACTTTCCCGGATTCCAGTGATCCCTCTCCGGTGCCGACGCCGTGGAACCCTAGGTGACGACTCCTAGGCCGCCAAACTTCTCCCCAAGGTACTACCCATCCATAACCTTCTTCTTCCCTCTCCGAAACCCTCATCCGCAACCCCTACAACCCCCAAATCCCAACCCTTACCGCCGTCCAGGAATCACGAATCACTGCTCACTCGAAATTAATGTTCACCCGCAATGTTCATCCGCTGGCACTGTTCATCCGACGTTACTGTTCCTCCGCACTATTCACCCGCCGGTGCCGTTCATCTATCGGCCCTATACCAATCCCGCAGCCCCTTCCCCTCCGTGGATCCACTTCCCACCGCTCCGAAAACCCTAGATCTATCTTGATCTAGTGCTACCACCCTTCAACCCGTCATTTTCACCCATATTCCTCTTCCCGTAGCTCGAATCCGCCGTCAAATTATCAGATCTATCCACCTACACCCGGATCCATTCCCTAGTGGTCGGATCTCTCCGTTTCTGGCACATTCTCCCTCTTTTCCACCGTGGGCAGCCACCTCGCCGTCGTCGTACCACCGGAGCCACCTCCGATCGTCCGTCTACACATCCGGACCTTCAAATTCTTCAGTGCCTCGATTCAGCCCTCTACGTTGTGAGCTTTGTGGTATTGTATTCTTTGATTTGACATTTTCATTTGGTGATTTACTGTCTTGTGCTGCGACTATTGCTTGCGTGGAAATTGGCTCTAGTATACTAATAATTGCAGGAGGAATTATTCGCCGCACGCTTTGCTTTGGCCCTCCGAGCGAAGGAAGCCATTATAAAAATTGCTGAAATTAATTGTTTGTTTTCTAATTCAATTATTTGCGTGGTGCTATTAATTTCATTGCTTAATTTAATCGTCGTCGTCATCAATGGTTGTATTTGCATTTAGAGTTGCATTAGTGTGTCATCCCTGCACCCGCACCTAGAGTCATAGTTTCTGAGCCCCACTAGCCTACCCAACATCACATTCCCTCCACTTCTTAGAATGTCAAAAGGAAAACTCCTCATAAGAAGAAGTATACACATAAGAAGAAAGTTTTGGGGATCTCTATTCCTTCAAAACAACAAAAAATATAGGAGAGCCACCCGTGCACTTAGAGTGAAATCAACCAAAGATTTAACGTGCGTCCAATACCTCCTGACGTATGTCAAATATTTTTGAACAAACACCAAATTGAATTTGATATAACTATAAGTAGAATACTAATCGACATACGTTGAATACTATTCAGTGTTTTTCCCTGTATATGGCTGATCATAATTAGAATGGAAGGAACTTTGGCTATTCACAAAATTCATTTCCGCCAGCTCATCCAAATTTTTTAATTAACAAAAAAGTAAAATATAACATGTTTTAGTGTCATTGATGTGATAAGGTAAGACACTTTATGAAAGATTGTTGGTATAACTTGCCAACTACCTCATATTCTAGGACCTTTATGAGTAGACCTAGTTTTTCTTTTATAACTTCCTATGATAAGAACCATGAACTCAAGGCAACCTGGGTTCCATTAACAAATAGTTATTTTGTAGAAAATGTCCATACTTGCCACAAACCAGCAGTAATATCTGGATAGTGGATGTTCCAGACATATTACTAGAGATAAGTGTCTGCTGGAAAATTTAAATCAAAGCTTTGCCCCAAAGTGATGTTTGGTGATTCTAGCTGTAGATAAACTATAGGACATAGGGTGATTCATGTTGGTGCCATTACCTTCACAATGGTAGCTTACAACAATCCTGAGATAAAAAAGTCCATTAAACTACTGGGCTACCCAACTCGATCATTTAGTTTGAGGATAAATTGAAATAGCGGAAGCAATGATGTGCTCATGTGTGATACATATAAAGTTTGTCCACCATTTTTTATAAAATTTCCAACCTAATCCAAAACTTGTATCTTAGTGTAAATTCCGGCACATTCTGAGCTAGTGATTTGCGCCCCCATTCCTTCGGATGCTACTCCTTTCCAGCGTTTAGAGCTAGGGCAGACATTGACTGCGATTCTGGAGGCTTTTAGATTCCAGTAGGCCCCGGTCCAGCAATAAAACCCGGGTTCAAACTTGCTGAGTACCTTTCAAGGCCTCTCCCCGCCCATCTATCACGGGACAGAGTCAGCTATTTGTATGGAGGAGTGGATCGACACTGTGTAGGAGTTGATGGCCGGGATCCGATGTCCTGCCAACATGACAGTTACCTTGGCAGTCCCTGCCTTAGACTCACTTGCAAAGAGGTGGTGGAAGTCCCTCATGCGCTCTACTTTTGAGTGACGTGCATATACTGACATCAGCTGGGATGAGTTCACAGATGTATTCCTGGAGCATTTCATTCCTCCTACGTCACGCGAAGAGCTCAAGGAGAGATTTATACAGCTGAAGCAGGGATCTAGGTCAGTATTGAAATATCAACGGGAGTTTTCACATCTTGCCAAATTTGTGGACTCCTATGACTTGGATGATCGGGGATACACTTAGAGGTTTTATAGGGGTCTGCGAGATCCTCTCAGATAGACCCTTCTCTTCGTAGCTGATTTGAGACTCACTTGAATTATTGAACAACAAAGAGGTTTGAGGCGGACCACCTTGGGGTTCAGAGTGGAGGAAAAAGGCCAGCTGAGCATGAGATGGAAGCTTGGTCTAGCAGAAGGAGACCAACATCAGGGGCAGAGGAGCAGACCATAAAAGCGGGGGAGGACGTTTGCGTCCAAACTTCAGGATGGAACAGCCGGTCCGACCACTAGCATTGCCCACACCACAACAGGGTCAGGCACTTCAGCGACCTAGAGTCTTTCCAGGAAGGATCCCCAGGACGTCATCACAGGTACCCATGCAATTTAAACTTGATGTTTACATGATGTCTTTAGCTTATCTGAAACTGCTTGAAAAACCTCATCATAAAACTACCGTAATTCAATCCTTAGGCGTCTTGGCTATTAGTGGGAGGTCTGCCCATACTCTGTTTGATATCAGTGACACCCACTCGTTTGTCTCAACGAACTTTGTGGAGGATTTATATGACGTGCAACACTTCACCAGTGTCACTAGGAGAGTGCGCCTTCCAGACGGTTCCGAGCTACTTTCATCCGCCAAGTGCAACATGGGGGTGTGCATTGGCGGCAAGCTATTCGATCCCCCTGCAACGATATTAAAGATGCAAGACTTTGATTTTATCCTGTGCATGATGTGGCTGCATTGACATCATGCCAGGATTGCCTGCACGACCAAGCAGATCACTCTGAGATATGAGGATTCAGAGGTTATTTTTTAAGGTATTAGACCCGTGTCCCGAGTTTTGCTATCTTCTATTCAGACTATCAAGGACCATGAGTAGGGAGACGAGATCTATATGATATGTTTTGAGTTGAAAGAGATTGAGGTTAGTTTTTCAGATGTAGCAGTGGTTCGGGACTTTCCCGATGTCTTTCCGGAAAAGCTACCCAGATTACCCTCGCACAGGGAAGTCGACTTCCAGATTAAGCTGATACCGGGTGCCAAACCAGTATCTCGGTCTCAGTACAGGATGATAGGAGCTAGCAGAGTTTCAGGTGTAGCTGCAGGAGTTGGTAGATTTAGGATTCGTTCTCCCCAGTTCATCACCCTGGGGAGCCCCTGCACTCGTTGTTAAAAAAAAGGACGAAACGCTGTGACTACGCATAGATTATCGGGAGCTCAACCGCTTGACGGTACAGAACACCTATCTATTACCCAGGATCGACGAACTTTTTGATCAGCTTGTAAGAGCGCATTAGTTCTCCAAGCTAGATTTGCGATCGGGATATTACGAGCTGAGAATTCAGGAGGAAGACGTTCCGAAGACTGCTTTTAACTCGAGATACGACCTATACGAGTTCACTGTTATGCCATTTGGCCTCACAAATGCCTCCTCCGCATTCATGAGTCTGATGAACCTGGTGTTTGAGCCTTACTTGAACGTCTTCGTGATTATATTCATTGACGATATCTTTGTTTACTCGAGGTCGGAGGAGGACCATACCAAGCATCTGGCATTGGTGATGGAGAAGTTGAGGGAGCACCTCTTGTTTGAAAAGTTTAGTAAGTGCCAGTTCTGGCTCTGGAAGGTCGCTTTTCTGGGCCATGTCATCAGTGGGGCAGGGTTAGTAGTAGACCCCTCCAAGTGCGTGTTGTAAAGGAGTGACAATGTTTGAAGTCGGCAGCGGACGTGCACAATTTCCTAGGGCTTGCTGGTTACTACTGCAAGTTTGTTGAGGAATTTTCGAAGATTGCTCTTCCCCTCACTGCTCTAACCAAGAAGGGTGTGCCTTTTGTATGGGCACCCAAGTGCGAAGCTGCATTCCAAGAACTGAAGGATCGACTTACCTTCGTGCCGATCCTCGTCCTTCCATCAGGGAAGGAAGGATTTCAGATCTACACCAACACATCCTATCAGGGCATGAGAGAAGTATTGATGCAACACGAACACATGTTTGCGTATGCTTCAAGACTGCTGAAGAAGCATGAGGTGAATTACCCAGCTCATGACTTAGAACTGGGAGCAATGGTCTTCGCCTTGAAGATATGGAGGCATTTTTTGAAAAACATTACAATCCACTAAAATGGAGAGGCATTAGAAAATTAGACAACCTGTTCATTTCTTCTGCCTAAAAGCTTATTAATCAATGAAATATCAATCTCTATTCAGTACTTATGTTCTGAAATAATCACTTAACGCCTTTTAAGTTGTTCACTTTTCGTCTATGTAGTCAAGTAAAATCAAAACTAAATAAAAAAAGAAATAGAAACTGCCAGTTCATTCCATAAAAGTTGTTCTTTCAGTTTCCCGCTTTACAGCTTTCTCATAGCTGTTGTTAGGGTTTTTTCGTCTTGTTCAAACTCAAAAATGGCTTGCGGACCAGTCCGAATCAATACCGGGATTGAATTTGATCAAAGAAGCTTTGAGATTTATGGAGCAGGATTTAAGAATGTCATCAGTTTTCTAATAGGCAACAAACTCAACTTCTTTCTATCAGCTCCATCTCTTATATACATATATGAGCTAATTGAATTTCATCAGAGTGGGTGGATCTCAAATGGGATTCGTATAAAGGCTATTGTACATTTTGTTGATGCCATTCTCAATCCTGGAATGATTGCTTGCTTTCACGTTCGACTTTGAAAGCGAAGAACAAAAAGATCCCTTGACGGATGAAGAAACTAATAGGTCTCAGTCAGTCATGAGATTCAGTGGGAAAAACTTGAACTACGTTGGTAGTGAAGAATTAGGAATTGGTTCAATTTTTAGGAGATGTGAGAATGATGATTCTAGGTAAATCAGTGACATATAAATGGTTTTCTGGAGAACTGCTGTCTCATGATGAGGATAGTGTTGAAGAAGAAATGTAACTGGGAATAGTATCTATAAGCAGATTGAGAAAAGATAGCACGTCTAACTATCCATCATGATAGAATAATCAACATTATCGTAGGGCACATGTATCCCCAACTTTTTGGTGTTTTTCGAGGTGTCTGCATACCCCAAGAACAGAGGATAACATCATTCTATTATTTTGAATGAATAACCGAAGAATCTAAATCGGGATAAAATTCCAGTGATAATTCATCCTGTAAAGTAATGATTATTCTCCAGGGTTGTCAATGCTTCTTTCATAAATGAAGCATTGAGGGGGAGAATGTCAGCCAGTTGTCAGTTTAATGGGCAGGCTCCCTAGAGTTATCTTTATCTGGTAAGTTTTTTTTGACTGGAATACTATGAAGATTGTTCTTGAAGAAGGTTTTTGGACTAGGAGGGAGTCACATACTTTGATAAACATTATAATTACAATTATGATCTGCATAGTTAAAACTATGCTCTGAGATGATTATGACATTCTTAGCACACTAGTATATTACTCTTACTGAACAATGCTTTTTGAACAATGTTCTGGGTATGTCTATCTCTTATCTTGATAAAATTTTAAAATGATCTCTCTCTATATGACATTCTGTTTCTTTTCACATATCATTGTGCATCTTAATTACTCTCTCATCTGCCTGGAGTATTCCTACTTCATATATCAATTGCTATCTAATGTTACGGAACTACACGACGACGAGCCACCATGACAAGTCTACACGCGCCGGACACGTATATCGCAGGGGCCCACCGAGACCGTGTAAGATATTTAATATTAAATATATTCCTATGTTTGTTTGTTGCGTTTTTAGTATTTCTAGTATTTTCTATTTTCAGTATTTCCTTTTGTATTCACTCCTCGCCACTATAAGAGGTCATGCGGACTTTGTATTTCTTTATCTTGGATGAATGAATGTTTTCCCTCCTCTTCTCTCTAACCCTAACTCTCCCCCTCTCTTCCTCTCTCTCTCCTCTCCCTCTCTCCCGTTCACTTTCTCCTAGCCGACCGTACGCCTCCGCCTCGGGTTCGTATCAAACTGGTCCGACCTGCCAGAGAGTAGCCAGTGTCTGTCAGGCGTGCTGAAGGTGCTCCTGCCAAGAAGAACTGTAGACTAAGATGTCATAAAAAAACAAGTACATACTGACGAAGTACCGGTCAGAAAATGTCGTTCATCGTTGCCTGGAAGGTGGCTGACGCGTTGGTCAGGCCAAAAGACATAACCGGGAACTCGTAGTGGCCATCATGAGTTCAGAAAGCCGTCTTGGCGGCGTCGGCCGGCCGGATGCGAATCTGATAGTATCCCGCACAGAGGTCCAGCTTGGTGAAAACGGTGGCGACGTGGAGCTCGTCCAAAAGTTTCTGGATCTCCGGAATCGGGTACTTGTCTGGAACTATGGCTTTCTTGAGCTCTCAGTAGTCCACGCAGAAGCGCCAACTACCGTCCTTCCTTACCAAGAGGACTGGGCTGGAGAAAGGGCTTGCACTGGACCGAATAAGGCCCCCCATCAGCATGCCATGTATGAGCCTCTCGATCTCGTCCTTCTACACGTGCCCATAAAGATACGGGCGGACCGACACCGCCGACACGCCGGGCTGAAGAGGGATGACATGATCGTGTGGCCGGGATGGTGGCAAGCTGGACGGTGCCTTGAGGAGGTCCACAAACTCGGACAAGAGGTCCTGCAAGGACGATGGTGGTGATGGGGCCGGTGGCGCAGTGTCCGAGATGGACCAGAGCCATGCCGAGAAGTTGACGTCCGTCGTCCTCTGAAGTGTGCAGGAGGAGACAAGGGAGCGGAGTAGGGTAGCCTCCCCCACCAGGCATCACTCTCGACCGTCCTGGAGAAACCACATTGTCATGGTTTGCTAGTTGACCCGCACGTCGCCGAGTAAGGGCCTACTGAAAGTGGAACGGATGGGCAACGCCCCTGGATCGAGCGCCGTCGGCCATCGCCCAAACTGACCGTGAAATTTGGCGAGGGTTCCATCGGAAGGCGGAGCTGGCGGGCCAGTTGAGCGGAGAATAAGTTTTGCGGCGATGAAATACTGTCGCTTTCCAGCAGGGCTTGGTTCGCGCCCTGGTGTTAGCTATGCCGGATTTCTCCCATCCCTTCCTCGTGGAGTGCGATGCGTCAGGCGTCGGCGTGGGGCCCGTACTTATGCAAGGCGACCGATCCGTGGCCTATTTTAGCCGCGCGTTCTCAAATACCATCCGTAGCCATTCGGCGTACGAGAACAAACTCATGGGACTTGTCCTCGCAGTAGAACAATGACGACCCTACCTCCTGGGCCGACGATTCATGGTCTGCACCGACCACCATAGCCTCCGCTACCTCCTGCAACAGAAGATTGCTACGCCCGCCCAACAGGTATGGGTGGCCAAGCTACTGGGCTACGATTTCAGCATCGAGTTCCGACCAGGGAAGGCGAACCGCGCGGCCGACGCTCTTTCCCGCAACCCCATACTTGCAGCCATCTCCCGCCCAGTCTGTGAGGATGCGGACGCCCTCCAACGGGAAGTGGAAGCAGACCCGACGCTCATCGGGATTCGGACAGCTCTCCTCGTGGACGCCACAGCCCGCCCACCTTACTCCTTGGTTGACTGCCGCCTACTTTACAAGGGCCGCCTCATACTCGCCCCCTCCTCCCCGAACATCCCTCTGTTATTGGCTGAGTTCCATGCTTCCCCGACGGGGGGACACGCCGATGCTTACTGGACATACCGATGGCTCGCAACCTCACTCTATTGGCCTCACATGTTCCGACAGGTCAAAGCCTTTGTGGCCGCCTGCCTTATCTGCCAGAAGGCCAAGTACGAAGCCGTTTTTTCGGGTGGTCTACTTCATCCCCTCTCGATTCCCGACCTTATTTGGGATGACGTCGTCATGGACTTTATCACACGACTGCCCAGATCTCAGGGATCCGACTGCATCCTGGTCGTGGTGGATTGACTCTCGAAATATGCTCATTTCATTTCCTTACGCCATCCATACACCACAACCACAGTTGTCGACAGCTTCATCCAGGGTCTCGTGCGCCTCCACGGGTTTTCCCAATCGATCGTCAGCGATCGATAACCGCTTTTCCTGACTAGGACTGCACTGTTCTTCCTACAAGACACCCACCTTTGCATGAGTACGGCGCACCATCCTCAGACCGACGGTCAGTCAGATGTCCTCAATCCGTGCTTGGAGACGTACCTCCGCTACTTCGTGGGAGAGCAGCTGCGTAGCTGGGCTAAGTGTCTCGGGTGGGCCGAGTATTCGTACAACACCGCCCACCACCAGGCGGACGACACCACTCCATTTTAGGTTGTTTATAGCCGGCCTCCTCTGTCCATCGTCCGTCACTTCCTATGGGAATGCCAGGTGGAGAGCCTGGCCACAACTCTTCGCGACAGGGACATCATTCTGGATCACCTGAAGCACCATCTCTGACGGGCCCAGCAGAAGATGGTTTCCTTTGCCATCAAGAAACGCTAGGACCTCTCCTTTGAAATAGGTGAGAAGGTTTTCATCAAACTCCACCCCGACCGTCAACTTTTGATAGCCCGATGTGAGTGCCCAAAATTAGCCCCCCGATTCTTCGGGTTGTTCGAGGTACTTGCACGCATCGGGGTGGTCGCGTACCGCTTTCGCCTCCCAAGTGGAAGCCGCATCCATCCGGTCTTCCATGTCTCGCAGCTACGACGCGTAGTTGGAGAGCACGCCACCGAATCAACTCCCGACCGATCTTGACCTTGTCGGAGAGGCGCCCTACTACTCTGCCTCGATCCTTGATTGCCGATGCCGCATTCCGGGGGGCTATACATTAGAGGAAGTTCTTGTGGCTTGGACCGGACGTCCCGACTTGGACGCGACGTGGCTTCCCTGAGATGATTTCCGCCATCAGTTTCCCGACTACTGCCTTGAAGACAACACTTTTTCTAGACGAAGACATTGTTACAGAACTACACGATAACGAGCCACCATGAGAAGTCTACACGCGCCGGGCGCGTAGATCGTAGGGGCCCACCGAGACCGCGAAGGATATTTAATATTAAATATAAGAAATTGTTAAGTGCACAACGATTTTGGCTATGTGCACATTTTTGTTAAAAGCACCGCATTACGATAAGTGCACACATAATTATTAGGGGCACCGCAATTTTGTTAATACAAACCAATAAAATTGTCTTGATATATCAATTAATGAACCACACATGATTTTATTAAAAAAAGATTAATAAGGCACCAACCATAGATAACATCAAAATTTGGAAATGCTTAATTTTATCTTTGAAGCACTGGTATTGATTGCTTAACACCCAACTAGTTAACAGATGGATAATTTTACTGTACAAAGAAGCAAACAACACCTATGAGTTTATATTGTTCACGTTCATGTACAAAATAGACTTTCCTGTGCGATTTTTTCAAGCATGACTCCTGATATTTTCTGGGTTTGGAAATTTGTTAAAATTTGAATGGTATAGTTCAGCCATTCTCATGACAAGTATCTTAACTATTGCCTATTGCGAAGAATCGGCACCTCCCCTTGGAGCAAGCATACCAGAGTCCACAAATCGCTTACCAAAAAAAAATCGCTTACCAGAAACTTAGGAAGAACCAATGCTCCAGTGCTCCTGCCGACTTTTGCGGGCTGCGACATACTGTCCCGGTTAGGAAATAGGAACTTCGGTCTTAGGTAGAACCTAAGAAGAGTAAAGAAGGGCCGCCTCTCTCCGAATCAAGCTCGAATCGATCGTCGCCAGTTTGTTGTTGCGCCTATCTTGGTAGCTCACGAGAAGGGTGGACCTTCGCGGGCGAGAGAGGTGGCAAAGGGCGGACTGTCGCCGGCGGGAGAGGGGATCATCGATCGCAAATGAGGGAATCCTGGAAACGAAGTCGCGGGCTGGAGGGGCAAAACGACTATCATGCACTCAAATTGAAGTGCACCTAGCTCTTTTTGGGGAAGGAAATAAGACCTCAATTTACTTAAAATAGCAGTGCACCTAGCCAAAATAGCAGTGCACTTAACAATTCCCTAAATATATTGCTATGTTTGCTTGTTGCGTTTTTAGGGTATAGGGTAGACCAATTAAGACTTGGAATGAAATTGTAAGGAAAGACATGATGTACTTAGATATTAGTGAAATTATGACAGAAGATAGGGCACAATGGCGACAAAGGATCCATATAGCCGACCCCACTATAGTGGGATAAAGGCTTGAATGTTGTTGTTTGCTTGTTGTGTTTTTAGTATTTTCAGTATTTCCTATTTTCAGTATTTCCTTTTGTATTTGCTCCTCGCCACTATAAGAGGGTATGCAGACCTTATATTTCTTTATCTTGGATGAATGAATGTTTTTCCTCTTCTCCTCTCTAACCCTAACTCGCCCCTCTTTTCCTCTCTCTCTCTCCTCTCCCTCTCTCCCGTTCATCTTCTCCTACCCGACCGTACGTCTCCGCCCCGGGTTCGTATCATCTAACCTTCTTTATCTCAACAGTCACCATTATTAGAACATGAAACTTAAAAAATGCTCTTCAGTTGATAAATTTCTGATTAAAAGTGTCAAAGAAAGGTGCTCTTGTGAAAATTAAGAGTAAAGAAAATTACAAAGAAAAATTGTTTTGCACGAACCGATTCTAATGGAAGTTTCTATATTCTGCATCTCTCTCTTTTGTGTAAATTTCTTTTTCTACTTCAATGTAAAATCTCCTATTACTTTATAAAATCTACTATACCAAATAGACAAAGGATTCGTTTGGGAGGACTTGTTTTCACCGGTCAAGCGGAAGGTCCGGTCCATGCGGTCGTAACCGCTTGACCGGTGAAAACAAGTCCTCCCAAACGAAGCCAAAGATTGTTAGGAAAATCTCTTAATTTGGTATATCAGATTAATATAAGTGATCTACGAATTGCCTTATCATATTTATAAAAAGGCCAAATGATGTAAAAATATGAGTTGTAAGCAAATACAGACCGCCAAAGATTCAAAACGCACTAAAAGAAGAAGTTTTAACTAAGTTAAACTTTTGTGCGCCGAGAAGTATTTGACGCACATCGAGAGGTTGACTTCATGCGTCGACAAGCAATCAACACACGTTGAAAGCAAAGCTCCCTCCCTTACGCCAAGATCGTTTTGGAAGGTAGCACAACTTAGAACAAAGCTATTCAGCTTACGTTGAATTCTCTCTACTTAGTAATTCGACGTATATTGAGAAATATTCGATGCATAAGTTGCAAAACGTCGTCTTCTCTTTAGACTTAATGTTATTGTTGGAATTTGTCAAAATATTATGTTTTATATATTTTTCGGTATTAATGTGTGTGTTGTAATCCCGTATATATATACATATGAGAGCCTCATAACAATCAATTCAAATTATTTCTCTTTTACTCAACATGGTATAAGAGCCTCCCTAGGGCTCACACGCTTCTTTGGCTGCCGTTCCCGGTCGCGACTCCCGTACCCGTGTCGTTCGCCGCTCTAGCGTCTCCGCTCGCCCTCCGATTCCTGCACCGCTTCCTGCTCCTGCGCCTCCGTTCGCCCTCCGCCTCCAAGCCGCTCGCCGCTCCGTCTCCAGTGGTCTCTCGCGCCGCCGCTCGCCCCCCTCCGCCCCTCTTCCTCTCCCTCTCTCGTGTTCCAGGGATGCCAGTCACATGTGATATTGATCCCCTTGTTTCTGACTGTTCCTTTCTCTTCTTTTTCGCCATTCCTGGCCCCTCTATTGGGCATGTGGGTTCTTCCCTTCTTTCTATGAGGGCAGCCCCCTTCGTCGATATCCATTGTGAATTTTTGGCGCGTCCTCGATTTCTATTCGTTGTTTCCTTATGCCTGGAAGTGATTCCTCTATCACCACGTCTTCCGGTGTAGCGACTTTTCCTACTCCGGCCTCCGTTGGATCTTGTCGTGTCACCTCAGACCATGACATTCCTCAGATCACCACTATGAAATTGGATGGTTCCAACTACCTCCCGTGGGCTCGCTATATCATTCTTGTCCTCAAAAGCCGCCGGTTATTTGGTTATGTCAGTGGCACGATGATGACTCCTCTTTTTGTCTCCTCTTCTGAGTGGCTTTAGTGGGAGTCTGAGAACTCCCTGGTGATATCTTGGCTGCTTAACTCTATGACAAAGCACATCACTCAGAATTATCTTTTCTTGAACACCGCAACAGATATTTGGAAGCGCGCAGAGATTACCTACTCATGTCGTGGAAATGCAGTATAGATCTACCAACTGCACCGCCGGTTGTTCCTTCTGCGACAGGGCGATCGACCTCCCTCGCCTTACTACTCTGAGTTTACCCAACTTTATCAGGAGTACGATCACTTTGATTCTCTGACTCCCATGTCTCTAGAGGATGAGGTGCTGGTGCGAGCAAGGGAAGAACAGAATTGCATATTCAAGTTCCTTCACGGCTTACATCGGGATTTCGATTTGATCAGTATTCAGATCCTTGGACGCTCCCCTCTTCCTTCATTGCTCGAGGTGTACAACCTTATCCAGCAAGAATTCGACCGCCGTCTGACTCTCCTTCCAGACTCAGCCATCGAAGGATCTGCTCTTGTCACTCTTTCTCAGCAGGGGGCTCGTCCTGCTTGGTACACTAGATTGAGGAACATGGAGAAAGATCACCTGATCTGTGATTATTGCGGGAAGGCCTGTCATACTAGAGATACCTGCTTCAAGCTCTATGATTTTCCTCCACCCGAGATGGGCTTGCACCTCGTGGGGGTCGTGGAGGTGGTCGCTCCTAACACCGTCCCTCTCTGCCCAGATCGGCCCACTTGTCAGACGTTATGGAAGACACCTCTGTTCTTCATTCTCTGGCCCGCTCTTTCGGTTGATGAAATTCTGGCTTTTCGCCGGATGATGCACGGACTTCCTGCTGAGTCATCCAGTTCCGCCTCCTCTTCCTATGCTCATCAGGGCCCAACAGGTGCTCACTTTGCTTTCTCCCACCTATCCTCTCAGTAGATCATTGATTACGGAGCAACAAATCACATGACAGGATCTGCCACAGGTTTTGTGTCCTATACCCTTCTGTCTGGCCGAGACAAAGTGAGCATTGCTAATGGATCGCTATCTCCCATTGCTGGGAAAGGATCCATTCCATGCTCCTCCCTTACTCTCTCCTCTTTTCTTCATGTTTCTGCTTTCACTCGCAATCTTCTGTCTATTAGTCATCTGACTAACTCTATGAATTGATCACTGACTTTCTTTCCTACCTCTTGTGTTTTTTTAGAATTTGAAGGTGGGGACGATGATTAGCTATGACAGACTGTGCAACGGGCTCTATGTGTTTGATCCCTCTGCCTCCATTTCATCCAGCTTCACTCAGCCCCCCAAAGCTCTTCATGCTGCTCTTCCCTCTGAGTTGGGTTCTTGACATTGTCGGCTGGGACATCCCCATATCGCTATTATGAAGTTGTTGCTTCCTGCTATTTCTTCTACTTTGTTTAATTCTTTTCATTGTGATGTATGTGAACATGCTAAACATCATAGTAGTTCTTTTCCACTTATGTTTCCTCGTAACTCAGTTCCATTTACTGTTATTCATACTGATATTTGGGACCCCAACCCTACTTCTTTTATTTTTAGTTGCTTTTGGTTTGTTTCCTTTATTGATTGTTACTCCCGTTGTACCTGAGTTTACTTATAAAACACAAGCAGTCGTGCACGGGGACCCCGTGCGGGCAACATTTGTCGTGGGCGCGACATTCGTCGTGGGCGCGATATTCGTCGTGGAGGCGACATTCGTCGTGGGGGCGACATTGGTCGTGAGGGCGACATTGGTCGTGGGCGGCGACATTGGTCGTGGGCGACGACATTGGTCGTGGGCGGCGACATTAGTCGTGGGCAGCGACATTGGTCGTGGGCAGCAAAATTAGTTGTGAGGGGAAACATTTGTCATGAGCGGCGACATTCGGCGGGAAAGGAGACATTCGTCGGGGAAGGAGACATTTGGCGGGCACGATGACATTCGGCGGGGGAGGAGACATTGGTCGGGGGTGGTGACATTGGCCAGAGGTGACAACATTGGTCATGAGCAACATTGGTCGGGGGTGGTGACATTGGCCGGGGGTGACAACATTGGTCATTGGAGGCGACATTGGTCGTGGGGGAAACATTTGTTGTGTGGGGCGACATTTGTTGTGCGGGGAGACATTTGTCGTTGGGGCAACATTTCTCGTAGGGGGCAACATTTGTTGTGTTGGGTTTCTCTATGAGGATGACCCAACACTTGTGCACGCAGCGGAAGTAATAAAAATCAAGAACAACCCAAAAGAGATGAGATCGGGCCATGAATGTTGAATCAAGAAGTTAACAAATAACTAGGTCAAAGTTACCTTAGCGGCGTTGAGTCACAACTCAACGGAGATGCTCCAAGTTTTGAGTCCTTGTCGGTGGCGAGTTCCACGTGGAATAGTGTCTACGTCTCTGCAGAAATCCACACGAGCGGGAGAACATCGAGCTTCGTCGCACGAAGGGTCGGGAAGGAGATCAACTGCACCTTGCACTTCCACGGACTGCTAGGTCCGCGCCAGGAATAGCAACACCGACGACTATCGCCGGAAAGTAGGTGGTCGGCGGAGTGAACGATGCGGCGGAACTCTTCCGTCGGGCGGGGTACGGGATGCGGCGGACCGAGAGAACGGCGGAACTCTTCCGTCGGTTTCGAGCAATCCGCCGATTGATTTTCCCCAAAACCCTAAGTCCTTATTTATTCCAAAGGTATAAACAGATCTAAGAGTATCGCTATCCGCAGACCACACAACATAGGGTTTCAGAATCATTCGCCGGGAATGAGCTCCAGGTTCGGCGAGAATCAGATCCAGATTCGGCGAGAATCAGCAGACAGAATCGGCGAGAATCAGCTGCAGAATCGGCGAGAATCGAGGATGGAATCGTCGAGTATCACCAATCGCCGGGAATCAAACAATTCGATTCTCGACGAATTCGTCGAGAGTCGGCGAGTCATACTCGACGATTCTCGACGAATCATTCGCGACGAATGATTCTCGACGAACTCGTCGAGAGTCGGCGAGTCATACTCGACGATTCCCGACGAATCATTCTCGACGAACTCGTCGAGAGTCGGCGAGTCATACTCGACGATTCTCGATGAATCTCCTTGGCAACGTTTGCCTGACCCCCATTCTGTATGGTGATTGGTAACCCTTACCAACACAGTCAATCTTCCAACTTCTCCACATGCTCTTATGTGCGACCCTGCAGGCTCATATCGCGTTGGCAGTGAGATTACATGTTTGACCACTTCTAGATCACCATGGTAACTCCAACATGTTGTGGGGATGACATTTGTTGTGTATTCAACATTTGCCGTGGTGGTGACCTCGTGCAGGCAATATTTGTCGTTTCCACTTATTTTTCGTTGGGCCGACAAATGTCGTGGGCGCGACATTTATCGTGGGGGCAACATTTGTCGTAGGGATGACATTTGACGTGTATGTAACATTTGTTGTAGGGGCAACATCGATCGTAGGCGGCGGCATTGATCATGGCTGGCGAAATCGGTCGTGAGGAGGGGTGACATCGATCGTGGGTGCAACATCAGTCGTGGGCGGCGACATCGGTCTTGAATGGTGACATTGATCGAGGGTGGCGACATCGGTCGTGGGCGGCGACATCGGTCGTGGGTGGCGACATCGGTCATGGGAGGCGACATTGGTTGTGGGCGGCGACATCTGTCGTGGGCTGTGACATAAATCATGGGTACAACATTTCTCGTGTGCCAAATTAATACAAAAAACTCATGCGCAAAATAAGAACGCATATGGTATAAAAATAAGAACGCATATGGTATAATATCAAAAAACTCATGCCCAAAATATTGATCATGGGACACTCCACATACAATCAATTGAGAAATGGATGATCATTTTTGAGAGGCACAAAAATAAAGAAAACTTTTATAGCAAAGTCCAATGGATGTTTTCTATAATTAACAACATGATGTATGTGAACTATATGGTTGAAGTGAGAAATGAGTTGGCATTCAATGATAGCATACACATAGAATGTCGGATAGCTGAATTAAGTGAAGATATTGACATTGGATTTCAGTTCATATGAGACTAAGGTTCTATTTGGGGGGACTTATTTTCATCGGTCAAGCGGTTACGATCACATGAACCATACCTTAATTATGGTCCGGTTCATGCGGTCATAACCGCTTGACCAGTGAAAATAAGTCCCCCCAAACAGAGCCTAAATAAAGATTTCCAGATTTTGCATTGTTGCAATACTGCCCAAATGTCATCCCGGAGTTGATTCATGAGTTTAACTGCTAATAATGTGCATCCAATCTGGCATTCCAAAGAAGGTAAGAAAAAATATAAATACAGAGATGAAAATCGTAATCTATACTTACAGATTTTGCATCCAGCATTGATTCATGAGTTTAACTGGTAATAATGTGCATTCAATCTGGCATTTCAAATAAGAAGAAAGCAAGCAATAATATAAAAACAGGGGTGAAAATCGTAATAACTAATAACAATAGTAATCTTAATATCAATCAGGCATTGCAAAGAATGTTCTTTGTAAGATATGAAATCAATAAATTCGTAAAAATCTACATAACAAAATGTTATAAGCCTTATAAATTTGCATTTGCATTTGCATTTCCATTTTCATTTCATATCTAAAAGTTACCAGCAAAGGTTAAACCGGAAACATTAGGTATTATTAATCAGAAAAATGATATTGAATGGTAGAATCAAGAAAGTTACCAGCTATTATTAAGAAGTAGTTGGATTTACCGGTTGCGAGTTTCTTCCGGCGTACTGATAGAGCTGAAATCAGGAAAATGATATTGAAGTAGCTATTATTAAGAAGTAGCTGAGACTAAATAGAGCTGAAATCAGGAAAATCTACATAACCAATCACAGATGTAGAAGTTGGATTTACCGACTGAAGATTGCTGTGTAACCCGGGCAGAAGATCGGGAGTGGCGTTGGGGAAGAGCAGGAGGGGATTCGATGCCCTAGAAAAGGCAGCGAACATAATTGTTTTTAGGAAAAAGACGTGGATATGGAGATTAGAAGAAGAGGGAGGTTACCGTGAGGAAATAGGCGATGAATTTGAGGATAATACTTCTGAAGCGGACATCTCCGACAAGTTAGAGAGCCAGAGCGGCGAAGTGGGGAGCCGTTGTTGCAATGACAGACATCGGCGTGGAAATATGGAGCGGGAGAGACGGTGGTATGCCACAAAGGGTAAAGAAGGGGGCTGCGAGTTTTTTTCGGCGTTGTTGTCCGGCGACGCCGCGAACAATAGAGTTAAGGAGGGGTTGGGTGAGGGGAAGGGGACGCGAGGTTGCGACGCTGAGGAGGACTGTCGCGTGAATAGGGTTTTGGGGTTTTGGAGCGCAGTGCCAATCGCAGCGATGGGGAGGAAGAAGCCATGCGCTGCGATGGCGAGGAAAATCGCTTTTCGTGCGATGGCTCTCGCGATCGGGATGAAGAAGGCGTATCGCGATCGGGAAGAAGACCGGTATCAGGATTTTGAGGCCGGTGAACAGTGCATGTCTCCATTAATTAAGCTCTAATCCGGACAAAAGACAAAAATACCCCTTAGTTAACCCAGCAAAACCGGTTTTATGAGGGCATTTTGGAATTTAAATGTTACATCATGTTACATCATGGGCTGATTAAGTCTTTGCTTATAGTATAAAGATAAAAGTGACGTGTTCTCTATTTTTCAACGCTTTCATAAGATGATCACTACTCAGTATGGTGCTACCGTTAAAATCTTGCGTAGTGACAATGGTCGTGAGTATATTGATGTCTTCCTTGAGAAATATCTGAGTGACCTTGACATCATACATCAAACCTCCTGTGTTTACACCCTTGCTCATAATGGGGTAGCTGAGCGCAAGAAATGACACCTCCTTGAGGTGGCTAGATGTCTCCTCCTCCGGATGCATCTCCCGAAATATTATTGGGGTGATGCTATTCTCACCACTACCTACCTCATCAATCGTCTTCCCACGCATGTTCTTGGGTTCCATACTCCTCTCACCACACTAGGGGTTCGTCCCACTTTCCTCTTTCCTCGTGTATTTGAATGTGTATGTTTTGCCCACACTCATCCTACGACCAAACAAAATCCCGCGCTCAGAAGTGTGTCTTTATTGGCTACTTACCTACCCAAAAAGTGTATAAGTGCTTCCATCCTGTTACCAAGCAGATAATTGTTCCTATGGATGCCACCTTCTGGGAATCAAAAGCCTATTATGGGACCTCACTTCAGGGGGAGACGATTACTACGCAAGTGAGTTCCCTTCCTTCTGTTCCTCTGCCTATTTATCCTCCATCTATGTTCCCTCCTCCGGCTCTTGCCACTCAAACTGTGCAAAGGTAATTTTGCTTCTACCCAACATCCTCTTTCTCACTTTGTGACTAATAACTACTTGTCTCCTACACATAGAATATTTTGTTAGAGATGGAGCCTGACTGCGTTGGGTGTACTGGACACTCGACACGATTTCGCTTAGGGTTTCTGTAGAACTCAAGAGATTAGAAACCGGAGGAAGGAGAGCGGCTGATAAAGAAGCAGTGTAAGTTTATTTGAACGTTCTTCATAGTGGATTTCTGTGGCGCTTGTGGTTGTGATTTTTTCCCCGGACTTGAGTTTTTCCACGTTAAATTCCTGTGTTGTGTTTTGCATTTTTCTGTGTTGTTTTTGCACTCGTTTTTCCCAACAACTGGTATCAAAGCGAAGGTTATTTCGCGGGAAGATGAGAGACGATGCAAGGTACAAGATCGAGAAGTTTGATGGGACAAACTTCGCATTCTGGAAGATGCAGATCAAAGATTTGCTGTACCAAAAGAAACTGATTTTTTCCCTTGGGCGAAATAGAGAAGAAACCTGAAGTGATGAAGGATGATGAATGGGAAGTTCTGGATAGAACTGCCCTAGGTACGATTCGTCTTTCGCTATCTTCTTCTGTTGCCTTTAATATTATAAATGAGAAGACTACCGAAGATCTCATGGCCGCCTTGACGAGGATGTATGAAGATGTCAGACGACGCGTCTGTGACTACGCATCTAAATAGTTTCAACACCGTGACAAATCAGTTAAGCTCGGTCGACATCAAGTTTGATGACGAGGTTAGAGCTTTGTTACTGCTTTCGTCGTTGCCGGATAGTTGGGACAGTTTGGTGACTGCTGTTAGTAACTCATCTGAAAACTCTAAATTAAAGTTTGATGACACCGTTGGTCTGGTGCTGAACGAAGAAGTTTGCAAAAGGGCTAATTCAGGAACCTCCAACTCTGCTCTAAATGTTGAGAGCAGGGGAAGGCACTTCGACAGGAACTCTGGGAGAGGATGTTCCAAGTCTGCGCGTGGAAAATCAAAACCGCATAAAGGGAAGTTTGAGTGTTGGAACTGCGGGAAGAAAGGTCACTTGAAGGCGTTCTGCACTGCTCCAAAGAAGAATCCTGGTGGGAAAGTTGAGAAGAACCCTGCAGCAAACGCCACTGTAGATGATTTACAGGACACTCTCATTTTGTCCCTGGACAACACCGAGTGTTGGGTGGTGGATTCTGGTGCCTCTTTTCATGCATGTCCTACTAGGAGCAGTTTCAAGAACTTTACTGCAGGAGACCTGGGAAAGGTCTATTTGGGCAACAATCAAGCTTGTGATATTATCGGCAAGGGTGACGTGGATATTCGTTTTCCGAATGGATCCATATGGAGCCTTACGGATGTGAGGCATGTACCATGTCTGAGGAGAAACCTCATTTCGGTCAGCCAACTTGCAAAACAGGGTACTTTTGCAGCCTTTGGTGACAAGAGCTGGAAAGCTACTAAGGGGTCAATGGTCATCGCTCGAGGGACCCTGGACGACACATTATACGTCATCAACAAGGAATCTGATTCTATTTCTATTGCAAAGAAGGATGATGATGCAGAGCTATGGCACAACAGACTCGGGCATATGAGTGAGAAGGGAATGAAGTCACTTATCTCAAATGACATACTTGCTGGTTTGAAGTTTGTCGACTTGGACTTCTATGAAGACTGTGTCTTCGACAAACAAAGTAGAGTGAGCTTTTCAAAGTCCGGAAGAGAGTTGAAAACTCAAAGACTGGAGTTAGTTCACACTGATGTGTGAGGGCCTGCTGTTGTGAGCTCTCTTGGTGGTTCTTCCTTTTTCGTTACCTTCATCGACCGACTGCACAAGGAAGGTTTGGGTATATTTTTTAAAACACAAATCTGATGTTTTCTCTGCTTTTAAAACCTGATTGGCTATGGTTGAAAATGAGACAAGTCTAAAGCTGAAGTGTCTCAGATCTGATAATGGTGGTGAGTATTGTGACTTGGAGTTCAAGGAGTTCTGTTGTAAAGCAGGAATTAGGCGCGAATACACTGTTCCAAGGACGCCACAGCAAAACGGCGTAGCAGAGCGTATGAACAGGACCATCACAGAGCGTGCCAGAAGCATGAGGCTACATTCTGGCCTACCAACACAGTTCTGGGCGGATGCAGTTAACACTGCTGTTTATTTAATCAATCGCGGACCTTCAGTTCCGCTGAAAGAAGGTCTACCTGAAGAGGTTTGGAGTTGTAAAGCGGTAAAATTTTCTCACTTGAAAGTTTTCGGTTGCTCAGCTTATGTTCGCATTGACGCAGGATCTTGAAGTAAACTTGATCCAAAGTCCAAGAAGTGCACCTTTGTCGGTTATGACTCAGATTAATTTGGGTACAAGTTTTGGGACTACTAGAACCGGAAATTCATCAGGAGCAGGAATGTAATCTTCAATGAAAGGTAGATGTACAAGAATCGTAACGACACTTTTGAAGAAGCATCAATGACTCTAGAAGACTTATCCAAGTTTGTGGAGTATGAGGGAAACAGTGATAACGTTGAGGAAACTCAACAACATGCTGAAGTAGAGGAAGTAGAGGAAGCTAGGGTGGCTTCTCACACTCCTACGGTGGAAGTAAGAAAATTCGGTAGTAAGTCGGCCCACCCAAAGGTACTCTCCCTCTTTATATTATTTGCTGCTTACTGATGGTGGTGAACCAGAGTTCTTCAATGAAGCAGTGGAGGTTGATGATTCCATTAAGTGGGAGTTGACTATGAAGGATGAGATGAATTCCCTGAAGCTAAACCAAACTTGGGATTTAGCTAAACTCCCAAAGGGCAAGAAAACACTTCACAACAGAAGGAAGGAGTGCACTATACAGAAATCTTCTCTCTGGTGGTAAAGATGACCACTATACGGGTCATTATGAGTATGGTTGCAGTGGAGAACTTGCACTTGGAGCAAATGGACGTGAAAACAACCTTCCTACATGGTGATTTGGAAGAAGAGTTGTACATGATGCAACCTGAGGGATTTGTTGAACCTGAAAAGGAAGAAATGGTCTGTAGGCTGAACTAGAGCCTATATGGTCTGAAACAGGCTCTGAGGCAATGGTACAGGAAGTTTGACAGGTTTATGTCAAACAATGGGTACTCAAGATGTGAAGCTGATCATTGCTGTTTCCTGAAACACTTTGACAATTGTTATATCATTCTGCTTTTGTATGTCGATGACATGTTGATTGCAGATTCTGACATGAATGAAATCAAACGTCTGAAGGGACTTCTGCCCAAGGGGTTTGATATGAAAGATTTGAGTCCAGCAAAACAGATCCTAGGAATGAGGATCGATCGAGATTGGAGTGCAAAGACCTTGAAGCTGCCCCAATCTAAGTATATTGAAAGGGTACTTCAAAGGTTCAATTTGAATGATGCAAAGGCGGTCAGCACGCCCTTGGCCAGCCACTTTCAACTCTCTAAGGAGCAGGCACCCAAATCAGGAGAAGAACGAAAGTTTATGGAGAGAGTCCCTTATGCCTCCGTCGTTGGGAGTTTGATGCATGCAATGGTGAGTACTCGTCTAGACATCGCACATGTAGTGGGAGTTGTCAGCAGGTTTATGAGCAATCCGGGAAAGCATCACTGGGAAGCTGTGAAACGGATACTCAGGTATTTGAAGGGAACTTCAGATTTCTCCCTCTGCTTTGGAGGACCAAAGATCTCTCTACATGGGTATGTAGAATCTGATATGACTGGAGATATTGATAGCAGAAGGAGCACGACTGAGTATGTCTTTACTTTGGGGAGCGCAGCGGTTAGTTGGATCTCCAGGTTGCAAAAGACTATTGCTCTTTCTAGCACTGAGGCGGAGTATGTCGCCATTGCTGAGGCAAGCAAGGATATGATATGGTTGCAAAGCTTCATGAAGGAACTTGGCAAAGGGAAAGAGAATGGCAAGTTCATCTAGCAAAGAATGCTGCGTTTCACTCAAGGACGAAGCGCATTCAGTTGCGGTACCACTTAATCAGATCTCTTTTGGATGATGGAGCCTTGTCACTGGAGAAGATTCACACTTCGGAGAATCCAACAGACATGTTTACAAAGTGTGTGAACATGGAGAAACTGAAGCTATGCTCGGCTTCAGTTGGTCTTTTAGGTTGAAGACAAGGTGGAGCCACTCGCCGTTTTATTGCCACTACTATGAGGTCATTTGTTTGGAAGTTGCTCTTGGAGGATTGTCACTGGTTCAGTCTCCAAGTGGGAGATTGTTAGAGATGGAGCCTGACTGCATTGGGTGTACTGGACACTCACACGATTTCGCTTAGGGTTTCTGTAGAACTCAAGAGATTAGAAACCGGAGGAAGGAGAGCGGCTGATAGAAAGCGGTGTAAGTTTCTTTGAACTTTCTTCATAGTGGATTTCTATGGCGCGGATAGGTTGTGGTTTTTTCCCCGGACTTGGGTTTTTCTACGTTAAATTCTTGTGTTGTGTTCTGCGTTTTTCTGTGTTGTTTTTGCACTCGTTTTTCCAAACACATTTGCCACCTCTTTGTCTTTTATTGCTATTCCTCGCTCTTGGCAGGAAGCACTTGAGCACAACGAGTGGAAGACATCCATGTTGGAGGAAATGAGAGCCATTGACAAG
This sequence comes from Platanthera zijinensis, assembly GCA_039513925.1. Classification (NCBI taxonomy): domain Eukaryota; kingdom Viridiplantae; phylum Streptophyta; class Magnoliopsida; order Asparagales; family Orchidaceae; genus Platanthera; species Platanthera zijinensis. The sequence goes on from CM077091.1 coordinate 111,642,205, forward strand.
AATCATACTCGGGATCTTGTTCATCTCCCTAAGGGAAAAATGATTGTGGGATGCAAGTGTGTTTTCTTTATGAAGCAAAACTCTCAGGTCCTGATTGAACGATACAAAACAGGGTTGGTGGCTAAAGGATATACTCAAACAACTGACATCGACTATCAAGAGACATTTACTCTGGTTGCTAAAATGAACTCCATCGGGATTTTGCTTTCATGTGCTGTGTAAAGGATGGATTCTCCTTCAATTGGATGTGAAGAACGCATTTCTCCATGGTGACCTTGAGGAGGAAGTCTACATGTCCTTTCCTCCTGGTGTTTTCAGAAAGGGTCGGCAGAAAAAGTTTGCAGGTTGAAGAAAGCTCTATATGGCTTGAAGCAGTTTCTACGTGCTTGGTTTGGGAGATTTCATTGAGCTATGATTTCTTTTTGGATACAAATAGAGCAATGCTGATCACACCTTGTTCGTGAAACACAAGGAGGATAAGGTGTCTGCTTTTATTATCTATGTGGATTATATAGTGATAACCAATGATGATACGAAAGAGGTTGAGCTTCTAAAATCTAGATTGGCTAATGAATTTGAAGTGAAGGATCTTAGACCCCTCGAGTAATTTCTTGGCATCGAGGTGGCCAGATCCAAGCATGAGATCTTTAAATCTCAAAGGAAGTATGTTCTGGACTTGCTTGAGACAACTGAAATGCTCGGGTGCAGGCCATCACACACCGTAATTGAGGTCAATCACCAGCTAGGAAGGGATGGTGGAGAAGGTGATGACATACCGGGCTTCCAACGACTGGTGAGAAAGCTTATATATATCTCGCACACTCGTCCAGACATATCTTATGTTGTGGGGGTCCTTAGTCAGTACATGCATTCACCTAGATCATATCACTTGGATGCTGCGTAAAGAGTCCTGAGGTATCTCAAATCCTCTCCTGGCAAGGGAATACTGTTCTCACCCAACGAGACATTGAATGTAGAAGTCTATACAGATGCGGACTGGGTGGGTTCAGTTGATGACCGGAGGTCAACATCAGTGTATTGCTTTCTTGTTGAGGGCAATTTGGTGACCTGGAGAAGCAAGAAACACCATGTTGTAGCCAGATCCATCACAGAGGCAGAGTTTCGTGCCATGACAAATGGGATATGTGAAGGGTTGTGGATTCAGGCGGTCATGAAGGAACTTAGCGTGGAGTGCGATGGTCCAATCATGATCTATTGTAATAATAAAACATCTATCAAAATTGCCCACAATCCGGTCCAACATGATTGCACCAAACACATGGAGATCGATAAACATTTCATTAAGAAAAACATAGTTAGGGGGATTGTGAGTACCCCTTTTGTTCCATCAAAGCAGCAGCTTGCAGATGTGCTTACCAAATGGCGGAGTCTGAACTCGTTTGACAGAATACTGAGCAAGTTGGGCATGACAGACATTACACGCCCAACTTGGGGGGAGTGTTGAAATATGTCAGAATATTATGTTTTATGTATTTTTTGGTATTAATGTGAGTGTTGTAATCCCGTGTACACACACACATATGGGAGTCTCATAAAAATCAATTCAAATTAATTCTCTTTCCCTCAAGAGTTATCAATCCCCGATTAAATTTTGGCTGGAATTAAAGATCAAATCTGGCTGTTGGTTCTCTATATATGGAATGAGATTGTAATGAAACAAGAATAAAATAGGATGGTACCAATTTAGAGGTCTCCTATAAATAGAAAAGTTTCAAACCACGAAGCTAAGACAATTCAGCCTACAAATTCAAATTGAATCTTTTCTGAAGTTGTCTTCTTCCTTCTAAAGAAAGACCCATCTTTCTTGAGAGTCCAAAGATTGTTCTTCTTCTCTCTGAATCAAAAGAAAGCATGATATATGCCACAAAGTATAGAAAAAAATAGCACTTGTTTTAGTCTTGCACTCATTTTGAATCATCCCTTCTTCTCTCCAACAACAACAACACTCATGCCTTTATCCCATTGTAGTGAGGTCAAATATATGGATCCTTTGTCGCCATTGTGCCCTATCTTTAGTTATAATCTCACTAATGCCTAAGTACACCGTGTCTTTCCTTATAGTTTCATTCCAAATCTTTATTGGTCTACCCCTCCCCCGTTTAACATGTTTTGTGAATAAACTCTCACAATGCCTAACAAGTGCCTCTAATGGTCTCTTTTGTACGTGTACGAAGATTGTTCTTCTCTCAAAAATTCAAAATTCTCCTTCTCTAAGAAAAAGTTTTCTCCAAGAACCCTAGCTGTCAAGATCTCTTTTCGCAGATCTAAGGCTCCTCTTCTCTAAGCGGTTCTTCATCTTTTTTCTCAGGAATCCTCTAGAGACAGGGTTCATCCTCTCTCTATTGAATCTAGTCTTCTCTGTCTAGAGGAATAACTATCTAATTGTTACTGCTATTTAAACAAGAATCCACAAAGCTGCTTCAAAGAACCAGATCCTTCAGAGCTTTGTTGATGATCATATTGTGGAAAAGCTGCTTCTACACGATTTCTGATAAAGAGTTCTAAGAATCTCTCTTACAAAGATTTAGTTGGTTCTAAGAATCTCCTCTGCAAAAGACTAAGATTAGTCTTGAGAATCCCCTTACCAAAGGATTCCGTTTGGACCCGTGAATCCCCTTATCAAAGGATCAGATTGGTTTTGGACCACCTTATCAAAATATTCATTGTATTGATTTTGTGAATCTCCTTATCAAAAGATTCAGATATTTGGTTCTTAGAGTCTACTTATTAAAAGGCTCAATATTGTTCAGTGGATATCCTACCATAGGGTAGAAGATGGGACGTACCCAATATTTGGGGAACCTCTATAAAATTGTCTTTTGGTTGCATACCTCTCTATAGTTTCTTTATTAAACTTTGTGCTATAACTCTTTTGTTGCTTATATTAAAATAAGTGTGACATGAAATGTGAATGATTGTGGTAAAAAATGTTTAAAACTCTATCACCCCTTCTAGAATAATTCTTAACACCTTATCCTCACTTTCACCCTTCCCAGGACCCTCGCTGCGCGGGGATGCTTTGTGCACTATGCAGCCCGATGATCTACAAATTCATATATTTAGGGTGTATGATGGGAAATTTTTTGAAATTTTTCATGAAATCCATATTATTCATTTGTCATTCCTCTATGTTTACTCATGTACTTGTTTGCGGGTGTGCACCTTAATGCACTAAAGGAAAAGATTATCATTGTGGTTTACCAACTGCCAAGCTAGTATTACAACTTAACATGATATCAGTTGATTGTTAAAACGAAGATGCAAAAACAACAATGTGCATCTATGAACTACTAAAATATCATGTTACAGGGTTTCATGAACTCAACTGTGGACACTCTGTTAGTGTGTAGACAGTACTATTTTATAACAATTTATTATGAACATTTTAGTTTTCCTCAAACACACTGATATAACGTTGTAAAATACCATTGTATAGTCTTCGGTCTCCTCATCCAGACGGCCCCGTCGTCGTCTCCTCCGTTTATAGACCCTCCACGACGTCTCGTCGTCATGCACGTACGTAACAACAACACCGTCTGGAAAATGTGCATTGCCCTCAGGGCAATAGTCAACGAACTGGCAGCGAAAGTCATCCAGAGGAAGCCATATAACATCGGAGTCTGGGTGATTAGCTCAGACGACCAAAATTTCCTTTGTAGTTGGGTCTCCTGGCAGAAGGCAGTGGCGATCGAGTATATTGGCTGGGTTATACAGCGCCTTGCTGGCGAGATTGACGTCGGTTGGAATGTGATCCATGGTGGCGTGGTTGCCCACCACATGACGTAACTGAGAAATAGGGAAGACCAGGTGTATGCGGCTCTCTACGAGGAGGCGACGGCGGTAGACGACTGCACTGATACACGCTAGTATCTCAAAGGGGCCAAAGAACCGTGGGGCTAGCTTCGGGCAGGGCCTGCGGGCCACAGACAACTGGCGGTATGGGTGCGATTTGATGAACACCTTCTCCCCCACCTGAAAGGAGAGGTCGCGCTGCTTCCTGTTCACAAAGGACACCTTCTGTTGGGCCCGTAAGGCGTGATGTTTCAAGTGGTCCAGGATGGTGTCACGGTCCTGCAGGGCGGTGGCCAAACTATCGACCTGGCACTCTCCTGGCAGATGGCGGAGAATGGAGGGCAGCAAATGACCATAGACAATCTTGAACAGCGTGGTACCTGCTGTGTGGTGGTAGGCGGTGTTATAGGAGTACTCGACGTAGGGTTTATCTATACAGCACATATGTGCGCAGCGGAATTAAGTTCAAGAAAACCTTAAAGAGAAACTTGAATCTTGCGATGAACATTGATCAAGAAGTAATTGCAACATTAGATAGGAGTATACCTGAGCGGGATTGAGTCGACACTCAAACAAGATGCTCCAAAACAGTCTTAGGCCGACGGGTGAGTTCACGCAAAATTGGATTTGTGGCTCTACATGAATCCACACGAACGGGGAGAACACCGACACCTTGTCAAACAAGATCCAGGATGGAGAATGAAAATCCCTCTGCGTCTCCACAAACTGCTAGATCTGCACCAGGAGAGGCGGCGGCGGGCGCCGGAATCGGGGCCTACGGGAGCGACGGGATTGGTACTAAGGGAAACACTTTCCGTCAAAAACTTCCTGATCCGTAAGTATCGGGGCTCTCAATATCAAAAAACCCTAAGGCAACTGCTATTTATACCTACGAGTATAAACAGGCTTGAGCCGTCGCTATCCGCAGACCCAGAACAAATGAAATTAACTGGACAGATCATTAGCTGAGATGTCTTGACGAATCTTTGAGATGTCTCGACGAATCAGCTGTATTGACTCAACGAATCATTAACTGAGATGTCTCCACGAATCATTGAGATGTCTCGACGAATCATTGAGATGTCTCGACGAATCATTGAGATGTCTCGACGAATCATTGATATGTCTCGACGAATCATTAGCTGAGATGTCTCGACAAATCATTTAGATGTCTCGACGAATCAGCTGTATTGACTCGATGAATCATTAACTGAGATGTCTCGACAAATCATTGAGATGTCTCGGCGAATCATTGCGATGTCTCAACGAATCAGCTGTATTGCCTCGACGAATCATTAGCTGAGATGTCTCGACAAATCATTGAGATGTCTCAACGAATTCCAATAAGTCAAGTGCTTGGTCCTTCACTCATATCACATATGAGTAAGACCAACACAATCCATTCCTCCAACTTCTCCAGACGCTCTTATGTGCGACCCTATAGGCTTATATCGCGTTGGTAGTGAGACTACCTGTTTGACCACTTTCAGATCACCATGGTAACACCAACACTCGGCCCAACAGAGCCACTTGGCCCATTCGGGGGTCTGCTCCCCTACAAAACAGCGGAGTTACGTGTCCAAGCATCAACTGAGGACCTGGGACTGGCCATCCGCCTGCGGGTGATAAGTAGTGCTCATATGGAAGCGAGTACCCCGTAGCCGGAAAAGTGTGGTCCAAATGGTGGTCAAGAAAAGCAGATCACGATTGTTCATGATCGACCGAGGAAATCCACGAGGGCGCACGACGCCGCTGATGAAGTTGTCCGCGACTATGAAGGCTGTAGGGGTGACGAAGGGGAATGAAATGACCGTATTTGGATAGTCTGTCCACCATGACCAAGATCTAGTTGAATCTCTGGGAGCGCAGTAGCCGAGTAATGAAGTCTATGACCACGTCCTCCCAAACACGGTCCGAAATGGGAAGAGTCTGAAGGAGGCCGGCTGGAAAAGTTGCCTCGTACTTGACCTTCTGGCAGACCAGACAGTCGACCATAAATGTCTTGACTTGTTGGAACATGCGGGGCTAGTGGAGAGATGCCGCTAAACAATGGTAGGTACGGAAGGCCTTGATGTGCCCTCCGGAGGGCGATGCGTGAAACTCGGTAAGTGGGGAATGCTTGGTGAAGAGGGCGCTATAGCAAGGAGGACCTTGAAAAATATGCAGTCCCTACAAGTGAGTATGGTGGATGAGCGGTGGTGTCGACGATGAGCGCCTTTTGTATCCCGGATAAAACGGGGTCGGCCTCAACCTCGTACTGGATGGTCGCTGCGTCTTCCCACACCGACAAAGAGATAGTTGTAAGCTCTGAAGACTGACTTTGATGAGTGAGGGCATTAGCCGCTCGGTTCGCCCTCCCTGAGAGGAACTTGATGGTGAAATTATAGCTCAGGAGTTTGACCACCCACACCTGCTGGGCGGGCGTTGCGATCTTCTGCTAGAGGAGGTAGCGGAGGTTGTGGTGGTCAGTGCGAACCACGTAGGGGCGGCCCAGCAGGTATGGGTGACAATGAGAAACTGCGAGAACGAGGCCCATGAGCTCATTCTCATATGCGGAGTGGCTGCGGACGGTGCTGGAGAAAGCGCGACTGAAGTAGGCTATCGGCCATCCGGCCTGTATGAGGACCGCTCCCACTCCGGATCCCGATGCGTCACACTCCTCTGGGGATGACAGAGAGAAATCAAACATGGACAACACATTGGCCTGTGGACTAGTGCCTGCTGAAGGGTGGCAAAGGTGGTGGTGACTGTCCATTGAAAGGGCCTCTCCTCCAATTTCTTTAGGAGCTGCATGAGGGGACGAGCTAAAACCCCGTACCCTTGGATGAAGCGGTGATAATATCCCGTCAAGCCAAGGAATCCCCTGATATTCCACAGGGATATAGGAGTCGGCCAATGAAGGACCGCCGCAATCTTCTCCTCGTCGATGACGACTCGCCGTGCTGAGATGGTGTGGCCAAGGTATCTCACTTCTGACGCCCCAAAGGAACACTTCTTCGAGTGGAGCTTGAGGTGATGGTTACTGATGGTGGTCAGAGTGAGGCGAACGTGCTAAAGGTAATCCTGACAGGAAGAATTGTATATCAAAATGTCATAAAAAACTAGAACGTGTCGATAAAGTACCGCCCAAACAATGTTATTCATCGTCGCCTGGAAGGTGGTCGGTGCGTTGGTCAGGCCGAAGGGCTTGACCAAGAACTCGTAGTGGTCGTCGTGGATCCGGAAGGCAGTCTTGGCGATGTCCTCGGGTTGTACCTTGATCTGGTGATAGACTGCTCTGAGGTCCAGCTTGTTGAAGAATATGGTTCCGCGGAGCTCTTCCATGAGCTCCTGAATAACATTGGAGAAAGTTCTTTCGTTGGCTGTAAATGAAGTGAGAATAATTTTGAGTTTTCCAAACAAAGGTGAAGATTTAATAATCAAGGCCGATCAGGGCCTCAAAAATATCATCGAACTCGGCGAGAACGCCTGAAGGTCGGCTGAGGTGTGGAAGAGGAGGCAGTGCCAGAGCGAAGAGCGACCAAAGTGATTCGGAAAGGTCGACGTCGGTGGTCCGCTGAATCACACAGGCGGATACCGGATAGCGAAGCAAAGAGTCGCCCACCAGGCGGCACGTTTGACCCTCTTGGAGGAACTACATAGTCATACTCTCCCAGTTGACCCGCACTTCGCCCAGTGTGTAGAGCCAAGCCACTCCCAGAATGACGTCAATACCGCCGAGGCCGAAGGCATAAAAGTCCGCGGTCACCAGGCAGGACCCCACCGTTAGAGAGAGAGCGGTGCAACACTCGTGGGTTGCCTGACGACGCCCATCGCCCAGACAAACTGTAAAGTTAGGAGAGGGAACCAAGGGAAGGTGCAGCTGGTGCGCCAACTGGGCTGAAAGAAAATTGTGGCTCGCACCATTGTTCACCATGACCACAATGGAACGATCACACGTGTCTGCCAGCTTTATGATTTAAGGCCCCAAAATGCTGCCCACCGAGAAATAGGGCAGCTCCAAGCAGTGAAAAATAGGCGAGGCGGTGTCCACCGCGCCGTCACCCTCGGATAGCTCGAGGGCCTCAAAGTCCTCCAAGGTGACCTCCGGGTCGAAGTCACCGACTATGACGCGTAACTCCTTGATGGAGCACACATGCGTAGAAGAGTAGGGCTGATGACATCGGAAACAAAGGCCCTTGCTGTGACATCCATTGTAGGTTCTGTTGGGGATGCGCTGGGGAATTGCAGGTCGGCCGGGTCGGTGGCCCCCCAGGGGGCGGCCGCTACGGGGCTGTCGAAGGAGGTGGCCGCTAGGGTGGCCGAGGCGGATGATGACTGGCTACAGGCGTAGGCGCCCTGGGGGCGAGGTAGGCCTCCACCAGACACGCCATGTCAAGGGCGTTGGACACCGTGTGAGGCGGAGCTAGGAGTTGATATGGGGCAGGAGTTCCTGCATGAAGAAGCCCAGGTAATGGTTGGGTGGCTATCTGAGGACATGAGTGACCAAGGCTACAAACTCGTCAATGTAGTCGTCCAGGCTTGCTGTCTGGCGGACACCGCATAGCCGTTCAATAGCGGAAGAGCCAGAGTAGCGGGTGTCGTAACGTCGAATCATCTTCTGTTTGAGCTCGGGCCAGGAGAGGCACGAGTGGATTAGTGGGGCCACCGGGCCCAGTGGAGGGCTGAGTCGTCCAGGCCAATCATTGCCGTAAACACCTTGTCGAGCTTCAGTGTGTAGTTGAGGTCGAAATATTGCTCCGCTTTGACGATCTACCCATCGGGTCAACGCTGACAAAAGAAGGAATATCGAGGGAGGGGGAGGACCACCCCTGAATGGCTAGAGGAGGGTTTCCGAAGGAGATGGGCGGCAGCCCGACGCTGAGTAGAGAGTAGGAGCCGGACGCGGCGGAGACGGCGGTGGCAGACGCCTGGAGGGAGTCAATGTTGGAGTGGAGGGCGAGGAGGGAGGCGTGCTTGGAGGAGACTAGTTGTTCTTGAGCTTCGACGTGATGACTAAGAGCTTCAGAGGTGGAATCTGGAGTGAGGTCGCTGGAGGAGAGAGTGTTGGGAGCCATCGGTATGGAGACGTTAGAAGGCGGCCGGTAGTAGGCGGATCTGAAGAAAAATGGCAGAAACAGAGGCCCGAGGGGGTTTTGCGGCAGCTCGGGGCGCAGAAACTGCGGATCGACGGTCGGCTCGCCACAGGAGGCGACATATGCGCGGACTCCGATGGTAATGGGGCTCGAACTTGGAATCATCGCTTCAGTGGAAACCGACGCGGGATCGGGTGTTTCAACGTGGGATTGGGCGGAATCGAGCGGTTCGGCACGGGATCGCGCCTTTCAGTGGAAGCGGAAGTCGCTCATTTCAACGTAAGCCGAAGTCGGAACATATCACAATCTCGAGCACCCTCAACTAGATTGCGGGTTGTGAGGCAGGTCAGACCAAATTGATACGATCCTGGGAGGAATTTGGCAAGGGGGGGGGGTCTGCGGTGGTAAGGAAGAAGAGAGTGATTAAGATAGATAAGAGAATCTTAGGGAGCATCCCTAAATTCCTTTCATCCAAAGATAATCAAAAAGAGTACAACACCATCCATTATAGGCACGGGGTGCAGATAACAAAAACACGGTGCAAAATAGAAAACGTACATATAATATAATATGAAATAACAAAATGCAAATAAAATAATCATCCTGGCGGCACGTATTTGGACTCTCCTCCTCCAGACAGACCCCTTGTCATCTTCCTCCGAGTGTAGACCCGACACAACATCTCCTCGTCTTGCATGTCTGTAACACCATCTCTCCATGAGTCCTCCCCAGCCCGAGGCCACTACTATGCCTACTTGTGCCCCCTTCCTTGGACATGAAAAACATGACTAATAATACAGAGTTATCCCATTCAAGATTCAATGTTGGATGAATGATCTGCCACTTGATGATTAGATTGAGCCTTACTCATACCCTATGGCCTCAAAAGAGAATGAGTACGAGCAACCTAGTGATTGTTCCCTCCCTTACCCTCTGCGTTGACCTTGCTACTGCTCTGATCATTGACTCGGTCTTGCATGCCTGTTCATGTGAGTTCCTCACATTGTAGTAGTGATTCATGTCCCAAGTGAGGGTCGAGAACAAAATATTGAATTTGTAGTGGTTGTCTATCCTTCTCTTGAGGGAACTACTATTATCGATGATACTCAACTTAAAGATCATTCTGCTATGGTTGAATTCTTTGATGAGCCCCTTGTTGAATTCATGAGTGAGCAATTTGATGGTTCTTTCTATCTATGAAACATTTACTCTAGTGCGAATGTCTTCAATGTTCGTTTTAGTGATCATCGTTGGTGGAGACCAGCCCAGATTAGGTCATCGCAAAAGTACCCGACGTCGCACCCGACCGGACCCTTATCGGCCTTAAGTCTTGAAATATATATATATATATATATATATATATATATATATAAAGTTTTAATTTTATTATATGTATATAAATATCGATATGCACAGTTATATATATATATATAAGTATGATTTCTTAACATTAAGTTAAATGATCCCGGTTCAAGAGGGCAATGACGCTGTTCATCCCTCCCGATCCAAGCCGCAGCTTCTCCCTTCGGAAATGTCACGGGCCTCGTCTCCCGGTTCGCTGGATGGATGGACTAGGGCATCCTAGCCACAACCTCTCCCGACATTGGCGCCGCACCGCTCCAGCGCAACCACAGCATACTCCCCATTACCGCCCCGCCGAAGCTTCAGTCTGGTCGACTTCTTCCTCCTCCCGACGGTTTCATCTCCACGAAATGAGCTCTACCATGGCCGCCCATGGTGGGTAGCTGTTTAATTTCTTCCTCTTTGTTTTCTGTTCGAACCCTATAAAAGGGAGTGCTTGTAATTTGTTTTGGTTGGTGAATGTTGAATGTAAGAAAGCAGTTGCGATGTTTGTTTTCCGATTGAGGAGTCGGGTGAATGAGGAAATTTGGACTGTTGCAGTTCGTGTTTTAAGTTCTCTGAGAGAGACAATGAATAGTAGTGTTAGATTAAATGTTGCTGAATTTTTCCTGTAGCCGTAGAGAGCTGTGGAGGCTGAACCTGTGTAGGTGAAGAATATTGCTGTTGTCGATTATTAGAAGCTTATGAAAAGTGAAAGAAATGATGTTTAGAGTTAATGTTACTGTTTGGGCATTGTTATGCTATAGTTCAGTTTTGTGAAGGGACTTGTATTTATACTTGCTGTTTCTGATTGAAATAGGAGAACAAAAGTTCTTCGTGTTTGAGATTTCGTGGAACCACTTTGAGTGTGAAGAGCGAGTGAATTTAGGTTTGTTTAGTTTGTGGCTCTCTTACATTGTGAGTGATTCCGTGGAACCACCTCGTGTGAGTGCGATTAAATTTCGTGGTGCCCGTGTGCGAAAGCGGGCGACCTCGGAGTGGGAGATCGAAGGTGACGAGGATTTCCTCGCGTGATCGCCATCGACTTCGAATACGGAAAGACGTCTCTTTCCGTGGGTAATTGTTTCTATCTCTTCCTTTGTGTGTGTCTCTATATTTTCTCGTAGATAATAGACTCATTGCTGGGTTTTCACCCGAATTTTGTCAGCAAACGCTACGTCAAAAACTCTAAACAAAAACGTATTTGGAGTTCACGATTTCCGTTTTGCTACGACCAGGGAAACAGAACGAAAGTTGCGAGCTTCCGTCCCGGATTTAGAAATTGAATCAAAATTTTTAATAAATTTATTTTTGAAGCAAAAAAGTTAATTTTGTGTTTTTTTCAAAAGTTGTTTAATTTCTCAAAGTATTTGTAATGCACGATCAACATCTTTGCAAAATTAATTTAATCATTGCATGCATTTAGGGTTTCCTAGAACTAGCCGACAGGAGCGCAAACCCTACGCGCCGTCCTGCATCAATTTGGTATCAGAGACAGGTTCCAAAATTTTTCTAAGTTTCGAGATCCGCCCTGCGTAGAATAGGAACCCGCGTATCATTTTTAAATTTTTCAAAAAAAAGAGAAATTTTTTTAGCATCATTATTGCATTTGACTTGCGTGTTCGCATGCATCAGCGTAGTGATAGAATGCGTCGAGTTGAACGAGGTCAACCAAGTCATGGAAATGAAGGGAATGAACCACCCCCGTGATTTCTTCCATTCACCCACCAAATAGCCGAGTTGAACATGGCCATGCGAGAAACATTAGAAAACTTTAGAGGTAGGGTGAATAATTTAGAAATACCCCCTCAAGCGTCAATGCCGCCTCAAATTCGAGATGAGCATTATGTTCGTCCAGGTCACGAAGTCCCACACCACTATGTAGAAAGATCTACATTTAGGAGGAATCCACTATATGAGGATCACAACTACACTTACACTCACTCCGATAGAGATCCATCAAGGAGATCGTTATGACACTTCAATGAGTATACTCGATTACAGTACATCACTTTCAGAGATCGTGTTGATCCACCAATACGATCTCATTTTGCTAGAGACGATTAATACGATGACTATCGTCGTTTTTATCCTTGTACCCGAGTGGATCCGATTGATCCTTCGACACCATATTATGAGGATGGAGTTCAGTATCATTCTAGTTATCGATACTACACGTCACCTCTATATGAGGAACCTGACACTGTTTATGTGCGACCACCACCACACGTTCGTAGGACTCACGATCATCCACGAGCATGACATGATTATGATATGGATGATCGTCACGACTACACTCACGAATCCTATAGAGGTCACTCTCGTCAAGAATACTCACACCTAGTGATCCTTCTGGTGTTCCAAAGACGAACATGACGATAACCATTAAAGGTTAACAAGGGAATTCCATTGCCTAAAGTAGGGAGACATCACCCACTCTGTTTGATGTTTTAATACAAGATGTGTGGAGTCAACCCCCATATGAGTCTGCTCCACCTAGTGAATCCGCCCTTGATTCAATATCTACTAGCTCTCTTTTGAGTGTAGATTTCTTGCACACGTCCCCTAGTGGCGCATCAAGTCACATCACCACACCTGATAACGCATCGAGTGACATTACGATTGGGAGCCAAGAGCTTAGTAGTGATCTCGAGGCAGTCACCTCTACCCTTTCTGGGAGTACGGCCCCTTCTGATGGTTTACTTCTGGAGGGCCATCACTTTACTGATGGGTTCTTTGACGAACCTCCTATTGAGCCTCCAGATGAGTCACCTCGTTCATGTGTGGATGAGATTCCTGTGAGTAACACCCTTCTGAATTTTAAGACATGGATACCGGCTCCATTTTCTACCTTGATGTCGATAGTGCTTCAGAGAGATGATTTTGAGTGTGACATCTATATATTAGGGCTTGATCATAGCCATTTGGTCACTCACACTCTAGATGAGTTATGGGACGTACCACCTGCTAATCATCGTATTCGCGATGAGTTTTTATATGTCCCACCTGGTGAGCCTCCTGATGCCTCACTTTCCCATAGTAAATTTGTCACGATTGTCACACTTCGTGCACATTATCGTTTATATGAGAGCACTTCATATGTCTTTGGAGCCTACGCCAGTACGCGTCGCATTTGCGACGAGTTTTATTATACACCTCCCGGTGAACCCCCAGATGAACCACATATGATTTCACCGCGCATTTGTGATGTATCTATCCTTTGTATCACCATCGAGTGCGAGGGTGCACTCGTTGATTCGTTGATACTTATCACCCACACTTGCAGAGACAGTTCGCACATTATGTTGACACATCTGATCACTGCTGTCTCTGATTTGCACTTGAGTGTTCATCGCCCCTGCGATGATTTTTTTTTATGATCTACCCTCTGAGCCTCCTGATCACATACCTCTCTCAGGAGTTGCTCTTGGTATCTGAAACCATCAGTTTGTAGCGTTAGTCGTATTAGTAGTTCATTTATTGCATTTGCATGATTTGCATTAAAAAATCTGAGCGAAAAATTGCATAGTACTTTTTACCTATATGCAACTCGAGCAAATAAGCACAAAAGAGCTACGAGTTTCAAAATGGATGACTTGGTGATGGTTCGGCTAGATCCGGAACAGTTATCTTCGTGAACCGTAAAGAAGCTAGCTGACCGTAGAACTGGACCCTTTAGAGTGGTGAAGCGGACTGGGCAAAATGCATATGAACTTGAGATATCTTTTATTTGTGGAGCAAATCCTGTTTTTAACATAGACAATCTGACTTTATTTTACGATTGCCCGCATGAGTATTTAGATTTGCCATTGCCTTCTCCATTTGATTCTTTTGGGTTGGAGAGTGAGAGTGAGGAGCCACATTCAGGACATACCAACATTCATTCCACTACTGACACGTCAACTGCAGTTCCTCCCCTTTCCACTGACAGCTTTCAGGTTGAGCATGATATACCAGATGAGTCTATTATACCAGTTCCCAGAGCTGCTGATTGACTTCTGCGACATATTTTGGTTCCCGAGCAGATATTGGATGACAAGACGGTGACCACTACTGATGGTTGTTTCCAGAGATATTTAGTTTGTTGGCATGACAGACCAGAGATGGAGACCAGCTGGGTCTTGGCCGAGCGCATTGATGCCGATCTTCTACAACACTACCGCTTGGAGCACTCACCAGAGATGAGTGATTTCGAGAGAGGGAGAGTTGGTGGAGACCAGCCCAGATCAAGTCGTCGCAAAAGCACCCGACGTCGCACTCGACCGGACCCTTATCGGCCTTAAGTCTTGCATATCGTGTTGTGTTATTTTGTAATTTGTCGTAAATTGTTTGTGTGTTTTGTGAAATATATATATATATAAAGTTTTAATTTTATTATATATATATATATATATATATATATATATATATATATATATATATATATATAGATATGCACAGTTATATATATATATAAGTATGATTTCTTAACATTAGGTTAAATGATCCCGGTTCAAGAGGGCAATGGCGCTATTCATCCCTCCCGATCCGAGTTGCAGCTTCTCCCTACGGAAATGTCACGGGCCTCGTCTCCCGGTTCGCTGGATGGATGGAGTAGGTCTTCCTAGCCGCAACCTCTCCCGACATTGGCGCCGCACTGCTCCAGCGCAACCGCAACATACTCCCCATTACCTCCCCGCCGAAGCTTCAGTCTGGTTGACTTCTTCCACCTCCCGACGGTTTCATCTCCACGAAATGAGCTCTACGATGGCCGCTCATGGAGGGTAACTGTTTAATTTCTTACTCTTTGTTTTATGTTCGAACCCTATAAAAGGGAGTGCTTGTAATTTGTTTTGGTTGGTGAATGTTGAATGTAAAAGCAGTTGTGATGTTTGTTTTCCGATTGAGGAGTCGGGTGAATGAGGAAATTTGGACTGTTGTAGTTTGTGTTTTAAGTTCTCTTTGAGAGAGACAATGAATAATAGTGTTAGATTAAATGTTGCTGAATTTTTCCTGTAGCCGTAGAGAGCTGTAGAGGGTGAACCTCTGTTGGTGAAGAATATTGCTGTTGTCGATTATTAGAATATGATGAACAGTGAAAGAAATGATGTTTAGAGTTAATGTTACTGTTTGAGCATTGTTATGCTATAGTTCAGTTTTGTGAAGGGACTTGTATTTAGACATGTTTCCGATTGAAATAGGAGAACAAAAGTTCTTCTTCGTGTTTGAGATTTCGTGAAACCACTTTGAGTATGAAGAGCGAGTGAATTTTTGTTTGTTTAGTTTGTGGCTCTCTTACATTGTGAGTGATTCCGTGGAACCACCTCGTGTGAGAGTGATTTAATTTCGTGGTGCCCGTGTGCGAAAGCGGCCGAGCTCGGAGCGGGAGATCGAAGGTGATGAGGATTTCCTCGCGTGATCGCCATCGAGTTCGAATACGGAAAGACGTCTCTTTCCGTGAGTAATTGTTTCTATCTCTTCCTTTGTGTGTGTCTCTATATTTTCTCGTAGATAATAAACTCATTGTTGGGTTTTCACCTGAATTTTGTCAGCAAACGCTACGTCGAAAACTCCAAACGGAAACGTATTTGGAGTTCACGATTTCCGTTTTGCTAAATTAACATCTGAAATTTTAATTTGACTAGTTATGTTTGTTTTTTTTTATTAGGAATTGATTCATATCTTGGTTGGTCATTTCTGTTGGTCCACATGATTTCAAATTTCTTTGCTAAACTCTAGCTTGCTTAGGAATTTTCTGGTGAAATGTGTTGTCATTTTGATGCATTCCATTAACTTTTTAAGTTATCATGTGGATCTTACAACAATAAAAGATTCCAAAGTTTTGTTATTCAATATAAACAATTAGATTAATAATAAAATTAGCAGCATTTCACTGTAACAATAGAAAAATCTGGATACAGGGTTCTTTAATGCATAAATATACACCTGTTGGCCTCCTACCTGGTATTATAAAGCTTGAATATTGCTAAAAACTATGAACTAAAATAATCATCACTTGCCAATAAGGATAAAGTTTAAGGTTCCAGCCTGCATCTAAATGACATTATGGATCTTGTTGTAATTAAATGGACGCCAATAAGGATTGACATATCTTTTTTGTGTAAATGTCAGTAGTTATGCAAAATCTTGTGGTAAGCATTTATCTGTTTCTTTCTATCCTTGCAAGACCTAAGGTCATTTGTGAATGAATTTTCTGATAATTGACTAAATTGACATCTGAAATTTTTATTTGACTAGTTATTTTTTTACTTTTTTTTATTAGGAATTGATTCATATCTTCGTTGGCCATTTCTGTTGGTCCACATGATTTCAATTTTCTTTGCTAAACTCTAGCTTGTTTAAGAATTTTCTGGTGAAAGTTGTCATTTTGATGCTTTCCATTAACTTTTTAAATTATCCTGTGGATCTTACAACAATAAATGATTTCCAAGTTTTGTTATTCGATATAAACAATTAGATTAATAATAAAATTAGCAACTTTTCACTGTAACAATAGAAAAAACTGGATACAGGGTTCTTTAATGCATCAATATACACCTGTTGGCCTTCTACCTGGTATTATAAAGCTTGGATATTGCTAAAAATTATGAACTAAAATAATCATCACTTGCAATTCTACCTTTGAAATTAAATGAAAGCAGTTAAGAGACATATCATTTATTGATGGGTTTAGCCTGAACTATCATTTGTTGTTTCCTTTTAGCAGCTTCTTTCATTGCAGTTTATCAGTGTATGGAAGGATAAAGGTCATCTTTCTTAGCCTGAAGGAGAAAACTTTGTGTGGTTATGCCTTTTAAGATAAAACATAATTTATTATGTATGCTTCATGAACTGGAATAATGCTATTTGCTGTGGAAGGTGGAGGATTCCTGTCCTCTTCAGCATCTGGATACAGCAGTGGTCTTTCACTTCTGCTTTTTGGTCAGAAAAATGAAGATAGGAACATAAAAGTTTCCCCTTGGAATCAATACCAGTTAGTTCGTGAAGGAGTGGATCATTTTCAGATATCCTCAAGGGAAAGCCATGTTCCTCAAGGATGCCCTTCCTTCACATGTTTTGGATGTGTATCTTCTTGTGATGATGATCGATCATTGCATCCTACATCGGATCCACCTTCCAACCATTCTGAAAATTCAACAGAAAGTTCTTTAGATAAATCCAAGGTCACAATTAGTGTCTCTGTCGATGATAATGAAAGGAACATATGGCTCAAGAGCAGCCTTAAAAAGCCATCAACAAATTGCTGTGTTCTTTGTGAAGATGATGCAGCGGGCAGTTCCTTCGAGGAGGTTCAGAGCACCACATCTTGTTTTATTGGAAGGAGAAAAGTTCAGTGGTCGGATTCATGTGGTAAAGAACTTACCGAGATAAGAGAATTTGAACTCAGGTACCTCGTTTCTATTTATTTCGGTAACTTTTGCGAAAATTTTCAAGCTCCGCTCTCAATTCAATGTAGTTTCACTGTCCCGTTTATAACAGTCTTACAACCCATTTTTTAGTTAGATGCAAACCTCCAGCATCAAAGACCGTCTTATATCCAAAACTTCTAGTTGTGCAACTTTTTTTCTTTGAAAGATACAGCCTTTTATCACTTATGCTTTCTGCTCTTTTATGTTGCAGTTTTTATTAAACTCGCAGTGACTCTTTTTCGACGATATCAGCAGTTATAAATTTGCAATGTATCAAAAATCACCTTCTGAAAAAAATGATCATTGGTGTTCAGTAGATTTGGATGTACCACACGTTTGTCATGAATTTTTGAGTTATCTACTAATACCAGTAGGTATCAAGGGGGCTGCCAGCGATGGTGATGAGGTAAGATATGAGAAAAAGTTGAAGAGAAATCCAAAAACGTTTTCCTTAGCCATTCCTAGATAATAAAATCCATATACCAAGCATAAAGGAGTTCTTAAGATACAACTCAATTCAAGCCTTACAGTAGGTGCAAAATAGAGCAAAAACAATAGGAGTTTGGTCCCATGCTTGTCCTTGGTGCACATTGGAACTGGCAGGTCTGTCATTACTGCATGCCTTGAGTACACTCTTCAGGTACTTGTGTCCGCCTACCTAACATTCTCCGGGCAGATGATGCAATAGAATGGGAGGCGCTCAACCATAAACCACTTGGAATGGGTGTTCTCACCACATAGTCGAACGAAGTATTGTGTGAGTATTCAACCCAACTTAGGGTCAGTTTGGCACGGCGGTGGCGGTCGTGAATGTTGGTTATGAACCGTCATTCATGAACGCCCAATCTCACCTAAGGAACTTCAACCACTTTTAAAAACCAGTTTTTTTTCTTGGTGACGGTCATAACCATTGTCATGCCA
This sequence comes from Platanthera zijinensis, assembly GCA_039513925.1. Classification (NCBI taxonomy): domain Eukaryota; kingdom Viridiplantae; phylum Streptophyta; class Magnoliopsida; order Asparagales; family Orchidaceae; genus Platanthera; species Platanthera zijinensis. The sequence goes on from CM077091.1 coordinate 111,660,764, forward strand.
AACATAAATTCTATGACAGCGGCGTTTTTTTCAAACTCACCGGAGCAAAAACGCAGCACCAAACGAAAACTTAGTCATTTTGAACAAAATTCTAGGTCGTTCCGAGGTGAAGTATCAAAGGTACGTCTCAAAGCAGTGGTTTAAGACCTCAGGTGGCTTGCCCGTCTAGGAATAGTCGGTGGTGCTCATGTGCAATTGCATATTTTGGAGTTTGAGCAATTCTTGCCAAAAATTGCTAATATAGTTGTTGTCTCTGTTGCTAATGATAGACCAAGGGTACCCGTGGAGGCAGTCAAACCTGAAAGGCTTGGGTAAGCTCATGATGAAATTCATCATTATAAATTTGCTCAGGCGACAGGTGCAGGAAGGGACTAAAGCAAGCCCACTCCCATCCCTACCCCTCTAAAGAGTTTCATATGTGGAATGCCGACAAATTAGACAATTTATACCAAAATATTTCATGCGGCGTAGCATGCCACACCAATAGAGAGAAGCGGTGAGCCCACCATATGTACATGCATGGTTGTGATGGGTGTAGTATTAAACTCCTCAAGACCGCAATATGCAGGACAATGTTGTCGAGAGCATACTTCTGTCGTGGTGGTGTATTCTGTCGCCGATCAAAGAGAACGAAGAATGTGCGATGGAGTCCTGATACTTTGGAGGTTCAGGTTTGGTTAACCTTTTTTTTGAAAGGACTCCTCCCATACTGATCACAAAATGACCATGACGAATGCTGAATTTGATTGACTCGACTAGATGTCTACCACTTGTTGGATCGTGCAACGCCCTTGGAGGGGGTGAATAAGGGTTGTTAAAACAATTTTAAACTTAAGGCAGAGAATTAGTTTAATTCTGATTTTCTGTTGCTATCGGCAGCGATAGTAATACCGCCAGGCGATAGTAACAGAAACCTTGCTTTCTTTTAAAAACTCAGAGTAAAAAGATTGTAGACCACTAATTAGAGAAAAATAATAATTTTATTTCAGAAGATATGATTACAAAACTTTGACCCCAATTACACTTGGGATTGAGACGACAATTATTTTTTTTTCTTTTTCTATACCGACCCTTCTCCTAAGGACCGGTTGGTTCTAGCCTATTTCTCCCAGATAAGGCCTCGAACCGCCCCTAGATCTACCCTAGACCTATTCGCCACAACACGCGATGAATTTGCGGAATCCTCCCAGGAAATTGATGTCCCCACCGGACGATTTTGCCCACTAAGTCTCGTAAGATTTAGTCGCCCCTACTTGGGGTGAATTTACAACTCAGAGAAAAAAAGGAAACGAAAATACAACAAAAATAATGAAACTCCCTCAATAAGATGGACTCGACGGTTGAATATGCGTGGTTGATCTTTCTCAGAGTCTGCGGCCTTCATGAGCATTGAGTGGAGTTCTTGTCACTAAGGAGGAGGCTCTCACAAAAGTATGAGAGTTCTAGCTTCAGTCGTGGCCTCCGTCTGGTGTCTTGTCGTCACTCACTGTGAAAGGAGGACTGCTCTTTTTATAGGCACAGAACCTATCGCCAGCGGTAGTTCTACCGTCTGACGATAGTTACTTTAGGAAACCTTTTTCTCTTTTGAAAATCAGCATCTTTGGCAACTTTTCATCGCCATTTTAGGAAATTTTTCCTCGCTATTTTAGAAAACTATTGATCTTTGGAAATCATCATTTTTGACAACTTTTTCTTCCGAAAATGGACTCTCCAAAAAATATTGCCCGACGGTAGTGATACTCCCCCACTGTAGCACCTTCCATTTTTAGAGGCTTCTTTCCACGGCTGGTATCCTTCCTTTTCTGTCAGATTGCTAGTGCTAGCGCAAGCGATAACGATACTGCCCGGTGGTAGCAACAGAACTTTGCCATCTTTGTCTATTCGACTTGTCTTCCAAGTGGTACTGAACCTATTGTTCCTACACACTATAAACGCACAACAAACATGATCAAAACAAACTGAGATTTGATATTCTCAAATTAAGAGATGCGGAACGCATGTTTCAACACCACTATGTTGGTCTTTCCTTTTATTAACTCCACTATCTAATCATAGTCAAGTAACTTGGTCACCTATGTTTGTTTGACGGTGGTAAAATCCTCTGACTCAGTAAGTACCTCAAACTATAATGATCTGTGTACATAGTAAAATTGCGGCCAAAGAGGTACAATCTCCAATGTTGGATGACGAGAACGAGTGCCATCAACTTGTTTTCATTGAGCCAAATCGGACTGTACTGGAGAAGGAGCAACTTAAATAGGCAATGGGCCGGAACTCTGCTTATGTATCACACTATCATGGGTCTACTTGGAGGTCACCGAGGAGTGATCGGAGGAGCGAAGGAGTGCCAATCCCAGATGTGTCACATTCGATGACAATGGCTGAGAGAAATCCAACATTGCCAATACTGGGGATTCCATCAAGGCCCACTGAAGTGCTGTGAAAATAGACAGCTTCATGGTGCAATTAGAAAACAGCTTTTGTACTTTTCTTGAAAGGAAGTCAGCGCCGAGTTGGCTTGCCATAATTCCAAATAAAGTGCTTATAGTACTCGGTGAGGCCGAGGAACCCCGACATACATCCATGCAAGGAGCGGGAAAATGACCATTAAAGTGCCTATAGTGCTCGGTGAGGCCGAGGAACCCGCAAACATCCATGCAAGGAGCGGGAAAATGACCATTAAAGGACTACCACCAACTGGTTCTGGTCTATTGAAATACCATAGGAGGAGATGAGATGACCCAAGTAATTGATCTCTTGTAGACCAAACATGCTCTTTTTAGATTAACAAACAAATAATGTCATTATATTTTGGTGAAAACAAACCTGTAATGTCCATCGTGCATTCAAAACGTGATCTTGTGAATGTTTGCATTGATCTGAATCCGTTGTTAGCCAGAGCGAGGGTTCATGTAGTGCCACATTGCTCATCAAGTACATATTGAATGACCAACAACAATATTTATCCTCCATTGTAGCTTTTTGTGTGCGCTCGTGTGTGTGGGTGGGTGGGTGGGTGGGGTGGGGGGGAGGGGAGGGTATTGCCTTTAGCTTTAGCCTCAATATTGTTTATATTTTCCTCACCCGAGGAGATTAAATGAATACAACACTCAAGCCTTTATGCCACCATAGTGGGATCAGCTATATGGATCATTTGTCGCCATTGCGTCCTATCTTTAGTCATAGTTTCACTAATGGCGACTACATATCTTTCCTTGTAGTTTCATTCCAAGTCTTTTTTGGTCTACCCCTCCCCTATAGTTTATTCCAAGTCTTTTTTGGTCTACCCCTCCCCCGTTTAACATGCCTAGTATCTAAACTCTCACAACGCCTAACATATGCCTCTAATGGTCTCCTTGGTACATGTTCGAACCATCTAAATCTAGCTTCTCGCGTCTTCTCTACAATTGATGCCACTCGTCTTATCCCTGATACATTCATTCCTAATTTTATCTAGTTTCATGTGTCCACACATCCATCTAAGCATTCTCATCTCTGCAATTCCCATTTTTGTTCATGCACATAATTCACTGCTCAAAACTTAGAACCGTAGAGCATCATTGGTCTAATTGCAGTACTGTAAAACTCGCCTTTAAGTTTTAATGGTACTTTACAATCACATGATCCCAGACGCGTCTCTCCACTTCAACCAACCTGCGTGGATTCCATGTATCATATCTTTATCTACACCTCCATCTTTTTGAACTATCAATCTCATATATTTAAAGCACTCGCGTCAAAAAATGTTTTGGTTACCCAACTTAATGACGGAGTCATCCGTCCTTCTTGCACTACTAAATTTAAGCTTCATATACTCAGTTTTTTCTGCTTAACTTAAAAACCTTCTTTTCTAAAGTGTTTTGCCAAGATCCAAGTTTCACATTTACACTATCGCTCGACTCATAGACGAAAATAATATTATATGCAAACAATAAACACCAACGTATTGTTTGTTGGATATGTCCGATGAGCTCATCTAAGACAAGGGTAAAAAATAAGGGCTTAAAGCCGACCCTTGATGTAAGCCAACCGTGATAGAGAATACTTGTGTTAATTCTCCGGACGTTCTCACCTTCATCACTGAATTTGTGTACATATCTTCGATTACGTCAATATTCTTAGAATAGTATATTTCATATCAATAATGACCCATCTTGGGGTTATATATACAAGACCCGAACATATACAGGTAAATACAGATAAGCCCCTATACATACACACAATATCTAACACCCCCCTCAAACTCACGGGGGATCATACATCGAGAGTTTGGACATAAGGTAGTCATGCTGAACCCTCGTCTGGGGCTTGGTGAACAAGTCCGCAATCTGATGCTCGGTGGGAACATAATGGGGGAACCAATGTACGTCGGCTGTACTGCTCACGGAGGAAGAAGACGTCGACTCCAATGTGCTTGGAGAGGGAAAACTTCACTGGATTCAGACTGAGCTGAATGACACCAGTGTTGTCACAAAAGAGAGTGGTCGGTCCTGAGGAGACAATGCCAAAATCTGCAAGAAGCAAACAGAGCCAGATAATCTCCTCGGCCGTAGGCACCATGGCGCGTAGTTCAGCTTCAGTAGTAGAGCGGGAAACACCATACTGTTTCTTGGACTTCCAGGCAAGCAAGGAGGAGCCCAAAAACAGACAGAAATCAGTGACAGAGCGACGATCAGAAGGATCACTAGCCCAAGTAGCATCAGAGAAAGCAGAAAGCTGGAGGGAACAACTGCTGGAGAAGAACAGACCACGGCCAGAAGTCGCACGAAGGTAACGCAGTACACACAACAAGTGAGCATAATGGACTGATGTAGGAGTGCTGACAAACTAGCTCAACACATGGACTGCATGAGCAATATCTGGCCGAGTGATAGTGAGATAGACCAGGCTGCCGACCAAATGATGATAACGAGTGGGGTCAGCAAGAGGGATCCCCTTATCAGCCTGAAGCTGCAGGTGAAGCTCCATCGGTGTGGCAACAGTGCGGGTGTCGGAAAGAGCAGCCCGAGCTAAAAGATCAGTAGTATACCGCTGCTGAGAGAGCTGGAACCCTGTAGAGGTGGAAGAGAACTCAATGCCCAGAAAATAGCTCAAAGGTTCCAAATCTGTCATCTGAAATTGATTCTGCAGGTGATGCTTGACAAAGTCAATGAAAGCCGGGTCATCACCAGTGATGATCATATCATCCACATAGAGCAGAAGAAGAGTCCGGCCTCGGGAAGAGGTGTGAACAAACAGGGCCGGGTCGTGCTGGCTGGGCTGAACACCAGCGGCTTTAACGACAAAGCTGAAGCGCTCGAACCAGGCTCGAGGAGCCTGTTTGAGACCATAGAGAGCACGATGCAACTGACAAACCATGCCAGGAGGAGCAGCAAAACCGGGAGTAGGAACCATGTAGACCTCCCGCTGTAGGTCACCGTGAAGAAACACATTCTTCACATCCAGCTGAAACAGGGACCAACTATGGACATCAACAACATCAACAAGTGTCCTGATCGTGGTCATGTGTGCCACAGGAGCAAAAGTCTCATCATAGTCTCGACCATGCTCCTGCTGAAAACCCCGAGCAACCAGGCGAGCCTTGTACCGCTCAATAGAACCATCAAAGCGAGTTTTGATCTTATAGACCCACTTGCAAGTGATGGGAACAGCACCAGGAGGAAGAGGCACAAGATCCCAAGTAGAGGTACGCTCAAGAGCAGCCAACTCATCAAACATAGCGGCCTGCCACTCAGGAACCTGAGCAGCCTCGTGGTAGGAATTAGGCTCTGGAGTACTGGTGGAGGTAGCAGGAAGAGTAGTGAGGTCGAGTGGCTGGGTGGTAAAACCGAGGCGTTCTGGTGGATGTCGATCTCGAAGGGGGTAACGTCTGGAAGGCGGATCATCCCCGGGACTCTCACTGAAGACTGGGGGAACCTGTGGGGTAGTCGGAGCACGACGAGTGTAGTGGTGGAGAATAGGAGGTAGAGGGCCGAGAGATGGCAGAACATGAGGAGGTGGAGAGGACTCGGAAGAGGGAGATGACGATGATGGTGGTAGCTCTGCTGGTGTCTGGTCTGACGGTGGTGGCAAAACAGGTGGTGGTACGGTAGGAAAAATAAGGAACTGAATATCAGCCGGGGTAGTGGATGAGGGTGAAGCAGAGGTGGATGAAGAAAGGAAGAAAGGTTGTTCCTCAACGAAGGTGACATCACGAGAAATGCGAAGACGACGCGCAACAGGGTCATAACAACGGTAACCCTTGTGCTCTGAGCTGTAGCCTAGAAAAACACATTCAGCAGACTGAGCAGAGAGCTTAGTCCGCTCACGTGGTGGTAATAGGACATAACACAGACATCCAAACACACAAAGATGAGTGTATCGAGGAGGATGAGAGAACAAACACTCACTGGGACACCGACCCGGAAGGACAGTGGATGGCTGAAGGTTGATGAGATAGACAGCGGTGGAGATAGCCTCAGCCCAAAAATGTGGGGGAACATGAGAAGCCAAAAGAAGAGTGCGAGCGGTCTCAATGATGTGACGATGTTTCCTTTCCGCAGCGTCATTCTGGGAATGAGAACCAGGACAAGAGAGTTGCGGGAGCGTGCCATGAGAGGCGAGAAGGTCACAGAACTCATGCGATAGGTACTCCCCCCTGAGTCGGAGCGAAAAATACGAATAGAGGCGGAGAACTGAGTACGAACCATGGTGGAGAAAGTAACATAAACCTGAAAAAACTCGGCACGAGAACGCAACATATATATTCAAGTGAAATGAGAAAAATCATCAATAAACAAGACATAATAGCGGTGTCCACCCTTGGATACAAAAGGAGCAGGCCCCCATACATCAGAATGGACTAACTCAAATGGAGCAGAAGACCTAGACATACTAGACTGATAGGTGAGTTGTAGCTGTTTTCCAAGCTTACAACCCGTACAAGAGTGACTAGTGTCAACAGATACACTGTAAGACCCCCCTCCCGGAACACAAAACACGGCACGAGAGGGGTCTTATGCCCAGAACAGCCGCCTTGCGGTAGCACTAACACTCGGGTCAGCCTGTATCCACAAGACGCCTATCCTGCCGGCTTCAACCAATATCAACATATAAATGCCAACCCAACCATACAATGAAAGAAGTCAACCCACACCAAGCATAAGTCCATAAGTACAGCAAAAGAGAAGCTAAACAAGCTTCTACATAATCAGAGTACGTAAATAGAATTGCCCCGAAGGGCTACAACAAAATCTCTCTCACTCACATCTGTAACTGACGGTAGCGACGGTACCGTCCCCTCAGGCCCTGTCATCCTGACCTGGCTGTCCAGTTGCATAGCCTGCTGCTCCACCTGCGGGGTTTCCTCCTAAAAAGGAAGACGTAGCAACCGTAAGTCATAAAGACTAAGTGGCTTCACAACCGCTCCCCCGGCGACTCCTCGGCACCGGGCGGAGAAAAGAACAGGTACAATATATATAAAACAGTGGTACAAGCAGGTGAAGTAAGTATACAAATCATAGGTAGCAATAAAAGTAGTGTATAAATGAACAAGCTCTTATTCTACAATTCTACCATCTACAGCAGCAAGAGAGTATAATGTTATAACAGTAAGTAACTCAACTTATATGGATGCCCATACAAGCATATAAGTTGAGGGTCGTTCAACAATAAGTAACTCATCGTATAGGAGTGCCCATACAAACTTATACGATGAGGGTCTTGTGTATGCAATGAAGTGCAATGCTATGTATGCAATGCAATGACACACCCATGATCAAGCACATGCAATCGCTATGTCGACACAGACTTATAGTTCCCACTATTCGAGCAGGTAGCTAACCTCTCAGGCGTCAACCATCGTGGCCAAACGGTGACAGTAGAGCGGGCATCTCCACTACTAGGCTGGTCTCCACACTACCTGGCCTAGGCCTTTGTACGCCTCAACGCTAAGAACACAACAGCGGAGCTCACATGCGTACTACGGCTCAGCGGGTTCTCTTGGGTAAATGAGCACCAAGATCCTAGCCCTGAACTGGCCTATGCGTGACACGGAAGGAGTCCTCGGAAATGAACACGAGGACCAAGCCCAACCGTTCACTTGGCACGGAAGGAGCCTCGGGACATGAACACCGAGGACCAAGCCCAACCGTCCAAGGTCTAGCAGTCAACTCCCATCGGTGTGATGATTGGCGAGCCCGTAGACCTGCCACACTATCCTTAACCCGGGATTACGACACCACGTGTCGACTCACACCACATGCAATTTCACAATATCGTGGTATGGAAGGAGCCTCGGGACCTGAACACCGAGGACCAAACCCAACCATCCATCAAATGCGGAAGGAGCCTCGGGACATGAACACCGAGGGCCAAGCCCAACCGTCCAACTTTACTCATCTCAATCCTATTCCATAGCGACGGTCAACACCGCACTTGTTACTTCGACAATTCTACCCGTAGGGAGACAACACTCTAAGCATTGGATTATTAATTCCCTTCTATCCATTCAACATACCTCATGATCATAGTTAAATCATTTATACATCAGGCAATTTATATCTACCCATTTTATCAGGCTCTTTCCTTCAATTAAGCTTGTCCACAACTCGTTATACGAATTTAGATTTATAACCTCAACTTACCATGTCACTAGGATGATTGTGTCAAAAGAGTTCACCCAAGCCTCGAGTTGGATCGCAACATTAAATTCCACCAAATCGCATTCCACGTTACACAACCCAGAATTTAGGTGCAGCCTTAATCCGGGCAGCAACTTCGACAAAGGATTCCCGAGGCTACAAAAATCCGACGAGTGCGTGTAACCACTCGTTGGAAAGATAATTTCAAGGGCTACAACTTTCGTGTTTAGTCGAAAGCCCAGATTTGATCGCATCACACCAGAAATACATTCGAAGCCTGCTGCGTACATGATACAGATTTCCTGGGTGGAATTTCCCCCAATCGCAGCAGATTCGAACTGACTTTCCCGTGGCTACAGGTATCGCCTGGAAACGTGCAACCACTCGTTGGAAAGATAATTTCGAGGGCTACGACTTTCGTGTTTAGTCGAAAACCCAGATCTGGCCAGAACACCCCTGAAATTGGCCACGAAGGTCGCTGCGTGCAGAAAACAGATTTATGCACGCATCTTAAGGCGAGATGAACGGCATCCGTTCATCTTCCTCCTTGCACCAATCTCCCAAAAACTCCTCCAGAAAATCGTCCACCCTTATTCACCCTCACGAAGCCATATTTCTTCCACGAATCACTCTCTCATCTTCACTTTGAAGAATGAAGAAGTTGGAGGGGACTAAGCCTAGAAAACGACCTAGGCATGACTTTTCCCTAAGAAATCTCCTCCTCACCATCAAGACTCTAAGGAGTCGATATCTCTCCTAGAATATTAACTACAGATCTAGCACCAAGGGAGAGGGGAGGAAGCTCACATCGTTTCCAGCGGTACCACCATTTCCGGCCATGGATTTAGTCATTCTTCTTTGCGGAATCTCTTGCTTGGTGCAGTTGTTCTTCACGGCAAAGGAAGGAGAGAGAGAGAGAGAGAGAAGGCCGCCTCCAGGAGCTCCGACTTCTTCCCGCGGCTCTGTCGGATTCGCGAGGTCCACGATGACGGCAAGAACGATCGGCAAGGATGGCTAGGGTTCGGCTTTATCTCCTCTTATAAACCGATGTATTAGGTTAAATCCTTCCGCCACGTGTCAACGCCCCATTGGACCGCCCCTAATGGGTCATATTGAAGTGACCCGGTCCAAGGAATCATCATCAGCACGAATCCCAAAGTCCGGTTCGGTCCGCCTGTTCAAGCCGGCGAATCTGCCTGGGCGAAGAAAACGCACAAGTCAAATTCGACGGGAATCAACCGTCATTCTCGACGATCGGCGAGAATCGTCGGGCATTCTCGACGAATTCGTCGGGTATCAACAATGATACCCGGCGAATTTCACTTAGCCCACTTATCGGAAATTCCTGGCGTTGAGTGCGTTGAGTTTCAGTCAGCGATACTCGACGATCGGTGGGTATCATCGGGCATTCTCGACGATCGGTGAGAATCGCCGGGCATTCTCGTCGATCGGTGAGAATCGCCGGGCATTCTCGTCGACTTTCACTTAACCTAATTCCCAATCTGCAGTTCTGGATCCGGCGGGTATCGACCATCGATACCCGTCGAATCGGCGAGTATCATTCCCGATACCCGTCGATCGGCGAGTATCATTCCCGATACCCGTCGATCGGCGAGTATCAACTCCCATTCTCGTCGATTTTCCCTTAGGCCATTTCCTTTCGATCCGTTGGATATCACTCAACCCTACACTCCATTCAACGCACTTGACACCTTTTGCCAGTGCGTCCCGAGCCCGAGTCAAGTCTATTGACTCAAAACTCGTGCGAGGGGCCTAGCGCGAATTGGGACGTTACAAATCCTATAAACAAAATAAAAGATTTCGTCCCCGAAATCAGGCTAGGGCTATGAGGATGCAAGTACAAAATATTATGCGCTATAAAATATTACCTTGGGAGAACAGCTCCGGGTAGCGCTTCTGCATCAAGTCTACCGGCTCCCAAGTAAATTCTTCCTTCCCATGATTAGACCATAACACCTTTACCAGAGGCACACTTTTGCGGCGCAAGGTTCTTATCTCATTATCAACGATTCGTACCGGCTCCAATCGCACCTATCTGTCAGACGCCACCTTACCATCAGTTGTGGGGATGTATTGTTCAGGCCGCAACAGCGCCTTCCGAAGCGACGATACATGGAACACATTGTGGAGATTTTCTAGCTCGGGCGGTAGCTCCAGCCGATATGCCAAAGGGCCAATCCTTTCCACTATGACATAGGGTCCAACATACCATGGGCTGAGCTTCTTCACTCCCCGCACCCGTGACACTCCATGCATCGGCCGGATTTTCAGGAACACTTTTTCACCCACTTGAAACTCTCCACCATACGGTGCTTTGCGTTATAATACTTCGCCTGCCGACTTTGAGCCTCCAACATGCGATCCCTTATCAGCCTAACCACCGCATCAGTATCGTCAATATACTTAATTCCCAATTCCTTCGGGTCTTCGTCTTGCACCCAAGACAAGGGGGTTCTACACCTTCTTCCATAAAGGGCTTCATGGGGCGTCATGCCAATGCTAGCTTGATGGCTGTTGTTGTAGGAGAATTCCACTAAGGGCAAGAGTCTTTCCCACGACTCTCCCCTATCTATCACACACAACCTCAACAGATCCTCCAATGTTCGGATGGTCCGCTCAGACTGCCCGTCCGTCTGTGGATGAAATGCGGTGCTGAAGGTAAGGCGCGAGCCCAAATACGCCTGTACCGCCTTCCACTCCTTGGAGGTAAAACGACCATCACGGTCCGAAACTATCGTCTTAGGTACGCCGTGATACCGTACAAACTGCTCCACAAAAAGGCGTACTAAGACATCCACATGAGCCTCCTTCTTCATAGGAATGAACCGGGCAACTTTCGTCAGGCGATCAACGATCACCCACACTGAATCATTTCCCAAGCGGGAGCGAGGTAGCCCATGTACGAAGTCCATGGAAATATCCTCGAACTTCCACTCGGGGATTGGCAACGACTGCAACAGGCCACCGGGACTCCTGCACTCCGCCTTCACTCTTTGGCAGGCTTCACAATGCGTGACAAAGTACCAGACATCCTTCTTCATTATTGGCCAACACATTGTCTTCCGTAAGCCGGCGTACATCTTTGAAATTCTCGGGTGCACGGAATATTGAGAGCAATGTGCTTCTCTCATGATATCCTCCCGGATTCTGCCACCTTTGGGAATGTAGAGCAGGCCGCGAAAGTAAACGAGGCCGTCCTTTAGTGTGTACTCGTCGGTAGTCCCGTCTTCGATTAACTTTATTGCCGGGGCCAAAGCCGCATCCAATCCTTGCTCCACTCGGATCCGGTCCCGGATATCACAAACTATGCTCATGCTGGACAAGTACTCCGTATATGCCGAAGAAGCCTTACATATTAAGGTAATGTCCATCTCCTCAATCATCCGTGTCAACTCCATGCTCATCAACCGAGACTCTGAGCTCGAGCCGGGTACTTTCCTACTCAACGCATCGGCTACCGAGTTCGCTTTTTCGGGATGGTAGTTCAAGGTGAACTCATAGTCGCATAGAAACTCTAACCACCGCCGTTGTCTTAAGTTCAATTCCTTCTGGGTATGGTTGTACTTCAAGTTTTTATGATCCGAGAAGATTTCGCAGTGGACGCCGTATAGATAATGCCTCCATACCTTCAAGGCGAACACCACTGCTCCTAGCTCCAAATCATGCACCGGGTAATTGATTTCATGCTTCTTCAATTGTCTTGAAGCATAAGCAATTACGTGCCCGTGCTGCATCAACACCGCTCCCAACCCCTGATAAGACGCGTCCGTGTAAACTTGGAATCCTTCCTTCCCAGACGGAAGGACAAGGATGGGGGCGGAGGTAAGTCTATCCTTCAATTCCTGGAATGCCGCTTCACATTGGAGTGCCCACTCAAATGACACACCTTTCTTCGTCAAAGAAGTAAGCGGGAGGGCAATCTTTGAGAATCTTTTTACGAACTTGCGGTAGTATCCGGCAAGTCCAAGAAAACTCCTCACATCGGCCGCCGACTTCAAGGGCGACCACTCCTTCCCGGCACGCACCTTGGCCGGATCCACAGCTAGTCCAACCCCACTGATTACATGACCCAAGAAAGCCACCTCCCTAAGCCAGAATTCACACTTGCTAAACTTGGCGAACAGGGCGTGCTCTTTTAACTTTTCCAGAACTAAGGCCAAATGCCCGACATGTTCTTCCTCCGTCTTCGAGTAGACTAAGATGTCGTCAATGAACACAATGACGAAGACATCCAGATAGGGCTCAAACACTTTATTCATCAAGCTCATGAAAGCTGATGGGGCATTTGTGAGCCCAAACGACATCACTGTGAACTCATATAAGCCGTACCTTGAGCTGAAAGCCGTTTTCGGAATATCGTCCTCTTGTATTCTCAATTGGTAATACCCCGAGCGCAAATCTAGCTTGGAGAACCAATGCGCTCCCACCAGTTGGTCGAACAACTCATCGATCCGAGGTAACGGATAGGTGTTCCGTACCGTCAGTAGGTTGAGTTTCCGATAGTATATACATAAACGCAGGGTTCCATCTTTCTTCTTAACGAATAGAACAGGGGCTCCCCAAGGTGATGAGCTGGGGCGAACAAACCCTGATTCTACCAACTCCTGCAGTTGAACTCTAAACTCCGCGAGTTCTTTTGGGGCCATCCGATAAGGGGTCCTGGAGACAGGCTTAGCTCCTGATACAAGCTTAATCTGAAAATCCACTTCTCTATGCGGGGGTAACCTTGGCAATTTTTCAGGAAATACCTCAGGGAAATCCCGTGCTACCCGCACATCCTTCACATCTTCCTTCATCTCCCTTAGTTCGAAACATATCATGTAGACTTCATCCCCTCTCATATGAGCTTTCAAGGTATGGATTGAGGATAACAATATTCGTGGTGCGAAATTTATACCTTGGAAGACTACATCAGTATCCCCATGTCTCAAATAGATGTGCTTCTTCGCGCAGTCGATTCTTGCTTGGTGCCAATCCAGCCATGCCATGCCCAGAATGAGTTCGAATTCTGGTATTCTCAAAATTGTGGCGGGGGTATCAAAGGTCTTTCCCCCAATGGTTATCTCCAACTCACACTTCGCGGTTGCCGTCATCTCAGATCCGTCTGGGAGGCGTACTCTTCGAGCAATACCAATGAAATATTGCACTCCGTGTATATCCTTGATGAAGTCTTCAGACACGAAAGAATGTGAGGCACCAGTGTCAAATAACGTATAAGCCGGTTTCCCGCCGACCATCACGGTGCCTAAGTGTCATTTAATAATACTCAAGCTAGATGTCTAGTATATCTTAAACCACTAGAGGATATTAATGGAAGCAAAATGGCTATTTCAAATCGTACCTGCAATCATCTCTTGAGGATTCCGCTCTTGAATCATGTCCAAGGCATACATCTGATCTCGAGCGGGTCCGGTGTTTCTTCCTCGTGGTCCTCGTCCTCAACCACACACATACCCTCTCCCCCGCGGGGCTGTTGGAGGGAAAGCAAAAGGCGCATCTACAAACAGCTGCGGGCAGTAGCGTCGAATGTGGCCCGGTTGGTTGCATTCAAAGCACACCCGTTCCTGCCTTCCGCCGTGTTGCTGAAATTGTTGAGGTGGAGGTAATGTTGGCGGTTGCGGAACCGGGCGCTCCTCTCTAAAGTTCTGGAGGAAACGCCCGCCACCCCTCCGATATCCTCTTCCTCTTCTATTGTCAAATCTCCTTCTGTTGCTGGGGCCGGCTTCCATCACGCCCTCCGCTGGCCTTTTACCACTTCCCAAGTGATTCGCTTCCAATCTCTTCGCCATATCGATAATCTCCGCCAGACTAGCGTCCGCTATAAACAAAAGGGCTTGCCTTAGGGGATCTCTCAAGCCTTTGTAGAATCGTTTGGCGTACCCTCTATCATCCAACTCATAGGAGTCAGCGAATCTAGCCAAGTGCTGAAACTCCCGTTGGTACTCTGTCACCGACATGGACCCTTGCTTTAGTTGCAAAAATCTCTCTTCAAGACCATCCCGAGCGGCCGAGGGGATGAAATGCTTTAAAAAGGCTTCAGAGAATTCGCTCCAACTAATGTCTGTGTACACTCTCCCACGAAAAGTGGAGCCCATGAGGGACTTCCACCACCTTTTGGCGTGCAGCTCTAAGAGTGTCACCACAAGGGTTACCGCCATGTTGTTTGGACATCTTATTCCTGCCAGCAATTCTTGTATAGTGTCGAGCCACTCTTCCGTACGCACCGCCGACTCTGTCCCAATATAAGCGGGAGGGGAGAGAGCTCGGAAAATGCTTAACCAACTAGATCCCGGACCCTGTTGTTGTACAGGTGCCTGCTGAGATTGGGACCTAAAGGCGTCCAAAATAGCTGTGAGCGTCTGCCCCAGCTCTGATTGTTGGAATTGTGTAGGTACGGACGGGGCGGGGGTGCCTCCCACTGGCTCAGCATGTAC
Source organism: Platanthera zijinensis (assembly GCA_039513925.1). NCBI lineage: Eukaryota > Viridiplantae > Streptophyta > Magnoliopsida > Asparagales > Orchidaceae > Platanthera > Platanthera zijinensis. Next base: position 111,675,840 of record CM077091.1, read on the forward strand.
TGGGATCTACACATAGAGTACAAACCTAAGGTTAGGTTGGCTAATCTAAGGTTAAAGATGGACAAACTTAGTGTGAATTACATATGGGCACACCACTGCTTCCGCTAAGTTAGTTTGTCCCCAAACTGACGAATCAAACGGGGGTGGCACCATTGTTAAGTGACTTTCTCCTTGGAGGATCGTAGCAAGCTGATACCATTTGTAAGACCCCCCTCCCGAAACACAAAACACGGCACAAGAGGGGTCTTATGCCCAGAACAGCCGCCTTGCGGTAGCACTAACACTCGGGTCAGCCTGTACCACAAGACGCCTATCCTGCCGGCTTCAACCAATATCAACATATAAATGTCAACCCAACCATACAATAAAAGAAGTCAACCCACACCAAGCATAAGTCCATAAGTACAGCAAAAGAGAAGCTAAACAAGCTTCTACATAATCAGAGTACGTAAATAGAATTGCCCCGAAGGGCTACAACAAAATCTCTCTCACTCACATCTGTAACCGACGGTAGCGACAGTACCGTCCCCTCAGGCCCTGTCATCCTGGCCTGGCTGTCCAGCTGCATAGTCTGCTGCTCCACCTGCGGGGTTTCCTCCTAAAAAGGAAGACGTAGCAACCGTTAGTTATAAAGACTAAGTGGCTTCACAACCGCTCCCCCGGCGACTCCTCGGCACCGGGCGGAGAAAGGAACAGGTACAATATATATAAAACAGTGGTACAAGCAGGTGAAGTAATTATACAAATCATAGGTAGCAATAAAAGTAGTGTATAAATGAACAAGCTCTTATTCTACAATTCTACCATCTACAACAGCAAGAGAGTATAATGTTATAACAGTAAGTAACTCAACTTATATGGATGCCCATACAAGCATTTAAGTTGAGGGTCGTTCAACAATAAGTAACTCATCGTATAGGAGTGCCATACAAACTTATACGATGAGGGTCTTGTGTATGCAATGAAGTGCAATGCTATGTATGCAATGCAATGACACACCCATGATCAAGCACATGCATTCACTATGTCGACACAGACTTATAGTTCCCAATATTCGAGCAGGTAGCTAACCTCTCAGGCGTCAACCGTCGTGGCCAAATGGTGACAGTAGAGCGGGCATCTCCACTACTAGGCTGGTCTCCACACTACCTGGCCTAGGCCTTTGTACGCCTCAACGCTAAGAACACAACAACGGAGCTCACATGCGTACTACGGCTCAGCGGGTTCTCTTGGGTAAATGAGCATCAAGATCCTAGCCCCGAACTGGACCTATGCGTGACACGGAAGGAGCCTCGGAAATGAACACGAGGACCAAGCCCAACCGTTCACTTGGCACGGAAGGAGCCTCAGGACATAAACACCGAGGACCAAGCCCAACCGTCCAAGGTCTAGCTGTCAACTCCCATCGGTGTGACGATTGGCGAGCCCGTAGACCTGCCACACTATCCTTAACCCGGGATTACGACACCACGTGTCGACTCACACCACATGCAATTTCACAATATCGTGGCATGGAAGGAGCCTCGGGACGTGAACACCGAGGACCAAGCCCAACCATCCATCAAATGCGGAAGGAGCCTCGGGACATGAACACCGAGGGCTAAGCCCAACCGTCCAACTTTACTCATCTCAATCCCATTCCATAGCGACGGTCAACACCGCACTTGTTACTTCCACAATGCTACCCGTAGGGAGACGACACTCTAAGCATTGGATTATTAATTTCCTTCTATCCATTCAACATACCTCATGGCTATAGTTAAATCATTTATACATCAGCCAATCTACCCATTTTATCAGGCTCTTTCCTTCAATTAAGCTTGTCCACAACTCGTTATACGAATTTAGATTTATAACCTCAACTTATCATGTCACTAGGATGATTGTGTCAAAAGAGTTCACCCAAGGCTCGAGTTGGATCACAACATTAAATTCCACCAAATCGCATTCCACGTTACATAACCCAGAATTTAGGTGCAGCCTTAATCCGGGCAGCAACTTCGACCAAGGATTCCCGAGGCTACAAAAATCCGACGAGTGCGTGTAACCACTCGTTGGAAAGATAATTTCAAGGGCTACAACTTTCGTGTTTAGTCGAAAGGCCAGATTTGATCGCATCACACCAGAAATACACTCGAAGCCTGCTGCGTACAGGATACAGATTTCCTGGGTGGAATTTCCCCCAATCGCAGCAGATTCGAACTGACTTTCCCGTGGCTACAGGTATCGCCTGGAAACGTGCAACCACTCGTTGGAAAGATAATTTTGAGGGATACGACTTTCGTGTTTAGTCGAAAACCCAGATCTGGCCAGAACACCCCCGAAATTGGCCACGAAGGTCGCTGCGTGTAGAAAACAGATTTCTACACGCATCTTAAGGCGAGATGAACGACATCCGTTCATCTTCCTCCTTGCACCAATCTCCCAAAAACTCCTCCAGAAAATCGTCCACCCTTATTCACCCTCACGAAGCCATATTTCTCCACGAATCACTCTCTCATCTTCACTTTGAAGAATGAAGAGGTTGGAGGGGACTAAGCCTAGAAAACGACCTAGGCATGACTTTTCCCTAAGAAATCTCCTCCTCACCATCAAGACTCTAAGGAGTCGATATCTCTCCTAGAATATTAACTACAGATCTAGCACCAAGAGAGAGGGGAGGAAGCTCACCTCGTTTCCAGCGGTACCACTATTTCTGGCCATGGATCTAGTCATTCTTCTTTGCGGCATCTCTTGCTTGGTGCAGTTGTTCTTCACGACAAAGGAAGGAGAGAGAGATAGAGAAGGCCGCCTCCAGGAGCTCCGACTTCTTCCCGCGGCTCTGTCGGATTCGCGAGGTCCACGATGACGGCAAGAACGATCGGCAAGGATGGCTAGGGTTCGGCTTTATCTCCTCTTATAAACCGATGTATTAGGTTAAATCCTTCCGCCACGTGTCAACGCCCCATTGGACCGCCCCTAATGGGTCATATTGAAGTGACCCGGTCCAAGGAATCATCATCAGCACGAATCCCGAAGTCCGGTTCGGTCCGCCTGTACAAGCCGGGAATCTGCCTGGGCGAAGAAAACACACAAGTCAAATTCGACGGGAATCAACCGTCATTCTCGACGATCGGCGAGAATCGTCGGGCATTCTCGACGAGTTCGTCGGGTATCAACAATGATACCCGACGAATTTCACTTAGCCCACTTATCGGAAATTCCTGGCGTTGAGTGCGTTGAGTTTCAATCAGCGAGACTCGACGATTGGTGGGTATCATCGGGCATTCTCGACGATCGGTGAGAATCGCCGGGCATTCTCGTCGATCGGCGAGAATCGCCGGGCATTCTCGTCGATCGGCGAGAATCGCCGGGCATTCTCGTCGACTTTCACTTAACCTAATTCCCAATCTGCAGTTCTGGATCCGGCGGGTATCGACCATCGATACCCGTCGAATCGGCGAGTATCATTCCCGATACCCGTCGATCGGCGAGTATCATTCCCGATACCCGTTGATCGGCGAGTATCAACTCCCATTCTCGTCGATTTTCCCTTAGGCCATTTCCTTTCGATCCGTTGGATATCACTTAACCCTACACTCCATTCAACGCACTTGACACCTTTTGCCAGTGCGTCCCGAGCCCGAGTCAAGTCTCTTGACTCAAAACTCGTGCGAGGGGCCTAGCGCGAATTGGGACGTTACATACACGACCCAAAACACCTTGACGAACAAGAGTTGAAAGACGGGCGCCGCTGGGATGACCAAGACGATGGTGTCACTGACAAAAGGAAACAGCGGGAAGACATAAAAGAGGAGCAGCTGGGGACGGTGTGACTGATGGCAGACGAAGGTGTTCAAGGAGATATACCCCACTATGGCGACGACCAACTCCAATGAGGGTCCCTGTAAGACGATCCTGCATATCACAAACAAACTCATCAAAAACAACAAGGTAACCACTAAAGGCAAGCTGGCTGGCGGAGATGAGGTTCATGGCGAGCTGAGGGATGTAGACAACATCAGGAATGTGGAACTGAGGGGTGTGGAGAAGGCCACGACTGGTAATAGGAAGGGTGGTGCCATCAGCAATAATAACACGTAGGTCGGAGGAAATAGACTGACATGCATGACGATGGGTGGCATCATAGGTCATATGAAAAGAGGCTCCAGAGTCAAGTAACCACGAGGACGGAGAGATACCTGACGGGGCAGATGCCGCTGAGGGATCAGCAGAGGTAGAGGCCTGACCAATTGTGGCTGCAGATGTACTCGGGAAGGTGCCTGAAGACAGCTGCTGAGCCAGCTGTATGAGCTTCTCAGAGAAGGAGGCTGTCGGAGGAGGCACAAACAGAACTGGAGCTGCACGTTGCTGGGTGTCACGAGACTGGATGTTCTGCTGGGAGCGCTGAAGCTTGCGACACTCAGACACTCTGTGGCCCGGTGCATGACAATTATGACAGCGAATAGAACGCCACTGCGCAGCATTTGGACCCTGGGAAGAGGGTCCCTGGGTAGGAAATGGAGCAGACGGCCGCACAGGAGTACTGAGCCCTGGAGAAGGTGGCAGCGGAGGCTGCGGAGCAAACTGAGGAGCAGCTAAGACAATATGGGGGGAGGTAGTGTGCTGCGTCCCCTCCGTGGTACGAAGACGAGTCTCCTCCGCCAGAATCGTGGACAGAGTGTCACAAAGTGTGGGTGGAGTACCCCGATGGAGAAACTGTGAGCGGGCAGACTCAAACTCCGGGCGCAGGCGCATCAAGAAATCGTAGGCACGCCAGGAATCTCTGTATTGAGCGGTGGCAACACAATGGCAGCAGGACAAGCAATGGGGCGGCGCCATCTCGTCACACTAACGCCAGAGGGAAGTGATCTCAGCAAAAAACTCCTGAATTGAGCGGTCGTGCTCGTAGGTAGTTGCAAGAGTCTGTAACAATGAATACTGAAGTGCCTGGCTGGAAGGCTGATAGAGATCGGAAAGATGATCCCAGATCGCCTTGGCAGTAGGGAACTCACAGATGGCCAGGCGGATGGGTACCTCACAAGACTGGCCAAGGATAGCAATAGCCCTGGAGTCATCGTCCTGCCACTTGGCCAACGCTTGAGCGGAGGAAACACCGGTGCTAGCTGTAGAAATAGAAGACTCAGTTGAAGAGGCGGCAGGGAGCAATGGTGCTGGGCAGGATCCATCTAAATGGACCCAAAGGCGTAGGCCTTGGAGATGCATGCGCATGGTGGAAGACCAAGCCGTGTTGTTCTGCCCGTTGAGCAGCACATCAGGCTTAGGAAGATAGCCACTGTGAGTCGAGGCGGGATCCATTGAAGGCCGACACCGAGATCTGGAGCAGGATCGATTGACGCTGAAACTGGGACGGGATCGAGCGGATCGACACAGTCGATCGGAGGAAGCAGCCGGAGGAAGCAGACAACCGGAGGAAGCAACCAGAACAGACGGGATCGACACAACGGTCGATCGACGAGCGGGAGAGGGATCGATCGATTGACGAGCGGGGGAGGGACCGGGATCGATCGGGATCGGGATCGATCGACGAGCGGGAGAGGTACCGAGATCGATCGGCGCAGACGAACGGGATCGATCGGCGCAGACGAGCAGTCGATCGACGCAGCAGTCTGGATCGATCGACGCAGACGAGCGGGAGAGGGATCGGGAGAGTTAAACTCTAGCCTCTGATACCATCTTAGAATAGTATATTGCATATCAATAATGACCCATCTTGAGGTTATATATACAAGACCCGAACATATACAGGTAAATACAGATAAGCCCCTATACATACACACAATATCTAACAAATATATGATACATTTACACCTTTCTTTTCTATGACTCTCCCTTAGACCCCTTTTGGAACCCTATCATAAGTCTTCTGAAGATCGATAAATAACATTTGCAAATCTTGGTTAGATTTTGATTAGTGTTTCTCGGCACTATAGCTAAGGAAGCAACCACAAAGTGATTTGCATCATAGTGAGGAGATTAAATTAATAGTATCATTTAAATTTGGCAACACACTCTTGGTCATATTTTGATTAGTGTTTCCCGGGGTTGTAGCTAAGGAAGCTTACCACAAAGTAATTTGCATCATAGGCATCATTTGCATGAGACAAGGAGATATTAGAGAGATATTAGCAGTTTGTCAAGGAGCTATAGGTAAAGAACTAATTAAACCAACAGTATTAGTAGAAGTAGAAAAGTAAGTGGTAGAAGCGGAATTGCAAACAGATGCATCCAAGAGAGCTTCAGAAAGAGGAGTTGCAAGTTTATCAAAAGGGGCACCACCCTGTTTTCCGACCTGCCAGATTTGTAGCAACAGTATTGTCCACCACCATATTCACCTCATTTCCATCATCACGTAAATCATCCTCTTTGTAAAGAGAAGCAGAATTTGAGAGGGTGATGACCTTTAGTTTGTAGAACCCGACGAACAGAATGCACCCATTTCACAAAGTTGTGCTTCCCACTGAGAGAGATGATGGCGATCCGAAGCTCATCACGGACTTCAGGAGAGGGAGCAGCAACACAAGCGGGAAGGGAGGAAGCCGTCGTGGAGTCCATGTCAGCAAGAAGGGAGGGTGGCCTGGTAAAGTAGCAGGTAGTAAGGCAGGAGTTCGCAACGGCTAGAAGAGAAGCACAACGGGTAGAGGAGAACAGTCCACGCGGCAAGCAGAGAGACAGTCCGCGCGACACCAGCGGTTAGAGAAGAGTGTTAAGAACCTCCCTCAGATACCATGTAAAGAGAAGCAAAATTTGAGAAAAATAATTCAAATTTTATTAATTTTCTCCAACTTGTATAGGTTACATGTATGCATACACTTATATAGGAGGAGAGAAGTGGAGAGAACTCCAATCCTATGATGTGGGACTAAAGAGATTATACATGGGCCTCAAAAGTGGGCTATTTACATTGGGCTTTTATCATTTCTATAGTATTTAAAATGTCAAACCAATTGTCAAGCTCACCTGTATCCAAACCCAGAGGAACAACCATGAAAGTACCATTATCCATATTTAAAGAAGTTAATAAAGAGGCCTTATTAGAAATATCCATTCTACCAGGGTTAACTAAATTTAAAGAGGAATTTGCATTAGTTCTAGATAGGATAGAAGGGGAGGGACTAGAAGGAATGATAGCCAAGTTCCTTCTATCCACACTCACATCATCAGCTTGAAGGGGTGGGGGTATTTGCATTTACTTCCACATCATTACTACTATTAATTTGTAGGGGCCGAGGCTTAAAAACATAGGTCTTAGCCATAGCAAGAGAAGGGCCGGTGGACCAGAGAGACTATTCCTCTTACAATTCAGAGCTGCATGCCCCTCTACTTAAAACACAGTGCAATATTGATAATTTTTTTTCTTTCAAATGATGCAGGGAAGGATAAAACTGAATTCGACATGTTATTTTTATGAATACCCATATGTAAAAATGTAGGTGGGTTTTGTTTTAGGTTATATTCTCTGATCAGCCTGCATACCCTGGGAAGTGGAAATGTCTAAAGCTAGCAATTTATCACTAGGCCTAACCAAAACTTTTAAAATATTCTCATCGAATCAGTGGCAAGGCAACCTCCATATATTAATCCAAGCATGGATTACTATATTAATATGTGGTGGGGGTGTATTAGCAATATAGGTCTTAGTCGGAGCAAGAGGAGGGGCCGGTGGCCCAGGGAGGCTACTCTTACAATTCAGAGCTGCATGCCCCTACTTAAAATACACAATGCAATATTGATAAAAAGATTTCAAATGATACAGGGATGGATAAAACTGAATCCAACATGTTATTTTTATGAATACCCTTCTGTAAAAATGTAGGTGGCTTTGTTTAGGGTTATATTCTACACATACCCTAGCCCAATCAATCCGCGTACCCTAGGCAGTGGAAGTGTCTTAAGCCCGTAATTTACCAATAGGCTTAACCAAAATTCTTAAAATATCCTCATTGAAACAGTGGTAAGGCAACCCCGATATAGTAACCCAACCAGGGATTTTATCCGGCTCCGTGATGGAGAGTAATCAGGAGTCCACCTCAAGAATCAAAATGATTAACTTTAAACCATACTTTTTTGAAGTCCTCTTCCAAGTCAAAAGATAAAATTTAATGCTGATTATAAATAGGTGCAACCCTACATTCCTGGACAAACTTCAAATGAGTGGTAAGGAAAGATTTGAAAGCAGGAATAAAGGGTCTCCCATAGGCGCATTTAGCTGCCAAACAACATTTTAAAGGAGCAGTAGCGAGAACCATTTCATCCTCAGAAAAGAAAGCGATTAAGTCGCCATTAGAAGCTAGATTGAGAGGCCTATCAGCTAAACCAGATTGCGTGCAAGAATTAATAGATGGAGCAGAAGAAACAATATTAGCATAAGTAAGCAAGCGTGGAGGAGGCATCGGTTGCTGATACGGCGAAGGATTTGCCATCCAAAAGGCGCAACCAAAGCACGCAAGGAGAAAAAGGGAGAGTAGGGATATGTTACTACTGAAACGAGAAGAGGCCGCCTGCGGGCGGCTCCATAGACAACGCCTTGAGGAGCTCTAACCCAATTGCCCGAAAATCGCCAAATGCCCTAACTCAAATTTTTTTATTATTAAACACTAATAACATAAACACTAATAACATAAACACTAATAATGAAGCATCACTTGGCTTTAGCAATAGTATGATAATCAAATAGAGATTGGGAGAGCGGAAGCTTTTGAAATCAATACAGGAAGAAACAAATCAAAAAGAGCTCTAAATCATAGGTCTAGCTATGGCAATTTAGGCAATGTAATTGGAGAGTATAAGAGGATTTTGCTAATTAGAAAATTTGTGATCAAATGGTGGAGAAGGCCGGGTTTATTGAAATTTATGGAGTGGAGGAAGAGCAAATGAAACAAGCTTGAAGGAGGTCTTGAAGAGGTGTGAACGAGGCTAGGACATAAAATTTAAATGTTGAACTTGAAGTCAAAATTATATAATTAAATAGAAGTTATTGCAGACATATTTGACAATTGGAGAAGCTTCACAAGGGCTTTGGGATGCTCAATTAAGGATGTCATCCTTTGGATGAGCTGTAAGCAAGGTTGTAGATATCGGATATCGGGTTCATATCGGTTTGGGTTTGAAATGTCGTATGTCGGATTGCGGGGGATATATCGGGGATATTTTACAATATCGAAATTTAATAAAGATAACAATGTTTATAACAATTTTTTGCAAATAAGTAAAAATGTACAAACAATATATGGTTATACACTTTGCATTACATGTAACAAACTAACAATATGATTATAATGAAGTATTAAACAAAAATAAACACAATTGTGCATAATTGCATATTAATAAATGACAAATATTGAAAATGCGATCCTCGACCGTGAAATCCTTTTTAAAACCCCGTTTTTTTTATAAAATAAAACCAAAAAATGTCGGCCGATATATCGCCCAGACCCGTTATATCCCGATATATCGCCGATATATATCCGATATTTTACAAACCTTTATTTTGCTCAAACATATCGATTTCGTTGCGGTTTACCCTCAAAACCTTTATATCGGCCGACATATCGGATATGTCGGCCGATATCTACAACAGTGGCTGTAAGACACGGTAAGGATAAAGGAATGTGAAGGTGGCCCATCAAGTTTGTTGGATCCCTAGTTGGATTTGGGCTAGGTTCACTAAGTTAGGATATGACCCAACATGTATAGACCAGGGTCATGGTTGTGTCCTAGAGTCTAGGTTAAGTCCTTAGAGTCAACAATACAAAGGACCAGCCTCCAACACTGCCAGAGACTCAAGACTTAGAGAAAATTCAAGACTTAGAAAAAGAGTTCTACGTTCGTCGATCTCAGGTCGACGAAAGTCGTGCTCAGCTCGACGAACTCAGAGACAATTCTCTGAGTTGTGCTCGACGAACTTGGCTCTCAGCTCGACGAACTCTGGACAAAGTCACTCAACGTCCTAAGTCAAATTCCAGTCGACGAACTCAGAACATCAGCTCGACGAACTCTTTTCTCTGTTCTCAGTTCAACGAACACCAGATGTTGTCTTGACTCAACGCCAGATAATGTCTCGACACTCAACGCCAGATAATGTCTCGACACTCAATGCCAGATACTGTCTCGACACTCAACGCCAGATAATGTCTCGACACTCAACGCCAGAAGACATCTTAAATATTCTAAGTCCAGAATGCAAACTCAGCTCGGCGATCTTGGACTTCAGCTGGACGAACTCAGTTCTCAGAACTCAGCTCGACGATCTTGGATCTCAGCTCGACGAACTTGGTGCACAGAATAGGAAAGTCATCAAGCAGCAGTCAGCCATTCAGAGGTCGACGATCTTGGATCTCAGCTCGACGAACAGCAATTCTCAGCTCGACGAACTGTGGACTCAGGTCGACGAATCCAGACTTGGCTGTTTCCCTCTCCTGTTCCTATTTTATTGCAATGATTCCTGAGTAATTAATGCTCTAATATTCTCTGAATATTACCGTCAGACGAGCATTAATTATGGTCTTTATCAGGATTTTTGCTTGCCGTTTTTTTAAGGGACAGTTGAGGAAACAAATCAATGCCAAATAATTCCAAGGCTGTCAGCATTAATTGCTGGAAGAATTTCAAAATTCAAATGGACTTCTACATGGAAAATTAAATATATAGATTTCCCTTCTTCTTATAGAATATACAACACACAAGACAGAAGAGTAAATAAAAATACAGAATACTCGAGACACAAAAAATCAATCAGTCAAGAAATCAACTACTACAAGACCAGAGGAAGAACAAATTTCTGAAGAAGAAGAACAATCATTCAAATCAAGAGTCTTCTTCTGTCATTCTCTCAGGAATCTTCAATAGGACAACTACTACTGCATCTGTCAAGAAGTTCCTGAAGTTCTTCTGGTTGAAGTTGAAAGCTTGAAGACCTATCACCCTGAAGCAAAGCTCCATTTAATCCTGAACAAACTCAGTATCTCAGGGGGAGCTTTTGTCACCATCAAATCCACAAGTCTTTTCAGTTGTTTGAGAAAGAGAATACACCATCACTCTCTCACCCCCTCTGTAAAAAGGGTTCTCTACTCCCTTCAAAAGTGATTCCTGGTTGCAAGTCTCCTAACCAAAAGACTTGAGATTTGGTTTTTGAGCACCTTACCAAAAGCTCATTGGTGGCAATCACCTGAACAAAAACCTGAGTGGATTCCTACCAGGGTGGTAGAAGAGTGGATGTACCCAGGTTAAGGAACCACTATAAAGTTCTTGTGTTGTCTGGTTGCCCTTTTTCTTTTGTTCTTGCTGTGGCTGTGTTAGTAAGGATACTGTTATTTTTATTAGTCTAATCTGCTGTGCTGTGATATATCACCCAAGTTTTAGAACAAGGTATCTTGTTCAGCAAAAAGTTTTAATCACCAGATTTACTCTATTCACCCCCTTTAGAGTATATTAGATCTAACCCTCACTTTCAATTGATATCAGAGGAGAGTTCTTTTGGTTGTACAAGCTAACCCTTGAACCAAAGATCATAAGTTAGATCTTTCCCTATTTGTGTTAGATCCACATAAACAACATGACCCAGAACAAGGATTATGCAAGCACCAGACCTCCAGTGTGCAATCTGAACAAGTTTGCCATCTGGAAGGCAAGAATAAAGCTTTATATGAATTCCATTGATGAAGATATCTACAATTCTATTTTGACAGGTCCCCCTCAAGCTTCAAGCTCAACAGCATCAACCAGCAATAATGTTGTTCCACCACCTGAGTGGACTGAGGCTCAAAAGAAGGCCAAGATTGCTGATGCCAAGGCAATGAATATATTGGCCCAAATAATGTCAGATGACATTTTCTAGAAGGTGGCTGAGTGCACATCAACCAAGGCCATTTGGGATTCCCTGAATCAAATGGTGGTTGGATCTGCTGATGAAAGAAAAGACAGAAGATCAAATCTCATATCTCAATATGAGAACTTCAAGAAGGAGGAAGCAGAATCAATGGCTGTTATGTACAACAGGTTAAGCTCAATCATCAATGAGCTCAAAACCTTGGACAAGGACATCACCCTCACTGAGGTGAATGACAAGATTCTTATGTGCTTCCCAAGCTCATGGGATTCAAGGATCTGACCCATCAAGGAGGCCAGAAGCCTAAATGAGATCTCCACTGAATCTCTTTTAGGGAAGTTAAAGTCCTATGAACAGCTGATCAAGACCAGGGAAGCAGCTGAGCAAAGAATACCTCCTCCACCAAGGAAGGAGCACAGCCTTGCATTCAAGGCTGTTGAGGAGACTGAGTGATGGAAACGACGACCCTCAACAGGTTGAAGACGAGGACGGTGCGCTTACGAAAGATATTTCTCCGTCTCCAAGTAGTGACGTGCGACGCCGTGAAGACTATGTGGCGCGTCGCCCAAATATCCGCCCGTGGCGTAAGCCTATATTTAAATAATTAATAATAATTATTACTAAAATTATTATTAATTATTTATGCATTTTTGTTCTATTTTATTTAATTTTCATAATATGTGGCATGGTTATGTTTTGAACCATGATTATTTGTATTTTAATTTTGGGCTGCATGTAGCCTTTTTCTCTTGTTGTTTGATGTAAGCCTATATATAGACATGTATATTTTCATTTGAAGGTATTGATTGATGAAATAAAATTGAAACCCAAATTGTCTCCCTCTTGAGATCTCTCTCCTTTCTCTCCTTGGCCGAACTTCTCCTTCCCCATCCTCCCTCTTGGCCGCCGGCCTCTTCCCATCTCCTCCTCCCTATCCTTTTCCCCTCCTCCTCTCCTTGTTAAGGAAAACCGCCCCATATTTCCTCCTCTCAAAATCCGGCCACCTACATCATCTCCTACAACTCACCTTGTGGATCTCCAACCCGACGTGAAGCTATATTGGCGAGCGAGATTCTCTTCTCCTTCCGGCGCGACTCCGGCGGAGCCGTTGGAGAACGATCCAAGTCGAGATTAATCGGAATCACCCATTCTGATTGGGTAACGAAATACTTCCACTCTTGTGAGATTCTTTCTTTATAAATATTCAAGTGGTGGTTTTTATCCGTAGCGTTAACTATTGAAATATTCGGATTTCATCGTGGTTGATTTTATCTTGATTTGTTATTCTCTTTATTGTTATTTTTCATTCAAGAGGTTTGGCGAACCTTCGCAATCTTTTCGTTGGGAGAGATCTACCCATTCCGAATCGAAGTTTTTCGGTAGATCTCTTTTGGTACAACGCCGCTCGGTCGGACCCAATATTGGTCCTTTTAGCTCGATCGAACATTGGCCCTATAGCCCTTGTTGGATCCAAACCGGTTTGGCTACCCGTATGCTAGCATAATTTTGATAGATTTAATTGCGTGGTGTCGCGTAGAGCGGTTGTGCGAGTGTAGGGATTGGATCGAAGAGTGGCGTGGCGTTAGAACGTAGTCCTACTCGGTGTGAAACGTGCAAGCCTACATCAATTTGGTATCAGAGAGAGGTTATTGTCGATTTCCTAATCGGCACCATCCTTCTATTTTTAGGTAGGCTAAAGAAAATATAAATTTCAAAATTTTAATTTCAAATTTCAGATTTCAAATTTCAAATTTCAAATTTCGAATTTCAAATTTCAAATTTCAAAATTTCAAATTTCACAATTTCAAATTTCAAATTTCAAATTTCGAATTTCAAATTTCAAATTTCAAATTTCAAATTTCAAATTTTAAATTTCAAATTTCAAGATTTCAAATTTCAAATTTCAAAATTTAAAATTTCAAAATTTCAAATTTCCAATTTCAAATTCTAAATTTCAATTTTTTCTCAAAATCTTAAAAAATAAAATTCTGGAAATTCTCTATCTTATTTTTAATAAGAAATCCAAAAAAACATTATTTTTCATTAAGTCATTATTTTTATTAAGTTATTTTAAAATTTAATAGTTGGTCTGCCAATAGCGGCCTATATTTTTATTTTTTCAGCAAAATTCAAAAATAAATTTTTTTTAATAATCTTCATATTTTTTTTAGCAAGAAAATCTATTTTCTATAAGTTTTACCCTAGTGGTTAAGCGGGAACAATTCCGACAATCCTAATTTATTTGGGTCAGTTTACTTTTCTTTGCATGAACACAAGTATCAGATCGAGTTTTCTCTTCGGTTCTTACGATTATGGCCTATGACGTTCACGTTTCCCATTTAGACTATTGGTATGATAAATCCATGGTTAAGCCTCCCCCTAGGCAACGCCACATTAATCTTACCTATGACGGTTTAGGGTATCCTAAAAATTTTAGGGATTGGCTTAAGGAGATAGAACTTCATTTTGACTGTCGCGAATGGGATGACCTCCAAAAGGTTCACTTCGCCCGAGAGCGGTTAATAGGTCGAGCCCAGTCATTTTGGATAAACGAAGAGCGTCGTGTTGGCAATTATAAACACACGTGGTGGGCGATGCGTAGCCTCCTCTCGGATCAATTTGATCCCGCCAATCTCCGTACTACTAACGCCAAACCTTTGAGTGAGTATCGTTATGGCGCTAGTTCCATACCAACCTTTAGGAATGACTATAATCCTCACGCTAGATACTTGCCCCACAAAGATCTGATTATCTCAAGCATGAGTACACCTACCTATGAGAGGAAAGAGAAACTTAGGACCTTTATCCCTAGGTCGTTAGACGTAAGTGCTAGGAATGCCATGAGCCCACGGGGTGAGAGTGTTCCTATTAGCATGATTGAGTCTGAGGCTGTGGTTACGAGTGTGCCCGTCACTAAGGACGAGGCTAATATCACTGACGATGGTAGCGACATTGAGGAGACTGGTTACCCTAGTGACCTGAATGATGACTTCTTCCCCGAAGAGTCATCTCCATTTCCCTCCGACGATATGTCTACGTTGTCTACCTTGATTGACATGGAATTCTCTGTTGAGCCTAAGTCGGGTGATAAACTGGATGAGTCGGAGATTTATATTTCGATGAGAGCTTACCCAGTCGTGATTCAGGTGACGATCTGTTAGGACTTGAGCTTGATATTTCAAGCCCGAGACATATCGAAGTGCCCGTCCCTGAGATTTTTACTGCTACTGATGTCCTGACCGATGCGTTGGAAGATTGTATTAGTGAGGGAGTTATAACTCTGGAAGACGTTATTGAAATGGAGCCGGATGAGCATCCCCTGATGCTAATTCCGTTGCCTGAATTTGAATGTGATCTTAACTCTCTCCCGATCGTTGTATTACCGACTTTTTCTCCTGACCCGTTGACTCGACGAGCAGACTATTTAGGACACGAGTGTGGTACGTCTGATTATAGTAGTCTTATGGTACGCCCTGAGTTCACTCTGCTGGTACCACCAGAGGTGGTCCCCTTAGTGCCGCCTGATCTCGTAGTATTGGTGCCGATCTATGACCCGATCACTGAGTCTGAATCACATGATATACATAATGAATTGGAAGACATGTCGGATGAGTTTTCCGTAAGGGTGAATCCACTGTTTGAATTTTCTTATGATTTTAATGGCTTGCAGTCAGACGATATTTCTTGGACGTCAAATCCGAGTTTTGAGGTTTCGAATTGGACTTCTAGTGATACCTTGGCTATGGTGCCTTTTGATGTGATGTCCCCTCAACACACTTATTTGCCAAGCCTGAACGCGCGAATTTACCCCCCGTCATTTGATGACCCTTTTTTCCACTCGTTAGTGACCACGGTTAGGCCACATGAGTTGTATCGCTCGCACCTATTGCCACACCCGGGAGCGTTCAGCTCTACTAGTATTTATGATGAGCGGTTTTCCTTGGCATATCTTCATGCCAAGCGTGATTATATTAATTATAAAAGTAGAACTGCGATGTTCACGCCTATAAAAATCATCTTTGATTTTAAGGCTCCCATCCCTCCGGACTTAAATCCTTTATTCTCTGAATTTGGGATGAGTCACATAGCGCATGGGTTCACACCACACGGTAGCAAGTTATCTAGGCGCATTTTATTTGAATTAATCGCTCTGGTGGCGTCTCATTATTTACCCTCTAGTTTGTCGGCGAAAATCACTCCAGATTATGCTCGTTATGATCCTCTCTTATATAAGCACACTAGTAAAGCGCTAGCCATTCCAATTATTTCGTATCATATTCATGCTAGCTTATATAAAAGAGTTTCTCACTATAAGAGTGACGATTTAGTTTTGGTGTGTCTCGTCCCTGAACGGATGCCTTCGGGCACTTTAGAAAGTTGACGAGTTGGTAAGCTGAACCCCCTTTGGTTATTAATGACATTAGGAGAATACACATTTAATTTGAAATTATCCACTGATTGGGGTTTTCCCCTTATTTTCGATGTTTCAAATTTAACGCTATATGATTCTCCGCCACTTGAATTTTCTGCCTGTCCGTGTGGGTCCACTATGTTCTCTTTGGGTATGGGTTGTGAGATTGTACTTGGATTGTTTTCTTCATCGGTCTTCTCTGGAGGTACGTTGGTTGTGGATGCTGAATTTTGTTTTCCTTTATTGACTAATGCTCTTCCAAGGTTCCGTAGGAACATATTTATGCTTGACAGGATACTCCAGGTTGTTGTGCTCTCCTCTCCAAGTGGTGCTGTCTGCCGCCCCGAGGTTCTATTGGATGATGCTTTCCCGCTCCGGTACTTTCAGGCCAACTCATCGGTGATGAGTATTTTCAAGCGGGGGAGGATTGATGGAGACGACGGCCCTCAACAGGTTGAAGACGAGGACGGTGCGCTTACGAAAGATATTTCTCCGTCTCCAAGTAGTGACGTGCGACGCCGTGAAGACTATGTGGCGCGTCGCCCAAATATCCGCCCGCGGCGCAAGCCTATATTTAAATAATTAATAATAATTATTACTAAAATTATTATTAATTATTTATGCATTTTTGTTCTATTTTATTTATGCATTTTATTTAATTTTCATAATATGTGGCATGATTATGTTTTGAACCATGATTATTTGTATTTTAATTTTGGGCTGCATGTAGCCTTTTTCTCTTGTTGTTTGATGTAAGCCTATATATAGGCATGTATATTTTCATTTGGAGGTATTGATTGATGAAATAAAATTGAAACCCAAATTGTCTCTCTCTTGAGATCTCTCTCCTTTCTCTCCTTGGCCGAACTTCTCCTTCCCCATCCTCCCTCTTGGCCGCCGGCCTCTTCCCATCTCCTCCTCCCTATCCTTTTCCCCTCCTCCTCTCCTTGTTAAGGAAAACCGCCCCATATTCCCTCCTCTCAAAATCCGGCCACCTACATCATCTCCTACAACTCACCTTGTGGATCTCCAACCCGACGTGAAGCTATATTGGCGAGCGAGATTCTCTTCTCCTTCCGGCGCGACTCCGGCGGAGCCGTTGGAGAACGATCCAAGTCGAGATTAATCGGAATCACCCATTCTGATTGGGTAACGAAATACTTCCACTCTTGTGAGATTCTTTCTTTATAAATATTCAAGTGGTGGTTTTTATCCGTAGCGTTAACTATTGAAATATTCGGATTTCATCGTGGTTGATTTTATCTTGATTTGTTATTCTCTTTATTGTTATTTTTCATTCAAGAGGTTTGGCGAACCTTCGCAATCTTTTCGTTGGGAGAGATCTACCCATTCCGAATCGAAGTTTTTCGGTAGATCTCTTTTGGTACAACGCCGCTCGGTCGGACCCAATATTGGTCCTTTTAGCTCGATCGAACATTGGCCCTATAGCCCTTGTTGGATCCAAACCGGTTTGGCTACCCGTATGCTAGCATAATTTTGATAGATTTAATTGCGTGGTGTCGCGTAGAGCGGTTGTGCGAGTGTAGGGATTGGATCGAAGAGTGGCGTGGCGTTAGAACGTAGTCCTACTCGGTGTGAAACGTGCAAGCCTACATCACTGAGGCTCCATTTATAAATGAAGATCTGATGAGCCTGCTAGCCAAAAGATTCTACAAGATGGCAAGGAAGGACTTCAGGAAGAAGCCATCCAGAAAGGATGATAAGCCCATGTATGATAAGACCCCTACTAAAGAGGTAGTATGTTTTGGCTGCAGGAAACCTGGACATTTCCTATCAGAATGTCCAGAGAACCAGATGAAGGAGAAGAGAAGAGATAAGGACTCCAGGAGCAAGCATTACAGCAAGCCCTCCTCCAGCAAGCACAAAAAGAAGGACAGAGGGCTTAAAGCTGGAGTGAAACAGAAGGTGAATCTTCATCTTCAAGTTCCAGTGAAGAAGAAGAGGAGGCAAAGACAAAGAAAGTTTGCCTTATGGCAATTGATGCCAGCAGTAGTAGATCAGATACAGATGAATCTGACAATGAAGAAAGTCTGTCAGCTTAAGATCAGGTATTAGCCTCTTATGATTTTGAATCTGATGAATTCAAATTTGAATTTAAAAATTTATGCTTAGATTTGATAAGCTCTGAGAAGGAAATCAAACTTCTCAGAGAAAAATTAAATGCTCTAGATAAACTCACTTCAGAAAATGGAAACCTAACTATTGAATTAAAATCTACAAATGAACAAATTGCTTTTCTAAAATCTGAACTTAACAAAGCCAAAATGCTAGAAGAAACATTAAATGGCAGGAGCTTAAAATTGCTAGATATAACCAGCACACTTAATGCAAGAACCAATTACTGCAGACTAGGATTAGGAGCTTCATCCAGTGAACCAACCCTAATCCAGAAGAATCATCTTTCAAAACCTGTAAACTTTGTGTCTGACAAAGGAAAGAAAAATACTGAACAGGTTAATAAGGTCAATAAATTTCTAGAACAAATTGAAACTCAGAACAAACCTAAAAACCAGAAGAATAATACAAGTAACAATGTTCAGCAGTTATCGTCGAACTCAGATCGACGATATATGAACAGATCGTCGAACTCAGAACGACGATCTCTGAACGCAAACTCTAGTAATAATCATTCTTCGATCTACGATCGATAATATCAGTATGGTTCGTCGACCAGAGATCGACGATTTTGGTGCCCCAAGAATGAATACTTTCATTCTTCGAGCAGAGATCGACGATCTCATCCAACATCGTCGAGCTCAGGTCGACGATCCAACCAGAAATCGTCGATCCCAGATCTTAACAACAGAAACTTCAAATCTAATAATAATTTTAATCCTTTTAGTCAATGGATAATACCACCAAAAAGATATCATCCTAAAGGTTACAAAGATCAACCTGAATATTCTTACATTTCCAGTTACAGTTATATAAATCAACAAGGACCCAAGGTTACCTGGGTCAAGAACAACTAACTGTTTTATTTGCAGATGAAGAGCTGTCCAGGTGAGAATCAAGTATGGTATCTGGACAGTGGTTGCTCCAAGCATATGACTGGGAATAAGGAAAGCCTACTCAACTACAAGTCCAAGTTAGGACCCAAGGTAATCTTTGGAGACTCAAAGTGTTGACAATCTGAAGGCTATGAACAAATAAGGATTGGAGCAGTTACATTCAACAAAGTAACCTATGTAAGAGGACTCAAGCATAACCTCATCTCCATAAGTCAATTATGTGATAAAGGTTATCAGGTACACTTCAATCCAACTGCCTGTACTATTTCTAATAAAAAGAAACAAACTGTTTTAATTGGGAATAGACAAGAAAACATATATGTAGTTGATTTTCTTTCTGCCAATTCAGATATCTGTCTACTTAATATTATAAGTAATCAGAATGATTTATGACATAAAAGACTAGGGCATGTTAATATGAAAAACATTGCTAGGCTATCTAAAGACAACCTTGTGAGAGTTTACCTTCTGACCCCTACAATAAGGAAGGACTCTGCAGGGCTTGTCAACTAGACAAACAAACTAAATCTAGTTTTAAATCAGTAAATAAAAGTGATTCACCTAGGATCTTGTACTTGCTGCACATGGATCTTTTTGGACCCATAGCTGTACAAAGCCTGGGAGGGAAATCCTACACTTTAGTCATTGTGGATGACTTCTCAAGGTTCACTTGAGTGTTCTTTCTGAGATGTAAGTCAGATACCTTTAAGGTTCTTACAGATTTTCTCAGGACCATACAGATTGAGTACTCTACTCATGTTGCATTGATCAGAAGTGATCATGGTACAGAGTTTGAGTTTCTTCTTATGCATGAGTTCTGTGAGAAGGAAGACATCAGACACTGTTTCTCAGCTCCTAGAACTCCCCAACAGAATGGGGTAGCTGAAAGTAAAAATAGGACACTGATTGAAGCTGCATGAACATTGCTTGCAGATGCTTACATGCCCCTATCCTTTTGGGCAGAGGCTGTAAGCACATCAAACTATGTACTGAACAGAAGCCTGATACATAAGCTAAAGAATATGACTCACTATGAATTACTTAAAGGTAAGAAATCCAAAATCACATATTTTAAAGTATTTGGCTGTATTTGTTATATACATAATAATGACAAGAGATATATTAGAAAGTTTGAAGCTAAGGCTGAAGAGGGAATTTTTCTAGGATATTCCCAAGTAAGCAAAGCTTATAGGGTATTTAATAAATCATCCATGAAAATTAAAGAGTCTGTTCATGTGACATTTGATGAAACTAACATGTCTTGCAAGGAGAAAGAAATTTCTACCAATAACCCTCTGCAGGTACCTCACTTGTGTGAGAATTTGGATGGTCTAAGCCTCTCCAAAGAGGATCCAACACATCCCTCTCCACAAGATGAAGAACAAAGTGAAGAAGAAAGCACAGAAGTAACTGAACTTCAACCAACAACAAACATAATTCCACAGGAGGAATTAAATCCAACTGCTGTTGCTGAACCAACTCCGCCTACTGACCTTGTCACACTAAGGGATCACCCCAGATCCCAAGTGATTGGAGACATAACAGCAGGTGTACAGACAAAGCATCAACTCAATCAAGACTTGATGCATGTCTGTTTCCTCTCTCAAGTTGAACCTCAAACCATAAAAGATGCTGAGCAAGATCCCCATTGGATCATGGCTATACAAGAGGAGCTCAACCAGTTTGAGAGATGCAGAGTTTGAGATTTGGTTTCAAGACCCCAAGACTACCCAATCATTGGAACCAAATGGGTATACAGAAAAAAGCTGGATGCTCAAGGTGTGATTGTGAGGAACAAGGCTAAGCTTGTTGCTCAAGGTTATAGGCAAGAAGAGGGAATAGACTATGACCAAAACATTTGCACCAGTTGCAAGATTAGAGGCAATAAGAATATTTCTTGCCTATGCTGCCTACAAGAAGTTTAAAGTCTATCAGATGGATGTGAAGAGTGTCTTTCTTAATGGAGTACTAAAGTAAGAAGTTTATGTTGAACAACCTTCAGGTTTCATCTCTCCAACCCATCCTTATCTTGTTTTTAAGTTGCATAAAGCCCTCTATGGTTTAAAGCAAGCTCCAAGAGCTTGGTATGAGACTTTAG
Source organism: Platanthera zijinensis (assembly GCA_039513925.1). Taxonomy (NCBI): domain Eukaryota; kingdom Viridiplantae; phylum Streptophyta; class Magnoliopsida; order Asparagales; family Orchidaceae; genus Platanthera; species Platanthera zijinensis. The sequence continues at coordinate 111,697,208 of CM077091.1, forward strand.
CTAGCTTTTTGATAGAATATAAGATCATTAGAGGCATTGTAGATAAAACATTGTTCACTTGACATCATAAGGATCAAACCTTGTTAGTACAAATATGTGGATGACATTATAGTTGGGTCTACTGATCCCAAATTATGCAAGAGGTTCTCTGACCTCATGTATTCAAAATTTGAGATGAGAAGCATTAGTGAGCTCTCCTACTTCCTTGGTCTCCAAGTGAAGCAGCTCCTTGATGGCATCTTCATTTCCCAGGTTAAATATGCTAAAGAGCTTATTAAAAAGTTTGGGATGGCTGATGTCTCAGCAAAGAAAACAACTATGGCTACAAATGCTGTAATAGACTCTGATGCACATGGGAAACCTGTGGATCAGAAATTATATAGGGGCATTGTTGGGTCCCTACTTTACCTTACAGCTAGCAGGCCTGATATTATGTTTGTCACATGCCTTTGTGCTAGGTTCCGGGTAAACCCTAAATAATCTCATCTTATTTTCTAAAAAGGATTTTAAGATATATAAAGGGTTGTCTTAGTCTAGGTCTCTGGTATCCTACTGAGTCAGAATTTGAGTTAACTGGATACTCAGATGCTGACTTTGCTGGATGCAGAGTGGACAAAAAAAGTACCTCAGGAACTTGTCAGTTCCTTGGTATGAGGTTAGTGTCCTGGTTTTGCAAGAAGCAATCATCTGTGTCCACATCAACTGCTGAAGCAGAATATATTGCAGCTGACAGTTGTTGTTCCCAGATGCTGTGGATTCAAAACCAACTCCTGGACTATGAGTTCAACTTAAATAATTCAACCCTAATATGTGATAACACTAGTGCTATTGCTATAACACAAAATCCAGTCCATCACAGTAGAACTAAACATATAGACATTAGACATCATTTCATTAGAGAGCGTGTAGAGAAAAACAAAATTAAACTTGTCTATATTTACACTGATCTACAAAGAGCTGGCATATTCACTAAACCCCTGGATGAAAAAAATCACTTGTTTTTTGTAAATCAGCTTGGTATGATCAATGGAGAAGACTTAGTTTAGTTTCTGTCTGCACTCGACGAATTTTTCAGAGTTCGTCGAACTGAGATCGACGAACTTACTTCAGAAAACTTTCGTCGACCAGAGATCGACGAAATGTCTTCAAACCTTCAGACTGAGATCAATGAATTGTTTGACTCCAAATTATTTCGTCGACCTCAGATCGAAGATCTATTTCATTTTCGTGGAACGGAGTCTGTCGATTCATATTCTGGAAAACCTTATATTTAGGTTTTCTTCGACCTCCGTCCCGCGCTTTCAGTTCTCTTGCACTTGATCTTCGTTTTCCTTTGCAGGTGCTCTCATGACGATTCAAGCAGGAACTCTTGCAGCAATGAAGTTTGATACTGGATTCGATTTGGACTTCGAATCTTTCCAGTACTCCGATCCAATCTTCCTGAATATTCTACAATTGCTCGAAGACCAACAGCTGAAGACTCTGATTTCTACTCGCATAAAAATATCAGGAACCGAGATCAGGGAGTGGGTTTATACAGCGACTACAGAGGAGAATACGATGACTGGAACAATCGCGGGTAACACTGTCTCTCTTACCCCCGATATTTTAACTGAAATTTTTGGATTGAGTAATGGTGATGAAGAACTGGAGATAGATTCGGCGGAGTTCAATATGATGCTTAACATGATGGGGTATTCGGGCCAAACCCCCAATAAGTTGCTCTAGAAACATCTGTCTGCCGAGTACAAATTTCTCGCAGATATTGTTGGGAAGGTGTTGCTAGGAAAGCACACCGCACATGACTACATAACCAGACATCAGTTTCTGGTCATGTGCGCTATAGTTAATAAAAAAGACAGTGAACTGGGCATAAATATTATTTGATATGATTAAAAAGAAAAATAACAAAAAGGAGGTTTGTTTTGGAAGGGTCCTAGGGATCTTCCTTAAGGAAAAAGCTGCTGAATCACTGGTCTCCCCTACCATATTCATTAATGCTAGCAAGAGACTCACTTGTGCCTTGTTTAGCAAGTGGGAGAGGACCATCACTAAGCCAGCCAAGGCTCCCTCCTCTTCCACTAGAAGTTCAGAAAGTACAAGGGCTGTACCAGCCTCTCCCCACCCCACTGAAGGGATCCACTCCACCCCTCCACCACCTCCAGCCCCTCAAGTTCCATCCCAACTAGCAATTCAACCAACCCCACCTTCCACTACCATTATAGTCCATACCCCTACACCACCAGCATCTCCTATTCCTTCCTCTCCTACACACATACCATCCAATCCTCTCTCCCCCCAGCCTGATACATTTGTACCTACACCACCCCAATCTCCTCTTTCATCTCATCTTGCTGATATCCCCCACACCAACCTCTCATCACTCCCATCCTTCAACCTATTATCATCTCCACTAAACACTCCCTCTCCTCAAAATGACTCTCCCCTAGACACTCAACTCCCACCTCCACCTCCACCTCTAACACCCACTCCTGCCCCATCATCTACCTCCCCACACTTGGCTCCATCTCTTGTCTCCCCACTCATTACCCTCCTCACACCCCTCCTAAAATCCCTTATAGCAGAGGCCATCTCTCCTCCTGCTGCCTCCATATCCTCTCTAGCTGCCCAAGTTTTTTGCTCTCACAGCTACTCCCTCTTCAGAAAGGGGCCTGACTTCAGTTACTACTGAACCCAGGCAGGGGGAGATACTCAATGAAGAAGCAACAGCAGTTGCACCAGCAAAACCAACAGCAGTACCAGCAGCAGGAACAGGTGCTGATATAGAAACAGATTTCATGAATTTTCTTGAATCTGATATGAAAACAGATGATGCAGAAACAACAACCTCAGTTGCAGATGCAAATAACATTTATTATTGTACAGATATTATAGTGTCAAATACTCAAGAGATCACTTTGCCAGAGATTCTGCCTGGAAGGGTTTATTTCATTAATCCCAAAGTGAATCTAGCAGCTTTGTTAAAAGTATTTGAGTCATATATTTATTTCTGTCTTTCCTTTCCCATTCTATCATCTAAAGCCATAGTGTGCTATACCTCTCCTGCCAGCTCAGAGATGTTAGACACTATAAAGACAAGTTTGACTGCTCCTCCAGCAAATAAGTCTGATGATCAGACATCTAGCTCTCCTGGTCCATCCTATGTTATTGATGATGGCCCTCTCCCCAATCTTGATGATATTATAGCTCAAGACATTGCTATAAAAACTGAAGCAGTCCATGCTGAAGTTGTCCCTACTCCAGGAAGTAAAGAAGTTCCCGAAGATACAATAAGACAAATTGATGAAATGTATGACAATCCACAAGAATCAGATGATGATGATTCTGATGAGGATCCAAAGAAGAAGAAAGTTTTTAAGAAGAGAAAAGCTTTTCCACCTCCTGCCCCAAAACCCAATCCTACAAATGACACACCATACTATATTCTGCATAATATTACCCCCTATAAGGGTATGCCAGCATGGATGTGGCTATCAAAAAATGATCAAAAGGCAAGGAAGAAGAGCAGAAGATACTCCCCTCCACCTCAGAAGTTTAAGAGAGGTCCTCCTCCTCCTCCTCCTGCTGCTGGTGCCTCAGGAGCCACTTCTCAAAGTTCAGATGTATCTTCCAAGCCTACATCCTTCACCAGAACATATCAAAGGAAAGAAAGGTCATCCAACCATCAATCTCAAAGTGGCAGTCAGCAGTAGAGAAATACAAGTTCAGCTGAGCAGATAAAGGAAATAGTTTACCAAAAGTCTTCATTTTCTCCTCCTCAATATCAAGCTCAACAAAGAAGGCATACATAATCTCATAAGCCTAAAGGAAAATACAGTGAGACTGCACCTCCAAAGTCCCTATATACACAGAGTGATGAAAGCCAAACAACAACAAATTTCCAAGCACAGTCCACTCAATTCAAGTCTGTCACCCTGCTACCCTCACAAGATGATCAATCATCTGTCAGTCAGGATGTTGATCCCAACTTCAAGATGGCTAGGCTCCAAGAGTTAATTGATTTGTCACAAATTAAGAAGGCTAGAGAAGAAGGAGAAGATCCAACTAAGTTTACTACTATGTCTTCATACAGAGAGAAAGAGCTAGATAGAATTCAAGTAAGCAAGAAAGTGTTTAATCCTGCAGAATATATGACAATACACCCAGAGGCTGTAGTACCCAGAACCTCCACCCTGACAGTGATTGGTGCAGCAGATATGTACATATCAAAGAAAGAAGCTGCTAATCCTGACAGGAAAATCATTTTTACTCAGCCTGGGGATAAGAACAAAGAAGCAAAGTCAAAGGAGAAGAAACAAAAAACTAGAATCTGAACTGCTATATGTGTATGGTATATTTTTGATAAACTGTGTTTTATGTTACAAAGCTAACTGTGAAAATATATTTGCTGCACATTTATTGTTTAATTCTCTGCCAGATATATATTGTGTTCTTGCTTTGTACATTTCCTTTTATTGAGTCTGTAATTAGTGACCTCACCCAAATAGAGGGAGATTGTTGGATCCCTAGTTGGATTTGGGCTAGGTTCACTAAGTTAGGATATGACCCAACATGTATAGACCAGGGTCATGGTTGTGTTCTAGAGTCTAGGTCAAGTCCTTAGAGTCAACAATACAAAGGACCAGCCTCCAACACTGCCAAAGACTCAAGAATTAGAGAAAATTCAAGACTTAGAAAAAGAGTTCTACGTTCGTTGATCTCAGGTAGACGAAAGTCGTGCTCAGCTCGACGAACTCAGAGACAATTCTCTGAGTTGTGCTCGACGAACTTGGCTCTCAGCTCGACGAACTCTGGACAAAGTCACTCAACGTCCTAAGTCAAATTCCAGTCGACGAACTCAGAACATCAGCTCGACGAACTCTTTTCTCTGTTCTCAGTTCAACGAACACCAGATGTTGTCTTGACTCAACGCCAGATAATGTCTCGACACTCAACGCCAGATAATGTCTCGACACTCAACGCCAGATACTGTCTCGACACTCAACGCCAGATAATGTCTCGACACTCAACGCTAGAAGACATCTTAAATATTCTAAGTCCAGAATGCAAACTCAGCTCGACGATCTTGGACTTCAGCTGGACGAACTAAGTTCTCAGGACTCAGCTCGACGATCTTGGATCTCAGCTCGACGAACTTGGTGCACAGAATAGGAAAGTCATCAAGCAACAATCAGCCATTCAGAGGTCGACGATCTTGGATCTCAGCTCGACGAACAACAATTCTCAGCTCGACGAACTGTGGACTCATGTCGACGAATCCAGACTTGGCTGTTTCCCTCTCCTGTTCCTATTTTATTGCAATGATTCCTGAGTAATTAATGCTCTAATATTCTCTGAATATTACCGTTAGATAAGAGCATTAATTATGGTCTTCATCAGGATTATTGCCTGCCGTTTTTCTAAGGGACAGTTGGGGAAACAAATCAATGCCAAATAATTCCAAGGCTGTCAGCATTAATTGCAGGAAGAATTTCAAAATTCAAATGGACTTCCACATGAAAAATATAAATATATAGATTTCCCTTCTTCCTATAGAATATACAACACACAAGACAGAAGAGTAAATAAAAATACAGAATACTCGAGACACAAAAAATCAATCAGTCAAGAAATCAACTACTGCAAGACCAGAGGAAGAACAAATTTCTGAAGAAGAAGAACAATCATCCAAATCAAGAGTCTTCTTCTGTCATTCTCTCAGGAATCTTCAATAGGACAACTACTACTGCATCTGTCAAGAAGTTCCTGAAGTTCTTTTGGTTGAAGTTGAAAGCTTGAAGGTCTATCACCCTGAAGCAAAGTTCCATTTAATCCTGAACAAACTCAGTATCTCAGGGGGAGCTTTTGTCACCATCAAATCTACAAGTCTTCTCAGTTGTTTGAGAAAGAGAAGACACCATCACTCTCTCACCCCCTCTGTAAAAAGGGTTCTCTACTCCCTTCAAAAGTGATTCCTGGTTGCAAGTCTCCTAACCAAAAGACTTCAGGTTTTGTTTTTGAGCACCTTACCAAAAGCTCATAAAAATCTGAGTGGATTCCTACCAGGGTGGTAGAAGAGTGGATGTACACAGGTTGGGGAACCACTATAAAGTTCTTGTGTTGTCTGGTTGCCCTTTTTCTTTTGTTTTTGCTGTGGCTGTGTTAGTTAGGATACTGTTATTTTTATTAGTCTAATATGCTGTGCTGTGATATATCACCCAAGTTTTAGAACAAGGTATCTTGTTCAGCAAAAAGTTTTAATCACCAGATATACTCTATTCACCCCCCCTCTAGAGTATATTAGATCTAACCCTCACTTTCAAAGTTTTTTTTTCTTTTCAAAATAGTCATCGAAGTGGACTCCTTAGGCTTAATACTGGCTCTGAGGGTTTCAAGGAGTTGAAATAATGTGCCCCGAGCCACTCAGGTGTTCCAAATCCTACAAAGGTGTTACTCCACAGTACCGGAGTAGCGTTGGTCTTAACACTTGACCAAGGGATTGTTTTAGGCATGACCATGTGAGTACCGGCAGTATGCTTCGGTGTGACCGGCTGGAAGCTTCGCATTGGAGAGTGGTATCTCCGGATGTTATGAGTTTGCGGGAGTAAGGCTCGCGGATAAATCAAAACGGGTTGCGAAACGTCGAATTCTGATAGGTCGGATTAATAATACCACCTAAGGAATTGAGGGGGTTGCAGACGACGTTAAATGTGGGGTGATATGATAAACAATAGTTGAGAAATCCAATGAGGCTTTCATTGGCCAGTTCTAGGCTCCAAAATCCATTGCATCCCAATATTGTAAGTGTTGCACTAGGTGCAAAATGGCGACAAATAGACAATAAATTAGAAATTAAAGTGCATGGTATAAAATATGAGGCCGGTCCCATGCTAGTCCTTGGTGCATGTCATCGCCGCATGCGCTGGGTACACCCTCAAGTATCCATGTCTACTTAGCTCTTGTAGTGGTCATGCTACTAGTCCATAACTTTTACAGATAAAGGTAATTATGTTGCCCCTTATGATTTTTCTTTGGTCATTCATGTCTTTATCGTTGTTTCGTTTTATGAGCTATATGCTCTTTAGAGACAGAAAATAGGCGAGGCCTCGTTTTGATCAGTTACCATTCATCTTTTTTTTGGATAATCAAGCATAGCGCTGCAACGGTTCGGTTTGGTTCGGTTTTTAAGCAAAACTGCAAACCGAACCACCCCTATGTGATTTCAAAAATTTGGAACCGAACCGAACCGCTCAAACATAGAAACCGAACCGAACTGCTCAAACATTGAAACCGAACCGAACCGCTCAAACATTGAAACCAAATCGAATGGTTTGGTTTGTTTTTGGTGGTTTAAACAATGTGATACAAAAAAATTTCTAACTACAAACCTTAACACATATTAACTATGTATCCCAAAGCGTACAAAATTCCCTGATGAACTTGGCGATGATCCTAATGGTTATGAGCTTGCAAATGCATGTTGGACTCCAGTTCACATTGTACATCGTTAGTTGAAAATTCCAATGTTAATCTTCTTAGCTATAATATTTTGAATGTATAAATTGTTCGTCATTTCTTGTGTGTTTCTGCTCTATTTTAATTAATTTATTCTAATAATTTTTATATAGTATAAGGATGAAGATTTATATAGTAGTAGAATTAAAACTGATTTCACAATTATTATATAAATTGAATGGTGGATGAAATCAAATCAAAATGTATTGCTTTAACTTCTAAAAAAATTGAGAAATCCCAATAATACTAGAAATGAGATTTTGTATTCCGTAACACACGAGGCACACATGTGAATACAACAAAATTACCTGATGGAAACCTAAATTGAAATGTAATTAAAAATATAAATGTTTTTATACACTTCGGTTCGGTTTGCCATGCAAAACCATGAACCGAACCGAACTGTATGGTTTTTCTAAAATCAAAACCATGACCGAACCGCTGCCTACTGAAACTGAACCAAATCGTGTGGTTTGATTTAGTTCGGTTTGGTTTAACGGATCGGTTGGTTTTTGCTTACAGGCCTAATCAAGCAATGATGGAATAAATCAACAACAAATAACACAACACAAGGATATACATATTTCACAAAGATAGGGTTACGCCCACGGGCAACTTCAATAGTTTTTACTATGGCTGATTAGGGTTACAAAGTGTCAAAGAGAAAGGTATCTATCAATACCAAACCCCACAACTAGCTAAGTGTAGGAGCATGTCCCAATATAGATGAATTTCCCAAATTACCAGCCACGAAAAATCCCAGGATCCAACGTATACCATCTACGGCAGGGGTCTCTACCCCCGGTCGGGCTCGATTCCCATTGTCCCACACTGCCAGCAGCGAAACTCACGGATAATGTGTTTGTGACAGTTTTGGGTGGGGGGGGGGGGGGGGGGGAACTAAATGGGCTTCAAGCACATTATAATTCAAATCTCAACAATTTTCTTACAAAGCAATTATGAATTATGTCAAATTGAGCTACTGTCAGAGTTTGATTGTGAAATGCCCGGTTTGCTGGTCTCTCCCATGCCACAATGCTTATTTTTAATGCCAACTGCATCGCTTACATAGTTAATTTTTTTCATGATTCTACAGTGATGATGGCAATTCTTATGACGAATTAGAGCTCAAACGGGCGCGAAGTTGCGAATGTGTTATTCAGTAGAGTTGCGGCTTCACTATTTTTTGGGGGGTTTTATGGTTCCAACATTTCTACGCGGATCTCATTTGCCAGGGTGGCAGGAATATTTTTTTCCTTTTCTTTTCTATTGTTCTTTGTTGTAGCCTCAAGATTTTGATTTTGTTTATCTACTGCTTGTTCTTTGGATTAGCTGTGCGATTGTTAGTGTTCACGATACACTGTTTGATCCTATGGTTTTCTCATTCTCTGCGACAGATTGCTAGGGGGATAATTATATGATTGTGCAATCATGATCAGGACGAGATCACTATGCTTGTGTGATCGCAGAAGTGATCATGCATCATTAGCTTGATCATAGTCATTATGACAATGCATGTGATCATCTGTTGATCGGGAATGTTCATGAGTGATCGTATGCTAATCATGTGATCTGTTCGGTGTTCGCATTCCAAAAATGTATGTCTAGGCCTCAGATGCAAAATTGTGGCTCGTTTGAGATGATTCTCTCCCCCAATGCCACTGCTCGGATAATTCTCTCCGTATGCGTGGCTAGGGACAGAAAAAAGGAACACAAACAAAGCCGTGTTTCAAAATGCCTTGGGTGAGAAGTAAGCTGGCAATCATTCAAGAACCTCAATTTTTATGTTGAATATGAATTTATTTATGAATTATCTTGCCAAATATCGGTTACATGCTAGTGGTGTCGGAGTGGATGGTTCAGGTCGTATCATATCAGATAGTTCTCTTCTCAATCTTTCTGACTTGGTCCAATGAAAAACCAAGGTCGAAAGAATTGTAAAAGTTAGTCATTCACAATTGCTCATGAAGGATTCCTCGAAAGTTAAGGATTGGTAAATTTTTATAGAAATAGAATGGATTTGATCTTATACATATGCGAGGAAGGTAATCAACAAAGAAAGAACTCTAAATGTGTACATAAAATGTTTCCCAAGGGGTTTGATTGACGACCAGGTTAACCACCACGACTCTTGTAAGATTGAGTGCACTTTGATGCATGAACTTAACGATGACTTCTATTTGAGATAACATGATGAGGATGTGGATGAGTTTTCACATGAGAAGTATGATCTTAGTTCACAATTAGAAATGATGTGCATTTATTGGTGTAGATATACAATAGTTTTGGCCCTCATGTATGAGCTTAACCTTTTGGGTAGAATGCATGTTTGAAGGATAATGCATTTCGTGGACTTTCAGTTCTCTCTTTCCCGTTACTTCCCAACAACTTTTAATCGCGATAAAATCAGCACAAACAAAGATTACTAGGCCAATCAAAGCCACCCAATCTCAACAAATTTCTCAGCTCTTTGGATTGAGTTGCACGCTCTTTGTTTTTGAGGAAGTTTTCGATCTTTCCTCGACGAATTCGAGTACATTGTGTTACCACAGCTAACTTAAATCCTAGGGTACTCTAGCTTCTTCAGACAATCCGATCATCGGCTGTAGAAGAGTCCCCTCAAAAGAAGAAATATTTCTATCATATTCATCCAAACTTTCTTGTACTAAAATATTTCTATTCTCTGAATTGATCCAAAGTTTATGATCTCCCAACCAGTGTCAAAAGCCACAAAAATGGTTCCTCGCCACCACCGTCACCACATCAAGTCTCATCCCAACTATTTGGGGTCATGCAACTTTGATAAATCACTAAAAAATCACCAAAAATCCCCACAGGAACACCTCGCATCTACAAAATGATGGAATCTAATGTAATCCCTGAGAACAATCTGCCTTCCAACAATCTTGGAAATATAGCAAAATGCAATATGACAATCCCCACAAACCCTGAGATTCTTCATGATCCTTATGGGCACCCACGAAGACCCGTTGAGAATGAATGCCACCGCCAGCCTCTCGCTGTGATAGCTCAACACCTCCTCCTTGCCCTCCGCTTCGAGGTCGTACCACACAAAACTCCGCCCGAGGAATGTATCCCATCTCCTTCTCCCTCAGAAACTCCAGTTTCTCATATATCTTCACCGTCTCCGGGTGCGACCTATCGCCGGAGCGAAAGATATGAACTCCGTCTCTGAGAGTGACCCAGCTGCATCCCGTTTCCTTCTTCTTTGGGGAACCCCTCAATGAAATCCTAGCTTTCACCACTCCTTCCCATCTCCCCTTTGAGGCATAGAGATTGGAAATGAGCACGTAGTTGACTGGATTGTGAGGTTCTAATTCAATGAGAATCTCTGATGCTCTCATGAATAAGTTTGTTTTCGTTCCATTCTATGACCTACAACAAGCGCCCAACACTGTTCTCCAAATCAGACCGTTAGGACTAACTGACATCTTTTTAAAAAAGTCTTCCATTCTGTCAATCTCACCTGCCCGTCCCAAAAGATCCACCACACATGAATAATGCTCGACCCGTGGAACCAGACCGTGCTTCTTCGTCATTGATTCAAAGTAATTCATGCCTTTCTCCATTAAACAAGCATGGCTGCAGGCCGAGAGAACTCCAACGAAAGTGACGTGGTCTGGCTCTAGATTGCCATCCCTCATCTCGTTGAAGAGTTCCAACGCTTTCCGGCCTTGCCCGTGGCGAGCGCAACCTGCAATCATGGCATTCCAGAAATACTCATTTTTCACCGGCATGAGGCAGAAGACCGTCAACGCGTAGTCTATTCTTCCGCATTTGGAGTACATGTCGACTAGCGAGCTCTCCACGACCACGTCGGGTTTTAGCTGAGATCTTATTCCCCAAGCATGGATTTTCATGCCTCTCTCCAGCGCCGCCACAGATGAACATGCGCTTAGTACAGTGGTGAAGGTAAAGCAGTCCATTTTTTGATCATTATGCATCATAAGCCAGACAAGATCCATTGCCTTGGATAATAGTCCGTCTTGAACATAACCGGCAACCATGGAGTTCCAAGACACATCATCCCTTCTGTAATACATTCCGGCGAAGAGACTTTCGCACGATTCCATGTCGCCGGACTTGGAGTAGAGAGATAAAAACGCGTTCTCCACACAAGTATCTTCAGACACCCCGCAGTTCTCTGCGAGGCTATGCATCTACTTCCCAATTTCAAGAAGAGAGCATGGAATGAGAGTGGAGAGAAGGCTCACAAATGTCACTCTATTCGGCGTCCATCCCCTCTTCATCATATCCATGAATACCACCAGTGATTCCTCCGAGGGTGCTTCAGAATTGGCTAGAACTCCGAGCATAGAATTCCATGAAATTTGATCATATCCAGACATCGACATGAATATTTTCCATGATTCCGGCACCCTTACACATTCTCCATACATTGCTATGAGAGAATTTGAAACCGAGATATCTGTATCAAGGCCTACTTTAGAGGTAACACAGTGAATCTGTGAACCCATTCCTAGAAATCTCGAGCTTGAAAAAGAGCTTAGCACCAGTTCGAAATTGTGGTGAAATTCGAAGGCTTAGCACCAGTTCTCAGCATATCAGTAAAAAAATCAAAGCCTCCTCGATATGGCCATTCTGGTCGAACCCGCGACCATGGAATTCCACGAAACTTCATCCCGAGCCCTAGTGCATTTGAAAACACTGAGAGCTCTGTTTATAGAGCCGCATTTAGAATACATGGTCACAAGTCCGTTGGACACAGCAATCCTGGAATCTATAAAACCGGTTCTAATCACACGGCCATGAATCTCACTCCCTTTTCTCCTCCCTTCCTCCAAGCCATCGAATTCCGCCATTGCACTAATCACATGAGAATCGCAGTCTTGGCTAACCAAATCCCCTGCCTCTCTGAAAACTTCCATGGCCTCTTTTCCACGTTTTGCATGATCAATTCAAGCATCAACCCATTGACAGAAACAGAGTTTCTATGATCCAACTCCAGGAAGACTTCCCTAGCTGTATCAAATAGGGCATACCATGCAAATGCACTCACCATTGCGCTACCAACATAAAGATCACACAGAAATCCACATTTTGAAATTTTACCTAGCATCTGCTCAATTAAGCATAACTTACCGCTATCAAGCTACCGAAGGTATACTCGTTTGGTTTGAAGCCGCCAGAACTCGCTCCCTCCTGCATTCTTGAGAAGAAGTTGAAAGAAGAGACAACATCTCCCTTCTGAGAATGTACAGAAATGATTGAATTCCAAGTTATAGTATTTTTGACCGGCGTGCTGTGGAACACTTTCTCTACGTATCCAGCTGATTCAATAGAGCGGCTTTGTAACGGCAGGAAACACACAACAGGCGGCCAGGATCAACCCGACCAAAAGCACGATCAAGATAAAGCCACGTCAGCAATCCAAATGACATACCGGGAAGCAATGACAAGGCGACACCTGCCCCAGCCAAACCAGGCAACTCCCCTATTTAGTATTTCGGTTTAATAAGGAAGGCATGTAACGGTCCAATGCAGAGCAACGGTCCGAATTAACTTATAAATTAAGCATTTCTCTTGTATTACGAATCGTATTATCATTATCAATAAAATTAGTTGTGTTTTCCCTTTAATACTGTCTCGTACCCTCGCCGGCCGTCGCCGGAGAGGCTACATTGGTGTTCTCGTTGACCTCTCGCCATGACGGGTGCCGAGCCACCACCGACCACACGCCTCAAAGAGTTATCCACCGGCCAACAGGAGATATGGAAGACGATGGACCAACGGCACGCTGACCAGGCCCAAACATTCTCAAGATTGGAAGCCGAAATGCTCAAGATCGCAAAGACAGTCCAACACGCGACCGAGCAATCCACACAAGACCTGCACTTGCTGCGCCAGGAGATCAGCGCGATATTAAAAACCCCATCACCAACCACACCCGCGGGAGGAAGCAACCAGCTTCGGTCTCAGCTAGAGGGTCTTGGGGGACACTCATTATCATCGACCGGAATAACAACCCCAATAACAGCAACCAGCTTCGGTCTCGCCCGAGCTATTGCGCTCAATCTTCATTGCGGGGCTAAAACCAACAATTCAAAGGAGTGTTATCACCCAACGGCCGTACACATTAGACGAAGCTTTCAACCTGGCAAAACTATACGAGGAACAATGGCTGGACGAAACAAAAAACACCCGCCACCCATTTCATATGCCACCACACCAACCTCCCGGACAACCAACATTTAGACCACACAACACCCCCAAACCAGGATACAAAAGACTCACCCCGACAGAACTACAACACAAACGGGAAAAAGGGTTGTGCTACACATGCGATGAACGCTACCTACCGGGACACCGCTGTAAGAATAAAGTGACATGCCTCTATATGGAAGACGACTTTATAACCTCCCTGGAACCTCTCGAAGACACCGACACCGGGGCCATACAAGACAATGGCAACCCCCCCGTATCCTTGGAAACGACGGAATATGAAATCGGCTATCATGCCCTCATCGGGACATTTTCCAGTCAATCCATTCGATTTGAAGGGACCCTGTTGACCCAACCCGTCCAGATATTAGTCGATTGCGGAAGCTCGACCAACTTCATTTCCCAGCGAATTGCCAGTTTCCTAAATGCCCCCATTACCGTCATAAAACCCTTCAAGGTACACGTCGGAAACGGCGAATCCCTAATATGCACCGGAATTTATATGGACGCCGAATTAGCTATCCAAAACCACCACTTTCAAGCTAATTTGTTTGTTCTCGATCTATACGGGTCCGACATCGTCCTCGACATGATTTGGCTCGAGTCTTTAGGAAATGTCACCACCAACTACAAGGGCAAACAAATGATATTCCAACAACACCAACGACAGATTTGCCTACAAGGAATAAAATCGGTGGAAACAACACCGAGTACCCCAAGCCAAATCAACAAATGGGTCTCACAGAACTCCATATCCTCCTCCATCCTATGTTTTTTTTCCCTCCAACCCAAACATCCGGAGACTCAAACCGCGACAAACGACCACCCAGAACTAGCACCCCTAATAGAAAAATACACAGATATCTTCCAAGCGCCAAGCGGCATACCACCACCCCAGACCTGCGACCATAAAATACCACTCCAAAACCCCACCACCATTATCAAAGTGAAGCCCTACCGCTACCCACACTTCCAAAAAACAGAAATTGAAAGATTAGTGGAAGAGATGCTACACTAGGGCCTCATTCGACCCAACACATCCTCTTTTAGTTCACCTGTCCTTTTAATAAAGAAGAAAGATGACACATGGAGATTTTCGTCGATTACCGAGCCTTAAACGCAGTTACGACACGAGACACGTTTCCCATGCCTACGACAGACGAACTACACGGCTCCACCCTATTTTCTAAATTGGACCTGCAATCCGGTTACCACCAAGTGCGTATGCACCCCACAGACATTCACAAAACCGCCTTTCGCACACCACAAGGATTATACGAATTCCTCGTAATGCCCTTCGGACTTACTAATGCCCCGACAACCTTCCAATCCCTCATGAATTCTGTATTCCAACCTTACCTACGCAAATTCGCTGTCATTTTCTTTGATGATATCCTGATCTACAGTAAAGACTTACAAAGCCACTTACAACACTTAGAAACCATATTCTCCACACTACGTACCCACTCCTATGTAAAACGGACTAAATGTCAATTTATGATCACCACCATCGACTTCTTAGGGCACGCCATCTCCTCATCAGGAATTAGCCCACATCCGGACAAGGTCGCCACAATCGTCAACTGGCCAACACCGACAACACTAAAACAACTCAGATCATTCTTAGGATTGTCAGGATATTATAGACGTTTTATTCAACACTACGCGACAAAAGCAGCACCCCTCACCGATCTCCTAACGAAAGACAAATTCAAATGGACCGATAAGGCTACAGAGGCCTTCCACACACTAAAAGCTCACCTCACGTCGGCACCGGTACTAGCACTACCAGACTTCACCCAACCATTCACCATTGAGACGGACGCGTCGGGATGTGGCTTGGGGGCGATATTATCTCAAAACCGGCACCCCTTAGCATACTTTAGCAAGAAATTAACGGCGAAAGACCAACACAAATCCACCTACGATAGGGAATTACTAGCCATCTCCACAGCCCTCGAAAAATGGCGACAATACCTACTCGGGGCACCATTCTTCATACGAACGGATCATCAGACACTTCACCATCTGACCACCCAACTCCTCAATAGCCCAACACAACAACGTTTCCTTTCCAAACTACTAGGATTTGATTTCAAAATCGAATACAAGCCCGGTCGACTAAACGCCGCCGCGGACGCGCTCTCCCGATTACCCGAAACCAACCACAACCTGCAGATGCTCCAGTGTTCTTACGTTAAATGTAACAATCTGGACAAACTCTCGAAGTGGAATAGAACAGACCGCCTGGCAAAGAAGATTACCCGCGCCCTCCAACAAGACCCAGGAACAAAACCAAATTGGACTATGGCAGACAACAATATTTTTTTAAAAAAAGTTTTATACATTCCCGTGTGCCCCCTAAGACACCAGTTAATCTAGGAAGCCCATGATGCTCGCTCCAACGGCCATTCGGGAGTCAAGCCAACTTATTACCGGTTACACACAAATTATTATTGGCCCAAAATGATTACGAACATTAAACACTACATCAAACACTGCAATTTATGCCAAAAAGGGAAGAACGCAAATCACAGCCTATACGGCTTGCTTCAACCCCTCCCAATACCAACCCTAATCTGGAACGATTTGTGTATGGACTTTATGACTCATTTACCGCCCTCGGAAGGATACACAAACATATTGGTGGTAGTCGATCGACTTACCAAAGGAGCTCACTTCGCCCCATTAACGGCCCTCACCGGACCTATCGTAGCACGGGTTTTCTGGGATCATGTAGGAAAATTGCATGGCTTACCAAACACCATTATCACAGACCGGGATCCCGTATTTTTAAGTTAGTTTTGGAAAACGTTATTCACACAGCAAGGCACCAAGCTCAGCTACAGCTCCGCTTATCACCCCGAGATGGATGGACAAACGGAGCGCGTAAATCGCTGTCTGAACCAATACCTAAGGATTTTCGCACACCAAAACCCTAAGCATTGGTCCAAACTCCTGAGTTGGGCAGAATTCCATTATAACACAACATATCACTCGTCGGCCGATATGACACCATTTGAAGCCATGTTCGGCCGACGCCCACTTGCAATTGTTCGGCACTATAATACTGATCACGCAACATTACAAGTTGTACAAGCACATTTTACAGAAAGAGATGCTCTATTAGATCAGCTACGTTCGAACCTCCAACGCGCCCAACAACGAATCCAAGCTGCAGCAAACAAAAAAAGAACACCAGTTAAGTTTTCAGAAGGAGATTTAGTATTACTAAAATTACACCCTTACAAACAGCTCTCCATCAAAACCCAACAATACACCCGCTTCAATTTAAAATACTACGGAACTTTCAAAATCATCTAACAAATAAATCCGGTAGCATTTAAACTACAACTCCCAGACTATTCGAAAATTCATCCAGTTTTTCATGTATCAGTACTAAAACATTATCATGCCACCAACGACCTAACTATTCATCAACTACCACAAATGGACACAAATAATGAACCCATCCACGGGGTCCTAACTGTCTTAGATGAACGTATGGTCTGGAAACAAGGCAAACAGGTACATCAAGCCCTAATACAGTGGAAAGGCTTAGCACCGGAAGACAGCTCGTGGGAAGACGCGAACTCCCTCCCTCCCCAGGTACGCAACTCCCTAAAATTTCAGCAACACACTCACACACTTCCGGTTGGTGCAGGATCAGAAGAAAACAAAGAGACAGGCACAGGAACACTGACTATACAAGAACAAGCAGAACTAGAAGCAAAGACAAACTTATCTGCAACAGCAATGGCCGACGGAACACTGAGCAAAGCTCCAACGCTTTGGCCAGCCAGCAGGACAAGCGGAGTCACGGCGCATCGTCGTTCACAGCGTATCAACCTCCGAGGCCGGCTCCGGCTACCGCAACTCCCGCTCATCCCGCGCCGTAAACGCTCTCGTCGCCGATGTTCTGTCTCACTCCCAGCTCCACAAATAAACAATGACGAAGCAGCAAACTTAACCATGACGTGGACGTCGTTATCGAGGACGGGGACTGATGTAACGGCAAGAAACACACAACAGGCGGCCAGGATCAACCCGACCAAAAGCACGATCAAGATAAAGCCACGCCAGCAATCCAAATGACATACCAGGAAGCAATGACAAGGCGACACCTGCCCCAGCCAAACCAGGCAACTCCCCTATTTAGTATTTCGGTTTAATAAGGAAGGCATGTAACGGTCCAATGCAGAGCAACAGTCCGAATTAACTTATAAATTAAGCATTTCTCTTGTATTACGAATCGTATTATCATTATCAATAAAATTAGTTGTTTTTCCCTTTAATACTGTCTTGTACCCTCGCCGGCCGTCGCCGGAGAGGCTACAGGCTTCCATACATTGATATCAAGGAGTTGCACACCACTGTGTCAAATGAATGCTTGCTTTTCATAATCATGGCATGAATCTGGGTGCCAAGAGAAAACATAATGGATCCCAAGTCCTGGCATGCCCGGAGAATGCTGCCGAATGTGAAGTGTGTGGAAACTAATCCAGTTGGAAGCATTGATTTGAAAAGACGGCAGGCTTCCTCGGGAAAACCCTGCTGGTTATACCCAGTAATCAGACAAGTCCAGGAAACAATGTTCCTCTCCGGCATTTCATCCAACACTTGCTGGGCGTGCTCCAATGCTCCCTTTTTGGCGTATAGATTGACCAGATTGTTGGAGAAGAACAAATCGTGGGAAAGTTTCTTGATTAGCTGAAGGTGGAGGCCCTCAGCATCGGTTGAGTGGCTAAAGCATTGGCCGGGATCCTCCTGTATGGGATTTGGATGGGAGGCTGAGGATCTGCTGTGCGAAGCTAAGAGTTGTTCCAGCGGAATGGGGGAAGAAAGGCGGAGTTTTGGTTTGGATTTTGAGTGGATTCTCGACGAAGGAGAAGAGATGGGATGTAAGAGTTTGAGATGATTTGTGGCATGAGCTTCGTGGCGAGAGGAGGAAGAAGGTACGGTGCATGGCCGTAATAATCCCCGATTTGGCGGACCACTGTTGACTTGAGGAGACAGCTGGGAATTACTGCACCTATGAAACTTGGATCCGGAACTCGAGGGGGTCGAGTTCCTCATTTGCGAAACAACGGAGCGGAATTAGAAAAAGTGGTTAACATGAAAGTTGTAGATATCTCCGAGACGAATAAATTTGATGTTGAATATTTTTTGATTTGAAATCGTTTAGACCCCCGATTTGGGCCCCGAAAAAAATCAGTCCGAAAATAATAACTGATTTTTTTCGAGGCCCAAATCGGGGGTCTAAACGACTTCAAATCAAAAAATATTCAACATGAAAGTTATTCGTTTTTGGGATATCTACAATTTTTATGTTAACCACTTTTTCTAATTCCGCTCCATTGTTTCGCAAATGAGGAACTCCACCCCCTGGAGTTCCCGGAGGAACTCCAGGGGATCCGGATCCATGAAACTTGTCTAGGAAGGACTAATAAAAGGGATTTGTTAAGGACACCACAGTTTTGGTTAGGCGCACCGCAATTTCTCATAGTTTTTCACGCATTTTGTAAATACGTCGTATACATGCATTTTAGAAATCTGAGCGTATTTTCAAAGTACGTCTTGCACATGCATTTTTAGGAAAAGTGTTCAACACAAAAATTGTAGATCTCGTCGAGATGTACAACTTTCGCATTGAACACTTTTTCTAAAAATGCATGTATAAGACGTATTTCCAAAAGACGCGAAAAATTAGGAAAAAACGTGATACGTCTAGCCAAAACTGCGGTGCCCTTAACAACTCCCATAAATAAATATACCGCAATTTTATTATGTTAATAGCAGAAGTCGTTATTAGACGTCATTTTATAAAATTATATTTTTACACCACGAAATTATTAGTACATCATTCAAAAATAAATAAAAAGAATTAAAATTAAAATTTATTTTTCAAATCACAAAATGTTGAATCTAAAACCTACCAAAACCTTTACGGTTGAAGCAATAAATAGGCGATACCTAGGATTTTGAGAACCAGATTGAAGATTGAACTTGAGAAAGGAAAGGTTCAAGATTAAATCAGTCAAATCAGAATTGAATCGTAATAACCTAATAGTATAAAACATATTTTAGTATTATTATATTTTTTTGTCATCACATAGAATAAACACATTTAATTATAATATACAAAAAGTCTTCATATTACAATTTATCTAAATATTAAAATTTGACATTAATTAAAACATTATAAAATATTAAATATCCATAATTTCTATATTATTTTTTGAAGATGGCTCAAATGTATAAACAATTAAATATTAAATCTTAAATTTAAGATTTTAATTTAAAGTATATTAACCTAAAAAATCTATAATTTTAAAATGTAAATTATACATATATATTAATATTTATGTAATTATTTTTTAAATTAGTAATATTCTATTTATATTTATATATTCTAAGTTCATATATTTCATTGAGGTTTAGCGTCTCAGGTGGTTGAGTATTTAGCTCTGGCGCCTAAGGGTAAGAATTCGAATCTCCCTCTTGAAAATAAATTAAAATTTTGCTCGCCCGGTTATTTGATATCGGGCCGTTCCCCAATTCTACGGTCTGCCCGCCCGGTTCAACGATTTTTAGCCGGTCTGTGATGGGAGCGATTTTTTGGGCTGGACCGGACCAGCTGGGTTCCCGGTAGGCGGTTCGACCGGTTGAATCGGTCGATCCGGCCCGATATTCAAAACCTACCCAAATCAAGGATTTTAACAAAGGATACAAGCGAATAATTTTTTTGATCATTTTCCTAAAACACTTGCTGTTCTCAGGATGAATTGCAAATCGATATTGCGCATGTACTGTTGGTGTTCCATGATGATCTGGAAGTGGTTAAACAAATAATCTCACTGTCAATGCGATATGAGCATATAGGATCGCACATAAGAGCGTTTAGAGAAGTTGGAGGAATGGATTGTGCTGCTTTTACTCATATGTGATGAGTGAAGGACCAAGCACTTGAAGGCGTCGAGTGCGTCGAGATCACACCACCAAGACGTCGAGTGTGTCGAGACCATACAGCTAAGGCGTCAAGTACGTCGAGACCACACAGTCAAGGCATCGAGTGCGTCAAGACCATACAGTCAAGGCGTCGAGTCCGTCGAGACCACACAGATAAGGCGTTGAGTGCGTTGAGACCACACAGCCAAGGCGTCGAGTGCGTTGAGACCACACAGCCAAGGCATCGAGTGCATGGAGACCACACAGCCAAGGCGTCGAGTGCGTCGAGACCACACAACCAAGACGTCGAGTGCGTCGAGACCACACAACCAAGACGTCGAGTGCATCGACACCACACAGCCAAGACGTCGAGTGCGCCGAGACCACACACCCAAGGCGTTGAGTGCGTCGAGACCTCACAACCAAGGAGTTGAGTTCATCGTGACCTCTCAGCTAAGGCGTTGAGTGTTTCGAGTGCGTCGAGACATTTCGTCGATTCGTCGAGTCATCTCAGTCATGTTCTGGGTCTGCGGATAACGACGGTTCAAGACTGTTTATGCTCATGGGCATATATATATATATATATCTATTGACTTAGGGCTTTCAGATGCATGAGTTAGGGAGAACCCAAAACTGACGGAAAGTGTTTCCCAAATTCCGATCTTGTCGCTCCCGTATGCCCCGATTTCATCGCCCACCGCCGCCTCCACTCCTAGTGCAGACCTAACAGTCTATGGAGACGCAGAATGTTTTCCATTCTCCATCCTAGATTATGTTTGACAAGCTGCCGATGTTCTTCCCATTCGTGTGGATTCCTGTAGATCCACAAATCCATTTTGCGTGAACTCACCCGCCGACCAAGAACTATTCTGGAGCATCTTGATTGAGTGTCGACTTAATCCCACTCAGGTATACTCTTATTTTATGTTATGCAAGCTTCTTGACCAATGTTCATCGCAAGATCCAAGTTTCTCTTTAGGGTTTCTTAATATTTATTCCGCTGCGCACATTTGATGTGCTACCAAGTAAAACCCTACATGTACATCCTAAAACAATCCAAACAAAATTTGTTTCGAGTGCATTTAATAAGAAGATTCGAGCAATATACTTTCATTCATCTTTCGCTCCCACATATTCTTCGACGCTCAAAAGTCGTCCGTTTCAGCAGCCACAACGACATGTACCTCCTAGTCGACGAAGATGAGGAATGTGTCTGCTAGGACCTGAACTGCTCCCAGCGTAAGTTATAGTGGGAAGTGGAGCTCATAGACGATGGCAACACCTATGACCACTTCAAGAGCTGCTTCGGAAAGTACTCCTTGAAATGATTGGAGAAAGTCTTGAAACACACGGAGGAGGCTTCAAAATGCCAGAGAAGACCACAATTCATCAGAGATGAAGACTAAAAATAGGAATCACGAGCTAGCGGCAATTTCAGGAGCGAGGAAGAAGAGGATTCACGATTTAGGGCTGAGGGGTTTTGATTATTTCTGGGGTGCTATTAGTTGTGTGGATTTTAAAGGGGGAATAAAAAAATGAAAATTTTGATTACTTTGGGGGGTGCTTGATGTAGGCACCCTTAATTTATAGGGATTTTAGGAACCCCACTCCCCCATTAATTTAGTGGGTGTAATGAGAATTAATTGGGTTTGACCAAAGTCAACCCAACTAAATGGTGGGAACCACTCCAATCGTCGCACACATACGACGCACGACAAAACTGTCGCACCGCTGACCTCCAACTGCTGCCCGCTTGCCACTTGGTCGTTCGTCACACGGCTGACCGTTGTAAGACCCCATGTTTTTGCTACGCTACCGGGTCTTACGCCCAAAACCTCCATTTTGTGGTGACACTGACACTCGGGAGGGTCGTCACTACAAAACGCCGATTTTACCGCCATTGATCATCACCAAGAAGTAGAAGTACCAATAAGTCAGACAGTTAATGTCTAGTCCACAAAATCACAACATATATATATGAGCATGAATCACAACAATGTCCACAGGAAATAGAAGCAGAATAATGATGATAGAAGTACTGAAATCAAACAATAACGTAGAAATATATACGGGCTATGCCTGGTACAACAAATCCTCACTACAACACTCTCGCGGAAGCTAAGTAAAGCTAACACTCACGGAGCTAGGGACTGGTGCTCCTGTACTAGACTGGCCCACCTCCATGTGCACCGTACTCCGCTGGTGTTGCAACTCCTTCTTCTGCTTCCTATCTCCCATCC
Source organism: Platanthera zijinensis (assembly GCA_039513925.1). NCBI lineage: Eukaryota > Viridiplantae > Streptophyta > Magnoliopsida > Asparagales > Orchidaceae > Platanthera > Platanthera zijinensis. Next base: position 111,720,115 of record CM077091.1, read on the forward strand.
AGAGCCCATGAAATTTTTGGTCCACCGACCGTTAGTCAAAAGACTAAGCCTGATTTCCCCCACCCATACCCTAGTGGCTCTTAGGCACCGTGCGTGAGGAATGATAGGAAAGCTTGATGGTGGAGAGTAGTCAAAAGAAGGTGACAGTGGTCCTAAGCTAGCAGATCATATTAATAGAGCAGTAATGTAAACAAGGTAAAGACAGAGCAGTAAGTACATGCTACACAATAAGTAATAAAAGAACAAGTAAATTAAGCTAGAGAATAAGTAACCTTAACTTATAAGAATGCGCATACAAACTTATAAGTTAAGGGGTCTTTTGCAAGGCTCTCATCATATAAGCTATCCCATACTAGTTTAAACGATGGAGTGTCGGGTTATATGTAGGCATGTGTGTAGTGATATGTTATGCCATGATTCATGCAAGTGCAACACACGCACACACGACTTTATACACAAAAACCTTTAGTTACCCATGTTAGGAAGCTAGCTTCACTCCCAGGAGCCTTCGTAGTGGTCAACGGAGACAGTGGGTTGGGCCACCCCACTCCTAGTAGAGTATTCACACTACCAGGCCTAGCCCTTACGTACGCCACGTACTATGCTGACCAACCGCCAGTCTTTTCCTTGGCTAAGTGTAAACCACACCCGCCGAGTCATCTTATCGACGTCGGTGTGAATGACGTCAAATACCGAATACTCACCACTTTATGCGCATGCAACCATGAATTTCCGAGCCATCGACTCCCCGGACTAACCCGTCAGTTACAACTACCTTTTGAGACTATGACTCGCCGGGTTAACTTGCCCATTTTCATAACCACCGAGCCTACCGCTCGGATAACCTAAATAGGGGTGAGGAGCGAAAACCGAAAACCGACAAAACCGACAAAACCGATCAAACCAACCTAACCGCACTGATTTTGAAACCGAGCCGCCCGGCTCGGTGTCGGTTCGGTCTGGAGCTTTTGAAAACCGAAGTTGTATCGGCTCGGGTCGGTTTTCAGGTTGTAAAAATCGACCAAACCAAACTGAACTGACGTTAGTAATTGATATTATAATAATTATAAATTATGAATGTATTAAGTTCTATTTTATAATAATTATAAAGGATGTAAATGACATATATGAACTTGAATTCAAGTCAAGTTCAAGACCACTTAAATTTTATGACTTAGTCAGAGTCACGAGACCCCTCCTAAATAAATGAAATAATCCCACTTACGGGCTACGACTTGCTTATCTATAACAAATTAGCTACTTGATGATTGAATGAATAAGCCTCAAAAATTGAACTCTATTGGGGGTCTGCTGTACACCAACTTTAAAGGTAACATTATCTTCCAATGTGACCTCATTCAAATATCTTAATCATTATCTGACTTTTCTTGTTCTTGAATTATGCCAATAAGCAACTTTGCCCGTAAATGTGGAGATAGTACTGTTTAATAGACGTTATCTTTGATCATCACAAATTCTTCAAGTGAGCACTGAGCAGTCTTAAATGGTGGATACTAAACCTATGTATATATCTTCAAAAATTTCTTCAAGTGAGCAGTCTTCTAGTAAAATTATTTTCACAAATTTTAATATACATTAATTTTGATCATCACAAAAACATTTTTATATCTTCATGTGTATATATCACATAGTATCACATGATCTTATAGTAGAAACTACACCGAACAAGCTCATAAACTATTTCTCTATAGTGTCGCAAAAAACCGACACTAAACCACAAAAAAACCGACTAAAAACCGAAACGACTATGAACTGAACCGTCCGGGTTCGATTCGGGTCGGTTTAGACAAATCAAAAACCGAGGCATGTCGGTTCGGTTTCGGTTTGGGTCCAAACCAACCCAAACTGAACCTCTCGCAGCCCTAAACCTAAACAAGCTAACCTCCCGAGTCACCGGGGTTGAGTGAAAGTGAAGTCTTAGTATATATAATTGCTCTTTAATATTTTAATCTTATGATTTAAGGTTAACCTTGGACTACCCAGGAAATTCCCTATTTAAGGCTCTCAGGGGCACTAGGAACTACGATGGGCTGAAGCCCAAAGCTCCCTTTCACAAAGTACTTATTATTATTGGTAACTACCCATGTTTCTAAACTCTCCTGATTTTACACTTGATCTAAACCTAAGTGTATTTAGACATCTTCCAAGGGAGAGATGATCTATCATCGATCCCGAGCTCAACTCTGCCCTTGCACATCCGGCTCACACAACCTACCTTCTTTTGGTGACCCTATTCATTTTCATCCAGACCAGGTACACCAACAATCTCATCATCCCATACAAAGGCCTACATGTTACCTTCTACAGTTTTATACTTTGTGTAGACCTATTGACCTACATGGTGTGCATGCATGGTGACCCCTCCAATTATTCATTCAAATGACCTAAGATTATTACTGGGGGTCTATCATGATAATTTAAGGTTAAATTCATAAGATAATATTTTTCCTAATTTATTTGGCATTTATTATATTTTCTGCAAAATAAAGGCAACAATGCTTTTGAACATCAAGTACACCTTTCTGACTAGGCATGGTCTTAAAAAATTTACGATGGATTAATATCATCAAAATAATAGTAAATACCTAAAATCTCAATTTTTCAAGATGAAACCATCAATAATTTATTGAATAAAAACCTGCAATATTAGGATATTTAGGGGAAAAATAGAATTATTTATCCAAAAATTATAGGAAAATTACCAGATGACAAACGTAAGAAGAAGAGACTATTGACAAGGATTATTATTTTCCAAGCTTATTTGGTCTCATAATTAAATCATTTAAAACAAATCAACATTAGGCACCTTTTGAAGCAACCCATATAGACTGTCCTCCAATAATTCTATAAAAATTCATAGAGCTCAAGGATGACTTAAAAGGTCATCTGACCAAATTGTATAAGTTTTCACCCCCCCTCTAGAGTTGTATCTATCATCACTTTCAATTGGTATCAGAGGGAGGTTGACTGACTGTACATGCTAACACCTGAGTCACAAGATCCTGATAGATACCAAGCTTATAGATATTCACTTCATGGCCCAGTCCAAGGATTACTCAAGCACCAGACCTCCAGCATGCAACTTAGCTAAGTTTAGTATCTGGAAGGCAAGAATAAGATTATATATGAACTCTATTGATGAAGACATTTTCTCTTCTATTTTGACAGGACCTCCAGCACCTCCTACTGCAACCACTGCTACAACATCTACAAATCTAAGTGTAGTGCCTCCTCCAGATTACAATGATGCCTACAAGAAGGCAAAGATAGCTGATGCCAAAGCTATGAACATTCTGGCTCAGACTATGTCTGATGAAATTTTCCAGAAAGTGGCTGATTGCACCTCTGCAAAAGCCATGTGGGACTCACTGAACCAGATTGTAGCTGGTTCAGCTGATGAAAGGAAGGACAGAAGGTCCAAACTTATATCCCAGTATGAAAACTTCAAGAAAATTGAAACTGAATCAGTTGAAGCCATGTACACCAGACTCATCTCAATCATCAATGAGCTGAGAACTCTTGATAAGGAAATTACATTGACAGAGGTCAATGATAAGATACTGATGTGCTTCCCCAACACATGGGATCTTAGGATCTGGCCTATCAAGGAGGCCAGAAGTACAACTGAAATCTCAACAGAAGCTCTCCTTGGCAAGCTCAAGTCTTTTGAGCAAGTGCTAAAGACCAGGGAAGCTGAGACTGAAGCAAAGACTCTAACTCCAGCAAGAAAAGAGCAAACTCTTGCTCTCAAAGCTGCTGATGCTTCTGAAGGAAGCCAATCTAATGAGGAGCTGATGACACTCTTTGCCAAAAGGTTTCTCAAGATGGGAAGAAAAGACTTCAGAAAGAAATCTTCAAGATATGAAGATAAACCAAGGTATGATAGATCTCCTACTAAAGAAATCATTTGTTATGGTTGCAGGAAACCTGGACACATTCTACCAGAGTGTCCAGAGGAAAAGTGCAAAGAAAAGAGAAAGGAAAAGGAACATCACAGGAAACACTCCAAGTCCTCCTCCTACAAAAACAAGAAAAAGGAGAAGGGATTTGTTGCTGAAACTTGGAGTGATTTAGATGAGGAATCTTCATCCTCAAGCTCCAGTGAGGATGAGGAAGAGAAGAAGGCAAAGGAAATCTGCCTTATGGCTATTGATGCCTGCAGCAATCACTCAGCTGCAGAGAGTTCTGATGATGATGAAGAGATGCCTACAGAAGATCAGGTATTATCTTCATATGACTTTTCTTCTTCTGAATTTAAAACTGAGTTTAAATCCCTTTGCTTAGATTTAATTAGTTCAGAAAAGGAGATTAAAGAACTTAGAAATAAGTTAGCTGAATCAGAATCTATTTCCATTGAAAATGCTAGGTTAGAAGCAGAACTCACTAAATCTAGTGAAGAAATAAAGTTTCTTAAAAATGAACTAGCAAAGTCCAAGAGATTAGAAGAATCATTAAATGGTAGAAGCCTTAAGTTGTTAGAAATCACCAGCATGACAAACACTAGGTCAGGCAATAATAAGCTAGGCTTAGGAGCTTCATCATGTGAACCTCCCTCTGATACCAATTGAAAGTGATGATAGATACAACTCTAGAGGAGGGGGGGGGGGGGTGAATAGAGTATTCAAAAATTATGACACCCTACTCAACTCCCTTAGAGTTAATTTACGGAATTAGTTTATAGATATTGATAACCCTAGAGTCTAACACAAAGTGTAGTGCACAAGAGAGAGCTAGCTGTAATTACAGTTAAGCTTGGGATCCTATCACAGCAACTAGCAATCCTAGTTATTTCTACTCACAGCCACAGTGCAATAAATTAAATAAGCAGCTCAGACGACACAAGAAATTTTATAATGGTTCCCTCTAAATAGGTACGTCCACTCTTCTACCACCCTGGTAGGAATCCATTACAGGTTTTTGTTCAGGTGCCCTGCCACCAACTGATCTACTTCAGGTAGATCAAGTAGACCCTTTGAGCTTTTGATCAGGAGCTCAAAATCCAACACAGGTTTTTGATCATGTGCCCTGCCACCAAGGGTTCACTTTTGAAGGGAGTAATAACCTTTTGTACAGGAGGTTGAGAGAGTTAAGGCTTCTTCTCTATTGTTAAACAGATTAGAGAAGCTAGTGGATTGCACAGAGCTAGATAGCTCTAAAAAATCAAGGCTCCCCCTGGCTTAGAGAATATACAAGAAGGAGTCTTGCTTCAGGGTGCAGGAACTCTTCTAAACTGAGACAAAGAATTGTCTTGGGGTTCTGAAGGAGAAGCTTGAAGAAGACTCTTGATTGTTGAATGATTGTTCTTCTTCAAACAACTTCCTTTCTTCTTCTTCTTCTTCTTCTAAGGGCCTATGAGTGAAAGTCTTCCTGTAAGCAGGATGAACTCAGGATGAAGAAGAATACTGAAGAGATTTGATCTTCTCAGTTGAATGTGAATTTCTGAGAGCTGTAGATCTCTATGCTGCTTTGAATATCTGTAAGTTCTTGTATAAATTCTTGTATCTTGTATATCTCTTACTGTCTTCTTTCAAAAGAAGCTCTTTATATATGAGCCTTTGCAACGACTCTAATTTGAGTTTGAATCTTTGTCTTCTTCTGGAAACTGCAATCTGAGCTGCAAAAAGCATAAAGCAAAAAATAAATCCCGCAGACAGACATGCTATAAGGGGATAAAGCTTTCTAAGAAGCTGCATATCCTATCAGATAAGAAGGGGCTACAAAAAGTCACATCAGAAAGAACTCTTTACGGCCAGAGAAGACTTTCTAAGTCTAACGGCTATAAAGGACAGCCTGGCAGATAAAGCAGAAAATATATTTCAACTAATAAGACAAAACACTTTGTCAGATAAAGATTGGCTCAAGCATAAGGAATGGAACAGAGATTGCCTGGAAATAATAGCATAAATTTACTGAGATAATATGCCAAATAAATATGAAATAAATCATAGAATAGAAGAGGACAAAATTACTAAAGAATCTCAAATACTGATCTAAAATTCACGCTAAAATTTCCAGAGCTTAAGAGAAATATTATATGGTCACTTCCTAAATTTCAAGATCATCCAAAGTCCTATGATGCAGTATTAAAATCAAGTGTAAAAGTGCCCTAAACGGTCCTAAGTTGTTACAAGAGGGATGTAAGCTCTACAAAGTCCTATAATTACTTCCCAGGGTTAAATTACACCTTAGTCACACTTCTATCAAGTTACAAGGCATTCCAAGGGCATGTAGTCCCATGTCCTTCATTGGATCAAACCTCATCCCTCGGGCTTACACTAGGGTCCTAGGGTATCTCCACCCCAAACCACCCCTAGATCCCTTGTAGGGATTGTCAGATGGCTTTGGGGCTCTGGCCAAGGTCCCATCACCTTTGGGTTAGTATTGACCACCCAATCCATCAAATACACATTTTCCCTAATTTATCCTTTGGGGACCAAATTTTGGTCACACCAATACCCACTCAAATCAACCCCAAATGGGCTAAAATTTTTACCAGGGACATCATGACCTATTGGACAATCACCAAAATTTTGGATGGTTTTGAGGTAATTAGACCCCTTGATTAATTCATACATATTTTATTAAATGTTCACAAAAACTATAGGAAAATGCTTTCTAGAAATTCTTATTTTTGGATATGGTAGAGGTATGGGTAAGAGTGATGCCCAGTACAAATTTCTGGTCATTTGGATGGCTGGATTGATGAGGGCACTCAATTTAATCCCTGGTTAACTCTAGGTATAGACTTCAGCATTTTGAGTGCTGTGGTCATACCACTGACTCAAATGGGTTGAAACAAATTTTAAAAAAGAGTAGACCTCAAGGGATACAACTTTGATATTGATCATTTTTATTGTAGGAGACTCTAGGTATTTTTAATAAATATTTTAAAACACTGCCTAAAGTATGACAATCATTAAATGAAATACTATTTAACCTATAGTATATTAATCAGATCTAGCACGATTCTTGGAGCAAGGATCGACGACATCCCGTTGTCTTCTACCTTGAGTCAACGACTCACAGTAGCCCGTCCTAGGCTGACTTGGGGGATGATTTTCCGGCTACCTGAGCGCCTCCCCGGCCGACCAATGCCACCACCACCTTCGTTGAGGTGGTTGCCGACGATAGGCGGTGGTAGGCCGGCCGGAGGTGGACTTGGTGTTTAGTCCATGTGATCTTAGGGTAGTGAAATGACCTAGGAAGGAATTTGGTGGTATTTGGACACATGCACCCCATTTTAATCACTTGGAAATTATTTAGGTCTATACACCTTATTGAAAAATTAAGGGGTCCTATGACCTTGGATCTTCATGATATTTTGATATGGGTAATTTTATAGTAATATTAACCTCTTAAATTTATTATAGTATGGTTAGATAACAATAGCTCATACCTGTAGATATAACCTTCATCTTGCCCTTTTTGATGATATTGAAATAACTGTGGTTTAATTGTCTTAGAATGATATGAAACTCTGGAAAAGTTAATCAAATACCATTTGTATACACTAATAAATTATCTGGAATAATTGGGCATTTCCTCTTAGTACTTTATGTGTAAAGTGAACTAGTGCACCTTATTTTGATAAATAGATAGTAAATATCATATATTGTTGGAAATTTATCTTGCTTGTCCAAAAAACCTTTTAGGGCATATTGAAGCTTAGCAAATTATTACATGTAGTTTGGAAGAGGTTACAAGTATGTTTCTTCACAAAGTTCCCTAATGTGGATTGATTTAGAGTATTTTTCTATGTAGCTTACTGACCTTGGAATTACATGAAACTTAGTTAGTAAAGTTTTGTGATCATATTAAATCTTTGATATATTTTGTATAATATTTGGATAAAGTTTCGTGGTGCTTCCTTCTTTACCTCTATTTATTGATATTATCTTGAATTAATTAATTAGAGGTTAATAAATTTATGAAAATTTGTGAAGTTTGGTATTCTCTGATATTTTGGCATCATATAGTGTTCATAAATTTTAGGTGGCCATAACTTAAGGAAATCTAGTACTTCATGTTCAAAATTACCCATGGCCTAACTTTTGGGAAAATTTAATAAATGCCAAATTAATTAGGAAAATTACAAGTTTCTGGATTTAGGCTAAATATGTCATGATAGACACCCAATAATTATCTTAGGGCTTTTGAATGAAAATTTGGAGTACCACCTATCATGTACATCAGATAGCTTAAATTGGTCTGCATATAGTAAAACTACAAAAATTGTGATAGCATATGGAATGGACATAGGGAGTTGGGATTAATAGTTTATTGGTTTTGGTGAAGTGAAAATGAGTTCATCATTAGGAGTCATGATGTGAAAAGTGTTGGGTTGACTGGTGTTAAGTGGTGTTCGGGATTGACGAAAGATTGTCTTTCCTATGGAGAGAGAGAGTCAAAATACACTAAGGTTAGAGTAAGCATAACATTAAATAGGGTTGGCTGAGGGTAGATACCAATAATAATAAGCATCTTGCGAAAGGGAGCTCTGGGCTTCAACCCACTGTAGTTCCTAGTGCCCTCGTGAGCCCTTCACAGGGAATGCCTTGGGCAGTCCAAGGTTAACTAAAACCGTAAGGTAAAATGAATACGAGAGAAATTAGAAATATTCTAGGATTTCAATTGCACTCACCCCATGTATATGGAAGGTCAGTCTAGTTTATTCACTCGGGCGGTAGGCTCGGTGGTTACAGTGATGGACGGGTTAGCCCGGCGAGCCGATGGCTCGGATGGTTTTGTGACGGACCGGATAGTCCGGGGAGCTTTGGCTCAGTGGGAAAATTCTGTCATATTGCATGTGCATAAAATATAATGTGGTGGGTCTTCGATATTTGAGGGTCGTCGCACCGACACCAATACGTTGACTCGGCAAGTGTGGTTTAGCACTTAGCCAAATAAAGTCCGGTGCGCTAGCCGGCAAGAGTATGCAGGAGCTCCGCTTAGTGCACCAGCATTGAGGCATATGATAGGTATGACTGGTAGTGTAGATACCGGTCTAGAGGTGGGGGAGGCCCAACCCATCGTTTCTATTTTCCACTACGGTTATATCCTGGGAGATTAGGCTCCAAAAGGGGGAACTAAAGGTCTGTATGCATAGAGTTGGGTGTGTGAGTTGCACTTGCATGTTCATACCATATCATACATGCATGACATAGAATAATCATTGCATATAACCCTTGAAACCTATTGTATAAATTGGTATGAGACTCTTTATACAATAGACCTTGCAAAACGACCCCTTGGTCTATAGGTTTGTATGGGAATTCCTATAGATCATGGTTACTTTAATTTACTTTATCTGTGTAGATAATAAATGCACTCTTTACTTATTTACTGTATGTTGCCTACCTATTTACTTTATTGCTTCTGTTTATGGCTGATAGTTTTAACTTCAAGACAACCTAAACACCTAGGGGGGGGGGGTGAATAGGTTCTTATCCTTATTTTAATTTAAGGCAGAATATAACTTCAGTTCTTTAATATAAATCAGATATCTCTACAGCTAACACAACATATACAATCACAGAATCTATAATAACACTAATCATAGATTGCACACTGATTTATAGTGGTTCCCCAAGGTCTTGGTACATCCACTTTCCCCCTTCGCCTATCCAGCAATATGCTAGATTCAGCCTAACTTCTTCCTTTTTCTCAGATCCACAGATCTTACAGCTTAGATTCCTTAAGGATTCCTACAACTCAGAATGTATCCACACTCCTACAGCTCAGGCTAATAAGCCCTACCTAAGCCTTGCCACAAGGCCTACAACTCAGAGAACCAATTCTCCTACACTCAGGCTCAAACAGCCTTACCACTAAAAGATCTAAATCTCCTACACTCAGCCTTTATAACACAGGCTTACAACTCAGATCTTTAAAAAGATCCTACAGAATTTGATAAGTATTTTTGATGGACTCTTACCCTTGATGAGAGAGAAAGGATAAGAGGATTCTTGATCAGCTTCTTGATGAGACTGATGGCTGAAATCAACCTGTTCTTAGCTTTCTTCAAAGCTTCTTGAATCTGAACTCAGTAGGGTTGATCTCCTTTGAAGTTGACTGACTGGAAACTTCCTTCTTGGATTCCAGAAATAGATTTGGATCTACTTTGTAGATTAGTTCAGGATCTACTTCTTGAGAGACTTGTGATTGTCTCCTTCTTGAACTCAAAACAGTTGGAGCTCTCTCTCCCCAAACCTTCTGAAGTACCTTGTGAATTCTGGATTGAATTCTCTACAAAATCTGAGTGGATAATCACTTCAGAATGTCTTCTTAGATCTTCTTATGAAGATCTTCTCCTGTGTGACTTGCACTTTCTTTATCAGAGATCAATCTCTCAATAGTTGTGTTAGTTGTGTGTCAATTGCTATTTTTTTGATTTGACATAGTCCATCTATATATTGGCTTCACCCATGGTAACCGGCTGATCCGATTTCTAACGAACTTCTGACAAGTATGACAACTTCAGTAAACTTGTTGGAATGCACAGCTGTCAAGTCCTCAAACAGTTATTGAGCCTTTGTCTCTGTCGGCTAAGCGTCGAGACTGACTGTCATTATGTGTCGAGACAAACTGTCAATATGTGTCGACACAAGTGACTTAAGTGTCGACATAGACTTTGGTGGTGTCGACATAGCTGCCTTGATGTCGACACAGCTTCTTTATACTGCATCTTGAGAATGTGTCGACACAAATTATTTGTGTCGACACAATCACTTCTTCACTCCACAGCAATCAACTATGTTGAAACTCTGCTGTGTGTCGACACAAGTCCTGTGTGTCGACACAGTTGATATAGTCTCAGGATTTGTGTGTCGACACTGCCTCTAGGTGTCGACATAGTTGGTGTCGACTCTGCTTCTGTGTGTCGACACTGCCTCCAGGTGTCGACATAGTTGATGTCGACTAACTATTCTGTGTGTCGATTCTGCCTCCCGGTGTCGATATAGTTGATGTCGACTAACTATTTCTGTGTGTCGACACTGCCTCCCGGTGTCGACACTGCCTCCCGGTGTCGACACAGTTGATGTAGACTAATAAATTATGTGTGTCGACACAGTTGCTTCAGGTGTCGACACAGCTTTTCCAAGTGTCGACACAGACTTCCTTAAGTGTCGACACATGGATATAGAAACTTTTTCTGCATTTTAGCCAATACTTAACCTGCACATATAAACTCAAAATAACATCAAATACACCTTGATGTATATCATTGAGCTAAGTGAGGCTTCTCCAAATCAGGTACACATTTTCCAATGTACCCAACAATCTCCCCCTATTTGGAGATGTCATAACCCTTTTGTCAATGATATATACCACTTATGATAAATAAACATGATGATGTATAAGCATTATTTAACAGGGTAATTTATAAACAAAACAAATAATAAACTGACATCACAGAATAAGGATGCAAATTAAATGAACATGGAACATTGTTTTGTTTATTATATCAAAAAGTTTCTTAACACTGATTACATAGATTTCTTGAAAAACTAAGAATTACATAGTTCTTGAAAAATCTAGTAAAAACAAAACTAAGGCTGAACAGGCTCCTTGATGACTATTCCTTTCCCTGATCTAATCTGAGCCTGCACAGAAGATTCTGTATCTTCAATGGGCTTCTTTCCTTTCAACTCAAACTTATTTTGAGCTTCAGCCTTAATCCTTTGCCTTTCAAAGTAATGAAAAGGCTTAGGGAAATACTTGCCAGGCTCCTGAGCATCAGGAGATAGCTTCCCACTCTTAGCCTTTCTTCTGCATTGAACTATGGCTTCCTGCCTTGCCTCATACTTCTGCCATTCCTGCTCATTATACCATTTTCCCCTTTTATGAACTTGGTCTTTTACATCTTTCCAGGCAGTTAATATGATATTTCTAGAAGTGGGGCTCTATTACTCAAAATCAGGTTTTAACTCTGCCTGCTCTCTGAATCTCTTCTTTGATAATTGAGCATCTTGCTGAGCTTTCAGACCAGCTTCTGGCATATCTACCTTTTCAATAACAACATTAGTAACTTGTTGTGGAGGGCTGTACATAGACTGAACTTGTTGATGTATCATTTCAAAATCTGCAGGGGGGTAAATGATTTGGGCAACCTCAGGTTGATCACCTTCAAGTAGAGCTGGTTGCACACCTGACTCAGCCATATTATCATCATCACATAAGGGTGGATATCCCAGAGTGGCTCTGATACTGTTGGTTATCCATTTGGCATGATCAGAGCCTGCATATACTAATACCCTCTCCCCCTTTTTGACTTCTCTTGCTACAAGATCTCTTAAATCATCTTTTTGAAATCTGATTTGCCCATCTAGGAAATTGATACCATCTTTAAAGAATGGCTTTAACTTTTGAAGCTTGTCATTAATTAACTTCTCAGATAAAGTGATGACAGTTTTAACTGAATCTAGGGCAGCCTGTAGCTTCTTATCATATTCTTCCATTTCTTGAGCCCTTGCACCAGTCAATCCAGTAATAGTATTTTTTAACTCAGTTAAGATTATATTGTGAGAATCTGTCAGATTCTCATCCATCCTCAGCTGGTTTTCAAGGACATAGCCTTGTTTGATGGCAATATCATCCACTTGTTGCTTGATATCTACCTGCTGCTGTGCTAGAAATACCACAGCATGGCCCACCTTTTGGAAGCAATCTGTCATTTCTTTCTTATTCTGATTTACCTCAAATCTGATTGATTTTATATCTTGTGCTAGATTAAATTGGAGGGTCTTATGGCTTTTATCCACATAGTTTTCCAAAAGCAATCTCTGCTCATCCAATTTCACTTGTAAATCTACCAAAAATTTGTTGTAATCAGTCTCAGAAGCAGGTTGTGGAGGAGTAGTTTGTAGTGCCCTTTTATAACTTTGGCTTCTTCTCTTAAAGACCAGAAGTTTTCTCTTCTTGGCATTCCCGAGTTCTTCATTCTCTGAAGCAGAAGTACTGTCTATCTCAACCCTTTCTGGTGGAGTAGAGGGTGTATCTTTTTCAGTGCCAAACTGCTCCCCCTCAAGATTAGCCTGCTCCCCCTCAAACCTCTGTTGTTCCTCCTCAACCCTGATAAGCTCCTCCTTATCTGCTGCTCCCTCAATCTCAGGAAACAACTCTTCCATAGTAAATTCCTGTTGAGTATGAGCAGGTGATAGTCCTTTCTCAGCAGCATCAGCAACTCCAGAAATATCAAGATCAGTTTGTGAATCTATTTCTGCTGATAAGTTGATTCTGTCTTCCTCCTGTATCTGTGCAGAATGTGGCTCCCCCTGCAACTATGCAGTAACTGTATCCTCATGGACTTGGGCATTTTCAGTTAGGTCCTGGACCTGCTCCCTAACTTGCTCCCCCTGCACTTGTGCACTTATTGTGTCCTCCTGCACATGGTCATGCTCAGTAATGGCATGTACTGGGGATTTTGCTGCAGTCTCCAAATCAGGTATGTCCTTTGAGAGGACCCTATCCCATCTGGATATTATTCTGATTTCCATCCTTCTCATATGATTTATTTTAGATCCTGGAATCTGTTGCATTACCTCTAGAATTGATCAAGCCAGGTATAAACATATTAATCTAACCAAATTAGGCCTTTTGATTCCTTCCTTTATCTTCTCAAACAGAACTGCAGACCATTCTGTGTTAATCTTATAGAATATCCTTATCATCAGACTGAACATAAAGGCAGATAGCCTATCATGTCCTCTTGGTTTACACAAAATCACCTTCCCTACCACCTCAGATAGAAATTTTCCTTGTTGATTCATCCCTTTTCTGTTGATGGCTGCTCCAATCTTCATAGCTGGATCCAATCCACACCACTGAAGTGCCTCCCTTGTCTTTGAGGCTGGGACCTCTTCTTCATCCTGAATTCTAGGAAGGTGAAGAATCTTCCTTAAACTTTTCAAAGTAAGTTTGACTTTATTTCCATGAACTGATGATTTAATCTTGAGTCCAGTGGAGTCCACTGTTGCAGCAGCATAGAACTCAAACACTTCCTTCTTCCAGATCTTGGTAGGTTCAGAAACAAGAAACTCTAACCCAGTATCAGTAACAAGGGTAATGACCCTTTTAATCTCCGTCGGCGCATCATCAAAAGCATTGCGCACCAGCTCGTAGCCTTCGTTAATGTTGTCTTCAACCTTTGGCGCCATTAGAACGATGAGAAAGCTTGAATGGAGAGAAGAGAGTTTGTCGACACAGGGTTTTAGTCTCGAAAACATGGTGAGCGTGTCGACAGAATTTGTTCTGGACCTATTTATACCCTTTAAACAAAGAAGGTTAAAAGGCTGGCAAAAACTGTCTAAATGTGTCTACACAGTTGAAATGTGTCGACACAAACTTCTAATGTCACGACAACAATGTTGACCTCTATGTGTCGATACAAATTGATGATGTGTCGACACTTGACTTATGTAAATGTTGAACAGAAAGTCCGTGTCGACACTTATTTGAAGTGTCGACACAAATTCTGAATGTGTATACATCACTACTCTGGATGTGTCAACACAACTTTCCTGGATGTGTCGACACTTTGTCCCTTAGGTGTCGACACTACGACACTGTGTCGACACTACGACACTGTGTCGACACAATTTCCCTGAATTGTCGACACAACTCCTCTATGTCGACACTTTATTACTGAATGTGTCGACACAATTTTACTTAGCCACTTTTGGTAATCTAACATATGGTCAACATTCCTAATTCAATTTTAAATCTATTGAATTTAGTTTCATCTAGAGGCTTAGTAAATACATTTGCAATTTGATAATCTGTCTTAACAAATTCTAGTGAGATGTCCTCTTTCTCTACATGTTCTTTAAGAAAATGGTATCTTATTTCTATATGCTTAGTCCTATTATGTGAAACAGGATTATTTGCAATATAAATAGCACTAGTAGAATCACAAAACAAAGGTGTTCTACTTACCTGAATACCGTAGTCTTCTAGCTGATGCTGAATCCATAACAGCTGTGCACAACAACTTCCTGCTGCCACATATTAAGACTCAGCTGTGGAAATTGCCACACTAGTCTGCTTCTTATTGCTCCATGATATCAATCTTCCTCCCAAAAATTGACATGTACCTATAGTGCTTTTCCTATCTTCTTTACAACCTGCAAAGTCTGCATCTGAATAGCCTGTTAGTAGAAAATCTCCATTCCTAGGGTACCAAAGGCCTAGATTAGGTGTGCCCTTTAGATATCTCAAAATTCTCTTTACTGCAATGTAATGAGATTCTTTAGGGCATGATTGGTACCTAGCACAGACACATGTTGCATACATAATGTCTGGTCTACTAGTAGTGAGATATAGTAGTGAACCAATTATTCCTCTATACAAAGACTCATCTACAGGTTTACCAGCATCATCTTTGCATATAGGCATACTTGTTCCCATAGGAGTTCTCATGGTGTAGGATGATTCCATACCAAACTTCTTAATTAACTCCTTGGTGAACTTAGACTGGGATATGGACAAGCCATCATCAGTCTGTCTTACTTGGAGTCCCAAGAAGAACTTAAGTTCCCCCATACTGCTCATTTCAAACTTCTCTTGCATAAGTTTTGCAAACTTTTTGCAAAGGTTGTTTTCAGTAGATCCAAAAATTATGTCATCTACATAAATCTGAACTAAGATTATCTTTCCTTTAGACTCACTTAGGAATAGAGTTTTGTCTATGTTCCCTCTTGAGAATTTGTTCTCAATAAGGAAAGTAGACAGGGTTTCATACCAAGCCCTTGGGGCTTGCTTTAACCCATATAAAGCTTTCCTAAGTCTATAAACATAATCAGGTTTGAGAGAATCTACAAAACCTGAAGGCTGCTCTATATAGACTTCTTCTTTTAGATTTCCATTCAGGAATGCTGATTTTACATCCATTTGGAATACTTTGAATCCTTGATATGCTGTATAGGCAAGGAACATTCTAATGGCTTCTAGTCTTGCTACTGGGGCAAAGGTTTGATCAAAGTCTATTCCCTCTTCCTTCCTGTACCCTTTTGCAACAAGTCTTGCTTTGTTCTTCACAATAATTCCACTCTCATCCAATTTGTTTCTAAAGATCCACTTTGTTCCAATGATATTGTGGTCTTTAGGTTTAGGAACTAACTCCCAGACCTTGCACCTTCTGAACTGATTTAGCTCCTCTTGCATGACATTAATCCAATGTGGGTCTAGGATATCTTCTTCAAATTTCTTTGGCTCTAATTGAGATAGAAAGCTTGAGTACAGGACTGTGTTCAAATTCCTGCTTCTGGTTTGCACTCCTTGTCTTGGATCACCAATTATCTGATTTACTGGATGATCTTTTAAGTGTCTAACAGCTGGAGGTAGTCTTTCTTCAGGCTGAATACCTCCAGTTTCTTCAATGTGTTGCACCTCTTGGTTTTCTTCAGCTTCTAGAGAGTCCTGTACTCCCCCTGGACAGTTGACACCATTTTCCATTTCTTGATCTGCAGTTGAATCTTCTGCAATGGAAAGCTTGTCCAATCTCTCATTTATTCCTATTGGACTGCATGAACTACAAGGCAACTCACTGTTGATCAATCTAGTTTCATCAAATACAATATGTACAGATTCTTCTACAACCTAGGTAATCAAGTTGTAGACCCTATAAGCCTTACTATTATTGTTGTACCCAACAAATATCCCATTTTGGGATTTGGCAGCAAACTGAGTTAGATAAGACTTTCCATTGTTAAGGATATAACACTTGCAACCAAAGATCCTAAAATAGGATAAATTTGGTTTTCTACCTTTTATGATCTCATAGGGAGTCTTTTTGTGGCACTTGGTGATAGAAGCCTTATTGATCACATGACATGCAGTGTTTACTGCCTCAGCCCAGAAATATTCTGGGAGAGATGTGTCACTCAATAGAGTTCTACCAGCCTCAATCAATGTTCTATTCTTCCTTTCAACAATACCTTTTGCTGTGGTGTTCTAGGTGAGGAGAATTCTTGAAAAATCCCAAATTCTTCACACAATCTTGTCATACTTTCAGATTGAAATATAGTGCCATGGTCACTTCTAATTTTGACAACTGTACTGTCCAGTTCATTCTGAATTTGTCTGACAAAACTATGTAAAACACTTGGGGTTTCTGATTTTTGTCTCAGAAAGAACACCCAGGAATATCTAGAATAGTCATCTACCACCACAAAAGTGTAGACCTTCCTACCTAAACTATGAACTGGCATAGGACCAAAAAGATCCATATGTAAGAGGTATAGACACCTCACTGAATCCTTGTTTTCAAGTGTAAGACCCCCCCTTTTTTTTTTCAACCACCGGGGTCTTAGGCCCAGAATCGCCGCTTTGCGGTGACACCTTCGCGTCCTGAAGGGTCATCACCACAAGGCGCCGATTCTGCCGGCCAATTCGATCACAGAAAGGTAGCACAATAATAGAAGTAAGAGCAATGCAGTCCACAATAATTAATCACATATATAGAATAAAATCTCCACGAAGGGAGTGTCCACAGAAAACATCAGAGTACTATAAATGCGGGCTTATGCCCGATACATCATGTTCTCACTACAATATCACTCATGCGGAAGCAAAAATAGAAACTACTCAGAGTCGAGACTCACGGTCCCGGCTGTATGAACTCCGGAGCTAGACTGCCCCATCTCCAGGCGCACCGATCTCTGGGGATGCTCCTCCATACTAGGCTCCACGATCCCCTAAATGATGCGGTTCGAAAACCGTTAGTCATAAAGACTAAGCCCTATCATCCCCTACCCCTTCCCCCATGGCTCCTAGGTACCGAGCGGAGAGGAAGAAAGGGAAGGACATGAAGGTGGAGATTAATCGATAAACAGATGGCAGCGGAACTAATCTAGCAATTCTATGATAATATGACAGAAACAGAAAGTAAGGAAAGTAACCTTAACTTATGTGCAGAAGCGCAGAAGCCAAGGGATCTTCTGCAAGGCTCCCATCGTATAGAGTGTCCCATACCACCTATACGTTGGGGTGTCGGTTATCAAACAACAGCATATGTTTATATATTGAAATTAACCATTGATTTATAAACTTGCCCACACAAGCTTATAGACCAAGGGGTCGTTTTGCAGGTCCTAAAGTATAAGCGTCCCATACCACTTATACTTTAGGTGTCAGGGTTAAATGAATCGATTATACTATGACATGCAAGTGGGTATGATGAAACATGCAAGTGCAACTCACACACCCGACTCTGTGCACACAGACCTTTAGTTCCCCCTTTCGGAGCCGTTACCTCCCAGGATACCTCCGTAGTGGCGGACGGAAGCGGTGGGTTGGGCCTCGCCCACCTCAAAACCAGTAAAAGCACCACTGGCCTGACCTATCGTACGCCTCAACACTTGGTGCACTAAGCGGACGCCTGCGTACTCTTGCCGGCTGGCGCACCGGACTTCTGTTGGCGAAGTGCTAATCACCCCGCCGAGTCAACGATATCGGTGTCGGTGCAATCGAACTCCCCGATATCGAAAAACCCACCACCTTAACTTTTCCTATCTTATGCACATGCAAGTTTATTCGTAAACACACAAAACCGAGCCGAAGCTCCCCGGACCAAAACGTCCGTCTCCGAACCAACCGAGCCAAAGCTCCCCGTACCCAAACGTCCGTATCCAAACCTACCGAGCCGAAGCTCCCCGGACCAAAACGTCCGTCTCCAAACCAACCGAGCCGAAGCTCTCATCAATCTTCCTGTGCCAACAGTGTTTGTGAAAAGTGCAGCCCTAGTTACTAAGTTACTCTTGTCGGTTTGTTATTACAGTTTACGTTAGCCTAGGACTGCCCTCGGTATTCCCCGTGAAGGGCTCTCAAGGGGCACTAGGAACCAAGACGGCAGCATTACGGCCCGAAGTTCCCTTTCGCAAGGCACTTATTGTTATTGGTTGATCTCCCTTAACCCGATTCCCTTCTCATATTACGATAGACTATCCTAGAGTGATTTTTAAACCTTCCACTCTTCGGACCGGACGATCATTCGTCGAACCCGAGCACCTCTTAACTCTAGCCATCACTACTTCTCTCTACTCTTCATATTATCCTATCGTGATTTCCTCCACAATTGTCCACCCAGACAAAATGTTTAACTCCAATGACTTCCTCAGATCAGGTCCTATTGCATTTCACAAATTTGTTATATGCAGGCCGATCTAGACTACATGTCGAACCGGTTATGCAATGATCCAATACTCATCCAAATGCCCTAAATTATTTACTGGAGACTTACCATGATATAAATGACCTAAATCCAGAAAATGGAAATTTTCATAATTTATTTGGCATTAAATTAAATTCCTCGAAAATCCCAAGGGCTACCAGTTTGAACATGAACTACCCTAAGTTCTCGTGCAAGATGTCCAGCAAATTTATGATAAATAGTAGGTTATCTCAATAGGTTAAATTCAAAGTATCATAATTTTTCTATCATCAAAAGGGCATTAAAACTATTTTTGAAATAATCTCTATCTTCTGTCATTTATGAATCTAGTACAGAAAATATTCTTCCAAAAATTACAAATAATTTATGACATGCAGATAAAGGCCTAAAATTAGCACTGGCCCAGTTTCATAATTTTTCAGTAATAAAATCATCACTAAATAAATTTTTCAAGCATAGAACCCCTTTTTAACTTTTATGAAGGAAGTACTGGATGTACTCAACTAAAAATTATATAAAAATTCAGGGGTAATCATTCTATTCTAAAATCTATATTTCCAAAATTTCATGAGATTTCAATGAACAGAAATTCCTAAATAATTAAATCATCATCTAAGGCCATAACAAGCTTTACAAATGAAGTGCTAGCAATAATCAACATAAAATTCCAGAAAAATTGCTATAAGTTCTACCTGATCCAAACCTCACTCTACCCGAATTTCACAGTTTTTAAGTAAGGTTCAGTGACTGATTTTACCTATTTGATATTTTACCCTAAAACTAAGGTTAGGGTTTTAAGGTATCTACTTGTCTCCAAATTCTCCAAGATTACATCCAGACGATTCTTATCAAGCTTTTGTCAACTCTACAGAGTTTCAAGGCAATACAAGAGCAATTGCCCCCATGTCCTTCACAACCCTCAAAACCCTTTATTTAGGGGTTGAGCTTGGATCCTAGGGTAAATCAACCCTAAACCTCACCATTTTTCTTCAAGCAGGTTATAACACCCTTCTAAGTCAGAGATCAGAAAATCAGCCTCTGTTGAGGTGATTTGACCTTTCCAAACTCTTAGTGCACTTTTTACTAAAAGGTGTCTCACTAATGCCTAGTTAAGGGTAGAAGATTTCCTACCCAAAACTCCTCCAAATCAGTTGGAATTTTGTACAGACCTAGGTTTTATAGCTAGGGACCACTCACCAAACTTTGGGAGGGTTTGGAGGTCGTTTGACCACTTAAATAAATTCCTCTAAATTTATTAAATTGAAACAAAAACTTTAGGCAAAGTATCTCCAAAAATTCCAATTTTTGGTCTGCCTTTAGGTATTGTTAAGGCTAACCCCCTGCACAAATTTCAGGTCATTTGGACAAGGGACGAAGAGTGGTCATCCGTTTTAATTTCTGCACAACTCTAGGTACAGCCCCCACTAAAACGTGTGCTGCGGCCGAACCGCTTACCCAAACGAGTGGAAACCAATTTTAGATTAATCTAGACTCGAAGGGCTACGACTTTTGTGTCTGGTCACTTTTCCTAAAATGGCCTCTAAGTGCCTCGTTTTGCAGCATTAAAATGTGCCCATCCAAGTATAATTTCCTTACAAAATTATTTACATAATTTATATATTTAAAACAGTTTTTACTGTTCATCTTCTACAGAACCCGAAAACCAGACCCAAAAACTCATATTTCCTGTAGCTCTTTCGCGCTCCATCACCGGTCGTCCGGTCACTTCCCTGGCCAGCCACCACCACCACCACCTCCGTTGAGGCGATGGCTATCGGTCGGCGGTGGTTTGGCCGCCGGAGGTGGCGGTTTCCGGCGAACTCAAGAATACATTTTTTTCATGGTTTTCCATGAAAATGAGAGATGGGTCCGGCTCCGTTGAGCGCGAACTTCCTTTCTAAGAATCCTAAGATCTACCCATGAAAGAGAAGAAGCAGAGGAGGACCTTGTTCGCGGTTTGGAGGCGAGATGAACGACGGGGTGCCATGGCGCAGTGGTGGCGTAGCGGAACTCCTCCTACAGCAAGAACAAAGATCTGATCCGTTTGATTGAGCGTGTAAACTTCTCCTCTTGCTCCAAGTGGGCTTTTATAAGTCAGCAAGTGGGGAGATGAAAGGGTAAATCCTTAATGGTCATGAATGTTCTCCCCTAACGTTTCGGTTATGATGCAGGGCAGTTGAAACACTGGAAAACGAAGAGTGTTCGCCAGGTGGTGATTTCCTATTGGATCAACATTTCCTTATTTATTTAAATAATTAAAGAAGGAAATGACCCATAAATACTCCGGGTGTAACTTCCCATAATCAGAATTGATTACAATGTCGGTTACCGAAATTTCCAATCTGGCTGACGTTTCGGCCTTGGTCACGGGCGTGACACATAGGTCACGGGCGTGACAAGCCCGGATAGACAATTCTGGGTTCGACGATCGTCAAACTGAGATCGACGATCGTCGAAGGGTGGTCACGGGCGTGACACCTAGGTCACGGGCGTGACAGGCCCGGGTGGTTAATTCTGGGGTCGACGATCGTCGAACTGGAATCGACGGTCGTCGAAGGGTGGTCACGCCCTAGGTCACGGGCGTGACACCTTGGTCACGGGCGTGACAGGCCCGAACGGCAATTCTGAGGTTGGCGATCGTCGAACTGAGATCGACGGTCGTCGAAGGCTGGTCACGCCCTAGGTCACGGGCGTGATACCTAGGTCACGGGCGTGACAGGCCTGAGTTCAATTTCGACGATCGTTTTACGGAGATCGACGATCGTTGAAGGAGTCACGCCCCTGGTCACGGGCGTGACACTTTGGTCACGGGCGTGACATGTCCATGCTGCACGTTCGACGATCGTCTAACGGAGATTGACGATCGTCGAAGGAGTCACGCCCTAGGTCACGGGCGTGACACCTTGGTCACGGGCGTGACATGCCCGGGCTGCAAGTTCGACAATCGTCTCACGGAGATCGACGATCGTCGAAGGAGTCACGCCTTAGGTCACGGGCGTGACGGGTCGGTCATGGGCGTGACCAACCCGTGACCCGAAATCTCGATTGATTTATTTCAATTTTTGGGCTTCCTAGGGTTTTGTCACGACCAACCGACTCCTAGGGGTCTAGCTGGAAATGGGATGTTACAAATCCCAATAAACAAAACAAAAATTTCATCCCCGAAATTGAGGTTGAGCCTACGGGGATTTCTATCGGAATAAATTAAACTTGTAACATCCCATACGATCTTTCTATTGGGTTCATGCGACTATTCGTTTGATAAATGAAGACAATCTCCCCAATAAATAAAAGATTAGCCCCTACCTTTCTGATTGAGTGCGCATACCTAGGTCCTGAATTTTCCTTATCTAGTCTTAACTGTCCAAAACAAGAAGGCAATCTATAGTATACCGAGAGGTGGTGAGATGTACCTGACTGAACAACTCCGGGTATCCTTGCCTCATCAGATCCTGCGGTTCCTAGGTGTGCTCCTCCTGACCGTGGTTTCTCCACAGAACCTTGACTAAGGGGATCTTTTTGCAGCGCAAGATCCGTACTCCTTTGTCGTCGATCCGATCCGGCTCCAAGTGAACAGATCGGTCTGAAGCTACCGGCCCTTCGGTGGTCAAAATCCGCTGCTCCGGGTGTAGTAGAGCCCTTCTCAGCGAAGAAATGTGGAAGACGTCGTGTAGAGCTGCCAGCTCTGGCGGCAACTCTAGCCTGTAGGCTAGGGGTCCGATCCGCTCCAGGATCCGGTAAGGGCCCATATATCTAGGACTGAGCTTCTTCCTCCAACCGCGCACCCGTGAGACTCCGTGCATGGGCCAGATCTTCAAGAACACTCGATCTCCTACCCGAAACTCCACCTGACGATGCCGGACGTCATAGTATTTAGCCTGTCTGCTCTGCACCTCCAATATCCTATCTCTAATCAGTCTCACCTGAGCCTCGGTGTCTTCAACAAAATCCGATCCCAACACCTTCGGATCCTCGTCTTGAACCCAAGAAAGCGGGGTCCTACATTTTCTTCCATACAAGGCTTCATAAGGCGCCATCCTGATGCTGGACTGGTAGCTATTGTTATAGGAGAACTCGACCAACGGTAACATCTTCTCCCACAGCTCCCCTCGGTCCAGTATACACAGTCGTAGTAAATCCTCCAAGGTCTGGTTGGTGCGCTCTGTCTGCCCGTCCGTCTGAGGGTGGAAGGCCGTGCTAAAAGTCAATCGGGTGCCCAAATATGCCTGCACTGACCGCCACTCCCTGGATGTAAACCGTCCATCACGGTCCGACACTATCGTCCGGGGCACGCCATGATATCGGACATACTGCTCCACAAACTTCCGTACCAGCACTCCCACCGAGTCGTCCTTCCTGATCGGTATAAAGCGGGCCACCTTCGTCAACCGATCAACAATCACCCAGATCGAGTCATTCCCCGTCCGAGACCGGGAAAGACCATGTATAAAATCCATAGCTATATCGTCAAACTTCCACTCCGGCACCGGGAGTGGCTGCAACAATCCTGAGGGGTTCCTGCACTCCGCCTTCACCAACTGACATGTCTCGCAATGGGTCACGAAATACATAATGTCCTTCTTCATGCCCGGCCAAAACATCGTCTTCTTCAGATCAGCGGTCATCTTTGTGATCCCCGGGTGCACAGAGTACCGGCTGCAATGCGCCTCCATCATAATATCCTCTCGGATCTGGCCTCCTGCGGGTATATATACTCTGCCTCTGAAATGTAGCAATCCATCTCTCAGGGAATAATCTCCTGTCGAACCTTCCTCCAAAGCTCGGAACATCGGCTCTGCCCACGCATCTGTCCTCTGTCCATCCCAAATGCGATCCCGAATATCATCTATAGGCACTATCGATGCCAGATACTCCCTATACAGAACTGGGTCATCCTCGGACACTAGGGATATCTGCATATCTCTGAATGACTGGACTAGCCCCATGGACATAACTTGGGGCCCAGCTTCGAAAGTGGCAGCTCTCCGACTCAATGCGTCGGCCACCACGTTTGCCTTCCCTGGATGGTAGTGCATCTCATACTGATAATCTTCTAAGAACTCCACCCAGTGCCTCTGCCTGATATTCAGCTCCTTCTGTGTGTCCACGTATTTCAGGTTCTTGTGGTCGGAGTAGATGTCGCAGTGGACTCCATAAAGATAATGGCGCCAGACCTTCAGAGCAAAAACGGCCGCTCCCATCTCAAGGTCGTGCACAGGGTAGTTCTTCTCATGGGTCTTCAGCTGGCGGGAGGCATATGCTATGACGTGTTCGTTCTGCATCAGCACTGTTCCCATCCCCTGGTATGATGCGTCGGTATACACCTGGAATCCTTCCTTTCCAGATGGAAGGGCCAGAATAGGGGCTGAGATGAGTCGGTCCTTCAGTTCCTGGAAAGCCGTCTGGCACTGCGGGGTCCAAACGAAAGGTGCCTCCTTCTTTGTCAAAGATGTGAGGGGGAGGGCAATCTGAGAGAACCCCTCCACGAACTTCCAGTAGTAACCGGCAAGTCCCAAGAAACTGCGTACATCGGTGGCTGTCTTCAACTGCGGCCAATCGCGAACTGCCCGAATCTTTGCCGGATCCACTGCCAACCCGGCTCCGCTGATAATGTGGCCTAGGAAGGCCACCTCCTTCAACCAAAACTGACACTTGCTGAATTTTGCATAAAGGCGATGCTCCCGCAACCTTTCCAAAGTCAGTGCTAGATGCCGAGTGTGCTCCTCCTCCGTCCTAGAGTAGATCAGGATGTCGTCTATGAATACTATGACGAACACATCCAAGTAAGCCTCAAAGACCCGGTTCATGAGACTCATGAACGCCGACGGAGCATTCGTGAGCCCGAAGGGCATCACGGTGAACTCATACAGGCCATATCTACTACTGAAGGCCGTCTTCGGGATATCCTCCTCCTAGATCCGTAGCTGGTAGTACCCTGACCTCAAGTACAGCTTCGAGAAATAATGGGCCCCTCCAGCTGGTCGAATAATTTGTCTATCCGAGGGAGCGGATAGGTATTCCGGACGGTCAGCCTGTTTAGTGCTCGATAATCGATGCACAGGCGGAGTGTCCCATCCTTCTTCTTCACGAATAGGACCGGTGCTCCCCATGGCGAGGAACTCGGTCTAACAAATCCTGCCTCAACCAATTCCTACAACTGAGTCTGAAACTCTGCCAACTCCTTTGGGGCCATCCGATAAGGGGCCCTAGATGCCGGCTTGGCCCCCGACACAAGCTTTATCTGAAAGTCCTGCTCTCGGTGTGGAGGTAGTCCTGTCAGTTTCTCTGGAAAGATGTCAGCGAAATCTCGCACCACCGGGATGTTTGTCACCGACTCCTTAACTTCCGCCATCTCAAATAGAATCTGATAGACCTCCTCTCCCTGCAGATGGGCCTTAACGGCCTGTACCGAAGATAAGAGTATACGAGAGACAGGTCTTATACCTTCGATGGTAATGAAAGAGTCCCCATGTCTCACGGTGATCCTCTTCGCCTGACAGTCAATCTGGGCATGGTTCCAGTGCAGCCATACCATGCCCAGGATCAGGTCGTAGTCTGTCAGCTTCAAAATCGTCGCTGGAGCCTCGAATGCCGTTCCACCAATTTCTGCCTCCATATTGCAGTGATCCGTGGTAAGGAGCTCAGATCCATCCGGTAGTCGCACCCTCATCCTCGAGCCTGTGAACCACTCCACGCCTTCCAGTCCTTCTACGAACATCTCCGACACAAAGGAGTGAGTAGCTCCAGTATCGAACAGCGTGCGGGCCGGCTTGTCGCTGATGAAGACTATACCTGGGGTGATTAGATATCTTAGGGTTCTATAGTGAGTTTTACTTTCCTTGCTAATCTATCTGGTGCGATTCAAAGTTTTAACCATTGAAAGGGAAATTCTATGAAAATAAAGGACATTGCAGCGTACCTGCTATGACCTGCTCCGGATTCCGAGGCTGCGCGAGGTCCAAGGCATATACCTGCTCCCTTTCCTGTCTACGATCTCCCCCCTGGTATCCACGACTGCGGCCACGTCCTCGGCCTCCGTAATGCTGAGCTGGTGGGCCGCCCTGTGGTGCTGGAGGTGGTGCCCCCCTCATGGGGCAGTTCCTCCGAATGTGCCCAATTTGATGACAAAGGAAGCACTCTGGTGGGGGATACGCCATTCCCCTGGGTCTCGGCATCTCCTGCATCCGAAGAGGTGGAGGGGCCAATATCACTTGTTCCCTCGGCTCCTGCCTCACGTCCTGACGAGGCTGGTCCTTTGTCCTCCTCCCCTCTGGTACAACACCTCGCCGCTGGTCATTTCTACCTCTCCGTCCCTGATCCTCTGCTGGCCGTTTCCGGCCCCGGGTGGCGTGCCAATCTGCCTCAATCCTTTTTGCCATCTCCAAAATCCGGGAGATGGGCCCGTCAGATACAAACAACAGAGCCTCCCTCAAGTCCTCCCGCAGGCCCTTATAGAACCTCCTGATATACCCTGCCTCGTCTAGCTGGTAGGAATCTGCATATCGGGCCAGATGGTCGAACTCTCGATGGTACTCCACCACGGTCCGGGTGCCCTGCTTCAGCTGTAAGGACCGCTCCTCCAAATCATCCCTGGCCGACTGCGGAACGAAATGCTCCAGCAGTGCGGCCCTGAACTCCTCCCAGGTAACCTCCGCAACCTCCCTGTCGGCAAATGTCGTGTCCAACAGCGTCTTCCACCACCTCTTTGCATGGGACTCTAGGCAAGAGACGACCAGAGCCACCCTCTCCTCCCAGGGACACCGTATCCCGGTCAGCATCTCGTACATGATATCCAGCCACTCTTCCGTCCGAACTGCCGACTCAGTCCCCAAATAGGACGGGGGAGAAAGACCCCGGAAGATGCTCAGCCAGTTGGCCCCCAGATTTGGCTGCGGGGCTGGAACCTGCTGGGCCCTGAAGGCCTCCAGGATGGCAGTCAGAGTCTGTCCCATGTCTGACTGAAGGAAAGGAGTGGGGACCGGTGGGGGTGGTGCAACATCCTGAGCCTGTTGAACTCCACCTTGTGGCGTAGGCCGTGCTGGAGGCTGCGTAACAAAAACACATGCTGAGAAAACGTTCAAACTTAAATAAAAGTGGACAATTTATATGTGATCCCCCTTTGGGCACACCACTGCTTCCGCTGCTTAGTTTGTCCCCAAACTAAACTCGAGCGGGGGTGACCCAGGGTTTGTGGACTGCTACTTCCTTCTGATCTATGTTCCCCTCTGATACCACTTGTAAGACCCCCTTTTTTTTTCTTTTTCAACCACCGAGGTCTTAGGCCCAGAATCGCCGCTTTACGGTGACACCTTCGCGTCCTGAAGGGTCATCACCACAAGGCGCCGATTCTGCCAGCCAATTCGATCACAGAAAGGTAGCACAATAATAGAAGTAAGAGCAATGCAGTCCACAATAATAAATCACATATATAGAATAAAATCTCCACGAAGGGAGTGTCCACAGAAAACATCAGAGTACTATAAATGCGGGCTTATGCCCGATACATCATGTCCTCACTACAATATCACTCATGCGGAAGCGAAAATAGAAACTACTCAGAGTCGAGACTCACGGTCCCGACTGTATGAACTCCGGAGCTAGACTGCCCCATCTCCAGGCGCACCGATCTCTGGGGATGCTCCTCCATGCTGGGCTCCACGATCCCCTAAATGATGCGGTTCGAAAACCGTTAGTCATAAAGACTAAGCCCTATCATCCCCTACCCCTTCCCCCATGGCTCCTAGGTACCGAGCGGAGAGGAAGAAAGGGAAGGACATGAAGGTGGAGATTAATCGATAAACAGATGGCAGCGGAACTAATCTAGCAATTCTATGATAATATGACAGAAACAGAAAGTAAGGAAAGTAACCTTAACTTATGTGCAGAAGCGCATAAGCCAAGGGATCTTCTGCAAGGCTCCCATCGTATAGAGTGTCCCATACCACCTATACGTTGGGGTGTCGGTTATCAAACAACAGCATATGTTTATATATTGAAATTAACCATTGATTTATAAACTTGCCCACACAAGCTTATAGACCAAGGGGTCGTTTTGCAGGTCCTAAAGTATAAGCGTCCCATACCACTTATACTTTAGGTGTCAGGGTTAAATGAATCGATTATGCTATGACATGCAAGTGGGTATGATGAAACATGCAAGTGTAACTCACACACCCGACTCTGTGCACACAGACCTTTAGTTCCCCCTTTCGGAGCCGTTACCTCCCAGGATACCTCCGTAGTGGCAGACGGAAGCGGTGGGTTGGGCCTCGCCCACCTCAAAACCAGTAAAAGCACCACTGGCCTGACCTATCGTACGCCTCAACGCTTGGTGCACTAAGCGGACACCTGCGTACTCTTGCCGGCTGGCGCACCAGACTTCTGTTGGCGAAGTGCTAATCACTCCGCCGAGTCAACGATATCGGTGTCGGTGCAATCGAACTCCCCGATATCGAAAAACCCACCACCTTAACTTTTCCTATCTTATGCACATGCAAGTTTATTCGTAAACACACAAAACCGAGCCGAAGCTCCCCGGACCAAAACGTCCGTCTCCGAACCAACCGAGCCGAAGCTCCCCGGACCCAAACATCCGTCTCCAAACCTACCGAGCCGAAGCTCCCCGGACCAAAACGTCCGTCTCCAAACCAACCGAGCCGAAGCTCTCATCAATCTTCCTGTGCCAACAGTGTTTGTGAAAAGTGCAGCCCTAGTTACTAAGTTACTCTTGTCGGTTTGTTATTACAGTTTACGTTAGCCCAGGACTGCCCCCGGTATTCCCTGTGAAGGGCTCTCAAGGGGCACTAGGAACCAAGACGGCGGCATTACGGCCCGAAGTTCCCTTTCGCAAGGCACTTATTGTTATTGGTTGATCTCCCTTAACCCGATTCCCTTCTCATATTACGATAGACTATCCTAGGGTGATTTTTAAACCTTCCACTCTTCGGGCCGGACGATCTTTCGTCGAACCAGAGCACCTCTTAACTCTAGCCATCACTACTTCTCTCTACTCTTCATACTATCCTATCGTGATTTCCTCCACAATTGTCCATCCAGACAAAATGTTTAACTCCAATGACTTCCTCAGATCAGGTCCTATTGCATTTCACAAATTTGTTATATGCAGGCCGATCTAGACTACATGTCGAACCGGTTATGCAATGATCCAATACTCATCCAAATGCCCTAAATTATTTACTGGAGACTTACCATGATATAAATGACCTAAATCCAGAAAATGGAAATTTTCATAATTTATTTGGCATTAAATTAAATTCCTCGAAAATCCCAAGGGCTACCGGTTTGAACATGAACTACCCTAAGTTCTCGTACAAGATGTCCAGCAAATTTATGATAAATAGTAGGTTATCTCAATAGGTTAAATTCAAAGTATCATAATTTTTCTATCATCAAAAGGGCATTAAAACTATTTTTGAAATAATCTCTATCTTCTGTCATTTATGAATCTAGTACAGAAAATATTCTTCCAAAAATTACAAATAATTTATGACATGCAGATAAAGGCCTAAAATTAGTACTGGCCCAGTTTCATAATTTTTCAGTAATAAAATCATCCCTAAATAAATTTTTCAAGCATAGAACCCCTTTTTAACTTTTATGAAGGAAGTACTGGATGTACTCAACTAAAAATTATATAAAAATTCAGGGGTAATCATTCTGTTCTAAAATCTATATTTCCAAAATTTCATGAGATTTCAATGAACAGAAATTCCTAAATAATTAAATCATCATCTAAGGCCATAGCAAGCTTTACAAATGAAGTGCTAGCAATAATCAACATAAAATTCCAGAAAAATTGCTATAAGTTCTACCTGATCCAAAACTCACTCTACCCGAATTTCACAGTTTTTAAGTAAGGTTCAGTCACTGATTTTACCTATTTGATATTTTACCCTAAAACTAAGGTTAGGGTTTTAAGGTATCTACTTGTCTCCAAATTCTCCAAGATTACATCCAGACGATTCTTATCAAGCTTTTGTCAACTCTACAGAGTTTCAAGGCAATACAAGAGCAATTGCCCCCATGTCCTTCACAACCCTCAAAACCCTTTATTTAGGGTTTGAGCTTGGATCCTAGGGTAAATCAACCCTAAACCTCACCATTTTCTCCAAGCAGGTTATAACACCCTTCTAAGTCAGAGATCAGAAAATCAGCCTCTGTTGAGGTGATTTGACCTTTCCAAACTCTTAGTGCACTTTTTACTAAAAGGTGTCTCACTAATGCCTAGTTAAGGGTAGAAGATTTCCTAACCAAAACTCCTCCAAATCAGTTGGAATTTTGTACAGACCTAGGTTTTATAGCCAGGGACCACTCACCAAACTTTGGGAGGGTTTAGAGGTCGTTTGACAACTTAAATAAATTCCTCTAAATTTATTAAATTGAAACAAAAACTTTAGGCAAAGTATCTCCAAAAATTCCCATTTTTGGTCTGCCTTTAGGTATTGTTAAGGCTAACCACCTGCCCAAATTTCAGGTCATTTTAACAAGGGACGAAGAGTGGGCATCCGTTTTAATTTCTGCCCAACTCTAGGTACAGCCCCCACTAAAACGGGTGCTGCGGCCGAACCGCTTACCCAAACGAGTTGAAACTAATTTTAGATTAATCTAGACTCGAAGGGATACGACTTTCGTGTCTGGTCACTTTTCCTAAAATGGCCTCTAAGTGCCTCGTTTTGCAGCATTAAAATGTGCCCATCCAAGTATAATTTCCTTACAAAATTATTTACATAATTTATATATTAAAAACAGTTTTTACTGTTCATCTTCTACAGAACCCGAAAACCAGACACAGAAACTCATATTTCCTGTAGCTCTTTCGCGCTCCGTCACCGGTCGTCCGGTCACTTCCCTGGCCAGCCACCACCACCACCACCTCCGTTGAGGCGATGGCTATCGGTCGGCGGTGGTTTGGCCGCCGGAGGTGGCGGTTTCCGGCGAACTCAAGAATACATTTTTTTCATGGTTTTCCATGAAAACGAGAGATGGGTCCGGCTTCGTTGAGCGCGAACTTCCTTTCTAAGAATCCTAAGATCTACCCATGAAAGAGAAGAAGTAGAGGAGGACCTTGTTCGCGGTTTGGAGGCGAGATGAACGACGGGGTGCCATGGCGCAGTGGTGGCGTAGCCGAACTCCTCCTACAGCAAGAACAAAGATCTGATCCGTTTGATTGAGCGTGTAAACTTCTCCTCTTGCTCCAAGTGGGCTTTTAGTCAGCAAGTGGGGAGATGAAAGGGTAAATCCTTAATGGTCATGAATGTACTCCCCTAACGTTTCGGTTATGATGTAGGGCAGTTGAAACGCTGGAAAACGAAGAGTGCTCGCCAGGTGGTGATTTCCTATTGGATCAACATTTCCTTATTTATTTAAATAATTAAAGAAGGAAACGTCCCATAAATACTCCGGGTGTAACTTCCCATAATCAGAATTGATTACAATGTCGGTTACCGAAATTTCCAGTCTGGCTGACGTTTCGGCCTTGGTCACGGGCGTGACACATAGGTCACGGGCGTGACAAGCCCGGATAGCCAATTCTGGGTTCGACGATCGTCGAACTGAGATCGACGATCATCGAAGGGTGGTCACGGGCGTGACACCTGGGTCACGGGCGTGACAGGCCCGGGTGGTTAATTCTGGGGTCGACGATCGTCGAACTGGAATCGACGGTCGTCGAAGGGTGGTCACGCCCTAGGTCACGGGCGTGAAACCTTGGTCACGGGCATGACAGGCCCGAACGGTAATTCTGAGGTCGGCGATCGTCGAACTGAGATCGACGGTTGTCGAAGGCTGGTCACGCCCTAGGTCGCGGGCGTGACACCTAGGTCACGAGCGTGACAGGCCCGAGTTCAATTTCGACGATCATTTACGGAGATCGACGATCGTTGAAGGAGTCACGCCCCTGGTTACGGGCGTGACACTTTGGTCACGGGCGTGACATGTCCATGCTGCACGTTCGACGATCGTCTAACGGAGATCGATGATCGTCGAAGGAGTCACGCCCTAGGTCACGGGCGTGGTACCTTGGTCACGGGCGTGACACCTTGGTCACGGGCGTGACATGCCCAGGCTGCAAGTTCGACGATCGTCTCACGGAGATCGACAATCGTCGAAGGAGTCACGCCTTAGGTCACGGGCGTGACGGGTCGGTCACGGGCGTGACCAACCCGTGACCCGAAATCTCGATCGATTTATTTCAATTTTTGGGCTTCCTAGGGTTCTGTCACGACCAACCGACTCCTAGGGTTATAGCCGGAAATGGGATGTTACATCAAGGCTATGAAAGGAGGATTATGTCTGCTTGCCCTTTTGGCAAGCTGAACATATCCCATCCTTTATACACTTAACTTGAGGACCATTCCTCGCTAACTCTTTGCTAAAGAGTTGGTCAATTGTTTTGTAGTTAAGATGGACCAGCCTCTTGTGCCATTTGACACAATGAGAGGCTCTCTCATCAGCTACAAGACAAATAGGAGAACCTTTGTTCTCACACTCAAAATTAAGACAGTACACATTCCTCTTTCTATATCCTATCAAAATGATCTTTTGATCACTTGACCTTTTGATATGACATCCATTCTTAACAAATGAAATGTCATATCCTAAATCACTCAGCTGACTTATGCTTATAAGGTTGTGTTTCAAACCCTTCACATAGGCCACTTGAGTGATAGTAATCTGGTTACTAGAAATGTTACCAAATCCTTTGATGATTCCTTTTTAGAGCCACCAAAGATTACTTTAGGCCCATTTAAGATAGGTAAATACTCCTTCAGCAATCCCTTTGTTCCAGTCATGTGCCTGGAACATCCACTGTCCAAGTACCATATAGGGGTATGGTGACTTGGACTCACCTGCAATAAAGAATTACCTTCCCTTAGAACCTAAGTAAGTCTTGGGTCCTTGGTTCAAGTTAGCTTCATTCTTAACAAATCTACCTGCAGCTCTTCTAACAGGTAGACTGTTGTTCTTCCTGACACTAGTGTTATGCTAGCAATCTATGGCATAATGACCTGTCTTGGCACAGCACTAGCATTCATACTTGTTGTATCTATTTTTAGATACATTCTTGACAGTTTAGTTGACAGCAAATATTTTGTATTATGCTGGTACTGCTGCAGCTACACCCACTGGTTTCTTATAAATATGGGGTTTATGAACATGGGCTGCCATATTGACATAAGCACCCTTATCATTCAGAACTTCAGTCTTATTATGACCAAGAGTATTCTCAAGGTCATACTTATTAGAAGGCACTTGTACCTTTCTAAAAACTACAGGGACTTTAAAATTCAATGGCTGGACTGAGGCTTTGCCCTTTCTCTTGAATTGTAAAGCCCTGGTGTTACCTTTAAAGCCTATTCCAGCCTTACCCTTTTGAGCCACAAACTCATCTATTAAGGGTAAAACTGATTTTGGCTTGGAATAACTAGCCACCAAATCTTTCTCCTTTTGAAGTCTGACTTCCAGAATTTTAATTAGATCATTTTTGTATGTGATTGTACCCATCTGAATAATAGTTATAGTTTTCAGCTTGGCAACCTCATTCATTTTTTGATCCAATTCTTTCTCTAAACTAGATGCAACCATCTTAAGATCTGCAGTTTCCTTAGCATGAGTTTTGGCTAGGTTCTTGCTTTTCTTTAGTGCCTGCAACAAGTCCCCATATTCATCTATCAGCTGATGAATATCACCTTCAGACTCAGATCCATCCACATCACTTGATGCAGATGTAGCTGATTTTGTGCCTGTACTACAAACTGAATTATTAGATAAACATTATACCTTGCTAAGACCAGGCTGATCCTGACACTTGTCTTCTTCTGATACAGCCATCAGTCCCATGCACTGTTCGTCTTCTTGTGCATAGATAGAGTTCAGCAATTGCATAAACTCATCTTCTTCATCTGCTGCATATAGGCCAATGTATGCCTCAGCTTTAGATTCATACTCTGAAGATGATTGGTCTGTCAAGCTCTTCTCCTTCTTAGCAACAAAGGATTTCTCCTTCTTGCTCTTTTATTGAGTCTTCCTTTTATCAGCAGACTCCTTTCTTTTGTCTGGACACTCAGCAACAACATGTCCAGGTCTATTACAGCAATAGCAAACTATCTTTGATGTTGTAGATTTGCTAGGCTTAGACCTTCTCCTGTCCTTCCTAGATGACTTTCTCTTTTGATAATAATCATCAGCTGGCTGTGATGTGGAGGGCCCTGATTTCCACTGCTTCTTCTTCAAGAATTTCTGAAACTTCCTTGTAAAGGCAGCAAAATCTATATCTGAATCACTACTATCTGAATTTTGGTTGTTTGAATTATTTGAGGTAATATCAGCAACTTCCCTAAGAGGTGATGGAGACATCCTACTATTCTTTCTAGTGGCTTCAACCTTGAAGGCCACAGACTTTTCTTTATGCTCCCCTTTTGCATTTCTTTCTTCCTCTTTTCTAGTCATTAGTTGCATTTCATAAGACAACAACTTTCCAAATAAAGTTGGAGGAGAAATATCTGCAAGTCTGGCCACTTCCCTAATGGCACAAATCTTGGTGTCCCAATCCTTTGTCAAGGATCTTAGGAATTTATCATTCAGTTCATATGTACTGAAGACCCTTCCATAAGACATCAGCTCATTTACTATTCTATAGAACTTCTTATAACACTCAGATATGCTATCTGACTTCCCTTGTCTGAAACTTTCATATTCCTGATTTAGCATAAACTTTCTATCTTGTCTAACTTCTTCAGAACCCTCCATGTAGACTATCAAAGTGTCCCACATTTCCTTGGAGGTCTTGCAGTGAATCAAATTCTGAAAGGTTGAATCATCTATGACACTTACTATGATATTCTGGGCTCTTTAATCCATAGTTGCCAGGATGATCTCATCCTTAGTCATCTCAGAAAAATCTTTGGGAGTTCTTTGATTTGCATCTAGAACAGACACATTCATTGGAATATAAGGACCTTTTTTTACTGTAATATAGATCCTTGGGTCAGAAGCCTCCATAAACAACCTAACTCTTTCTTTCCATATTCCAAATATCTCCTTCCTGCAGATGGGTAATTTCATAGAACCTAGTTCCTTATGATTTTCTCCAGAACCCATTTTCTTGATTCTTGATTCTGCCTTAGGGATCTAACTCAGACTGTTAAGTCCTTCTTTGAGCAACCTCCCTCTGATATCACTTGATAGTTTTAACTTCAAGACAACCTAAACACCTAGAGGGGGGGGGGGGGGTGAATAGGTTCTTATCCTTGTTTTAATTTAAGGTAGAATATAACTTCAGTTCTTTAATATAAATCAGTTATCTCTACAGCTAACACATCATATACAATCACAGAATCTATAATAACACTAATCACAGATTGCACA
This sequence comes from Platanthera zijinensis, assembly GCA_039513925.1. NCBI lineage: Eukaryota > Viridiplantae > Streptophyta > Magnoliopsida > Asparagales > Orchidaceae > Platanthera > Platanthera zijinensis. The sequence goes on from CM077091.1 coordinate 111,755,690, forward strand.
CTGATTTATAGTGGTTCCCCAAGGTCTTGGTACATCCACTTTCCCCCTTTGCCTATCCAGCAATATGCTAGATTCAGCCTAACTTCTTCCTTTTTCTCAGATCCACAGATCTTACAGCTCAGAATCCTGAAGGATTCCTACAACTCAGAATGTATCCATACTCCTATAGCTCAGGATAATAAGCCCTACCTCAGCCTTGCCACAAGGCCTACAACTCAGAGAACCAATTCTCCTACACTCAGGCTCAAATAGCCTTACCACTCAGAGATCTAAATCTCCTACACTCAGCCTTTATAACACATGCTTACAACTCAGATCTTTGAAAAGATCCTACAGAATTTGATAAGTATTTTTGATGGACTCTTACCCTTGATGAGAGAGAAAGGATAAGAGGATTCTTGATCAGCTTCTTGATGAGACTGATGGCTGAAATCAACCTGTTCTTAGCTTTCTTAAAAGCTTCTTGAATCTGAACTCAGTAGGGTTGATCTCCTTTGAAGTTGACTGACTGGCAGCTTCCCTCTTGGATTCCAGAAATAGATCTGCATCTACTTTGTAGATTAGTTCAGGATCTACTTTTTGAGATGTAACATCCCATTTCCGGCTAGACCCCTAGGAGTCAGTTGGTTGTGGTAGAACCCTAGGGAGCCCAAAACTTGAGATAAATCGACCAAGAAATCGGGTCACGGGTTGGTCACGCCCGTGACCGACCCGTCACGCCCGTGACATAGGGCGTGACCACATTCGACGATCGTCGATTTCAGTTCGACGATCGTCGAACCTGAAATTTGTCACCAGACCTGTCACGCCCGTGACTCGCCATGTCACGCCCGTGATATAGGGCGTGACCATGATCGTCGATTCCAGGTCGACGGTCGTCGACCCAAAATTGGCCCCCGGGGCATGTCACGCCCGTGACCCGCCATGTCACGCCCGTGACATAGGGCGTGACACGCTCGACGATCGTCGATTCCAGTTCGACGTCGTCGAACCAGAATTAGTCGTCAGGCATGTCACGCCCGTGACCCACAATGTCACGCCCGTGACATAGGGCGTGACACGCTCGACGATCGTCGAACCCAGAACTGGCTAACCGGGCCTGTCACGCCCGTGACCTATGTGTCACGCCCGTGACCAAGGCCGAAATGACGAGCCAGGTTGGAAATTTCGGTAACCGACGCCATAATAAATTCTGACTATGGGAATGAAAATCAATAGTATTTATGGGTCGTTCCCTACTTTAATTATGTTAATAATTCAGGAAAAGTGGGTCCAATAGGAAATTGCCACCTGGCAAACACCTCTTCATCTCCAACTTTTCAACTGCCATTCGTCATAACCGAAACGTCATAAGGGTGTTATTAATGGCCGCCAACGTTTCATCCCTTCCCCTCCCCATTTGATGATCTATAAAAGATTCCTAAGAGCAGGAGGAAAAGGTTACACTCCCTCAAACTGTTTCAGACTTCCCCTTGCTGTTGAAGAATTTCCAGCGACGCCACCACCGCGCAAATGGCTTCCCGACGCTCTGCACGCCTTCAACCCGCGAACAAGGTCCTCCCCTCCCTCTTCTTCTGCGGATAGATCTTAGGAATCGTTAGGAGAGATATCGGGCTCAAAAGAGCCAGATCGGGTGAGCGTATTCGTGGTTTTCCGAAAATTTCATGGTGGCGGGTTCGCCGGAAACCGCCTCTCCGGCGGCCGTGCCGCCGCCCGACGATAGCCCTCGCCTCAACGGAGGTGGTGGTGGTGGTGGCCGGCCAGGGAGATGGCTGGATGGCCGGGAAATAGCTTGGAAAAGCTACAGGATATTAGGTTTTTAGGCCTCTGGTTTGGGCTGTTGGAGAAGATGAACAGTGACATGAGAAATAAATTCTATTTTTAAAATAATTTCTGAATGAAAAATCTGTCTTGTTAAATAAATTGGGAAAAATACCTAGAGGCTCCTACAGGAAAAATGATCAACATAGGAAATGTAGCCCTTGAAGTCTACTTTAATTCAAAATTAATTTCACTCGATTTGGAATCCTGGTTAGACCACAGCACCCTTTTTGGTGAGGTCTATCCAGAGGGCTGCCTTGACCTTAGAAAAATTCCCCACTCCAAGTCAGTCATCCAAATGACTTGAAATTTGGGGTGTGGTCTAATCTTACATATATCTAGGTGCTATCCAAAAATTAGAATTTTTGGAGAATATTTTTCTATAGTTTTTAGAAAAATTCAATAATCCTAGCCGAATTTAATTAGATAGTTAAATAATTTCCAAACCCTCCCGAACTTTGGTGAGTGGTCCCTGGGTTCACCATAAGGTTCTGTATAATTTTTCATCTCATTTGGAGATGGTTTGGATTAGAAATGAACAAACCTAAGTTTTGCCCTAATAAGGGGTCTTAGGTTAAAAGTGCACTTTTGAAGTTTGAGTGGTGAGATCACCTCAACAGAGGCTGAGATTTTTACCACTGGCTAGTAATATTCTCTAGCACCCCCTCATGGAGTTTGAGGTGGATCGGGGTAAGTTTACCCTAAGGACCAAGGCCAAACCCTAAGGTTGGATCTTGGTGGTTTGTGAAGGTCATGTGGTCAAATGACCTTGGATTGACCCGAAATTGGGTGAAGAGAACCATAGGGTCAATATATTTCTCTGGATGAAATCTTAGTAAATTTGGAGACCGTTGGGATACCTGAAAGTCTAACCCTAGTTTAGGGCGCAAAACTTGTAGAGTTAGGAAATGACACTAAATCATATTGAAAAGTGGTGAGATTTGGGGAGAGTGAATTATAGGGATGGTACAACTCTGGATATTTTTCTATGAATTTTATGTTCATTATTTTGGATACTTCCTTTAATGATTCAGTAGTTGTATAATTTACTTAGAAAATTTATTAGGGAATACACACTCACTGGAAAGTGATGAAACTTTAGCAGAGAACGTTTATTATGATTCTAAATCTCTGTGAATTTTTATGGGATTTTTGGAGGATTAATTCTAAGGCTCGCTTCATTAAGTATGTTTTACCTTGATTATTTGATTAAATCTTTAGTGGTGGTTAGCAAGCTAGTAAAATTACGATTCTCTGCACAAAGATCTTTTATATATCATACTACTGACTAGTGATTTTTCCATAATTTTTAGATGAATAATTTCAGTACTTCCTTCACTACGTAGAATTAATATGATTATACTAAATAAATTATTTAGAGGTTAAATACTTTCTATAAAATTCTGAGAATTTGTATTTGAGGTTATTTTTGCTGTTATTTAATGATCATGATTTTTGAGTAGCCATTACTTAGGTAGATCATGTAGTTCATGTTTAAAATGACCCGTGGCACATCCTTTGGAAAAATTAATTAAATATCAGATTAATTAGGAAAATTATAAGTTTCTGGATTTAGACCAATTATGTTATGGTAGACCTCCAGTAAAAATTATAGGAGATTTGGAAGACAACTTAGTGTACCTCCCCTTGGGTACCTCATATAGTTTAGGATGGTCTGCATATAGTAAAGCCACGGAATTTTGATAGTTGATGGTTGGTAGGGCAAACTAGGATCGAGTTCATCATTGGGAGACTTGTTGGAATAAGAGAGTACGGGAACGACAAAAGATCGTCCATCCCGGGGAGAAGAGGAAGAGTCTTAATACTCTAGGGTTAGAACTAAAGTAACTAAAAGAGGATCGGGTTAAGGGAGATCAACCAATAATAATAAGTGCCTTGCGAAAGGGAACTTCGGGCCGTAATGCCGCCGTCTTGGTTCCTAGTGCCCCTTGAGAGCCCTTCACGGGGTATACCGGGGGCAGTCCTGGGCTAACGTAAACCATAGGGATAATAAATTAAAAGAGCAACTAGTATAACTAGGGTTGCACACACTCACTCCCCGATAGCTAGGAAAGTAGGATAATAGGACTTGTTGCCATTCATACAGTAGCTCTGAAGGTAGATGCACGGACAGGACTGTCCGGGGGGCCGAGGGCTCGAGGGTTGGAGTACAGAATAAAGGTGGTGGGTCTTCGGTACCTGATCGTCGTTCACACCGACATCGGTACGCTGACTCGGGGGTGTGGGACACTTAGCCAAAGAAAGACTGGAGGGTACATCCAGCAGCAGTACGCAGATACTCTAGGTTGTGTTCTTCTAGGGGCGTACGGGAGGGCTAGGCCTGGTAGTGTGGATGCCCGCCTAGGAGTGGGGGGCCCGACCCACTGTCTCCGTTTGCCACTACGGAGGTTCCTGGGAGTGAAGCTAGCTGCCCGAACAGGGGGAACTAAAGGTCTGTGCGCATAGAGTCGTGTGCGTGAGTTGCACTTGCATGAATCATGGCATAGCATATCACTACACTCATATTTGCATACAACCGACACCCCAACGTATAAATTGGTATGAGACTTTTTATACGATGGGAGCTTTGCAGAAGATCCCTTAACTTATAAGTTTGTATGGGCATTCATATAAGTTAAGGTTACATACTTACTTACTTGTTACTTACTTACTATTCTCTAGCTGCCTTTTTATACAATTTGCTATTTATTAAATTGTTCTACCTATTACAACATTTATACTGTTCACCTGTTATAACTTGCTAGTTAGGTCTACCGTCACCTGCTTGACTATTCTCCACTTTGTAGCTTCCCTTTCCTCCTCTCCGCCCGGTGCTTAGGAGCCGTGGTGGGAGGGGTAGGGGATGATAGGGCTTAGTCTTTATGACTAATGGTTTTCGAACCAAACATTACAGGAGCTCCGGATGGGAGACAGGGACCAGCACCAGCGGAGTACAGTGCGCATGGAGGTGGGACAGTCTAGCACCGGTGCACCTGCAACCAGCTCCGTGAGTGATTAGCATTTTCTTATCTTCCACGATGAGTGACTTGTAGTGAGGACTCTGATGTACTGGGCTCGAGCCCATTTATCTATTTTCCTATTATATGTATTGATGGACTGGATATGATTCACTTTTATTTACATGTTTTGTGGACTTGTTTACATTTTTTGTATAAATACTTCTCTCTCTTGTGATCGAAAAGGGCCGGCAGAATTGGCGTTTTGTAGTGGTTGCCTTCCCGAGATGTCGGTGCCACCGCAAAGCGGCAATTTTGGGCTAAGACCCCGGTGGTTGAAAAAGAAAAAAAAGGGGGTCTTACAAGTGGTATCAGAGGAAACCTCGATCGAAAGAGAAGTAGTCCACAAAAACCTTGGGCCACCCCCGTGCGAGCTTAGTTTGCGGACAAACTAGCAGCGGAAGCAGTGGTATGCCCATAAGGGAAATCACATGTGAAAGTCCATCATAACTCTTCTTAAATTCCATTCATTCGCTCTCTAACAAATGGAATTTTTGCTTGTAGCCTGCGACGAACCCTACATCGCAGCAGGGGACACCTCAGGCTCCGAATGTGGTCCCGACTCCGCCAGCACCCGTTCCGTTCCAGCAGACGGAGATGGGGCAAACACTGACGGCCATCCTGGAGGTCTTCAGAGCTCAGCAAGCCCCGGCCCCACAGCCAAACCCCGGGGCCAGTTGGATGACGGTCTTCCGAGGACTTTCCCCTCCATCCTACCAGGGGACGGAGTCTGCAGTACGTACGGAGGAGTGGTTGGACACCATTTATGAGATGCTGGCAGGGATTCGATGCCCCACGGAGGAGGCAGTCGCTTTGACAGTCTCCTGCTTAGAGTCACACGGAAAGAGATGGTGGAAATCTCAGCTGGACACCACCTTTGCAGGGATGGACTGTGCTGATATTACTTGGGAGGAGTTCAGAGCAGCGCTCTTGGGACATTTTGTACCTCAGTCGGCGAGAGAAGACCTGGAGGATAGATTCCTGCAGTTGAGGCAGGGGAACAGGACCGTGGTGGAGTACTATCAGGAGTTCACTCACCTGGCCCGTTACGCGGACGCTTACCAGTTAGACGATGCTGGCTACGCCCGGAGGTTTTATAAGGGGCTGCAGGATGACATGAGGCAGGCCCTCCTTTTCGTTTCAGAGGGGAGTCTGGCCAGGATTCTGGAGATGGCTAAGAAGAGAGAGGCGGATCAGCTTACAGTGAAGAATCGGAAGAGACCGGCTGATGATTCAGTGATTGGAGGTCGTAGAGACCGTCCTCGGGGCCAGGTTATCGGGGAGAGAAGGAACGGGGATCAGCCTCGTCAGGAGTTTGGGCAGGAGCAGAGGACTCAGGGGGTATTGGCTCCCCAGCCTATACAGATGCTGGAAATGCCAAGGACGGCAGTGCAGCCACCGGTATGCTATCAGTGCAACCAGCCGGGGCATATCAAGCAGAACTGCCCTGTGGGGCGAGCACCCCCACCAGCACATCAGGGCGCTCCACCTCCCCGACAGTTTGGCGGACGAGGACAGGACCGAGGACGAGGATTTCAGGATCGAGGTCGTAGGCCAGAGAGAGAGCAGGTGTATGCTCTAGACCTGACACAGCCTCGGAACCCGGAGCAGGTTATCACAGGTATGGCAGTACTTTTCAGATTTTCTTCATATAAACTACTATTTTAAACATAACCTGGTTAGAAATTAAGAGAAGATAAGCTGCAACAAGAATACTAAGACACTTAATCACCCCAGGCATAGTCTTCGTTAGCGGCAAGCCCGCTCACACCCTCTTCGACACTGGTGCGTCGTAATCATTCGTGTCGGAGGATTTCGTGAAAGGACTGGCAGGAGTGGAGCTAAGCACCGGGAAGATGCTGAGGGTGCGCCTACCCGATGGATCAGAGATATTGACCTCTACTCATTGTGATATGGAAGCGAGGATCGGCGGAAATGCGTTTGAGGCACCAGCGACGGTTTTGAGGATGCTAGATTATGATCTGATTCTGGGCATGACCTGGCTGTACTGGAATCATGCCCAGATCGATTGCGTGGCAAAGAGGATCACCGTGAGGCACGACGACTCCTTCATTGTTATCGAAGGTATTATATCAGCACCCCGTACTTTACTATCGTCTGTGCAGGCCGTTAAGGCCCACCTACAGGGGGAAGAGGTTTATCAGGTCCTCTTTGAGGCTGTCGTAGCCAAGGACTCCATTGCGGATATTCCAGTGGTGCGGGACTTCGCCGACGTGTTTCTAGAGAAGCTACCAGGGTTACCCCCGCACCGAGAGAAGGACTTTCAGATTCAGCTTGTACCGGGGGCTAAGCCGGTATTCAGAGCTCCCTATCGAATGGCCCCAAAGGAGTTGGTGGAATTCCGAAGTCAGCTTCAGGAGTTAGTGGAGGCCGGGTTCGTTCGACCTAGCTCATCACCGTGGGGAGCTCCGGTGCTGTTCGTTAAGAAGAAGGACGGGACCCTTCGACTGTGCATCGATTACCGGGCTCTGAACAGGTTGACAGTCCGGAATACTTATCCTTTACCACGGATAGACGAGCTTTTTGATCAGCTGGAGGGAGCTCATTGGTTCTCAAAGCTAGATCTGAGGTCAGGATACTACCAGCTCCGTATTCGGGAGGAGGACATCCCGAAGACGGCCTTCAGCAGCAGATACGGCTTGTACGAGTTTACCGTGATGCCGTTCGGGCTCACGAATGCACCCTCCGCATTCATGACTTTGATGAATCGGGTGTTCGAGGAGTATCTGGACGTCTTTGTCATTGTATTCATCGACGACATACTCATCTATTCAAGGACGAAGGAGGAGCACGCGAGACATCTAGCCTTGACCTTGGAGAAGCTGCGTGAGCACGAGATGTATGCCAAGTACAGCAAGTGCCAGTTCTGGCTAAAGGAGGTGGCCTTTCTGGGCCATGTCATCAGTGGAGCAGGTCTGGCAGTGGATCCGGCAAAGATCCAGGCAGTACGGGATTGGCCACCACTAAAGTCGGCCACGGATGTTCGAAGTTTCTTGGGACTTGCCGGTTACTACCGGAAGTTCGTAAAGGGGTTCTCTCAGATTGCCCTCCCTCTTACGTCCCTGACGAAGAAGGAGTCCCCTTTTATTTGGACGCCGCGATGCGAATCTGCCTTCCAGGAGCTGAAGGATCGTCTCACCTCGGCTCCCATCCTTGCTCTTCCATCAGGGAAGGAGGGATTCCAGGTGTATGCAGATGCTTCCTATCAGGGGATGGGTGCCGTCCTGATGCAGAATGGGCACGTAATAGCCTATGCCTCCCGTCAGTTGAAGCAGCACGAGCAGAACTACCCCGTGCACGATTTGGAGATGGGGGCAGTCATTTTTGCTCTTAAGATCTGGTGGCACTATCTCTACGGAGTACATTGTGATATCTTCTCCGACCATAAGAATCTGAAGTACGTCGACACCCAGAAGGAGTTAAACATTAGGCAGAGACGCTGGGTGGAGTTCCTTTCGGACTACCAGTATACCATGCACTACCATCCGGGGAAGGCGAACGTGGTTGCAGATGCTCTGAGCCGGAGAGCGAGTACGACTGGAGTAGGCCCGCAGCTGATGGCTTTGGAGTTGATTAGATCATTCGAGGAGATGCAGATTTCGCTAGTGTCTGAGGATGACCCGGAGCTGTACATGGAGTACTTGGGGTCGATGGCTACTACTGAAGACATTCGAGATCGCATCAGAGATGGGCAGATGCTGGACGAGAGAGCTGAGCCGATATTCCGAGCCTTGGAGGAAGGCACGACAGGAGATTACTCTTTGAGGGATGGGCTCCTGTGTTTCCGGGGCAGAGTCTACATACCAGCAGGAGGACGGATCCGGGAGGATATTTTGACGGAGGCTCACTGCAGCCGGTATTCGGTACACCCGGGGATCACCAAGATGGTAAAGGATTTAAAGAGGACGATGTATTGGCCGGGTATGAAGAAAGATATTACGTATTTTGTGACGCATTGTGAGGCCTGCCAGCTCGTGAAGGCGGAGTGTAGGAACCCGGCAGGTTTGTTGCAGCCGCTTCCAGTGCCGGAGTGGAAGTTTGAGGATATAGCCATGGACTTCATACATGGGCTACCTAGATCCCGTGCGGGGAACGACTCGATCTGGTGATAGTGGACAGGCTGACAAAGGTGGCCAGATTCATCCCAGTAGCAAAGGACACACCGGTCAGTGTATTAGTACGGAGGTTCATTGAGCAGTTCGTGCGTTATTATGGGGTGCCCAAGACTATCGTTTCGGATCGGGATGGGCGGTTTACATCCAGGGAATGGAGGTCAGTCCAGGCCCATCTGGGCTCTCGGTTGACATTCAGCACAGCTTTCCACCCTCAGACCGACGGACAAACAGAGCGCACAAACCGTACACTGGAAGATCTGTTATGACTGTGTATTTTGGACCGTGGCGAGCCTTGGGAGAGATTGTTACCACTGGTCGAGTTTTCATACAACAACGCTCATCAGTCCAGCATAGGCATGGCTCCATACGAAGCGTTGTACGGAAGGAGGTGCAGAACCCCACTATCATGGGTTCAGGACGAGGATCCGTAGGCACTGGGCTCGGAGTTTGTGGGAGATACAGATGCTCAGATTAGATTGATCCGAGACAGGATGTTGGAAGCCCAGAGCAGACAGGCGAAATACTACGATGCGAGGCATCGTCAAGTGGAGTTCCAGGTGGGGGACCGAGTTTTCTTGAAGATACGGCCGATGCACGGAGTCTCGCGGGTTCGCGGGCGGAAGAAGCTCAGTCCGAGATATATGGGGCCCTATAGGATCCTGGAGCGGATCGGCCCCTTAGCCTATAGACTGGAGCTACCGCCGGAGTTAGCGGGACTGCATGACGTCTTCCACGTATCCTCACTTCGGAGGGCTCTGCTACGCCCTGAGCAGCTGATTTCCTCGGCAGATGGCCCAGTGGCCTCGGATCGGTCAGTCGATTTGGAGCCTATCAGGATTGACGATACAGCAGTGCGGGTCTTGCGACGGAAGAAGGTCCCGTTAGTCAAGGTTCTGTGGAACAATCATGGGCAGGAGGAGCATACATGGGAGCCGCAGGACTTGATGCGGCAAAAATACCCGGAACTTTTTCGTCAGGTATACCTCACAACCCCTCTGGACAATCAATTTGCCTTCCTGTTTTAAATTTCAAGAATAGGGGCTAATCTTTTGTTTATTGGGGTGATTATACCTAGTTAGGTGGACGAATTAATCTTAGATTCGAAACCGCACAAACAAACATAACGTAGAGAGATAATCTTTCAGTTCTCATGGGATGTTACAAGCTTATTTTTCCCGATTAGAGTCCCGTAGGCTTAACCTTGATTTCGGGGACGAAATCTTTGTTTTGTTTATTGGGATTTGTAACATCCCATTTCCGGCTAGACCCCTAGGAGTCAGTTGGTTGTGGTAGAACCCTAGGGAGCCCAAAACTTGAGATAAATCGACCAAGAAATCGGGTCACGGGTTGGTCACGCCCGTGACCGACCCGTCACGCCCGTGACATAGGGCGTGAACACATTCGACGATCGTCGATTTCAGTTCGACGATCGTCGAACCTGAAATTTGTCACCAGACCTGTCACGCCCGTGACTCGCCATGTCACGCCCGTGACATATGGCGTGACCATGATCGTCGATTCCAGGTCGACGGTCGTCAACCCAAAATTGGCCCCCGGGGCATGTCACGCCCGTGACCCGCCATGTCACGCCCGTGACATAGGGCGTGACACGCTCGACGATCGTCGATTCCAGTTCGACGTCGTCGAACCAGAATTAGTCGTCAGGCATGTCACGCCCGTGACCCACAATGTCACGCCCGTGACATAGGGCGTGACACGCTCGACGATCGTCGATCCCAATTCGACGATCGTCGAACCCAGAACTGGCTAACCGGGCCTGTCACGCCCGTGACCTATGTGTCACGCCCGTGACCAAGGTCGAAATGACGAGCCAGGTTGGAAATTTCGGTAACCGACGCCATAATAAATTCTGACTATGGGAATGAAAATCAATAGTATTTATGGGTCGTTCCCTACTTTAATTATGTTAATAATTAAGGAAAAGTGGGTCCAATAGGAAATTGCCACCTGGCAAACACCTCTTCATCTCCAACTTTTCAACTGCCATTCGTCATAACCGAAACGTCATAAGGGTGTTATTAATGGCCGCCAACGTTTCATCTCCAACGTTTCATCCCTTCCCCTCCCCATTTGCTGATCTATAAAAGATTCCTAAGAGCAGGAGGAAAAGGTTACACTCCCTCAAACTGTTTCAGACTTCCCCTTGCTGTTGAAGAATTTCCGGCGACGCCACCACCGCGCAAATGGCTTCCCGACGCTCTGCACGCCTTCAACCCGCGAACAAGGTCCTCCCCTCCCTCTTCTTCCGCGGATAGATCTTAGGAATCGTTAGGAGAGATATCGGGCTCAAAAGAGCCAGATCGGGTGAGCGTATTCGTGGTTTTCCGAAAATTTCATGGTGGCGGGTTCGCCGGAAACCGCCTCTCCGGCGGCCGTGCCGGCGCCCGACGATAGCCCTCGCCTCAACGGAGGTGGTGGTGGTGGTGGCCGGCCAGGGAGATGGCTGGATGGTCGGGAAATAGCTTGGAAAAGCTACAGGATATTAGGTTTTTAGGCCTCTGGTTCGGGCTGTTGGAGAAGATGAACAGTGGCATGAGAAATAAATTCTATTTTTAAAATAATTTCTGAATGAAAAATCTGTCTTGTTAAATAAATTGGGAAAAATACCTAGAGGTTCCTGCAGGAAAAATGATCAACATAGGAAATGTAGCCCTTGAAGTCTAATTTAATTCAAAATTAATTTCACTCGATTTGGAATCCTGGTTAGACCACAGCACCCTTTTTGGTGAGGTCTATCCAGAGGGCTGCCTTGACCTTAGAAAAATTCCCCACTCCAAGTCAGTCATCCAAATGACTTGAAATTTGGGGTGTGGTCTAATCTTACATATATCTAGGTGCTATCCAAAAATGAGAATTTTTGGAGAATATTTTTCTATAGTTTTTAGAAAAATTCAATAATTCTAGCCGAATTTAATTAGATAGTTAAATAATTTCCAAACCCTCCCGAATTTTGGTGAGTGGTCCCTGGGTTCACCATAAGGTTCTGTATAATTTTTCATCTCATTTGGAGATGGTTTGGATTAGAAATGAACAAACCTAAGTTTTGCCCTAATAAGGGGTCTTAGGTTAAAAGTGCACTTTTGAAGTTTGAGTGGTGAGATCACCTCAACAGAGGCTGAGATTTTTACCACTGGCTAGTAATATTCTCTAGCACCCCCTCATGGAGTTTGAGGTGGATCGAGGTAAGTTTACCCTAAGGACCAAGGCCAAACCCTAAGGTTGGATCTTGGTGGTTTGTGAAGGTCATGTGGTCAAATGACCTTGGATTGACCCGAAATTGGGTGAAGAGAACCATAGGGTCAATATAGTTCTCTAGATGAAATCTTAGTAAATTTGGAGACCGTTGGGATACCTGAAAGTCTAACCCTAGTTTAGGGCGCAAAACTTGTAGAGTTAGGAAATGACACTAAATCATATTGAAAAGTGGTGAGATTTGGGGAGAGTGAATTATAGGGATGGTACAACTCTGGATATTTTTCTATGAATTTTATGTTCATTATTTTGGATTCTTCCTTTAATGATTTAGTAGTTGTATGATTTGCTTAGAAAATTTATTAGGGAATACACACTCACTGGAAAGTGATGAAACTTTAGCAGAGAACGTTTATTATGATTCTAAATCTCTGTGAATTTTTATGGGATTTTTGGAGGATTAATTCTACGGCTCGCTTCATTAAGTATGTTTTACCTTGATTATTTGATTAAATCTTTAGTGGTGGTTAGCAAGCTAGTAAAATTATGATTCTCTGCACAAAGATCTTTTATATATCATACTACTGACTAGTGATTTTTCCATAATTTTTAGATGAATAATTTCAGTACTTCCTTCACTACGTAGAATTAATATGATTATACTAAATAAATTATTTAGAGGTTAAATACTTTCTATAAAATTCTGAGAATTTGTATTTGAGGTTATTTTTGCTGTTATTTAATGATCATGATTTTTGAGTAGCCATTACTTAGGAAGATCATGTAGTTCATGTTTAAAATGACCCGTGGCACATCCTTTGGAAAAATTAATTAAATATCAGATTAATTAGGAAAATTATAAGTTTCTGGATTTAGACCAATTATGTTATGGTAGACCTCCAGTAAAAATTATAGGAGATTTTGAAGACAACTTAGTGTACCTCCCCTTGGGTACCTCATATCGTTTAGGATGGTCTGCATATAGTAAAGCCACGGAATTTTGATAGTTGATGGTTGGTAGGGCAAACTAGGATCGAGTTCATCATTGGGAGACTTGTTGGAATAAGGGAGTACGGGAACGACGAAAGATCGTCCATCCCGGGGAGAAGAGGAAGAGTCTTAATACTCTAGGGTTAGAACTAAAGTAACTAAAAGAGGATCGGGTTAAGGGAGATCAACCAACAATAATAAGTGCCTTGCGAAAGGGAACTTCGGGCCGTAATGCCGCCATCTTGGTTCCTAGTGCCCCTTGAGAGCCCTTCACGGGGTATACCGGGGGCAGTCCTGGGCTAACGTAAACCATAGGGATAATAAATTAAAAGAGCAACTAGTATAACTAGGGTTGCACACACTCACTCCCCGATAGCTAGGAAAGTAGGATAATAGGACTTGTTGCCATTCAGACAGTATCTCTGAAGGTAGATGCACAGACAGGACTGTCCGGGGGGCCGAGGGCTCGAGGGTTGGAGTACAGAATAAAGGTGGTGGGTCTTCGGTACCTGATCGTCGTTCACACCGACATCGGTACGCTGACTCGGCGGTGTGGGACACTTAGCCAAAGAAAGACTGGAGGGTACATCCAGCAGCAGTACGCGGATACTCTAGGTTGTGTTCTTCTAGGGGCGTACGGGAGGGCTAGGCCTGGTAGTGTGGATGCCCGCCTAGGAGTGGGGGGCCCGACCCACTGTCTTAGTTTGCCACTACGGAGGTTCCTGGGAGTGAAGCTAGCTGCCCGAACAGGGGGAACTAAAGGTCTGTGCGCATAGAGTCGTGTGCGTGAGTTGCACTTGCATGAATCATGGCATAGCATATCACTACACTCATATTTGCATACAACCGACACCCCAACGTATAAATTGGTATGGGACTTTTTATACGATGGGAGCTTTGCAGAAGATCCCTTAACTTATAAGTTTGTATGGGCATTCATATAAGTTAAGGTTACATACTTACTTACTTGTTGCTTACTTACTATTCTCTAGCTGCCTTTTTATTCAATTTGCTATTTATTAAATTGTTCTACCTATTACAACATTTATACTGTTCACCTGTTATAACTTGCTAGTTAGGTCTACCGTCACCTGCTTGACTATTCTCCACTTTGTAGCTTCCCTTTCCTCCTCTCCACCCGGTGCTTAGGAGCCATGGTGGGAGGGGTAGGGGATGATAGGGCTTAGTCTTTATGACTAATGGTTTTCGAACCAAACATTACAGGAGCTCCGGATGGGAGACAGGGACCAGCACCAGCAGAGTACGGTGCGCATGGAGGTGGGACCGTCTAGCACCGGTGCACCTGCGACCAGCTCCATGAGTGATTAGCATTTTCTTATCTTCTGCGATGAGTGACTTGTAGTGAGGACTCTGATGTACTGGGCTCGAGCCCATTTATCTATTTTCCTACTATATGTATTGATGGACTGGATATGATTCACTTTTATTTACATGTTTTTGTGGACTTGTTTACATTTTTTGTATAAATACTTCTCTCTCTTGTGATCGAAAAGGGCCGGCAGAATTGGCGTTTTGTAGTGGTTGCCTTCCCGAGATGTCGGTGCCACCGCAAAGCGGCAATTCTGGGCTAAGACCCCGGTGGTTGAAAAAGAAAAAAAAAGGGGGTCTTACATGAGATACTTGTGATTGTCTCCTTCTTGACCTCAAAACAGCTGGAGCTCTCTCTCCCCAAACCTTCTGAAGTACCTTGTGAATTCTGGACTGAATTCTCCTTAGACAAAATCTGAGTGGATAATCACTTCAGAATGTCTTCTTAGATCTTCTCACGAGGATCTTCTTCTGTGTGACTTGCACTTTCTTGATCAGAGATCAATCTCTCAATAGTTGTGTTAGTTGTGTGTCAATTGCTATTTTTTTTGATTTGACACAGTCTGTCTATATATAGGCTTCACCCATGGTAACCGGCTGATCCGGTTTCTAACGAACTTCTGGCAAGTCTGACAGCTTCAGTAAACTTGTTGGAATGCACAGCTGTCAATCCTCAAACAGTTGTTGAGTCTTTGTCTATGTCGGCTAAGCGTCGAGACTGACTGTCATTATGTGTCGAGACAAACTGTCAATATGTGTCGACACAAGTGACTTAAGCGTCGACACAGACTTTGGTGGTGTCGACATAGCTGCCTTGATGTCGACACAGCTTCTTGACACTGCATTTTGAGAATGTGTCGAAACAGATTATTTGTGTCGACACAATCACTTCTTCACTCCACAGCAATCAACTATGTTGAAACTCTGCTGTGTGTCGACACAAGTCCTGTATGTCGACACAGTTGATATAGTCTCAGGATTTGTGTGTCGACACTGCCTCCAGGTGTCGACACAGTTGGTGTCGACTCTGCTTCTGTGTGTCGACACTGCCTCCAGGTGTCGACACAGTTGATGTCGACTAACTATTCTGTGTGTCGACACTGCCTCCCGGTGTCGACACAGTTGATGTCGACTAACTATTTCTGTGTGTCGACACTGCCTCCCGGTGTCGACACAGTTGATGTTGACTAATAAATTCTGTGTGTCGACACAGTTGCTTCAGGTGTCGACACAGCTTTTCCAAGTGTCGAAACAGACTTTCTTAAGTGTCGACACATGGACTTAGAAATTTTTTCTGCATTTTAGCCAATACTTAACCTGCACATATAAACTCAAAATAATATCAAATACACCTTGATGTATATCATTGAGCTAAGTGAGGCTTCTCCAAATCAGGTACACATTTTCCAATGTACCCAACAATGGCTTTTTTATCTATACTCATGTTAGGCTAGTTCCGCCGTCACCTGCTTACTTTTGTTACTCTCCACCTTAAATACCTTACCTTCCCTTCTCTCGTTCAGTGCCCAGAAGCCAATTTGGGAGGGGTAGAGGATGTTTGGACTTAGTATTTTAGACTAACGGTCGTTTGACTAAGTCATTTTAGGGGATCGTGGAGCCGAACCTGGATATGCAGCACCAGAGGTCGGTGCACTTGGAGATAGGACAGTCTAGCACGGGAGTTCAGGCAGCAGGGACAGTGATTCCCGATCATTAGTAGCTTTATGGATTTTCTTCCGTGTTTGAGTAATATGTAGCGAGGCTTTGATGTAATGGGCATGGAGCCCTTATTTAGTACTCTGATTATTATTGCTGTTAACTCTCCCTTCGTGGAGATTTATATTATATTCATGTGATTTTTGATAGACTAGTATTTGGGTTTTTACATTACTCTTATACATACTCTTCTCTTCTGCGATCAGTATGACCGACAGGATCGGCGTTTTGTAGTGACGACCTTCCCGGGAGTGTTTATGTCACCGCAAAGCGGCGATTCTGGGCATAGGACCCTGTTATTTTTGCAAAAAAAAATGGGGTCTTACATTTACTAGTTCGCCTCTATTATTTGAGCTTCCCTGTCTTTATTGTCTAACTGCATCAAGGCGAATAGACTTCTTTAGTAAAGTATATGCAGTCTGTTATTTACTCCTCCTGACTCTGTGAGATGATCAGCTTGACAGGATTGCAAAGTAATCCATACTTCAGATGATGGGGCTATAATATCGATCAAAACAGCCCGCAAGAATATTTCCAATTTCGAGCATAACTGCAAAATTTGATTATCGAGACTACAGACATCTATGAATTTAATCTACTGATATTAACTGCTTGGAAATTTTTAACTGCTTATATAATACCTGAGGCGAACTGAAAATCCAGGCCATAGATTCTATCAGTGCGAATAAATCCAATAATCTTAACTGCATTAACCATGATGATCATGAATGAAGAGAACTGTTGAGATTGATTAGTATTGGGTGACCAATCATGATGAGTAATTATTTTTGATCATAATATATTAATCCTTAATAATTGATACAGCCATTCCAGCCATAATAATTGATAGGTTAGGCAATTCAGGCCGTAATTATGAATGGAGAAGTTTAAGCTGCAACAGTTAATAGAGGGAATAATCCAGGCTGCAGTAATTGATAGAGGAGTTGAATTGAATCCTCTATAGAGAAGGTAATCTTGATCGTAAGAAGAAGATCAACCAGGCCTTGATGATTAAGGCATATGGTAGTGAAGCCTTCGGTCTGGAGCAATTTATCATATCGAACTGTGTTGAAATCGGGAACCGGTTTCTGTGGAGTTTGAACCCTTGGGGAAAGGGGTGACCGCACACTTACTTCTCCTAGCAAGCTTGACTGACCAAAGACTTAGAACTCAAAACTGACCCAAGGCTCCAACATGGAGGTCCCACCACACACCTGAAATATCTTAGAGCACTTCCCTTCCTTAGCCTGTGCTGAGCTAAGGACACTTTTGAAAGCATTGTAAGATAAGAGAGTAAAAAAACTAAAAAGCTCTCTTTCTGAGGTACCCACTTTGGCCGATTTATAGTTTTCTGAAAATGTTCTGCCAACAGCGCAACTCTGCCATTCTGAACGAATACGTTTAGCCCAAATCAGTCTGCCAACATCGCAACTCCGCTGTTCGATGGGGGGGGGGATATTGGCAAACCAACAGGGGTGAAGTGGTAAAATATACTACTGGGTGAGTGGTCCTTGAAGCTTCCACTCACCAGGGGATGCCAGTGCTCGATGGGGCTAGCACTCACCGCCTCTACATCGCCTTGGGTGAGTGCGGGCCTGTCCTGCCCCACTAGCCCATTCCTACGGGGAGCTAGGGGCGAGTGAGTGTCCACCCGCTCCGCTTGCCCCACACCTTCTTTATCCTCGATCTGGGCGAGTCAAGCAACCCCAATGCACTCGCCAACCCCTAACTAACTTGCCTGATTCAAACTACGTCAAATGGCTGGGCCAGCCCATGTCGGTCCCGCTTGCCGGATATGGGATTATACACAATCCACGCACTTTGCGAGGTTTCCCCAAACTCAAAAAGAATCATCCAACCCTAAGAGATTCGGTAAGTGCGACAGGAGATGGAGGGAATCTTTTGTTGGGATCCACAAGCTGATATATATATATGCCCGCCCGCTTGGGAGAGCATTGCCCATTCCCCCACTTCTCTATCTTTTGCCATCATGCCTCTTTCCAAGGAGTTCCAAGAGAGGCTCAATCGTGCCAGGGCGATCAATGCATCCCGTACTGCCGAGCTGAGCCCCTAGCTTTCAAACCCATCACCGAGTGAGTCGCCAAATCCTAAGCTGTACAAAAAGGCCAAATCTAACCCCAAAGTCGGCAAGGCCATTCCGTACGACCTAACTTCTACTTAGGATCGTGGACTCGCCACTTCCTCCAAGCCGGCCGCCAAACCCAAAGGGAAGGAGATTGATGACACCCCTACTGATCCTAATATCCACTTGGGAGATGCGGGAACCCCTCTGGCGCAAGTTGATTCCGCTTATACGCACTCGAGCTTCCAAGCTGCCACCGAATCCCATACAAAGAGCCCGACACCCATCTTTAGGACCATTCGGCTGGGCTCACCGCCGTCGAGGTCACCAACTCATGAACACCTTCGGACTCCTACCCCTGCTCCCGTGCTTGCAGGGGGATGTGTTAGAGACATCCCCTTCCACAGATTTGATCTGGTCACCTCTCCAGGCACTTATCTTCTAGATTACGGAAACACCCTTATCTTTCCTATCACTCGACCTCATCAGGGACAACCAAGTTCTTCCTATTAGCCACTCCTCCAGGGGCATCCGTCTCACATGGATAGTTCAAGTATTTGCCATATTTAGGACTGCAAGTTCCTTTTTTGAATTGATTACCACTACATGCCTTCCTGGTAAAACTAAAGCTGAAGAGTCCTCCGACCCGGGACCCCACTCGCCACCTCCTTCTCCCAACGTGCTGGAAGACTTCCTGGATGACTTAGTGGAGCCTACCAAGCTGAGGAGGCGAACTGTTGGGATCCTCAAAAAGTATGGGCTCTCCCTGTGTGAGATCCAGGAGGAGAGGGTTGTTGAAGAATAGTGTCTGCGCGCATTGGAGTAGACTACGTGCTACTGGCGAATGAGGTGAAGCGCGGCTCGACCAGTGAGATGACTTCCCTGGGACCACTCTTGGACCGGATACAGGAGAACCTGTGCTTCATCCACCAGGACCTAGAATTGGTTCACCAGTTCAAAAACCCTCGCCGACCACTGGGAACGGGGGCGCGAGTCCGGGGTAGACAGAGATGGCTTCCAAGCTTAGCCTACCGGCACTCGCCCCCTAGGCCCCTTAGCTCTCGCATTATAATAACTTTTCTCCTCTCTGGCTGTATTTCTAAAGAACGTCGGCACTGCACTGTAATAATTTGGACGATGCTTTACTTACTATTATTATTTTTTGTTGATCTTGCATGAATGGTACTATGCCCAGATTCAGCTCGCTTTAGGATAGAACAAGTCGTGAGAAACTGGCAGGTCATGTCAGCGAGGTGGGATGAATGGGCTGCTTGGCAGACACTAATTCATTTTTTATAAATTGGGCCCCTTACCTACCCTCAGTCCATCACATTTACTGCAGACACATACCCCCTTAGTTGCACTTCTCTCCAATGGTACTCGCACAATGATCTACTAAAATGGCCAAGATGCGAGCTGACGCTGACAGAAGGTTCAAGTGCGCGAAGCAGTTCTCTGAATACTCCTTCTTAGATGGTAATACCTAGGAGGAGGAGTATTTCACGTTTGTGGTGGACTATGTCCCGCCGGGGTTCACTGCGCGCCGGCCTGGGCGAGGCGAGGCTGTAACACCCCAAAATCCCAAATTTCCAAAGTTTGGAGTTCAGGCTTAGAGACACAGCCTGGGATACGGGTGTGTCCTAGGGCGTGTCCTGCTCGGTCTTCTCAAAAAGGGCATTGAGTGTGGTTTGGTCGAAAAGGAATTGAGTGAGGCACACGGCCTGGGACACGGGCGTGTCCTAGGACGTGTCCTGCTCGGTGTGCACTCAACGCCATGCTCTAGACACTCAACGCCATGAGCTCGACAATCGTTGAGTGAAGCACACGCCCAGCCACACGGGCGTGTCAGAGGGCGTGTCCCTCTCGGGTTGTGGCCAAGGTTATGCGGCCTGTTGAATACGGGCTAGACACGGGCGTGTCTGAAGTCGTGTCGGGACACACGGCCTGTGACATGGGCGTGTCATAGGGCCGTATCCTTTTTTGAGTGAGTTGGTTTGTGTACCGCTTGTAGAACACAGCCTGGGACACAGGCGTGTCACAGGCCGTGTCAGCCGTAAAGTTAGAATTTTCAGCCAATTTGTGGCCATTCGTTTCCCTCATCCTTAATCTAATGGCCCCAGGTATTCCCAGCTGGGTTTATCTCCGAGATTGAGTGAAGATATCATTCTTCACTTAGCTATTATCTCTCTCAAGAGCTTAGTGAAAGAGGAGAGCTAGGAGGAGGAGGAGGAGGAGAAGATCCGGCCACCACGGGAGCGTTAGAGTTCTGTTTAGAGATTTGAGGCCAGATCTGTAGAGGCAAGATCATTACGGTCCTTTCCACTAGCTAATATTTCTATGGCTCCGAAGAGATCGTCAAGGGTAACGATCTTCCTTCTTTAGAAAAGTGAAGTCCTCCTTTATGCATGGCATGGGATCCTCCACCCAAAGTGGTGAAAGTGTAAGTGATCCCCGTGGGTTGATATTTGCTATCCTCAGTTGAGTTTGCATCTAGACCCGGAAGTGTGTAGTACGGGATAGGTATGTTGTGTGAAGCCCATCTGGAAGGTTGGTCTAGATTGGTGATGTTGCATATTACGCACTGGAGAAGACTCCGCATATAAACATGTAGTTTGTGGAGTCAATTAGTTATGCCTGTGAAGGGAAGTAGCAGGAAGTACTTGAATGAGGAATTCCAGGAAAACACCCTTGTAATGCTTGTGTTGAAAAGACCAATTTTTTGGCACTGCATGAATTGCAGGGTTTGGGTTGAGTTTGGGTGTAGATAGAGAGTTCTGTTGAACCCGCCAAGCGACCACTGTTGCGCGCTAGGGTTCGAAGAAAATAAACGCAACCGAACTAGCAACCCGATGAGGCAAGTATACCTATCGAATTGTAGCAAGGGGACACAAGTGTCGTATTAAGATCCGGGAACTGTTGGCTAAGCTTACTCACACGAACGCTATTATCTTATCGACGGAAAAACTAGGGTTTTAGAAAATCTAAGCGCAATGGAGAAATTAAAGCAAACTAGAAAGAGAACTACCGCAATTAAGTTACGCTATTAAGCAAACAACTAAGCTAGAAAGGAAATTACTGCAGTTAATTAAAGAGCACAATATATGAGATTACTACAAAAGGTAGAACAATATGAAATGGAAATGCACCCGATCGAGATTCACCTCGGCTAAAGACGATTAAGAAAATGCGATAAAAATCTAAACTTAATAGGATAAAGGTCCTTGACCGTGGAGGTTCCTAAAGCTTGAACACGCTTCTCTCGAAGTCGTGCCCAACTGAGTTTAGGAAGGTCCGACCGACTCTCGTCTAAATCGGAGGCCTAAAACTCGCTTTACGCGGTGAACCCCACTATTGGATTTTACTCCAATCCGGGAGATTTGGACGTCTGCCTCTCTCGAGGGGTGCGTACAACTCCCTTTACTCTTGAATGCTCACTTCATTCTTTCGGCCTCTCGGCTAGCCCAGAATGAAAGCAAAGGCGGAGAGTATATATCGAAAATATACCTCCGACCCGTGATAAATCAAGAGTAATTCAAGACCCTAACCTAAAAAGAAAAGATTAATTAAAACATCATAACATAATCGCTCTAACCTCGGATCATCAAGATCGAGTACAAGGAGGATTAGTTAATCATAATGGAGTGGAGGGGGGGGGGGGGAAGATGAGTAGAAAAACATAAGAAGAACACAAGCTAAGGGAAGAACAATTTTATTAATGAAAAAGGGCAAGTTACACTAATGAAAATAAAATTACAAGTGCATGAAAATTAAACCCTATTCTAGCCCTATATTAAGCACTTAAGCAAGAAGAAAATTACATTAAAAGCTAGCACAAACTATGATTAAACTAGGGTTAACCAAAAAGTACAAAGAGAGGGGGAGAGAGAGAGAGAAAAAGCATGAAAAAGGATCAAGAAACAAAGGGGCAGCACCTCCCCCACTCAACCAAAGCTTGCTGAAATGGGGAGGAGGGGGGCTCAATTTATAGATTTTTTCTCGGGTCGGTCACGCCCTCCGACACGCCCTAGGGGGGGCGTGTCAGGGGGCGTGACAGTACTATGTTGACCTCGGGCTCTGGATTCTGGCGGGAGGGATGATTGCTTCGGTACGTCGGTGGTCACGCCCTAGGTCACGCCCGTGACAGGGGGGCGTGACAGGCATGTCATGTCCAAATCATTGGTCGGAAATCCGTCAGTCACCGAAAAAGGAAGGTGTCACGCCCATGTCACGGGCGTGACATGGGGCGTGACAGTACTATTTGCGTGCTGAGGCGGAAGGGCATTTAATGCGGCGGCAGCTTTGCGGCAGAGGGCGACACGCCCCTGGTCACGCCCGGTGACACGCCCAGGGAGGGCGTGACAGGGGGGCGTGACAGCGGTTTTGACCGTTTTCTGTCCCTTCCGTCAGGTGTCCTTGGGATCGGGTGACACGCCCTAGGTCACGCCCAGGGAGGGCGTGACAGGGGGCGTGACAGGCCATTTTGGCAATTTTTCTGAAAACCTGCAAAAAGACAGGAAAAAGTTAGTGGCAATAAAATTTACATAAAAAGGATAAAAATAAACTAATAATAGACATAATTTGTACAATATAAAATATAAAATACGATAATAGTTTAGGCTACAAAACGTATTATCAAATTCCCCCAAGCTTAAGCCTTGCTTGTCCCCAAGCAAAAATATAAAAACTAGATATTTATAAAAATGACTAATCAAAAAGTTCTAATTATGCCTACACAAGTACTATGCGAAATTCTTAGTAGGGAAAAGGTGAAATGTAAGTCTAAAACAATTATTTAGGTATGGTAAAACTTTTATAAACTTTACTTAATAAAAACAAATCATCCAAATTTTAACGAGATTTTTTTAAATGGACTTAAGTAAAGCAACGAAAATGAAAAACACGCATTGAGTTGTTACTAGATCCAAGCAACGTATTATAATTATATCAATTTAATTATCAAAAATCTAGGTTTAAATCTAAAACTAAAACTGATTTACTATTTTTCTTTTCTTAGTTGTTAAATAAAAAACAAAAAGCGTGAATCAAAAGGACTTAAATAGGACAGAAACGTTTGGTTTAGGAAAATGATTAGGAGTGGAATTCAAAGATAAACATGAAGGTTTAAAATCACACTAAACCAAAGCAAGAGTTTCAAAAATTTTCATAAAAATATATACACATTTTTTTCTTTCTTTTTCATTTTTTCTTTTCCATTCTTTTTTTCTTTTTTTTTCAAAACAAAGGCCATAAATATTTTTATTTTCCTTTTTGAGTTGGCCAAACAAAAATAAACATCACTTTTGAACATACTTCCTTTTTTTTCGAAAACCTTTCTCCACAAAAATCACAAAATACCCTATCAAAAATCGTCAAAATAATTTATGAAACTCAAAAAGGCTAGTGCGATTCGATAGGTTGGAAATTTTGGCTTTGGTGAAACTGAAATGAAGAGAGGAGCTATCAAATGAAATCGGAAAAAGGCTCAAAAATGGCTAACTAGTGGTAAAAGTTTTTAGGTTGGCAGGAAAGCTCAAACGAAAACAAAAACGGCCTAAATCATTTTCACGCTTTTGAATTTATTTAAAACAAAGGTTTGAAAAATTTCAAAAAGCGAGTCCTAGATAATAAAAGAAGATTGATGAAATTAACTCGAAAATAGAAATAATAGGTGACTTGGATCGTTCACATCTACTACGTTATTCAAAAGTTGACTTTACAAAAATTATTCAAAAACGAAAAAGAAAATAGTGGATGATGAATTTTTGAGAAAGTAAAGGAAATAAAAAAAACAAAAAACCATAATAGAAATGCGAGTTTTAGAAAAATATTTCACCTTAACATGCTACCGCGAATTAGAAACACAGCATGGCCAACATTTTACTTGTGAAACATAATTAAAAAGGACGATTAGAAATATTATAATTAACTAAGTTATTTATAGGAGATTTTGAGTAAAACAAAACTAAAAACTAGGGGTACTATTGAAATACCAAAATGTCTAAACTATTCAAAAACACACATATATTTTTTTTATTTTGAGGAATATTCTCTTTTTTTTGGATTTTGGAAAATTTTTCTCTTTTTTGGAATTTTAAGATATTCATTTTTTTTTATTTTATGGAACTATTTACAAAAAAGGAAATTATTTACACTAAGCAAAAATGAAGGAGGAAATCCTCCCCCAAGCTTAAAACAGACATTGTCCTCAATGGCTAAAGAAGGGGATTGGAGAAGGAGAGAAAAATAAAGTGCAGAATTGAAAAGACAGAATTGAAATACAGGTACTTCCCCGGATTTATTTGCTGCGAAAACTGAGTGATGCCGCTCCCCGAATGTCTCCTTTGGACTTCGTGATGGATTCAGCAATGTTGGAGCAGGCGATCGCAGAAGCTTCAGCTTGTCGGAGCCGTCCGAGGCAAAAATTGTAAAATAAAGAAAACAGAAAAAGATAACTTGGGTTGCCTCCCAAGAGCGCCCTTTGGTTAAAGCGTCGTTGAGCTCGACGCATCAAAAAAATAATATTGTCCAAAAATATTGTTGTCCCGAAATAAAATTGTTTTTAGCCAAAAAAAATAAAAAGTTCAAAGATTAAAGTTCGTGAAGCAGAAACTTAATAGTGTTTGGACTGACATCATCATCACCAGAAAAATACAGTTTAAGACGCTGACCATTCACTTTGAAATTACCCTTATCAGGGTGAGAAATTAAAACAGTTCCATAAGGAAATACTTCTAAAACAGAAAACGGGCCAGACCAGCGAGATTTTAATTTGCCCGGAAATAAACGTAAACGAGAATTATATAACAGGACTTGGTCGCCCGGCTTAAAGTTTTTAGGGTGCCTTAAGTGTTTATCGTGTAAACGCTTCGTCCGTTCTTTATAAAGTTTATTATTTTCATAAGCATAAGAGCGCCACTCATCGAGTTCATTTAGTTGAAATTTTCGAAGGTCACCGACTGAGTGGGGATCGAAGTTTAAAAATTTTAAGGCCCAAAAGGCGCGGTGTTCTAACTCTACGGGCAGATGGCACGATTTTCCATAGACCAGCCGATACGGCGTACATCCGAGGGCGGTTTTGTACGCTGTTCGGTAGGCCCATAGAGCATCGTCAAGTTTGGCTGACCAGTCTTTTCTAGAAGTTGAAACAGTCTTTTCTAATATTCTTTTTATTTCTCTATTTACTACTTCGACTTGACCGTTAGTTTGGGGGTGGTAGGCAGTGGACAGTTTATGCGTAACGCCGTATTTAGTAAGGATTTTTGAAAATTGCGCGTTACAGAAATGGGAACCCCTATCGCTAACGATTGCGCGTGGCGTACCGAATCTAGAAAATAATTTTTTTAAAAACGTGACTACAACTCGGGAGTCGTTCGTAGGAAGAGCTTGGGCCTCAGCCCATCGTGAAACATAATCAACAGCAACTAAAATATATTTGTTTCCGAAGCTAGAAGGAAGGGGGCCAACAAAATCAATTCCCCAGAGGTCGAAAATTTCGCACTCTAAGAAATAATTTTGCGGCATTTCATTTTTATTAGAAATATTGCCCGACCGTTGGCAACTATCACACCTGCTCACAAAGGCTTGCGCGTCTTTAAACAGGCTAGGCCAGTAAAAACCCGCGCAAAGCACTTTATGAGCGGTGCGAGCAGCTTGATAGTGCCCACCTGTCGGACCTTCATGCAAATGTTTTAGAATATTAATTCCTTCATCAAAAGAAACACATCTCCTTATCACTTGATCCGCACAAATTTTGAAAAGATGCGGGTCTTCCCAAAAGTAGTTCTTCAGCTCAGAAAAGAATTTCTTCTTCTGCTGAGAGGAGAACTCTTTTGGGAGCACCCGGGCCACTAGATAGTTGGCGATGTGCGCGAACCAAGGAGAAGTAGATGTATTAACTAAAAGCAGCTTCTCATCAGGAAAATAGTCATTAAAAGATTTTTCATTTAATTTTTCTATAAAGGGGTTATCTAATCTTGATAAATGGTCGGCGGCCAAGTTCTCGGCTCCTCGCTTATCACGGATCTCTAAGTCAAACTCCTGGAGGAGCAAGACCCAGCGAATCAAGCGAGGCTTGGCATCCGTTTTGGCAAGAAGGTACTTGAGGGCCGAGTGGTCCGTAAAAACAATGATTTTTGAAAGTGTAATGTAAGGGCGAAATTTATCAAACGCAAATACTACGGCTAAGAGCTCCTTCTCGGTTGTGGTGTAATTTTCTTGTGCAGATGTGAGGGTTTTACTAGCGTAATAGATGGGGTGGAAGTTCTTAGATATGCGTTGACCTAATACGGCTCCCACCGCAAAACTACTCGCATCGCACATAATCTCGAAAGGAAGGTCCCACACCGGAGCTATCATAATCGGCGCGTTAATTAACTTTTCTTTAATTAATTCAAAGGCAGAAATACAAGAGTCATCAAAAATGAATGGAGCGTCTTTTTCTAAGAGATGGGTGAGGGGCTTAGTGATCTTGGAGAAGTCCTTTATAAAACGACGATAAAAACCAGCGTGGCCTAGGAAACTTCTTATAGCTTTTATGTTTGTAGGTGGCGGCAACTTCTCAATAACTTCTATCTTGGCAACGTCTACCTCAATACCTTTAGCAGAAATTTTATGACCCAAAACTAACCCTTCCCTCACCATAAAATGGCATTTTTCCCAATTTAGGGCAAGGTTAGTTTCTTCGCATCGTTCTAAGACTTTTTCGAGGTTTTCTAAACATCTATCGAAGGTATCGCCGAACACGGAGAAATCGTCCATGAATACCTCCATAATGCTTTCTACGTACTTGTCAAATATTGCGAGCATGCATCGTTGAAATGTAGCCGGCGCATTGCATAATCCAAACGGCATTCTTCGGTACGCGAAGGTGCCGAAGGGACAAGTAAACGTAGTTTTCTCTTGGTCCTCGGGAGAGATGGGTATTTGAAAGTACCCCGAGAGGCCATCGAGAAAACAATAAAAGCTATGGCCGGAGAGACGTTCTAAAATCTGGTCGATAAACGGTAGAAGAAAGTGGTCCTTACGGGTGGCGTCATTTAACTTACGGTAATCTATGCACATATGCCAACCCGTCACCGTCCGTGTCGGGATTAATTCATTATTCTCATTACTAACTACAGTTATCCCTCCCTTTTTTGGAACTACCTGAACGGGGCTAACCCACTTACTGTCCGATATAGGGTAGATAATTCCTGCGTCTAATAGTTTCATAACCTCGCCCTTAACTACTTCTTTCATATTCGGGTTTATACGGCGCTGAGGTTGAATAGAGTCACGCGAATTATCTTCCATTAGAATTTTATGTGTACAGAAAGATGGGCTTATGCCCTTGATATCAGAAATTTGCCAAGCAATAGCCCGGCGATGCTTACGTAGAACTAGAAGAAGTTTATCGTTCTGCGTATCCGTGAGGTAGGCCGAAACGATAACTGGTAACTTGGAGTCTTTTTCTAAGAAAGCATACTTAAGGTGTTCGGGAAGTTCTTTAAGTTCTAGGGTAGGGGGTTCTTCATAAGAGGATTTTGAGATTCTTTCTTTTTCAAAAATAATATCTTCATAAACTTTTTTATAAGGAACGTAATAAGGGGTGGGGCTAGCAGCCAAGACGGCTTCTTGTACAGATTCAGTGGTAAGGAAAGAGGAAGAACAAAAATCAGAAAACTCTTTTTCAAACTCAGAAAGACAATAAGAAGATTCATCACTTCCTTGCAGTGATTCTGTTGTAAGAGAAGAGGAGCAAAAAGTAGAAAATTCTTTTTCAAAGTTGGAGAGGCAGTAGGAAGAATCATCACTCACGGCGTCTATGAAAAAACATGAGTCATCGTTCGCTAAGGTGTTCTTCATCGAAGGGGTGATCGGAAATGTGACTTCGTCGTCGCCTACTCGAAGAAAGAGCTTACCATTGCTTACGTCAATGATGGCTCGGGAGGTGGCAAGGAAGGGTCGGCCAAGGATCAGGGGAACCTCGACGTCTTCTTCGATGTCCAAAATGACAAAGTCCACCGGGAAGATGAACTTGTCGACTTTCACTAGAACGTCCTCCACTATTCCTAACGGGTACTTGACGGATCTATCGGCTAGTTGGATACTCATACGCGTGGGGTTAAGGCTACCAATCCCTAACTTTTTGAACAACGAAAAGGGCATCAGGTTTATACTTGCGCCTAAGTCGGCTAACGCGTGTTTAACAAAGAGATCACCGAAGACACACGGGATAGAGAAACTACCCGGGTCACTGATTTTCTTCGGCAAACCGTTTGTTAAAACGGCGGAGCACTCGGCGTTAAGCGTGACGTGCGAAAGATTCTCTAACTTCTTCTTGTTTGTGAGGAGGTCTTTAAGATATTTGGCGTATTTCGGCATTTGCGAAATAGCCTCGTGGAAGGGAAGATTAATGTGGATTTGTTTGAAGATTTCTAAGAAGCGGGAGTACTGATCATCTTGACGTTATCTATTAAGTTCAGAGGGGTATGGAGGAGTTGAATTATTTTTGAAGATGGGTGGTGGAGTGAGATTATTTTCTAAAGTGGGGGTGATTACTTCTTCAGCAGAGGGTGGAAGCGGAGCAGAGCTTTGATTTTTAAAAGCAGAAGCGGAGCTTGCCTCGGGCTCTTCACTTACCATACCGGAGACTTGCTTCCCACTCCGAAGAGTTATAGCTTTCGCTTGCTCTCTCGGGTTGGGTTCGGTATTGGAAGGAAGAGACCCTGCGGGTCGCTCAGAAATTATTTTTGCGAGCTGTCCTACCTGATTTTCTAAACTTTTTACGCTTCCGGTTAAAGTTCTTATGGTGGCGTCATTTGTGGTGATATATTTAGAAAGTAATTCCTCCAAGCTTGGAGGTTTTGGGTAATTTTGAAGAAGTGGTGGTGGTGGTTGTGCAGAAAAATCATTTTGCGGAGGTGGGCGCATCGCATTCGATGGATTACTCCATGAAAAGTTCGGGTGATTTCTTAAAGCGGGGTTATAACTATTCGGAAAATTAAAACCAGGCGGATGAAAATTCGCAGCAGAAAAATTATTAAAAGCAGTTCTAGGCAAATTATTAACATAATCTAAATGTTCTGGAGTAGGGGTTGCAGATTCCCATACCTGAGGGGCGGAGGCAGCAGTCATCTCCGTGATTTTTTTGCTTAGGATTTCTACTTGCAGAGCGAGCTGGGAGACGTTGTCCACTTCATAGATACCTGCAGGTTTGTTCGGGCGGGACCTAGGCACATTCCACTGATAAGTGTTCATGGCCATATCCTCAAAAAGCTCAAGAGCGGCTTCCGGGGTCTTATGATTTAAAGTACCGCCAGAAGCTGCGTCTATCATTTGCTTCGTGCTTTGATTTAGCCCGTTATAAAACGTCTGCACTTGTAACCATACAGGCAGCGCGTGATGTGGGCATCGTCTTAATAATTCTTTAAATCTCTCCCAGGTTTCGTAAAGGGTTTCAGAGTCTATTTGTCCGAAGGCAGAGATGTCGTTCCTAAGTTTTGCAGTTTTAGCTGGCGGAAAATACTTCGCCAAAAATTTTTCAGTTAATTCATTCCAAGTGGTTATGCTATTTTTCGGAAGTGTGTTAAGCCACTGCTTAGCTTTAGTTCTTAGAGAGAAGGGGAAGAGTCTTAGCCTGATCGCATCATTTGTGACACCATTTATCTTGAAGGTGTCGCAAATTTCAAGAAAGCTAGCTATATGTGCGTTCGGATCTTCATCTTGAAGTCCGTCAAATTGCACATATTGCTGCACCATTTGAATTATGCTAGGCTTTAGTTCAAAGTTATTATTTGCTATAGTAGGGCGGACTATACTCGATTCTATTCCCTCGAGGTTCGGTCGTGCATAATAGGACATAGTCCTTTGAACGGCCTCATCTACGTTGGGTTCTTCCATTCTTAAAGTATTAAATGACTCGGAGTCCTCAATCGGCACTTGGATAGTAGGACCTTGAAATCGCGATCTTCTCCGAAGAGTACGCTCAATTTCGTGGTCCAAGTCCAAAATAACCGACGGACTCCCGCGGGTCATGCACTAAAAGAACAGAAAAGAAGAAGAGAAAGAGAAAAAGGATAAACTAGAAAGAAAAACTTGAATTAGAAAATTAAATTAAAACTTTTTTTTTTCTTTTTGAAATAGATTTTTTTTTTTATAAATTAACTCCCGAACTTCCCAAGGACTACCCCGTGAAGGGTTCGCAAGGTACTAGACAAGACAGTGGCGCTTAAAGCCCTTTGCCCTTTTCGAGAGAATTAGGTGGCGTAGAAAAATTGTGAGGTTGGTTTCTATTAAGAGCGGTGATAATTTTTTTGAATTTTTTTTTAAAACTTTAAAGAAAGGGGATGAGAAAGAGAAGAGATAAAATTAATAGGTTCGTGTTTTCAAAATATCAACGGAAGTTGGGTCCCCGGCAACGGCGCCAAAAACTTGTTGCGCGCTAGGGTTCGAAGAAAATAAACGCAACCGAACTAGCAACCCGATGAGGCAAGTATACCTATCGAATTGTAGCAAGGGGACACAAGTGTCGTATTAAGATCCGGGAACTGTTGGCTAAGCTTACTCACACGAACGCTATTATCTTATCGACGGAAAAACTAGGGTTTTAGAAAATCTAAGCGCAATGGAGAAATTAAAGCAAACTAGAAAGAGAACTACCGCAATTAAGTTACGCTATTAAGCAAACAACTAAGCTAGAAAGGAAATTACTGCAGTTAATTAAAGAGCACAATATATGAGATTACTACAAAAGGTAGAACAATATGAAATGGAAATGCACCCGATCGAGATTCACCTCGGCTAAAGACGATTAAGAAAATGCGATAAAAATCTAAACTTAATAGGATAAAGGTCCTTGACCGTGGAGGTTCCTAAAGCTTGAACACGCTTCTCTCGAAGTCGTGCCCAACTGAGTTTAGGAAGGTCCGACCGACTCTCGTCTAAATCGGAGGCCTAAAACTCGCTTTACGCGGTGAACCCCACTATTGGATTTTACTCCAATCCGGGAGATTTGGACGTCTGCCTCTCTCGAGGGGTGCGTACAACTCCCTTTACTCTTGAATGCTCACTTCATTCTTTCGGCCTCTCGGATAGCCCAGAATGAAAGCAAAGGCGGAGAGTATATATCGAAAATATACCTCCGACCCGTGATAAATCAAGAGTAATTCAAGACCCTAACCTAAAAAGAAAAGATTAATTAAAACATCATAACATAATCGCTCTAACCTCGGATCATCAAGATCGAGTACAAGGAGGATTAGTTAATCATAATGGAGTGGAGGGGGGGGGGGGGAAGATGAGTAGAAAAACATAAGAAGAACACAAGCTAAGGGAAGAACAATTTTATTAATGAAAAAGGGCAAGTTACACTAATGAAAATAAAATTACAAGTGCATGAAAATTAAACCCTATTCTAGCCCTATATTAAGCACTTAAGCAAGAAGAAAATTACATTAAAAGCTAGCACAAACTATGATTAAACTAGGGTTAACCAAAAAGTACAAAGAGAGGGGGAGAGAGAGAGAGAAAAAGCATGAAAAAGGATCAAGAAACAAAGGGGCAGCACCTCCCCCACTCAACCAAAGCTTGCTGAAATGGGGAGGAGGGGGGCTCAATTTATAGATTTTTTCTCGGGTCGGTCACGCCCTCCGACATGCCCTAGGGGGGGCGTGTCAGGGGGGCGTGACAGTACTATGTTGACCTCGGGCTCTGGATTCTGGCGGGAGGGATGATTGCTTCGGTACGTCGGTGGTCACGCCCTAGGTCACGCCCGTGACAGGGGGGCGTGACAGGCATGTCATGTCCAAATCATTGGTCGGAAATCCGTCAGTCACCGAAAAAGGAAGGTGTCACGCCCATGTCACGGGCGTGACATGGGGCGTGACAGTACTATTTGCGTGCTGAGGCGGAAGGGCATTTAATGCGGCGGCAGCTTTGCGGCAGAGGGCGACACGCCCCTGGTCACGCCCGGTGACACGCCCAGGGAGGGCGTGACAGGGGGGGCGTGACAGCGGTTTTGACCGTTTTCTGTCCCTTCCGTCAGGTGTCCTCGGGATCGGGTGACACGCCCTAGGTCACGCCCAGGGAGGGCGTGACAGGGGGCGTGACAGGCCATTTTGGCAATTTTTCTGAAAACCTGCAAAAAGACAGGAAAAAGTTAGTGGCAATAAAATTTACATAAAAAGGATAAAAATAAACTAATAATAGACATAATTTGTACAATATAAAATATAAAATACGATAATAGTTTAGGCTACAAAACGTATTATCAATCACGAAGGACGCCGGCATTGACTCCCCTTTTGGATTGTGAAGCCAGTCCTTGGTGGACATTATGGCTATTGTGAGCTCTTAAAAGGCTTCTTACCGAATAGGAAAGGTGAAGCCGACCCGTGCCTTTAATTGTAGCCGCAAGTACGATGTGCTTGGTGATGGCAAGGAGATTTGAGCAACGGGGGGTGGTGGATCTGTACCTGCGTTATGTTGGCTGTACAAGAGAATGCCAAGGCATTTGGATTTCGTCAGGAGCATAATGAGAGTCTTAGGCCTGCGTGCCATCAAGACTAAATGCTCAATGGTGTTGATCCCGGTTCGCCGGTGTACCCATATATATGATATCTGTTTATGCATTGCTATGCCTGAAGGGAAGTGAAAGTGAAGGGATAGATACTACTCTAGAGGGGGGGGGGGGGTGAATAGAGTTATCAAATTTTGCACAGACAAAACTTAATAGTCTACCCAACTCCCTTGGAGTGAAGTGCGGAATGAAAAGATTATAGATATTGATTGAACCTTAAAGCCTAACACAAGTGATGTGTACAAACACAAGCTAACTGTAATTACAGTTAAGCTTGGAAAACCTAATCAGCAAGTAGCAACCTAGTTATATCTAATCACAGCCACAATGCAGGAATTAAACAGTGGAATCCAGACGACACAAGGAAATTTATAGTGGTTCCCCAAACAACTTGGGTACGTCCACTCTTCTACCCACACGGTAGGAATCCACTCAGGTTTTTGATCAGGTGCCCTGCCACCAACAGGATCTGCTTCAGGTAGATCCAGAAACCCTTTAGACTTTTGATCAGGTGTCTAAAAACCAAGCACAGGTTTTTGATCAGGTGCCCTGCCACCAAGGGATACTTTTGAAGGGAGTAATAACCCTGTACAGGAGGGGGAAGAAGGTTAAGATGTCTTCTCTATTTTACAAAGATTAGAGAAGCACAAAAGCTTGCACTAAGCTAGAATGCTCTAAAGAATCAAGGCTCCCCCTGGCTCAAGAATGTCCAGGTGAAGTCTTACTTCAGTGCAGAGAAACTCTTCAGAAAGTTCTGAAGGAAAAACTACAGGAAGAAAATAAATAATAAAATCAAAAGATCTTCAAGCAGCTATCTTCTTCTTCTTCTTCAAAGGGACTCTGAGCTTGAACTTCCTGAAAGCAGGAGAACTCAGGTGAAGAAGAGATGAAGATCTTAAAACTTCTCAGTTAGATGGAAATTGCTGAGAGTAGGAAGCTTGAACTTGATGAAGGCTTGAGTGCTTGAGAATGTGTGTAACACTGGTTAGCTATTAGCTAGCTTGAATCCTTCTTCAAAGGGTCCTTTTTATAATCATCAGCAAGCAACGGCTCTCTTCCATTTGAATTATTTGTCTTCTTCTAAGCCTTGAGACCTGGGCTGTAAATATCAAGAAGACAGAAACATCTCTGCAGCAAAACATTCTATAAAGGGAATAAACCACTTTCTAAGAAGCTGCAGGCTTAAATCAAATAACAGAAGGACTAAATAAAGTCACATCAGAAAAAATCTCTTTATAGCAAAAGAAGACTTTTCAGTCTAACGGCTATAAAGGGCTGACAATAGATAAAGTAGTTTATAATGACAGCTAATAAGACAAACAACTTTATCTTAAAAAGATTTGACTCAGGCAAAAGAGATGGAGCAAATATTGCCTGGTAATTTTATCATACAGCTTAAAATACTGTGCCAGAAAATGTATTAATTAATTAAATATAATAAATAAATACAAAATACAAAGGCAGACAGAAAGCGTCGAACGACCCTCGAAGATCGTCGAACGACGCACGGAGATCGTCGAACTATCGGGCAGATAGTCGAACGATCCAGATAGTCGACCTATCGAAGAAGATAGTCGAACTACCCCGGCAGATAGTCGAACTATCAGAGCAGATAGTCGAACTATCAGATAGTCGATCTATCTAGGACAGATAGTCGAACTATCAAGCGCACAGAGATAGTCGACCTATCAAGCAGATAGTCGACCTACCTCAGAAAACAGATAGTTGATCTATCAAAAGATAGTCGAACTATCAAAACCAACCAGATAGTCGATCTATCAGCAGATAGTTGAACTATCAGATAGTCGAACTATCAGGACAGATAGTCGAACTATCAAAGGCAACAGATAGTCGAACTATCAACAGATAGTCGAACTATCAAGACGAAACAGATAGTCGATCTATCAACAGATAGTCGAACTATCAAGGCGGAACAGATAGTCGATCTATCAACAGATAGTCGAACTATCAGATAGTCGACCTATCAGAACAGATAGTCGAACTACCTCGCCAAGCAGATAGTCGAACTATCAACAGATAGTCGAACTATCAACGCAAACCAGATAGTCGACCTATCAACAGATAGTCGAACTATCAACGCAGACAAAGCGTCGACCAACTGATAGACGATCGTCGATCAGCCGATAGACGATAGTCGAGCGGCGTTCGACTATCGTCGAACGAAAAAACTACTTAACCAAATTCTCAATCTGGAAAAGTGAGGACTCTACAGCTAGACTCCTAACCATTGACCATAAGTATTTCTTGGGTCAAGGGGCACAAAGGAGAGGACTAAACTCAAATCAAAACTAGGGTACCAACAATCTCCCCCTATTTGAGTTAAGTCTCTCAACATCTAAACATACAGCTAGCTAAAGAGCAATAAAATAATACAGAAAATAGTTAACAATTAACTAGCAGATTATCAAACAGATAAACAAATATAGCACAGCAGTTAATCAAACTATGGATCAACAGAGTCAGGCTTAGCTACAGAAGAACTAGAAACAAAAGAGATTTTCCTTAAGGGATCATCAGATTCTTTCTTTGACATTTTCAGGTCCTGCGCACCAATGATCTTCAGCTCTGTAGCTCTTGGGACTACTGCTTCAGGATGTTTTTCCATATATTTTGATGGATCAAAAATCTCAGGATTAACCTGGAACTTTTCAAATTCTTTCTTTCTGTAAGCAGACATGGTAGTTAGACCAGTCACATCTTTTCCTTCTGCTCTAGCTTTTCTTATTTGGGCTTCTCCAACTATTTCTTGAAAGCGAGCCATCCTAAAGTTAGGATCGAGCTCAGGATTTTCATACACAGGCTCAGGAGAAGCAGCATCAGCTATTTTATCTTGAATAACTAGATAAGACATTAGAGTATACTTAGCAAAAGGGGTTCTTGCTAGAAATTTTAGAACACAAAGTAAACTATTTACCTTTTGAAACAATTTCCTCAGTCTGAACTGGTGCTGGAGATGTAATTCTCTTCTTTGGAGAAGGAGGTGGGGAAAAGGTTGGTCTTTGAACCACAGTCTCCTTCATTTGTCTTTGAGAACCAGAAAATGATTTGCTTTGAGAGCTTTGATAACCTTGTCTTGGCTGGGGCTGAAAAGACGCAGATCTTCCAGAAGAGGCAGCAGGATCAGCTGATAGGTTCCCAGAGGCTCCTGCACCAGGAGGTGGAGGAGGAGGACCTCTGGGAGTCCATCTTGAGATAGGACTATCATACCTCTTAGTTCTTTTTCTTTCTTTCTGCTGATTCTTTGAAAACCTCATCCAGTGCTGAAAATCCTTGGATTTAGGGTCAATGCCCTTCAGAATGTAATAGGGAATATCATTATCCTTACTGGGAGGAGGAGGAGGAGCAGCTTTTTCTTTTCTTTGAGGCAGCTTTCTTTCTCTTTGACTTCTCAGAAATATCAGAATCATCATCATCATCAGAATGAGATGAGGGAGGATTTTCATAAGGATCATAGGCTTCTGAAACAGCCTTTTCTTTAAGCTTAAGATCAGATTTCTCCCTTTCCTCTTCCATGGCATCCAGAGCCAGAAGGGAATCTAAGTCCAACCCTGGAGAGTCATCCCAGATGGTTGACTTTTCAACTTGCAGATCTTTTTCCTTTTCTTTTAAAGATTGTACTCTTAAATCCCAGGCTGCTCTTGCTTGAACTTCTTCCAAATTCAGAACAGGAGAGTCAACTTTGACTTCATCTTTCTCAGACTCATCTTCTTTATTATCTAAAAAGGATTCCAATTCAGGATCTACTTGATTATCAGAAACACTTGGATCAGCTTCAGAAACAACTGCTACGATCTGAGCAGCTAAATCTTCTTTAATAACATCTGTAAAATTATGAATACATATCTGCTAAATAAGCAATAATCATCCCCTCAAGGTATTCACAAACTATCAAATTAATCGACTCATCAACAAAACGAATGAAAGAGTTACCTTCATACTTAACCATCTCCCATGATTCATTCAGATATGAAGTTATAATTCCCTCTAGGAATCTAGCAATCACAGGAGAGGTAAGATCTTCTAAGCAGACTTTAACTGCAATCTCAGATAACAAGATTCCATCTGCTATTTCCTTATCAGACAAAACTGGAGCTATTTCTTTCTCAGCAGGAGCTATTTCTTCCTCAGCAGGAGCAGATTCTTCCTGGGCTGGAGCTATTTCTTCCTGGGCAGTCATTACAGCATCTGGAACTATTTCTATCTCAGCTTGAGCAGATTCTTCCTGGGCAGACATGACTGTATCTTTTATAGCTGGAGGGGAGGCAGGATGGTCTGAGGCATCTTCATGGAACATCTCCCCCTGCCTGATTTCAGTGGATACTGAAACCAGGCCCCTTGAGGAAGATGGCTCAGCAGATTTTGAAAGGGATTTGATGGAGGCAGATAAGAGGTCAATGGAGGCTGCAAGGGGAGCGATTGCCTCTTCAATCATGGTTTTGATTGAGGGGGTAATCAGCTCCACAATACGGGAGATAAGCTCAGGAGAGATCTCAATAGATGAAGGATGTGAAGTGGATGGAGCTGCAGCAGATATGGTAGTGGTGCTGGGATGAGAAATGGTGTGGACAGGGGATCGAGCAGGAGATGGAGCAGGTGATGGAGCAGGAGAGTTAATTGGGGAATTAATTGGGGAATGAACGGGAGATATAGGAGGAGTAGGAATTCTCTCTGATCCTAACAAATCAAAGCTAGGAGCAGATATCCTAGCCAAATGTGCAGGAAGAGGAGAGGCTGGAGGGGAAAGAGGTACAACCGTAGTTGTTTCTGGAGCAGCAGAGGAAGAAGGTCGTACTTCAGCTGAAGTTGATGGTACTTCAACTGAGGCAGACGGCAAAGCAGAGGAGGAGGAAGGAAGAGCTGAGCCAGCTTCAACATGGTGAGGAGTGACTGATTCAGTCC
This sequence comes from Platanthera zijinensis, assembly GCA_039513925.1. Taxonomy (NCBI): domain Eukaryota; kingdom Viridiplantae; phylum Streptophyta; class Magnoliopsida; order Asparagales; family Orchidaceae; genus Platanthera; species Platanthera zijinensis. The sequence goes on from CM077091.1 coordinate 111,793,472, forward strand.
TTGTGTCCTCAGATGTTGCTGGAGCAGGTTTCACAAACGTTCTCTTCCACTTAGAGAACAGGTTGGGGTCCATCTTCTTGCTTGCATTGATTGTTGTTGCAGTTGAACTTAGCAGCTGGGGTATTTTTCTTTAAGGAAGATTCCAATGACCCTTCCTAGGGTGACTTCCTTCTTACCAGTCTTTTTCCTGATTAAATCAAACACAACTGCTGCCCAATCGATCCTTTTTCGATTAACAATCGCACACATGAGTGCGAATTGCTGCCTTGTTACATTATCGTGGGCAGAGTGCTTACCCAGGAGCACTTTTCCTACTAACTCAGCCAGGAACTTGATCTTGAAAGGAAAATTCACTTTGAGCAGCTTCGTGGGAATGCCCTCAGCATGTCCCAGCTCAACCAGCATTCTTCCAAATTCCTGAGCGTCTTGCTCATAATCCTCGTCTCCATTAACTAATCCAAAAACATCAGATAAAACGGCCGGAGTCAGGATTACCTCTTCTCCGCCGATGGTACCGATCATCGATTCGTCTGTGGAAGACGACGTGAAAGCCCATTCTTTGATTTCTGGAATGTTGATCTTAATCCTTACAGACATTAATTTCTCTAATCCCTGATCCCTGCATAGCTGTAGAACTTCTACTATTCCTGCATCGCAGCTGCTGAATGCGTCGAAATCCACGCTAAATCCTGCATCAAACTTCACGACGGCTAGAACTGCTGGGGAAACCGCCATGGATTCGCTGGAGAAAGCTCGAGAAAGTTGCAGAGAAGGAAGAAGACGAAACGCCCGGAAATCGCAAGCGGGAAAGCAGAATGCGAAAGGGCACGCTCCGTCGACGATAAAACACAAGATCTTTTAACCTAGGTCGACTATCGGCTTTATATTAGACCGGGAATAGTCGATCTATTAAAAAGATACTTGACCCGATAGTCGAACGGCCGTTCGACGATCGGCTCAAAAGCAGAGTAGTCGAACTATCGTTCGGCTATTTCTGGCTTCACAAGCAACAAGCTGTCGTCGTTCATAGATCGACGATGAGCTCAACCTGTTCGACGATGGTCGAACGTCGATCGACGATCTTCAAACAGATAAGCTATCATTAACCAGAGGTCGACGATAGGCTTAATCCGTTCGACGATCTTCGATCATCGTTCGACGATCTTCAAGCAGATTTCAACATAGGCAGATATAGTCACACTTAGTCTCGTCCATTAATCATGCCTAGTTGAACTAAAAAGAACAGATGCTTCTGTTCATCTAAAGGCTTGGTGAATATATCACCTCTCTGAAACTCAGTGGATATGAACTCAAGACAGATCTTGTTCTTTTCCACACAATCTCTCAGGAAATGGTGCCTAATCTCAATGTGCTTCGTTCTAGAGTGGTGCACTGGATTTTGTACAATTGAGATAGCACTGGTACTATCACACATGATCTTGGTGTTCTTGTGTGAATAACCATAATCCACAAGCTGGTTTTGAATCCACAGGATCTGTGAACAACAACTGGCAGCTGCTATATATTCAGCCTCTGCAGTTGAAGTTGAGACAGAAGCCTGCTTCTTACAGAACCAAGAGACCAATCTCTCTCCCAGGAACTGGCAAGTTCCTGAGGTGCTCTTCCTGTCAACTCTGCAACCAGCATAATCAGAATCAGAATATCCAATTAATTCAAATTCTGACTCAGCTTGGTACCAAAGTCCTAGATTTGGACATCCCTTCAGGTATCTCAGGTTTCTCTTTAGAAGAATCAGATGAGATTCCTTGGGGTTGACCTGGAATCTAGCACAAAGGCATGTAGCAAACATTATATCTGGCCTACTTGCAGTTAGATATAATAGGGAACCAACAATGGCCCTATAATTCTTTTGATCAACTGGCTTGCCGTGATCATCAGAATCAATAACTATATTAGTAGCCATGGGTGTAGGCATTGCTGAAGCATCAGCCATCCCAAATTTCTTTACCAATTCCTTGGCATATTTGGATTGGGAGATGAAGATACCATCAACATCTTGCTTAACTTGGAGACCAAGAAAGTAAGACAGCACACCCATGCTACTCATCTCAAACTTGGAATGCATCAAGTTGGAAAACTTTTTGCACAGTTTGGGATCAGTGGAGCCAAAGATAATATCATCTACATACACCTGAACTAACAGGATTGTGTCCTTGTGATGCTTGACGAAAAGGGTTCTATCAACTACTCCCCTAGTAAAGTTGTGCTCTAACAGGAAACTAGCTAAGGTCTCATACCAGGCCCTAGGAGCTTGCTTTAGTCCATAAAGAGCTTTCTGTAACTTAAAAACATGAGAAGGCTGAGTTGAGGAAACAAACCCTGGTGGTTGTTCAACAAACACCTCTTCCTTAAGCTCACCATTTAGGAATGCACTTTTGACATCCATTTGGAACACCTTAAACTTCATGAAGGCTGCATAGGCCAAGAAGATCCTTATTGCTTCTAGCCTTGCAACAGGAGCAAAGGTTTGGTCATAGTCTATACCTTCCTCCTGTCTGTAGCCCTGAGCTACAAGCCTAGCTTTATTCCTTACTATAATTCCATTTGCATCTAACTTGTTTCTATACACCCACTTGGTGCCTATGATCAGTTGGCCTTTAGGTCTTGGAACCAAAGTCCAAACTTTACATCTCTCAAACTGATTGAGCTCCTCTTGCATTGCAATGATCCAGTGGGGATCTAGATCTGCATCTTTAAAGGTGAGGGGCTCAACCTGTGAGAGGAAACAAGCATGCATCACATCCTGTCTTAATTGGTGTCTTGTTTGCACACCAGCTGATATGTCTCCAATCACTTGAGATGTGGGGTGATCTCTAAGTGTGACAATATCAGCAGGTGGGATGTGATCTTCAGCAACAGTTGGGATTAATTCCTCAGGAGGAATTTGATCTACTGTTGGTGGTACAACAACAGCTTCAACAGCTTCAGCAATGTCTTCATCACTGTCTGATTCAGTGATCTGAAGAGTTGATAGTTGAAGAATTTCTTGAGGGACATCAGGTACCTGCAAAGAACTGGAGGAAGGAGAATTTTCCTTCTCCTTGTAAAACATCTGAGACTCATCAAAAGTCACATGCACAGATTCTTCTATCTTACAGGTAGATTTGTTATAAACCCTATAAGCTTTGCTTACTTGGGAATATCCAAGCATGATTCCCATTGAAGCTTTTGCTTCAAATTTTCTAATATATTCTTTATTATTATTATGAATATAAACAGTACAGCCAAAAATTCTAAAGTAATTAATTTTTGGTTTCTTTCCTTTAAGCAACTCATAAGGAGTTTTACACTTAAGTTTGTGTATCAAACTTCTATTCAAGACATAGTTGGCTGTACTAACAGCTTCTGCCCAATAGGATAGAGGCATGTTAGCATCTGCCAACAATGTACTAGCAGCTTCAATTAGTGTTCTATTCTTCCTTTCAACTACCCCATTTTGTTGGGGAGTTCTAGGAGCTGAGAAGCTATGTTTGATACCTTCTCTCTCACAGAATTCTTGCATGAGAAGAGAGTCAAACTCAGTACCATGATCACTTCTGATCAAGGCCACATGAGTAGAGTACTCAGTCTGCACACAAAGTAGAAAGTCTGTAAGGGCTTTGAAGTTATCAGACTTAGTTCTCAAAAAGAAAACCCAACTGAACCTAGAGAAGTCATCTACAATTACTAAAGTGTAATACTTCCCTCCTAAACTCTGTACATTTATTGGGCCAAAAAGGTCCAAATGTAATAAATACAGGATTCTAGGAGAATCACTTTTATTTACAGATTTAAAAGAATTCTTGGTTTGCTTGCCTAGCTGACAAGCCTTGCATAGGTTCTCCTTCTTGTAGGGGCAAGAAGGTAAACCTCTAACAAGGTTGTGCTTAGATAACCTAGATATATTTTTAAGGTTTACATTGTTGGGGTTTGTCTCCACAATGCCTCAGATTTGTAGGAGGTCAGACCTTGAACTAAGATGAATTAAGGTGTATTTGATGCTGTGTTTAAGTTGTATGTGTGCAGGTCCTTAATACCAAGTGTAGACCAATGTCAGTCTATAATGGGTCACCAAACACAGGACCATACAATGTAATCCCTCATTGTGTGATTCAAAGTGTTGGCCCATGTATAGCCTCTCTATTGGGATACACTTCCTTCATGCACTTGGATTGATGGACAGAAGCATTGGAGCAAATTTCCTCATAGAATTTTTTTCTAAGTCCTTAATACTCGAGTAGTTAGTAAAACATACTCGAGTAGTTAGAGATACTCGAGTAGTCAGTTAGACTTACTCGAGTAAGGTCTTAATACTCGAGTAGTCTGTGTCTCATACTCGAGTAGTTAGTGAGATACTCGAGTAATCAGTTTGGCTTACTCGAGTAGGGTCTGAATACTCGTGTAGATATATCTATACTCGAGTAGTTAAGTTAGTTACTCGAGTAAGTAACTTGATACTCGAGTAAATCATGTTTGATACTCGAGTAGATCCTTTTCTTCTCTTCTCTGCAAGTTCAAAGTACTGATACTCGAGTAAATACCCTGATACTCGAGTAAGTGTTTTCTGATACTCGAGTATAACTTCTGATACTCGAGTAAGTTTTCTCTATACTCGAGTATATCTTCTGATACTCGGGTAAGTATGTTCATACTCGAGTAATTGATTTTTGATACTCGAGTAAATTCTCCCATTCTCGAGTAATTGACCCTGATACTCGAGTATACTTTTCTATTACTCGAGTATACAATTCTGATACTCGGGTATACCATTTTTGATACTCGAGTAATTCATTCTTCTCTCCTGTATTTCTCTCTTTCTTTACTCGAGTATACTGCTTCTTGCTACTCGAGTAATCCATCTCTCCATACTCGTGTATATCCTCCATTACTCGAGTATCGCAGTCAACTTCTCCAGAATTTTTCTAAGTCCATTTTCATCATAAGTATTTTGAATCTGTCAATTCTGATTGGTCCACGTGTCATCATTAATCAATATTATGACCGTTGGAACCCACCTATAAATAGGTCTCTTCAGAAATGACTTTTAAGCGTAATTACAGAAATATTCTTTTGATGAAAGAGAAATTCCGTGAACCCTAATTTCACGCCGCCGCCATTGCCGTTCACGAAAGAAGAAGAAAAGTTTGGATCGCGACCTTCGTTTTCATCGATCTTTTCTCCAGCGATCCAGAAGAAAGAGAATCACTCGATCTTGCTGAGCCTTGAAGATTCCAGATCTACTTTCTCGATTGAGGTGGTTCTAGATCTCAGATTCGTGGATCTTTCTCTAGTCGTCTTCTACATTTTCTGATCAAGCCGAAGTTCCTAAAGAAGAAGACGGATACAGATCCAGATCTGATAGTGTGTTTGTTTGTAATCACAACCAATATTTTTGTAGGAGTTTTAATTCTCCGAGATTTGTAGGAAGTTTTGTCTTCCGAGTTTTTGTAGATCCGTTTTGGGATCGAGATTTGTAGGAACGTGGTTCCGAGGTGTAGGATTGTTTTCAATCCGAGATAGTGGAGTAGCCGAGTCTAGTGATTTGCTAGATCGGTGAGGAAAGTGGACGTACCCAAAATTGGGGAACCACTATAAATCTTTTGTCGTCTGTGATTGCTTGATATTTGCTGTGTTAGTTTTTAATTCCGCATTTGACACGCATTTCACCTATTCACCCCCCTCTAGGTGATTTAGGCTAACAACTTAGACCTCTCAATTGGTATCAGAGGGAGGTTGATCGTTAAAAGGTTAACACCTTGATCTTATCCTTCTAAGTTGTTTCTTGTAAAGTATCAAGCATGAGTAAGACCAAGGATTTTGCTAAACTCCCTATCTGCACCAAGAACAACTTTCCTATGTGGAAGGAAAGAGTAAAGTTCTTCATGGAAGCAGTAGATCCCCGGATCTTCATGATTGTTGAAGAAGGTCCCCACATTCCTATGACTGCATCCACCATAGATCCCACCAAGCAAGTTCCCAAGAAGCTGATGGATCTAGATAAGGATGAGATTGCACTTGTCTCTCTGGACAAGAAGGCTAAAAATATTATAGCAAGTGCAGTCGACGACTCAATGCTGCAGAATCTAATTCATTGCCAGTCTGCCAAGGAGATGTGGCAATCTCTTGTGACTCTAATGGAAGGTACAGAAGAAGTGAGGGATGATCGTAGATCCCTACTGAACCAAAAATATGAAGCCTTCAGGCAGGGTCATAAGGAAGCCATAGCTGACACCTTTGAGAACTTCTTCAAGATAGTTAATGGCCTAAGAGTGTATGGCCGTGTCTTCACCAACGAGGAACTCAATGACAAATTCTTAAGATCCCTAACCAAGGAATGGGATAATAAGGTATGTGCCATTCGGGAGTTTGGAAGGTTAGCTGAGACGGACCCGCAGAATCTGTTCGGAAAGCTTATGTCTTACGAGCTGCAAATCAACTCAAGAAAAGCTGAAGAAGAGACAAGCAGGTCTGCATCCAAGGAGAAATCTGTCGCTCTAAAGGCAGATAGCTCAAGGAAGATAAAGGCTAGCTCTCCTGCCCCAGTTCCTGAGGCTGATGAAGAAGAATCATCTGAGCCTAGCTCATCTGGCTCAGAACTATCTGATGGAGAGTTCTCCCTACTCTCAAGGCAGTTCAAGAAATTCTTGAACAAGAAGAAGCAATGGAGAGGCAAGGATGCCTCATATAGAAGATCATGACATGACGGTGATCATCGGAAGAAAGGCTCAAGCAGCCATGACAGGTACAATTCTAAACAGAACAAACATATTTCAACTGACATCATTTGCTATTGTTGCAATAAGCCAGGTCACGTCATCGCCGATTGCCCTCACAAAAAGAAAGAGGGTGGAAAAAGAGAGGAAAAGAAATCCTCACACCATAAGAAGAGGACAGAGAAAAGCCTAGTAGCCAAGAAGAGCAAAACTCTCAGCGACTCTGACTCATCTGAGTCAAGTGAAGAAGAGAAAGCTTACTTTGGGCTCATGGCTCATTCAGATGATGAACAAGTCCCCCAGTTCACTGGGGAGGTAAAATCTCACACTCCTCTCTCTGACTCTGATGATGACAATGAGCAAGAGGGCTATTCCTCTGAAGATGAATCTGAGCTCATGAGTCAGTATAAGGAGTTACTCACCGCCTACGAAAAATGTCGTAGAGTAGTGAAAACTCAAGCCAAAGAGATAAAATCTCTACAGGCTAGTGAAAGCAGCTTGAGAGTAGAAGTCAATAAGACTAACTCTCTTCAAGAGAACTTCAATGCTGCTATGGAGGAATACAATAAAGCTCTCAAGCACCTCGACCTTAAAGAGGAAATCATCAAAGAACTGGAAAAACAGCTCGAGGCTGAAAAGAAGCTTGTTGAGAGCTTCTCTAAGCCTAAGACAGTTCTTCCAATCGTTGCTGAATTCTCTGCTAAGGCCAAGGGTGCTGGTTTAGGCCACATTGGCTCCTCTAGTAAATCCTCTAGAAGAAACAAGGCCAAGAGAAAGAATAAGGCTGCCCGAAAGACTCTTGCTGAAGAAAAAGGGAAAGCTCCCTTGGAACCTGTTGTGTTCAAGAAAGTTATCTTTCCCACGAACGAACTCGATTATGAGTCCACCTACGGACACTTTTCTAGGCCAATCCCTGAGAAGCCTAAGTCAAGATACCAAGGTTGGACTCGTCCTCGTAACTTTGGCGAGAGTGTCTTCAAGGCACCTTATGAGGAGATTCAGCTTCAAAGCTATGGACCTTATGCTCATGGTCATAACTTTAAGAAGACACCAAAAGTAAAACCCATTGTAGAAAAGCCTATGAAGGAGAAGACTTCATGTAACTGCAATCATCATGAAGCCTCTTCCTCCAAAAGTAAGGCTCCTGCTAGACCTTCATTCCAGAAAGTCAGGCAGGACTACCCAAGGCAAAGATACAACAGGTTCAACTGTTGGTGTTGTGGCAAAATTGGTCATTTTGCCAGTGATTGTTGGTTCAATCCTAATAATGTTGCTACCCCTAAAGTTAGCAACGTGAGAATGACCACTCATGAGGCTAATACTCGTAGGGGGAGTATTCTAACTCGAGACCAAGGACCCAAACTTGTTTGGGTTCCTAAGGCTAAATGATTGTAATTGCAGGTATGTCCAAAGGCCACCAAAATGCCAATCTGGTACTTGGACAGTGGATGTTCTCGGCATATGACCGGGACAAGGAGCCTACTACTGAACTACACCTCAGTCTGCAACGGACCAAAGGTCATCTTTGGAGGTTCAGATCGAGGAATCACTAAAGGCTATGGTATGATTTCTAACGGTAGCGTATCCTTTTCGGATGTAGCCTATGTTGAAGGATTGGAACACAATCTCATCAGCATAAGCCAACTATGCGACAAAGGATACGTAGTTGAATTTCATGCTGACAAGTGTTTGATAAAATCGGTTAACAATATGGAAACTATTTTATCAGGCACTCAAAGCAGAAATATTTTCTGTTTGAATTTTATTTGTATAGACTCTTCGACACCAGTGTGTCTTTTGGCAAAAAGTAGTGCATCTCTTGCTGACCAATGGCACAAGAGACTAGCACATATTAATTTCAAAACTATTAATAAATTATTCTCTCAAAACTTAGTGCGTGATGCACCCAAGGTCAAGTGCGTTACAGACAGTCCTTGTCACGCTTGTATCAAAGGCAAGCAAACAAGAAGTTCGTTTAAAAGCATAATAGGCAAGGATTCCAATAGAAGTTTACAGCTTCTTCATATGGACTTGTTTGGTCCACTGCAAGTTAGAAGTTTGGGAGGTAAGGAATATACGTTGGTTATTGTGGATGATTACTCGCGCTTTGCGTGGGTGTTCTTTCTGAAACACAAGTCAGATACCTTCGGTATTTTCACTAATTTTGTCAGGCAAATCCAGAATGAATACAACCGTTCCGTAGTCAAAATCAGAAGTGACAATGGAACGGAGTTCAAGTCTGGAGCCATGACAGAATTTTGTGAAAGTCAAGGTATCTTTCATGAGTTTTCCTCTCCCCGCACACCACAGCAAAATGGAGTGGCTGAGAGAAGGAACAGAACACTCATAGAGGCTTGTCGGACCATGTTGAGTGATGCCTCACTTCCGGAGTATTTCTGGGCTGAAGCCGTCAACACCGCTTGTCACGTGCAAAATCGAGCACTCATCAACAAAGACCATGATAAGACTCCTTACAAACTTCTAAAAGGCAGGCAACCAACCATTTCATACTTTAGAATCTTTGGTTGTAAGTGCTTCGTACTTAACAATGGCAAGTATCACACTACAAAGTTTAGCGAGAAAAGCTTTGAAGGTATTTTTGTAGGTTATAGTAGCCATAGTAAGGCCTATAGAGTTTTCAATAGAAAAACTCTGGTTGTGGAAGAGTCGATACATCTTGTATTTGATGAGACGAGTCTGTTGCAAAGCAACTCGTCTAGTGTGCCTATTGTAGATGCAGGTACAAAGTTGAAAGAACTCAGCTTGGATGAACCTATTAAAGATAAAGATGAGACGTTCATCAAGATCCCCTCTACAACCACCTTTGGAGAGGGAGATAATCAAGATGAAGAAGACATCCCAGCTGAAGATATAACTCCAGTGGCTGAAGAGATCCCAGATGCAAGGACTTTAGAGTTCAGACACTTGAAGGATCATCCTGTTGACCAAATCATAGGAGATCCTCGGGATGGTGTCAGAACTCGTCGAGGTACAACTAACGAGAATTTACACTTAAGCTTTCTCTCACAGGTTGAACCAAAGAAATTTGAGGAAGCCAACTCCGACGCATCCTGGATTCTAGCCATGGAAGAAGAATTAAATCAGTTCAAAAGATGCAAAGTCTGGACACTTGTTCCTAGACCCAAGCATAAGAACGTCATCGGGACAAAGTGGGTCTACCGGAACAAGATGGATGAAGACGGAACAATTATAAAGAATAAAGCCAGACTTGTCGCCAAGGGATATCGTCAAGAGGAAGGGATCGACTTCGACCAAACTTATGCTCCAGTAGCAAGACTGGAGGCAATCAGGTTATTTCTTGCCTACGCTGCACTGAAGGGCTTTACCGTCTATCAGATGGACGTAAAGTCCGCCTTCCTGAATGGTGACATAAAGGAAGAAGTGTATGTAGAGCAACCGCCAGGTTTTGTTGACTCAACCTTTCCTAACTATGTTTACTTATTGCAAAAAGCACTATATGGTCTTAAGCAAGCTCCTCGAGCTTGGTATGAGACGCTATCTACCTTTCTTCTTGAGAACAAGTTCACGAGAGGAAAGATAGATATGACATTATTTCTTAGGGAAATAAAGGGCAAGATTTTGCTAGTGCAAATCTATGTCGATGACATTATTTTCGGCTCTACAGACAACAACCTCTGCAAGAAGTTTTCTAAACTTATGCAAGGGAAGTTTGAAATGAGCAGTATGGGAGAGCTGAAGTATTTCTTAGGGCTTCAAGTGAAACAATCTGAGGATGGAATTTTCATCTCTCAGACCAAGTTCACCAAAGAGCTGCTTAAGAAATTCGGAATGGAGAATGCAATCTCTATGAGGACTCCAATGGCCTCAGCTATGTCTCTGGACAAGGACGAGAAAGGGAAACCTTTTGATGAAACCAAGTACAGAAGCATAATTGGGTCCTTGCTCTACCTTACTGCAAGTAGGCCAGATATAATGTTCTCGACATGTGTATGTGCTAGATTTCAGGTGAACTCTAAGGAATCTCACTACATTGCTGCAAAGCGAATTTTGAGATACCTCAAAGGAACACCAAATCTTGGCTTATGGTACCCGAGAAGTAATGATAGTGAACTAATTGGATTTTCAGATGCAGATTTTGCAGGAAGCAAAGACGACAGGAAAAGCACCTCCGGGACTTGCCAATTCCTCGGAAGGAGACTCATTTCCTGGAGCAGTAAGAAGCAAAACTGTGTAGCCATCTCAATGGCTGAATCAGAGTACATCTCTGCAGGCAGCTGTTGTGCACAGCTGTTATGGATCAAGAATCAGTTTGAAGACTACAACATGAAGTTCCAGAACATTCCCCTGTTCTGTGACTCTTCCAGCGCCATAGCAATAGCCAACAACCCAGTCTCCCACAGCAGGACCAAGCACATAGAGCTTCGCTATCATTTCATCCGGGAGCATGTGGAAAATGGAGATATAGATCTACAGTATGTCTCCACAGACAGGCAAGTTGCAGATATCTTCACCAAGCCGCTGGATGAGTCCAAGTTTTCATTCTTCAAAACTGAGCTTGGACTGCTTAACAAAGAAGACCAATGATGGACTCAGAAATTTAGAAGAGGTCAGAAATGTTGGATACTCTGAGGTACAGTTTTTTTTTAGTGGAAATTCCTTCAAGAAATTTGAGACTCGAGAATAGTTACATTTACACGAGTGAAATAGTGAATACTCGAGTAACAAGTCAAATATACTCGAGTAATCAAATCAATACTCGTGTATGCACTCCTTATACTCGAGTATGAAAAGTCTTCAGAATTTAATACTCGTGTATTGAACTTCATATACTCGAGTAATCAGATTGATACTCGAGTATGAATTTCTTATACTCGAGTATGGAAAAATCCGTCTAGACTTAATACTCGTGTATACTCAGTACATACTCGAGTATATGTTAAGGATTACTCGTGTATGCCGTAAACTTCTCTCGTGTAATCGGATTTCTCTGGAATTTTTCAAACTCTCTATTCACACAACTAATTTGCCGCCTCTTCAGGTATGTCTTTATACTTAATTCGTTTTAAACCTAATTAGGATTATTTATATATATATATTCAAAACGACAAAGTCCTTTCCACTTCTCATTCACTCGAGTAGCCGCCGGCTGTTCGTATTCCCGAAACCCTGCTCTTCGTCTTCCTTCACCGAAAGATCTCCGAATCGCTGATGGCTCCTCCCTCCTCCAAGTTTGGAATCGGCTCGGAATTAGTGACTGATGGCATTGAAGATATCTCCGATGATTTCAAGAACCTTCTGATTCTCCTGGACACGGCCGGATTGACCTTCGTTCTTCAAGAACCTTGCCGCCTTTTGCTTCCTGATGTTGAAGAGTTCTACAAAAACTTGAAGATTAGACACAATGGTACAGTTCTGAAATCAAAGGTAAGGGGAGTTGATGTTCGGTTAGATAAAACCTCTGTCGCCACTCTGCTTCGGATGCCCGTGGTCGACAAAGAAGATGATTTAGACAAGGCAGATGCCGACCGCACCTCCTTATTCTGTGGTCGAGATCCAGAAGGTGGAGGTGAAACCCTGAACCGCTCTCTGTTCAATTCAGAAGGGAAGTTTCTAGTTGACATCATTGCCAAAATCCTCTGGTGCAAGACTTACTCCATTCGAGATGTATCACAAAATCTTTTTGATGTTATGCAAGCTATTGTCTGCAGGAAGAAGTTTCAGTTTGGAATGATGATACTGGATAAGATCAAAGAAAGCGTCAAACATCCCAGCTTTGCCAGGATTATCTCCCTCCTCCTCCATGAGATCAATCCTACAGTGTTTGACTTCTCTAAAGGGACTCCTCTTCACCACATGAAGAAAGTCTCAATATCATCCATTCAGAGGTATGACCTCAAGATCATGAACCCTGCCCAAGCCTCCAAGGCTGATGCCACCTCAGAGCAACACCAAGACAACAGTTTCCCTGAAGACAGGATTCCATCTCCTTCTCTACATCAAACTACTGCTACCACTAGTGCAATAGTTGAGGGGGAGCCTGCCTCTTCTCTACCTCAGAATCAGGTTTCTTCACAATCAGTAATTCCAGAACAAGAAGAAGTAAGAATTCCTACTCCTCCAATCTCTCCTCCTCCAGCAGATATTCGATCAGCAAATCCAGACTCAGAGATTCCAGACTCAGCAGACCTTCTGTCTACAGCTGAAGATATCAACAAATTCATTGATGAGCTCAGCTCAGATGCCCCTCTCTTCCAGAATGACTCAGCTGCAAAGTCTCCAGTTCAGTCTGAAGTCCATACCCCAGCTCCATCTCCTGCAAGAACCCCAGCTCCATCTCCTGCAAGAACTCCAGTCCAATCTCCAGTCCAATCTCCTGAGAGTGAGCCTAGCAAATCAGCTCATATTCTCCTGTCTGATGATGAGGACATGTCTCCAGATCCTGTGGAGGCACCTCTGAAGAATTTGGATTTCTCCATGCCCTCTCTCCTACCCTCAGAAGAAGATGTTGAACCAGTTCCATTCAAGAGAGCAGTCAGCTCAGTGGTGATCACAGAAATCCTTCCTTGGACTGCCCCTGCTCCTGCCCCTGCTGCTTCAGCTCCTGAACCAACCTCAGCTCCCTCCTCTTCAGATATAATCAGCAAGATTGAGCTTATGCTCAAAGAACAGAGAGATTACTTTGATGCCTCTCTGCAATCAGTAACATCCAAGGTCTCTGCTCTTGAAACAGAGATGAGCAGAGGCTTTGCAGAAATCCAAGCAAATACTGATGAACTAAAAAGGTTGTTCCAACTTGGAGGCAAAGCCATAGACCACACCATTACAAGCATAGGTGAGCTAAGAAACCAGGCAGAGACAGTAGCTCACAATCAGATCAAGCTAGATGAGAGAGCTGAAATGAATGTTGTGAAAGTATGTAATGAAGTGGGCACCTTCAAAGATGAAGCCATTGCAAAGCTAAACATAGATATCAGCAAGGGGGAGAAAGTTGTAAAAGAACAAGTGGAAAAACTTTATGAGCAAGCCCAAGCAGTTGCAAAAGAACAAGTTGAAACTCTCTCTCAACAGGCTCAAACTACAGTGGATGGAATTGTAAAGGAAATGAAAGCAGACATTCTCTCTCAACTTCAATCTGTAAAGTTTTATACCTATGACACTGCTGTGTGGCTGCATAACATGAACTTCCCCAATGCTCAGCTCAACCCAGCCATCATTCCTCAGCACCTAAATCCTCTTGAAGAGTAACCATCTGCAGATGCCCCTGTCCAAGCTACCATTCCAGAAAGTGGTGTGCCAGTCTTCTCTCCTAGACCTGAGGGTGATCTGACTGAGCCTCCTCTTAACTACTCTGACATGTGGCAAGATGATTTTGTTTCCAGTTCTCAAGGTCCATCTAAGAGGAAAAGAAAGTATGGTGAAGGTGCTTCTGCAAGTCGTTCTGAACCCAGAAGAGATCCAGCAATTGTTCACTCAGAGGTTTGGAGTCCAACCTCCAAATCCCTTATTCTTGATACCCTGAAATTAGTGACAGATCATGGGGAAAACAGAGACAATCATTACAGCTACTCAGAGTGGAAAGCCTATGAAGCTTCACAGATTAAAATCAGACTCCATGACAGAAACTGGGGACACAACAACCCTGCTGCTCCTCCCAGGCCCAGGACTTATTTCCCAAAGCCTTACAGCTACCTGGAGAGGCAACAGCTCAAAAGGGAAAGAATGCACAAGGATACTCCATCATGAGTGGATCTGAGAAAGTGGAATTGGACTATTTTGTTTATGTGCTTTAAAAACATTTCCTCATATATATATATTTAATTCTGATTATGGCCATATTTTGTCTATCCTGTTTTAATTAGGTTTATTCTCCTTGATATGCTTTTTGTTCTTTTACTCCTAAGTAATTCACCTTAGTATAGAGAGTGCTGACATCTACAAATAGGGGGAGATTGTTGGGGTTTGTCTCCACAATGCCTCAGATTTGTAGGAGGTCAGACCTTGAACTAAGATGAATTAAGGTGTATTTGATGCTGTGTTTAAGTTGTATGTGTGCAGGTCCTTAATACCAAGTGTAGACCAATGTCAGTCTATAATGGGTCACCAAACACAGGACCATACAATGTAATCCCTCATTGTGTGATTCAAAGTGTTGGCCCATGTATAGCCTCTCTATTGGGATACACTTCCTTCATGCACTTGGATTGATGGACAGAAGCATTGGAGCAAATTTCCTCATAGAATTTTTTTCTAAGTCCTTAATACTCGAGTAGTTAGTAAAACATACTCGAGTAGTTAGAGATACTCGAGTAGTCAGTTAGACTTACTCGAGTAAGGTCTTAATACTCGAGTAGTCTGTGTCTCATACTCGAGTAGTTAGTGAGATACTCGAGTAATCAGTTTGGCTTACTCGAGTAGGGTCTGAATACTCGTGTAGATATATCTATACTCGAGTAGTTAAGTTAGTTACTCGAGTAAGTAACTTGATACTCGAGTAAATCATGTTTGATACTCGAGTAGATCCTTTTCTTCTCTTCTCTGCAAGTTCAAAGTACTGATACTCGAGTAAATACCCTGATACTCGAGTAAGTGTTTTCTGATACTCGAGTATAACTTCTGATACTCGAGTAAGTTTTCTCTATACTCGAGTATATCTTCTGATACTCGGGTAAGTATGTTCATACTCGAGTAATTGATTTTTGATACTCGAGTAAATTCTCCCATTCTCGAGTAATTGACCCTGATACTCGAGTATACTTTTCTATTACTCGAGTATACAATTCTGATACTCGGGTATACCATTTTTGATACTCGAGTAATTCATTCTTCTCTCCTGTATTTCTCTCTTTCTTTACTCGAGTATACTGCTTCTTGCTACTCGAGTAATCCATCTCTCCATACTCGTGTATATCCTCCATTACTCGAGTATCGCAGTCAACTTCTCCAGAATTTTTCTAAGTCCATTTTCATCATAAGTATTTTGAATCTGTCAATTCTGATTGGTCCACGTGTCATCATTAATCAATATTATGACCGTTGGAACCCACCTATAAATAGGTCTCTTCAGAAATGACTTTTAAGCGTAATTACAGAAATATTCTTTTGAAGAAAGAGAAATTCCGTGAACCCTAATTTCACGCCGCCGCCATTGCCGTTCACGAAAGAAGAAGAAAAGTTTGGATCGCGACCTTCGTTTTCATCGATCTTTTCTCCAGCGATCCAGAAGAAAGAGAATCACTCGATCTTGCCGAGCCTTGAAGATTCCAGATCTACTTTCTCGATCGAGGTGGTTCTAGATCTCAGATTCGTGGATCTTTCTCTAGTCGTCTTCTATATTTTCTGATCAAGCCGAAGTTCCTAAAGAAGAAGACGGATACAGATCCAGATCTGATAGTGTGTTTGTTTGTAATCACAACCAATATTTTTGTAGGAGTTTTAATTCTCCGAGATTTGTAGGAAGTTTTGTCTTCCGAGTTTTTGTAGATCCGTTTTGGGATCGAGATTTGTAGGAACGTGGTTCCGAGGTGTAGGATTGTTTTCAATCCGAGATAGTGGAGTAGCCGAGTCTAGTGATTTGCTAGATCAGTGAGGAAAGTGGACGTACCCAAAATTGGGGAACCACTATAAATCTTTTGTCGTCTGTGATTGCTTGATATTTGCTGTGTTAGTTTTTAATTCCGCATTTGACACGCATTTCACCTATTCACCCCCCTCTAGGTGATTTAGGCTAACAACTTAGACCTCTCATACATGACTAAGCCTTTTATGCCATAGGGAATTATTATTAAGGGTTACTTCATTAAACAGGCAGATTTCAGAATGAGATGAATTGAAATCTACTAAGTAAATATTACCTATTCTAATACCTACTAAAACAACATTATTATTTAAAGTAATATTGCAAGAGAAATTAGAAAATGAAACATGGTAGCCAGCATCACATAGCTGGCTGACTGAAATCAGATTATGCTTCAGTCCATTGACATAAGCAACTCTCTTGAAAGTAACTGCTCCAATTGTGATCTTGCCATAGCCTTCTGTCTGACCACAGCTGGAGTCTCCAAAGATAACCTTTGGGCCGAGCTTAGCTTTGAACTTTGACAGTAGATCTTTATTTCCTGTCATATGCTTAGAGCATCCACTATCAAAATACCACTTATTTTGAGTGATTGGATAGGCCTTCACCTGCAAGACAATTATTTAGACAGAGTGGACCCAGGTAACCTTGGGTCCCTTGTTTTTCACATAAGAAAAACTGGAAATATAAGAGAATGCAGGCCGAGGGTGATAACCTAGTGGGTGAGATCTCCTAGGTGGGATTCTCCATGCAGATGATGGGTCAACAAACCTAGGGTTTCTATTCTCATTTAGGTTTCTATGGAATTGATTATGATTTTGAAAATCATATTGAGATCGTCGATCGACGTTCGACGATGGGCGCTCAGATCGTCGAGCTTCGTTCGACCATGGAGCTTCCGATCGTCGAGCGGCGTTCGACGCTCTTTGCATTTCTTTGAAAAACTTCTTTCTCTTTTCTCTCTTAGCTTTATTTAAGGTTTTATTTACCAGATTTACTTGCTCAGTGTTCTTCTTTCCACTAGCTGAAATGAAGTTCACTGGAGTTGAAAGGTTATTTTTAAGAAGGACTGGGGGTTCACTGGGAGAAGCTCCTAAGCCTAGTTTATCATTACCTGACCTGGTGTTAGTCATGCTGGTAATTTCTAACAGCTTAAGGCTTCTACCATTAAGGGATTCTTCTAATCTCTTAGACTTAGCTAACTCTATTTTAAGAAATTTAATTTCTTCATTACAAGTAGTGAGATCTTCCTTTAACCTAACATTTTCAGAGGCTATTGATTCTGAGTCAGCTAACCTATTTCTAAGTTCTTTTATTTCCTTTTCTGAGCTAATTAAATCTAAACATAAAGATTTAAATTCTAACTTAAATTCTTCTGAAGTAAAATCATAAGAAGAAAGTACCTCATCTTTAGTAGGCATCTCTTCATCAGAATCAGAACTCTCTGCAGCAGAGTGGTTGCTGCAGGCATCTATTGCCATTAGGCAAACTTCTTTTGCCTTCTTCTCTTCCTCATCTTCACTGGAGCTTGATGAGGAGGATTCTTCATCAGAATCACTCCAGGTTTCAGCAATGAAACCTCTCTCCTTCTTCTTGTTTTTGTAGGAGGATGGCTTGGAGTGCTTCCTGTGTTGTTCTTTTTCTTTTCTCTTTTCTTTGTTCTTCTCCTCTGGACATTCTGGCAAAATATGTCCAGGCTTCCTGCAACCATAACAAATGATTTCTTTAGCAGGAGAGCGATCATACCTTGGTTTGTCTTCATAGCGTGAAGACTTCTTTCTGAACTCCTTTCTTCCCATCTTGAGAAATCTTTTGGCAAATAATGCCATAAGTTCCTCATTAGATTGGCTGCCTTCAGAAACATCTGCAGCCTTAAGAGCTAGAGATTGCTCTTTTCTTGTTGGAGTGGGGGTCTTGGCTTCAGCTTCTGCTTCTCTGGTCTTCAGCACTTGCTCAAAAGACTTGAGCTTGCCGAGGAGAGCTTCAGTTGAGATCTCATTAGTACTTCTGGCTTCCTTGATGGGCCAGATTCTTAGATCCCATGTGCTAGGGAAGCACATAAGAATCTTATCATTGACCTCTGTCAATGATATGTCCTTGTCCAGGGTCCTCAGCTCATTGATGATTGAGCTGAGCCTGGTGTACATAGCTTCAACTGATTCAGCATCAGTTTTCTTGAAGTTCTCATACTGTGAGATCAGGTTGGACCTTCTGTCCTTCCTTTCATCAGCTGAACCAGCTACAATCTGGTTCAGTGTGTCCTACATGGCCTTTGCTGAGGAGCAGTCAGCTACCTTCTGGAACACCTCATCAGACATTGTCTGAGCCAGTATGTTCATTGCCTTGGCATCTGCAATTTTGGCCTTCTTGTATTCATCATTGTAGTCTGGAGGAGGCACTGCACTCATATCAGATGATGAGGCAGTGGCAGCAGCAGGTGCTCTTGGGGGACCTGACAAAATAGAAGCAAAGATGCTTTCATCAATAGAGTTTATATATAATTTAATCCTTGCCTTCCAGATGCCAAACTTTGCTAAGTTGCATGCTGGAGGTCTGGTGCTAGAATAATCCTTAGACTGGGCCATGATAGTGAATATCTATAAGCTCTTGGTATCTATCAGGATCTTGTGACTTAGGTGTTAGCCTATACAGTCAGTCAACCTCCCTCTGATACCAATTGAAAGTGAAGGGATAGATACTACTCTAGAGGGGGGGGGGTGAATAGAGTTATCAAATTTTGCACAGACAAAACTTAATAGTCTACCCAACTCCCTTGGAGTGAAGTGCGGAATGAAAAGATTATAGATATTGATTGAACCTTAAAGCCTAACACAAGTGATGTGTACAAACACAAGCTAACTGTAATTACAGTTAAGCTTGGAAAACCTAATCAGCAACTAGCAACCTAGTTATATCTAATCACAGCCACAATGCAGGAATTAAACAGTGGAATCCAGACGACACAAGGAAATTTATAGTGGTTCCCCAAACAACTTGGGTACGTCCACTCTTCTACCCACACGGTAGGAATCCACTCAGGTTTTTGATCAAGTGCCCTGCCACCAACAGGATCTGCTTCAGGTAGATCCAGAAACCCTTTAGACTTTTGATCAGGTGTCTAAAAACCAAGCACAGGTTTTTGATCAGGTGCCCTGCCACCAAGGGATACTTTTGAAGGGAGTAATAACCCTGTACAGGAGGGGGAAGAAGGTTAAGATGTCTTCTCTATTTTACAAAGATTAGAGAAGCACAAAAGCTTGCACTGAGCTAGAATGCTCTAAAGAATCAAGGCTCCCCCTGGCTCAAGAATGTCCAGGTGAAGTCTTGCTTCAGTGCAGAGAAACTCTTCAGAAAGTTCTGAAGGAAAAACTACAGGAAGAAAATAAATAATAAAATCAAAAGATCTTCAAGCAGCTATCTTCTTCTTCTTCTTCAAAGGGACTCTGAGCTTGAACTTCCTGAAAGCAGGAGAACTCAGGTGAAGAAGAGATGAAGATCTTAACACTTCTCAGTTAGATGGAAATTGCTGAGAGCAGGAAGCTTGAACTTGATGAAGGCTTGAGTGCTTGAGAATGTGTGTAACACTGGTTAGCTATTAGCTAGCTTGAATCCTTCTTCAAAGGGTCCTTTTTATAATCATCAGCAAGCAACGGCTCTCTTCCATTTGAATTATTTGTCTTCTTCTAAGCCTTGAGACCTGGGCTGTAAATATCAAGAAGACAGAAACATCTCTGCAGCAAAACATTCTATAAAGGGAATAAACCACTTTCTAAGAAGCTGCAGGCTTAAATCAAATAACAGAAGGACTAAATAAAGTCACATCAGAAAAAATCTCTTTATAGCAAAAGAAGACTTTTCAGTCTAACGGCTATAAAGGGCTGACAATAGATAAAGTAGTTTATAATGACAGCTAATAAGACAAACAACTTTATCTTAAAAAGATTTGACTCAGGCAAAAGAGATGGAGCAAATATTGCTTGGTAATTTTATCATACAGCTTAAAATACTGTGCCAGAAAATGTATTAATTAATTAAATATAATAAATAAATATAAAATACAAAGGCAGACAGAAAGCGTCGAACGACCCTCGAAGATCGTCGAACGACGCACGGAGATCGTCGAACTATCGGGCAGATAGTCGAACAATCCAGATAGTCGACCTATCGAAGAAGATAGTCGAACTACCCTGGCAGATAGTCGAACTATCAGAGCAGATAGTCGAACTATCAGATAGTCGATCTATCTAGGACAGATAGTCGAACTATCAAGCGCACAGAGATAGTCGACCTATCAAGCAGATAGTCGGCCTACCTCAGAAAACAGATAGTCGATCTATCAAAAGATAGTCGAACTATCAAAACCAACCAGATAGTCGATCTATCAGCAGATAGTCGAACTATCAGATAGTCGAACTATCATGACAGATAGTCGAACTATCAAAGGCAACAGATAGTCGAACTATCAACAGATAGTCGAACTATCAAGACGAAACAGATAGTCGATCTATCAACAGATAGTCGAACTATCAAGGCGGAACAGATAGTCGATCTATCAACAGATAGTCGAACTATCAGATAGTCGACCTATCAGAACAGATAGTCGAACTACCTCGCCAAGCAGATAGTCGAACTATCAACAGATAGTCGAACTATCAACGCAAACCAGATAGTCGACCTATCAACAGATAGTCGAACTATCAACGCAGACAAAGCGTCGACCAACTGATAGACGATCGTCGATCAGCCGTTAGATGATAGTCGAGCGGCGTTCGACTATCGTCGAACGAAAAAACTACTTAACCAAATTCTCAATCTGGAAAAGTGAGGACTCTACAGCTAGACTCCTAACCATTGACCATAAGTATTTCTTGGGTCAAGGGGCACAAAGGAGAGGACTAAACTCAAATCAAAACTAGGGTACCAACAGGAAGGAATGCTACTGCCCCGGGAAAAGGGGTAGGATTGTTATAAATTGGTCAGCTGAATGCTGACCGTTGACTTGTTTACCACCTTCTGGGTGGGCTGTCCCTGTGCAGGTGCTGGTGAGCCGAGTGGGAAGTGAAAGGGCTGAAGTCCCTGCGGATGCTGCTGCTGCTGCTGCTGTTAGCCCTTGAGGGCTTTATCTTGTATTTTGTTCATGTGTGGCCGGCCTGCGCACCGATGTATGTAATCCACACTTTGTTAAGAGGAACTGTAAGGCCTTAAGGCCAGCTTGTGTGTATTTGCTGTACACTCTTTTATGAGTTTATATATAAATGTGGTTTATATATGTATAATGGACATTCCTGGTCTGAGTTCATCGTTGTTGTTAATCTTCCGCTAGCATGCTCTGAGTTAGGATGCGATGGTGTAGTGGTATTAACCCATGATCTCGCCGTCTGTTTGTGGCATATTGTGCGGGGCCCCGACCGGACCTTCTATTATATGTTGTTTAACGGGTGGAGTCGTTATATTTTAGTATAAGTTTGTCTCGGTCTTTCTCTTTCGAATTCTTGGTTGAATTTTTTGTGGGGTGGCAAGCACGTGTCTGTGCGAACCGCTTTAACACTAATGAACTCTTGAATGTCCACTAAGTAATGCAAATACACTTGTTTGAGGGACTTGCATGTTCCTATCTTGTTGTTATTGCTTGTGCGAGGTCACTAATGTGTGTCTTGTCCACCTATAGGTGACTCGTAGTGGTGCTGGGCAGTCTGAGCCCCAGCGATCTGATGAGAGTATGACACCAGCTGAGGTGCCTACACCTCCTCCTTTTACAGAAACTGTCTGCTTAGTTACTGAGGCGCTCTTTGCAATGTTTCAAGCACAGCCTGTTGGGAAAGCACAACCGGCAACAGTGCTAGAACGGGTTGCTGTAAGGCTAGAACCTGTTGCGGTTGTGGACCCTCGAGCAGCTGAACGGCAGTTAAAACACTTCATGAGTTTCAATCCACCTACGTTCACGGGCGAGGGATCCCCAACGCAGGCTGTGGATTGGTTATCGCACGTCAAGCATATATTGACGGCGATCGGGACGGAGGAAAATCAAAAGGTCACCTTGGCTACCTTCATGCTAGAAGGTGAGGATCGGTTATGGTGGGACGAGGTTGAGTTACACCATTTAGCGGGCAGGCAGTTGACTCAAGTGTCGATGGAGGAATTCTCTCAAAGGTTCTTAGCAAAGAATTTGCTAGTGGCTCAACGCATTGCTATGGAGAACGAGTTCCAACGGTTAACACAAGGAGAAAGTAGCTTCGATACGTACTTGCATGAGTTTACCAGGTTGGGACGATATGCGGGGTCGATCTTCGTGGATGAACAACAAAAAACAAATCGTTTCTATGAAGGTTTGCGAGATGAGTTGAGGTTCCTGCTCTCCAGTTCGGTGACCCAAGGGTTCTAAGCCTTTGTTGATACTGCGCGTGCGCTGGACAAGGATATGAAGCAGGTGCAAGGAAAAAGGGACTTGGCTGTGACAAAGCCAGAGTTCAAAGCACCCCACCCTGGAAAAGCATACTACCAGAAGAAGTGGGGCAAGAGGTCCAAGCCTTCTGGGCAAACTTCTGCGACTGTGACGTCGGGAGCAACTTTAAAGCAGGAGCCTCGTACCTGCTTTACTTGTGGAAAAGTGGGGCATATAGCCTGAGATTGTAGGGTTGTTCAGCCAAAGGGGGAAAAGAAGATGGGCGCGTCTTATGCTGAGAAGGGCAAAGCAGTGGTAGAGTCCTCTGCATCCTAGGCGTAACCCAGAGTTTATAATCTTGGCCAGCAGGAGGCTATAAATTAGAGTGACGTCGTCACAGGTAGGATTTAAGTTATTTCTTGCTTTAGTCTCTTTGCATAAATTGTTGGTAGCTTGTGCATGATGTGTGTACTACAGGCTTTGTCCTGATTTTGAACAACCCGTGGAGAGCACTGTTTGATACGGGTGCTTCATACTCCTTTCTGTCCAAAGACTTCGTAGCTTGGATTGGAGTACCGAGTCCTGGGGCGACAGATAGGGTAAAGGTTTTATTACCGAATGGTTGTGTGATGCTCGCGAATCGGGTTTGCGATGTAGTTGTGCATATAGGAAGTAGGGATTTTGGATTAAGTACATCAGTGCTACCGATATCGGAGTTTGACGTGATCTTTGGCATGGACTGGCTATCGGAGCATCGTGCCTTTATTGATTGCAATTCAAAGGAGATCACACTGGGCCAGAATACCGAGCTTGAGACTAAGTTCGCTGGTATGCGAGGAGTAGGCAGGATCTTGATATCTTCTCTCCAAGTCATCAATGCTGTTCGGAAGGGTGAGGAGTTATTCTTCACGCTTGTTCAGGCTGTTGAGCCAAAGGCCAGTGTTAGTGAGGTTCCTATTGTGTCAGAGTTTGCCGATGTATTTTCTAAGGATCTTCCTAGGTTACCGCCCTAGCAGGAGATTGACTTCTCTATTTGTTGGTGCCAGGTGCGAAACCTGTGGCCCGCTCACCATATCGCATCACGCCAAAAGAGATGGCTGAACTTAAAGTCCAATTGCAAGAATTGTTGGAGCAGGGATACATACACCCAAGTATGTCACCTTGGAGCGCGCCTATTCTATTTGTGAAAAAGAAAGACGGTAGTCTACGGTTGTGCATCGACTATCGTGAGTTAAATAAGTTGACCGAGAAAAACAAGTATCCGATTCCACGAATAGATGACTTGTTTGATCAACTGGCGGGCTCAACCGTTTATTCCCAATTGGATTTGAAATCAAGGTATTACTAATTGCAGAATCGAGAAGGTGACATTCCCAAGACAGCGTTTAGAACACGCTACGGTCATTATGAGTTCACGGTAATGCCGTTTGGGCTATATAATGCACCGTCGGTATTCATGGATCTAATGCACCGAACGTTCTGAGAGTACTTGGATCTCTTTGTGATAGTATTCATTGATGATATATTTGTGTACTCTCAGTCGAAAGTTGATCATGCGAATCATTTGCGGATGGTGTTGCACACCTTGCGAAGGAACAAGCTTTATGCTAAGTTCTCAAAGTGTGAGTTCTGACTATCGTCAATGGCTTTTCTTGGACACGTGGTAAGTGGAGAGGGCATATCAGTGGATCCGTCAAAGATAAGCGCCATACAGGAGTGTCCGGTGTTGTCCTTAGTGGTTGAAGTTAGAAGTTTCCTTGGCTTGGCAGGGTACTACAAGCGATTTGTAGAAAACTTCTCACGGATCGCTTTGCCTCTTACCACCTTGATAAGAAAGGATCATAAGTTCGTGTGGACGCCGGAGTGCGCACGAGCATTTGAAGAGCTGAAGAGTCGTTTGACCACAGTGCCTGTGTTGACATCGCAATATGGTACAAACAGCTATGAGATCTATAATAATGCGTCAGGGAGCGGCTTAGGCTGCATTCTTCTGCAGTTTGGTAAAGTGATTGCTTATGGCTCACGCTAGTTAAAAGTGCATGAGCGGAAATATCCCGTCCGTGACTTGGAGTTGGCGGCGGTGATCTTTGCGCTTAAATTATGGCAACACTATCTATATGGCGTTAGAGTGGATATATATACAGATCATAAGAGCCTAAAGTATCTGTTGGACCAGAAAGAACTGAATATGTGACAACAGAGGTGGATGGAGTTCCTTGGAGACTACAACTTTGATATTCACTATACCCCCGGGAAGGGAAATTTTGTCGCTGATGCGTTGAGTCGGAGGACTCCAATGTAGGCAAGTTAGTTGCAGCTGCATGATGAGCGTCTGATCCAAGAGTTGGAAGTGTTTGAGATTTCTTGTGTTGACAAGAATTCCATAGCCGATGCATGCTTGAACTGGACGGAGGTACAGTATGACCTTGCAGACAGGGTTCGGTGAGCAATGGAGCTTGATGAAAGTCTCCAACGCTATGCAAAGAATGGGTCAGATGACCAATTCTCTTGGGATGATGGCTTGTTACGCAAAGATGGCCGATTGTGCGTCCCAAGTGCGGGTAAATTGAGAGAAGAGTTGATGTACAAAGCGCACTTTACAAAGTACTCAATTCACCCTGGGAGCACAAAAATGTATAAGGACATGAAGAAGCTGTTCTGGTTGCCAGGCTTAAAGAGAGACATAGCTCGTTATGTGGATAAATGTTAAACTTGTGCTTTGGTGAAAGCAGAATGCTAGAAGCCTGGCGGTTTCCTGAAGTCGTTACCGATTCCGGAATGGAAGTTTGATGATATCTTAATGGATTTCGTGCACGAGTTCCGAGATCTCAACATGGAAATGATTCAATATTGGTGATTGTAGACCGGTTGACAAAAGTGGCACACTTCCTACCGAATAAGAGGGACGATTCAGTGGAAACCTTGGCAAAGATCTATATAGAGAAGATTGTCCGATTGCACGGTGTTCCCTGGAGCATCGTCAACGACCGAGATGGGAGATTTACGTCGAATGATTGGAGGCTAATCCATCAGTTGTTGGGCACAAAATTAGCATTCAGTTCGGCCTTTCATCCCCAAACGGATGGCCAAACTGAGCGGATCAACAGGAAATTGGAATATATGCTCCGAATGTGCGCCCTGGACTTTGGTAAGAAATGGGAAGAGTATATTTATCTGGTGGAATTTTCCTATAATAACAGCTACCAAGCAAGCATCGGTATGGCACCGTTTGAAGCTCTGTATGGTTGGAAATGCCATACACCGTTAGCTTGGGCAGAAGCAGACGAATCTAAGCTTAATGGGCAAAAGGAAGTCGAAGAAGCTACCTCGATAATTCGCTCTATTCGGGAGAGGCTATTGATAGCCCAGGATCGACAAGTAGAGTACTACAATGCCAAACACCGGAACGTGGAGTTCGCGGTGGGCGATTGGGTATATTTGAAGATCAAACAATTCAAAGGCATGTCCAGGATTCGGCGGTTGAAAAAGCTAAGTCCAAGATACCTTGGTCCGTTTGAAGTGGTGGAGCGAGTTGAGGAAGTGGCCTATCGGCTAGCGCTTTCAGCAGAGTTGAGTGGATTGCATGATGTATTCCACATCTCAGTACTTCGCAAAGCCATCAAGGATCCAGTTCATATAGTTGAGAATGATCGTATACCGGTCAAATATGGGCTAACGACGAAGGTTAGGCCCATTCGGATCGAAGATAGAGTCGAGAAACAGTTGCGGAACAAGACAATTGGGATGGTCAAAGTCCGGTGGGACAATTGTGTCTGTGATGAGCTAACATGGGAGCGGGATCAGACCATGCGAGCTAATTTTCCCGAATTGTTTGATTAAACTATATAATCACGCGTCTTTTTTATATATATCATATATCTGTAGTGATTGCTAGGTTTCCATGTTGTACCTAAATTTCAGGACGAAATATTGTAAAGGGGGGAGGGTTGTAACACCCAAAAATCCCAAATTTCCAAAGTTTGGAGTTCAGGCATATAGATACGGCCTGAGACACAGGCGTGTCGCAGGGCGTGTCCTGCTTGGTCTTCTCAAATAGGGCGTTGAGTGTGGTTTGGTCGAAAAGGCGTTGAGTGAGGCACACGGCCTGGGACACGGGCGTATCCCAGGGTGTGTCTTGCTCGGTGTGCACTCAACGCCATGCTCTTGACACTCATTGCCATGATCTCGACAATCGTTGAGTGAAGCACACGCCAAGCTGCACGGGCGTGTCAGAGGGCATGTCCCTCTCGGGTTGTGGCCAAGGTTATGCGGCCTGTTGAAGACGGGCTAGACACGGGCGTGTCTGAAGCCGTGTCGGGACACACGGCCTATGACACAGGCGTATCACAGGTCCGTGTCCTTTTCTGGGTTAGTCGGTTCGTGTACCGCTTATAGTACACGGCCTGTGACACGGGCGTGTCACATGCCGTGTCAGTCGCAAAGTTAGACTTTTCAGCCAATTTGTGGCCGTTCATTTCTCTCATCCTTTCCAATGGCCCCAGGTATTCCCAGATGGGTTTATCTCCGAGATTGAGTGAAGATATCATTCTTCACTTAGCCATTATCTCTCTCAAGAGCTTAGTGAAAGAGGAGAGCTAGGAGGAGGAGGAGGAGAAGATCTGGCCACCGTGGGAGCGTTAGAGTTTTGTTTAGAGATCTGAGGCCAGATCTGTGGAGGCAAGATCGTTACGGTCCTTTCCACTGGCTAAGATTTCTATGGCTCCCAAGAGATCGTCAAGGGTAACGATCTTTCTTCTTTGGACAAGTGAAGTCCTTCTTTATGCATGACATGGGATCCTCTGTAACACTCCGAAACTCAAAAGAGGGACGGGTGACGTTTTAAGCCAAGTCTGGGACTTGGAGTAGGTGACACGGGCATGTCACGGGCGTGACACGGGTGTGTAACGGGCGTGTTCGGCGACTGGTCGTGTGGTCGATGTTTTGGCGATCAACGATTGTCGGGTGTAGGCACACGGCCTGGGACACGGGCATGTCCCAGGGCGTGTTCCGCTCCGGAGGTTTTTGAGTTATGCACACGGGCCATGACATGGGTACAGACACGGGCGTGCCATATGTGACACGGGCATGTCAGATGCCGTGTCACAGGCCGTGTCCAGCTTGGGAAACTCCTGGTTGGTGTACATGGGGCGTGACACGGACCCCGACACAGGCGTGTCATATGTGACACGGGCGTGTCGGAGGCCGTGTCATAGGCCGTGTACAGGTCGGGCTATGGGATTGACGGCGAATGGGTAACATGGCCATGCACACGGCCATGTTGCAACCCGTGTTCGGCCCAGATTTTCTATTTTGAGGTTAAATCATAGCCGTCTGTTTCCTTGTTTTGGGATCCAATGGATCAGGACTGTTGTGGCTGGGATATACCCGGGATTAGGGGTTTAAACCCTCATTCTTTTGGGTCCAATCTCTTTCTAGAGTTTTAGAGAGAGGGGAGAGCTAGGAGGAAGAAGGAGGTCAACTCCGGCCGCCGGTGGAGCTTCGGAGCTCCGATTCTCGATCCGAGTCCAGATCCGTAAACACGAGGCCGATACGGTGCTTTCCATCCGACTGGATCGTCATGGCGCCGATGAGAAACGCTAGGGTAACGATTCTCATCTTGAGCATGTGAAGCTCTTCTTCCTTTACATGGGAAAACCCCTCTCCCGCGAGTGTGTGGAGAGATTGAGGTATTCCTTGGGGTAGATATGTAAAGTCTCCCTTGTTAGAGTCCGGAATCGTATTATGAACATAGACATGATGTGTGAAGCCTACCCGGACATGTTGGTCTGGATCGGTGATGATTTGCTATGCATTGTTAGCCGGAGAAGACTCCGAGCATTTTGATTGTTTTCGGGTTGTTATGCGTTAGAATGCATCAGGGAATCTTGGGGATTAACCTCAAGGTGCACCCGGAAACCTGGATGGAAACACATTTCTGTCAGATTGGTGGCCTGGGAGCCAACCGGGTACATAGCGGGGCTATGTACCGTGTTTGATCGATAGTTGGGACTGGGGAAGCTTAGTCCGCGTCAAAGGCCAAATGGCAATGGCGGGGTGAGCAACGGGCTGGTGGACCCCTACCCGCTCCATCTGCTCGGTTAAAGTGACCTAAAGTTTACGTGGGACTTGCCAAGGTTTGGAGTACAAGTCTAGGCTACGGCTGAAAGGACTAAATGCTCACGTGGTTGCCTCCCCTTGGGGGTGGTTGTGGAGTCAAGGACCAGACGGGGTTCGGACTGGCTTCGCCGAGTAAGTGCCCTTAGAGCACGAGGTGTATGGCTTTGTGCGTGTGCACCTGTGATGTGATGTTTCTTTGCTATATTGCTTGTTTTTCTAATAAGTGCAAGGAAGGAGCTTTGCCGCCCCGGTCTGGGGGCGAAATCATTATAATTTGGTCAGCTTTAGCTGACCGTTATTTTGTTTACCACCGTGCGGTGGATTGTTGCTTGAAGGTGCTGCAGAGCCGAGTGCTAAATAGCGTGCTAAAGCCCAAGTTGCTGTGCCAGCCCTCGAAGGCCAATTTTTTAGTGTTTTCCTGATGTAATCATTTGTGACCGGCTTGCATACCGAGGTTTGGAAGACACTTTTATTTAGCAAACTCTTGTAAGGCCATAAGGCCATTTTTATTTGTGTATTATACATTCATATGGGTTTGAGTAGTGGACATTCATGCTTGGTTGGGTTCTTTTACTTATACAACTTAATAATTTACTTCCGCTAGATGCTCTGTATAGGACGTTGTGATTGGTTGATTGGTTTCAATGAGTAACCTACCGGTCTGTCCGTAGTATATGACGTCGGGCCCCGGCCGGACCTACTGCTATATGTTATGTGACAGGTAAGGGTGTTACAAATTGGTATCAGACTATCGGTTTCGGTCAAGCTTAAATGAATTCATGGATGAATTCACTTTAAGGGGTGGTGAGCACATGTGTGTGCGTCATCGTTAAAACATGAAAAGAACCCATGAATGTCCACTTAGGAATGAAAATACACCTGTTTGGGGAACCTGCGTGTTCCTATAATTGCTTTTTACAATTTTGTTCGGGCACTTATCGGTGTTTTGTACGACTATAGGTGTCTGGAAGTGGTGCGTGGCAGCCTGAACGCACATTCTCTGAGAAAAGTACTGCACCAAGCGACGTGCCTGAGACCCCTACTTCTCTGGAAACCATAAGAAGAGTGGTTGAAGCGGTGTTCGCTGTGACAACGCATAATATGGGAGAAATATGCAACCCTCTGTCACTGAGATGGCCCCAACACCGGGCGGTATGTTGGAGCAAAGTGCATTTGGAGGTCCATTAGGGCAGCAGATGAGCATTGTTATGGTGCAGGGAGCGCATTCAATTGACAAATACTTGTAGACGTTCCTTATGGTAAGGCGCTACCCAGGCTTTGAATGGGAAAGCGAGCAATCTATTGTTGATAGATTTTATAATGGTATGCACAGCGAGTTGCGTATCCTACTGCTAGGACCAAAGTTATTGGGATTCCGAGCTTTGGTGGAGTTGGCCAGAGCTTTGGAGGTGGAGTTGGGGAAAACTCACCAAGTACCAGTGAATAGGGTACCAAACCCTACAGATCCTATAAGGACTTCCTACCGAAAAACACTGAGGAAAGAGGCTAGATCATCTACTAGCCAAGTCACTTATAATTGTTATTCTTGTGGCAAGAAAGGGCACTTTTCTAGAGATTGTTGGGAGGGTGCTCAGAAGACAATGAAACTTATGGTAGGAGCAGTTGAAGAATCTAGTGCAAAGGAGACGATGTTCAAAATGCCAACCTCAAAATCTGGGTATCGTAGGTGGCACAAGAAGGCTAGGAGGTCGGGTCTAGTCCCTTCCTCTAGCACATCCGGAGCGACTACAGCCCAAACTCCGGGTGCATGCTTTGTTTGTGGAAAGCCGGGATAGTATGCCCGAGATTGTCGAAGTGGACGCCCAATGTCCGAAAAGAAGCCGGGGCAATATCTGAGGAGAAGGGCAAGGCGGTGGCGTCCATCGCATCACTGTTTACTTCGGCCCAACCAAGAGTGGACATCCTTGGCCAGCAGGAGGCCATGTGGCCGACCGTCGGGATGTCAGGTATGGTTTTCTTATTAGCAAACTAGTTTCTTATACCGGATACCTTATGCGTGTTAACTTAGAACTGGAAGTTCTAGGCTTTATTTTGGAATCTTGGTAATCCGGAGAGAGCATAGTTTCGATACGAGAACTTCGCACTCTTGTTATCCGAAGAATATGTATCACGCATCGGAGTTATCTCTTCGTTGGTAAAGGAACAATTCGGATGGGTTATTGCCCAGTAGTCATCCAATGCGCGCGGAGATACAGTCTGTGCGGTAAGAGTCTTAGTGAAAGTCAAGGATTCGACTTGCTAGCGTCGCTGTTGCCGCTAGTAGAGTTTGACGTCATCCTTAGTATTGACTGACTTTCGGAGCAGAAGGCTTTTATCATTTGCAACCGTAAAGAGACCTAGCTGGGTGTTGGGCAGGAGATAACGTTTGCAGAATTGAAGGGATCGAGCAGGACACAGACGTCTGCCCTCCCGGTGGTCAGGACAGTTCGTGCTGGCGCAGAGCTGTTCTTCACGTTAGTGGAGGCTGTAACGCCTAAGTCCACTCTGGGTAGTATCCCAGTGGTTTGTGAGTATCCCAATGTGTTCTCGGAAAATCTCCCTGGAGCCCCACCGTAGCGAGAGATCAATTTTACGTTTGAGTTGTGCCAGGTGCCAAACCTGTGTTACGCTCTCCTTATAGGTTGATGCCTAAGGTGATGGTGGAGTTAAAGGTTCAACTAGAAGAGTTGATGGAGCAAGAGTATGTGCGTCCAAGCTTGTTGCCTTAGAGAGCACCGGTCCTTGTTACCAAGAAGAAAGACGGGAGCTTGAAATTTTGTATCTGTTGTAGAGAGCTGTATAAGTTTGCAAAAAAAGGACAAGTACTCGATCCCAATGATCGATGATCTTTTGATCAGTTAGTCAGGTCTTCGGTGGACTCAATAGTGGATCGTAAGTCCGGTTACCCTCAACTGAGAATAAGGGTAAGTGATATCGCAAAGACGGCGTTAAGCACGAGGAATGAGAAATCCGAGTCTACGATCGTGCCATCTTGGCAGTCAAATATGCCATCAGTGTTCATAGACCAGATGAACGGAATGTTCATGGAGTACCTAGTCCATTTTTGTGATCGTCTTCATCGACGACGCATGGTGTACTTGAAGTGCGAAGAATATCACTTCTGAATACCTACTTTTTGCTTTGGGGATGCTAAGGAGAAACCATTTATACGCCAAGTTCTCCAAACGCGAGTCTTGGGTTATTCTCGATAGTGCTCCTTGGTCCTATAGTTGGTAGAGTGGGAGTGCGTGGATCCAGCGTTGTTAGTCACGATACGAGGGTGGTCTGTGTTGTCTCGGTAGCAAAAGTACAGAGTTTTCTTGGGTGGCCGGCTACTACAGGCGCTTCGTAGAGGACTTCTCGCGGATAGAATTACCCCTCACAACGTGGTCAAGGAAAAACTTAAAAAAGTTTGTTTAAGAGGCGCGAGTGCGCACAAGCTTTCGATGGGTTATAGAGTCAGTTAACCACGGCGCCGGTACTAAGTTCTCCAAGTGGGACCAAAGGCTTTAAGATCTACAGCACTGCCTCGGGCAGTGGATTGGACTGCGTGATGCTATAATATGGAAATGTTATGGCTTATGGCTCACGCTAATTGAGAGAGCATAAGAGGAATTGCCCCGTCCGCCATCTGAAGTTAGTGGCTGTATGTTTTGTGAGAAAACTGTGGAGGCTTTACTTGTACGGCGTAAAAGCCGATCTCTATACCGATCATAGGAGCCTGATATATCGGTTGGATCAAAAGGATCTGAACTTAAGGCAGCGGAAATGGATGGAGTTCCTGGGGGACTATATGTTTGAAATTTATTTTGTACCCGGGGTAGGGCAATGCAGTTGCAGATGCGTTGAGTCGTATGGCTCCCGCCCAAGCCAACTGGTTGTCGGTTCATGTTGAGAGACTGACCCGAGAGTTGGAGACGTTAACTATCTCTTGTGTTGACAAGCAGACTAGCGTCTAAGCGTTATTGAACTGGTCGGAAGTTCAGTATGACCTGGCTGATCGCGTTTGGCAGGCATTGGAGTTAGATGGCACCATGAAGGAGCTTATGGATGCAGTGTTGGATGGGTCAAATTACCAGTTTTCAGTTGAGGATGGGCTGTTAAGGAAGGACCATCGTTTGTGCGTCCCAAGAGGGGAAAATCTACGGGCAGAGTTGATGTACGAGGCTCATAATACCAAGTACTCAATTCATCCAGGGAGCACGAAGATGTAACGAGATCTAAATACGTTGTTCTGGTGGCCAGGACTCAAGTAGGTTGTGGCACTATATGTGGAGAAATGTCAGACTTGCGCCTTAGTGAAGGCAGAGTGCCAAAAGCCGGGGGTTTCTTTAAATCCTTGCCTATTCCGGAGTAGAAGTTCGACTAGACTTTGTGCATGGCTTGCCAAGGTCACAGTAGGGAAACGACGCCTTTTGGGTGATCGTGGTTTGGGTGTCGCACTTCATTCCGCATAGGAAGGTTGATCCGATGGAGTAACTTGCAAATATGTTCGTGGATAACATAGTTAGACTGCACGGTGTGCCCCGCAGCATCGTGAGTGATCGGGATGGGTGTTTTACGTCAAATGCTTGGAGGTTGGTGCAATAGATGTTGTGGACTAAATTGAAGTTCAGCACAGCTTTCCATCCACAGACGGATGGGCAGACCGAGAGGGTCAACAGAACGTTTGAGGACATGCTTTGCATGAGTGTTCTAGGCTTCGAGAAGCATTGGGAAGACCACCTGTATTTGGTGGAGTATACGTACAACATTAGCTACCAGGCGAGTATTCAAATAGCGCCCTTCGAGGCCCTATATGGTAGAAAGTGTCGTACGCCGATGTCGTGTCTAGAGACGGGTGAGGCAAGGTTGTACCCAAAAGCAGGAGGTGGAGAGTGCCACTTTGTTGGTACGAACCATTCGAGAGCGGTTGCTGATCGCTCAAGATAGGCAAGCTAATACTTTAACGCCATGCATCGGAGTGTGGAGTTCGTGGTTGGCGTATTGGGAACAATAGCTGTTTAAGAATGTCTCACAGGAGCGACGCTTGAAGAAGCTGAGCCCGAGATACCTTGGACCATTTAAGATTCTGAAGCGGATCATCGCCAAAGGCTATCAGTGGAGTTGAGAGGACTATACGATGTATTCCACATTTCTGTATTGCGGAAGGTGGTGCAAGAACCTTCACAGGTGATCGCAGTTGACCAAGTGCCGGTGGACGAAGGGTTGACGACTAAGGTCAAGCCCGTTCGTATCGAAGACTACGAGGTTAAGAGACTCCGTAACAAGGAGATCCAGATGGTCAAGGTCCGGTGGGACAATTGCGGTCGGGGGGAGCTCTCTTGGGAACGGGAGCAAACTATGCTAGAGGAGTACCCTGAGCTATTTCACTCAGGTACCGCTTAAAGTTTTCCATTTTCTCTCCTTTAGTAATTTCGTGGGCGAAATTCTTTTAAGAGGGAGAGAGTTGTAACACCCCAAAACTCAAAAGAGGGACGGGTGACATTTTATGCCAAGTCTGGGACTTGGAGCAGGTGACACGGGCGTGTCACGGGCGTGACAGGGGCATGTCACGGGCGTGTTCGGCGACGGGTCGCGTGGTCGATGTTTTGGCGATCAGCGATCATCGGGTGTAGGCACACGGCTTGGGGCATGGGCGTGTCCCAGGGCGTGTTCCGCTCGGAAGGTTTCTGAGTTATGCACACGGGCCGTGACACGGGTACAGACACGGGCATGTCACATGTGACACGGGCGTGTTGGATGCTGTGTCACAGGCCGTGTCCAGCTCGGGAAACTCCTGGTTGGTGCACACGGGGCGTGACATGGGCACCAACACGGGCGTGTCACATGTGACACGGGCGTGTCGGAGGCCGTGTCACAGGCTGTGTACTGGTCGGGCTATGGGATTGACGACGAATGGGTAACATGGCCATGCACACGGCCGTGCTGCAACCCGTGTTCGGCCCAGATTTTCTATTTTGAGGCTAAATCGTAGCAGTCCGTTTCCTTGTTTTGGGATCCAACGGCTCAGGACTATTCTTGCTGGGATATACCCGGGATTGGGGGTTTAAACCCTCATTCTTTTAGGTCCAATCTCTTTTTAGAGTTTTAGAGAGAGGGGAGAGCTAGGAGGAAGAAGGAGGTCAACTCCGGCCGCTGGTGGAGCTTCGGAGCTCCGATTCTCGATCTGAGTCCAGATCTGTGAAGGTGAGGCCGATATGGTGCTTTCCATCTGATTGGCTTGTCATGGCACCGAGGAGAAACGCTAGGGTAACGATTCTCATCTTGAGCATGTGAAGCTCTTCTTCCTTTGCATGGGAAAACCCCTCTCCCGTGAGTGTGCGACGAGATTGATGTATTGCTTGGGGTAGATATGTAAAGTCCCCCTTGTTAGAGTCCGGAATCGTAGTACGGACATTGGCATGATGTGTGAATCCTACCCGAACATGTTGGTATGAATCGGTGATTATTTGCTATGCATTGTTAGCCGGAGAAGACTCCGAGCATTTTGATTGTTTTCGGATTGTTATGCGTTTGAATGCATCAGGGAATCTTGGGGATTAACCTCAAGGTGCACCCGGAAACCTGGACGGAAATGCATTTCTGTCAGATTGGTGGCCTGGGAGCCAACCAGGTACATAGCGGGGCTATGTACCGTGTTTGATCGATAGTTTGGACTAGGGAAGCTTAGTCCGCGTCAAAGGCCAAATGGCAATGGCGGGGTGAGCAACGGGCTGGTGGACCCCTACCCGCTCCATCTGCTCGGTTAAAGTGACCTAAAGTTTTACGTGGGACTTGCCGAGGTTTGGAGAACGAGTCTAGGCTACGGCTGAAAGGACTAAATGCTCACGTGGTTGCCGCCCCTTGGGGGTGGTGGTGGAGTCAAGGACCGGATGGGGTTCGGACTGGCTTCGCCGAGTAAGTGCCCTGAGAGCACGAGGTGTACGACCTTGTGCGTGTGCACCTGTGATGTGATGTTTCTTTGCTATATTACTTGTTTTGCTAACAAGTGCAGGGAAAGAGCTTTGCCGCCCCGGTCTGGGGGCGGAATCATTATAATTTGGTCAGCTTTAGCTGACCGTTATTTTGTTTACCACCGTGCGGTGGATTGTTTATTACAGGTGTTGCGGAGCCGAGTGCTAAATAGCGGGCTAAAGCCCAAGTTGCTGTGCCGGCCCTCGAAGGCAAATTTTTGAGTGTTTTCATGCTGTAATCATGTGTGACCGGCCTGCGTGCCGAGTTTTGGAAGACACTTTTATTAAGTAAACTCTTGTAAGGCCATAAGGCCATTTTTATTTGTGTATTATACATTTCTATGGGTTTGAGTAGTGGACATTCATGCTTGGCTGGGTTCTTTTACTTGTGCAACTTAATAATTTACTTCCGCTAGATGCTCTGTGTAGGGCGTTGTGATTGGTTGATTGGTTTCAATGAGTAACCAACCGGTCTATCCGTAGTATATGACGTCGGGCCCGGCCAGACCTTCTGCTATATGCTATGTGATGGATAGGGGTGTTACATCCTCCACCCAAAGCGGTGGAAGTGTAAGTGATCCCCGTGGGTTGATAGTTGCTATCACCAGTTGAGTTTGCATCTAGACCCGGAAGTGTGCAGTACGGGATAGGCAGGCTGTGTGAAGCCCATCTGGTCAGGTTGGTCTGAATTGGTGATGTTGCACATTGCGCACCAGAGAAGACTCCGCGTATAAATGTGTAGTTTGTGGAGTCAATGAGTTATGCCTGTGAAGGGAAGTAGCATGAAGTACTGGAATGAGGATTTCTCGGAAAACACCCTTGTAGTGCTTGTGTTGGAATGACCAGTTTTCTGGCACTGCATGAATTGCAGGGTTTGGGTTGAGTTTGGGTGCAAATAGAGAGTTCTGTTGAACCCGCCAAACGACCACGAAGGACGCCGGCATTGACTCCCCTTTTGGATTGTGAAGTCAGTCCTTGGTGGACATTATGGCTATTATGAGCTACGAGCTCTTATAAGGCTTCTTTCCGAATAGGAAAGGTGAAGCCGACCCACACCTTTAATTGTAGCCGCAAGTACGATGTGCTTGGTGATGGCAAGGCGATTTGAGCAACGAGGGGGGGGGGGGGGTGGATCTGTACCTGCGTTATGTTGGCTGTACAAGAGAGTGCCAAGGCATTGGGCTTTCGTCAGCAACATAATGAGAGTCTTAGGCCTGCGCGCCATCAAGACTAAATGCTCAATGGTGTTGATCCCGATTCACCGGTGTACCCAAAAGTGTGCCTGAGAGCATAGATCATCGGGCTGGGTAGCTGACGGTTGTGATGGATTGCTTGTGCGTGAGAGCACAATATATATGATATCTGTCTATGCATTGCTATGCCTGAAGGGAAGGAATACTACTGCCCCGGGAAAATGGGTAGGATTGTTATAAATTTGTCAGCTGAATGCTTACCGTTGCCTTGTTTACCACCTTCTGGGTGAGCTGTCCCTGTGCAGGTGTTGGTGAGCCGAGTGAGAAGTGAAAGGGATGAAGTCCCTGCGGATGCTGCTGCTGCTAGCCCTTGAAGGATTTCTCTTATATTTTGTTCATGTGTGGTCAGCCTGCGCGCCGATGTATGTAATCCACACTTTGTTAAGAGGAACTGTAAGGCCTTAAGGCCATCTTATGTGTATTTGCTGTACACTCTTTTATGAGTTGATATATAAATGTGGTTTATATATGTATAGTGGACATTCCTGGTCTGAGTTCATCGTTGTTTTTAATCTTCCACTAGCATGCTCTGAGTTAGGATGCGATGGTGTAGTGGTATTAACCTGTGACCTCGCCGTCTGTTTGTGGCATATAGTATGGGGCCCCGGCCATACCCTCTATTATATGTTGTTTAACGGGTGGAGTCGTTACAGAGGCAATCAACACATTCTTCACTGATGCACTCGCCTTCCCCATCTCGTACTTCGGGGTGGGGTTGTGCCTGTCCCTCTGGACGGAGGTTCACCAAGCCCTAAAGTACTTTGGGGCCATCCCCGCGCAGCTGAATCCCAATGCAATCGCCATGCTGGTGGTATTCGCATGCTTCCTCAGAACGGAACTGATTGAGTTAAACCTCGCCGTTTTCCGAAAACTTTTTATCTACCGCGCCACCAATGATGGGGTCGCCTTCTTCGCCGGCTTGCTATTCAAGGTGCGTGAGACAGCCAACGAGAACCACAACTGGTTCGCGAAGTTTGTCTTCATCAAGGTCGAGCTCGACAATATTCCCTTCTCG
Source organism: Platanthera zijinensis (assembly GCA_039513925.1). Classification (NCBI taxonomy): domain Eukaryota; kingdom Viridiplantae; phylum Streptophyta; class Magnoliopsida; order Asparagales; family Orchidaceae; genus Platanthera; species Platanthera zijinensis. Next base: position 111,831,464 of record CM077091.1, read on the forward strand.
CCAATCCAGAGCGGCGATAAGGTATACCGGACGCTGACCTTGGCAGGCGACGACTCCAACCTCCACCAATTCTTCCTCCACAAATACTTTGAGGTCACCTTCCTACAAAGGGGCCTCAACTCACTCCCGCCAGTTCATCCTGACAAAGGTATGTCCTGTCATTATTACTTTCACCATGGGCTCGCAAAGACCTTTGCTAACAAGGTTATTTTGCAGGGGTGCGACTGATCATGGAGAACCCGCCTTTCGTGGACCCAGGGCTGCACCATGACCCACTTGTGTGAGAGAGGAAGGCTTCAGCGGCTCACCGAATAGAGCAGGAATCCTCCGAGCCTTCCTCTAGCAGAAGTGGCATGAGCTCGCCAGCTCCAGCTCACCTCGCCTTCCACCAGCGCCAAAGAGACTGAAAAAGGCAGTGGGTTCTAGGGAAAGGCCGGTCCTGCTTGAATCGCCAAAGAAGGAGCGAGGCGACGACGACCTGCCCACCTCGCTAGCTATCGAGGGGTTCATGGCCCGCGATCGGGGTCTGCCGAAGGACCATCAGAACTTTGGTCTCGGCGGGAAGGTGAAGGACCAAGTCGGCGAGCTGATGGTCCATTGGGATGAGAAGGCCCATCGAGTTTCCGTCTCCTCCCTCCTCTCTTCTTAGTTTAAGTGCTGCCCTCCCAATGGGCACGCCTTTGACCTCGGCTTTGGGATTTATGGTCGCGAGGATGCTGAGGCCTATGATGGGATGACCCTTCAGGGGCTCGCCTATGAATGCACGCGCGCCCAAATGCATTCCATGGAGCTCTCCCACATGTCCGTCTGCCGTGGCTTATCCCTCAACCACAAGTTGGCGAGTGCTGAGAAAGCCTGAGATCTTACCCGAGATGATGTGGAGGACTTGAAGAAGAAGCTGGAGGTTGTCGAGTCTTTACTCGCGAAGAGTGTCGGTGGGGTGGTAAGTTTTAGTGCATTTCTTCCCCTTTTCTTTCGCTCGCATAGTTCTTTCGCTTATACTTTTCGCATTGTGGGATGCCGAGACCGCCGACTGCCTACGCACCCACGCGAATGACCTTGAGGAAAGGAATAAGCGGCTGGAGGAACATAACAAGTTGCTCCATGGAGAGTTCAGCCGCCTGATGGACTCCCTCCTCCCTCCAGCTCGCGGTGAGCCGAGCGCCCCAGCCAAGAAACCGATGTCTTTCAGCGAGGCAGGGGTCAACAAAATGTGGCGGGTCAACTCCATCAAAGTTGCTGATCATATACTACATGTCATGCAAGATCTATAGGTGTTGACAGTGGACTGCGTGGAGGTCATGGCCAAAGACCTGGTCCCGGAGTTGTTCCTCCCCGTTCCCACCCCTAGAGAGGAGGAGGACAACTTAGAATCATTATTTGACGAGGTTGATGTAACATCCCATTTCATGCTAGACCCATCGCGCGCATTTTGAGTCAAGAAAGCTGACTACAGATCGGGGTGCACCAGTAACAGGCGTCGAGTGATACTCGACTAATAGGGAAAATATGACTTAAAAATATTCTGGATGCTATAGGGGATGAGTGGTCTCAACACCACTCGTTGAATTTAACATAGAATAATCCTGGATTCGACAAAGAGTCAAGTTGATTGAGTGGTCTCAACGCCACTCTATGAATTCTGACTCAGAAATATTCTAGATGCTGAGGCGTTGAGTGAACACGATGCCATTCGACAAAGTATCGAGTGCGTTGAGTGGTCTCAACGCCACTCAACTCTTTTGACTTGGAAAGTTCGGCAATAAATGAGGCGTTGAGTGGTCTCAACGCCACTCAATGCTTTTGTCTTAGAATATTTATGGACTCAAAGCGTCGAGAGCGTTGAGTGGTCTCAACGCCATTCGACGATGCATCGAGTGCGTTGAGTGGTCTCAACTCCACTCAACGCTTTTGACTTAGAAAGTTTGGCACTCAACGAGGCATTAAGTGGTCACAACGCCACTCAATGCTTTTAACTTAGAAGGATTCTATGGGCATTGAGTGAACTCGACTCCACTCGGCGAGCATTGAGTGATCACGACTAATCTCGACGATTCGTCAAGTGTGTATTATATACACGACGCTTTTAACTTAGAAATTTTTTTGGCCCACTATTTGCTTGTTCCTATAAAATGCGACTTACGAAAAACTCTAACCGTCACTACACTTCTTGCCGAGCAGTTACTTGCCGAACCCGACGAGACAAAGAAGGTCTCCAGTATCGAATTTTGCTGGAGGAGAGACTGTTCCTTTCCATGAATAACAATGCCAATGAGAAGAAGATGCTGTCAAGGAGAGTGACGATATCCATGAAATAAAACAAGGTGAGCTTCCTACCTTCTCCTTTGGTATTAGATCTGTAGTTATTATCTAAGAGAGATGTCGACACAAAAGAGTTTGACTAGAGAGAAGAAGATCTCCTAGGAAGAGACCATGCTAGGACCTTGTCCTGGGGATTTGATGTCTTCAACCTATCCTCTCTTCTTTGTGAAGATGATGGACTTGGTTTCGTGAAGAGGAATGGTCTTTTGAGGGTGAATAAAGGAGGAGGAAAATCTGTGAGTGGCTTGTTGAAAATGGTGAAGTGAAAGTGGGTGATTGGGCGACCTGTCCGCGCGACCTATGCGGACAAGACTGGCGGTTAGCCAGGTCGGTGGAGCTGTTGCAGCCAGCTTATTCTTTGGAGGCCTGGGTTGTCTGTTTGTGCGAACTGTGCGGACAGAGGCGGCGGCCTTCCAGGCCGGCTTATGCTCAGCCAGCGGTTTGGTCCTAGAAGGTAACCTGGCGGATAGCTTCTCTATCCACAGAGTCCGGCAAAATACGGACTAAACTAGAGCTCGGCAGACCGATATGGCAGATGCCTTGGTCTAGCTCTGGTTGTGTGGCTGGTGGAAGCTGCAGGAATCGCTGGTTAGAGCGGACTAGATCTGGAGGTCGCTGGGATTGGCGGACTGTTTCCAGTGTCCGCTAGTAAACACAGACTTGCCCTTGTGGCCGGTGGTGTGGATTTAGTTTTTCTGAACTAAGTCCAGGTTTGGCTTAGTCCGGCGAGATCGCGCAGTTAAGCGCGGACTGCTTCTCAGTCTGTCAAGCTCGGCAATAGTGTCATGTGCCTTGGTTGCGAGCTTGGGGTACGCGGACTAGAGGTGAGTCCGCAGGGCGCGTGGACTGGAGCGTTGTTCGCTGATGGGTAGACAAGATGTTGCTGCAGATTTTGGCTAGTGGCGGCATCCTGGATAGGCCTTTGGCGACAAGGTAGATAGAGGTTGCTGTCCGGACTTGGTGATGCTACTTGGCGGGCTGGCTATCCGGGACTGGTCGCGGCGGACTGGATGTGTATCCGCAGCTTGCGGATACACTTGGTTCTTGATGCGGGATGGGGGCGGTTATCCTATCGGCTAAGGCGGTGACCACACTCCTCATCGTGCCTATAAATAGGACCTCCTATCGCATCAATGATAATAGAATGGAAAGTAAGTGAACTCGCGGATAGTTGCTGCGGACTGGATTTTTGTATCCGCGCGGTTTGAGAAGCTTGACGGGTTGTGCTGTTCAGGTTATGCGGATAGCGCTGGAAGGCCAGAACTTGGTTTTGACTGCGGTCAGGGACAGTGCGACCTCTGCGGATAGCAACAAGCGGTTAAGAGCAGGTCGCGGGTTGTGGCTAGGTGGTCTATCTTATGTAACTATTTTCCCAGTTCAATAAGCTGTTCGCTTCTGGCAGCCTATTTAGTTCGGCAGTAGCAGATCGTGCGGTCCGGCGGCTAGGCAACCTTACAGTTAGGCGGCTTGCTGATCGGCGAGTCGAGTTCCTTGCATTGGAATAACGGGCAGTCTGCGCGGCTTGGTTTGCGGTCTGGCGATCTGGATGTTTGTGCGGACTCCATAGTGCAGCAGTAGAACCGGCGACTAACTCCTTGAGTCCGCACAGTTAGATTTGCCTTGTGATTGTTTCTAGTTTCACTTTGGTTACTTTGGCGAATCATGTCTCGTTATGTATGTCTCGCCTTATAAAGATTGTTTTGTACAAGATTCTTGCTCTTCTAGTTTTCATCTGGATTATTTGAGATCAGATAGGTTAAGTGTTTCTGCACTTGGTTTCCCGTCTTCCTCTATATCAAATTTCAACATGGTATTAGAGGGAACAGAGGCTTGTGTAGTGGATCAACCTGCAGTTTCTTCAGTGCTTCTGTAAGTCTAAGTGAACCATAGTTAAGTGCAATGGAAGGTGATTTAGCAATGGATCTTGGAATGGAGCTTCTTACATGGACTAACTTTATTAAGTGGAAGTCATGTAAGGAATGCTATCTTCTTGGCGAGGACATCTGGGAGGTGGTTTGCGGAGATGAAAGGCAAGAGGATACTGCTAACAATGGTGAAGTGACGAGAGCTTGGAAGAAGACAAACGTGAAAGCGGAGGTTGTTCTCAAGCAGGTGATCTCATCAGAACTCTTGGACCACATCAACAGATATCGGTCAGCTGCGGAGATTTGGCCTTCCCTCGATGGGTTGTTTAACAAGGAGGTGAAGGTGGCTGCGGAGGTTAGTCCCTCTACTTCTGATCAGCAAGAGAGGAGTGTTTCTCTGAGGCATGATGGGAAGAGGAAGGAAGGACCAAAGTGTTATAAATGCAAGCACCCTGGTCACCTCAAGAAGGCGTGTTAGGTTGTCTTGCACTCAGTGAACGTCACTCATGTAGGAAGAAAAGGGAAGGACTTGGTTGAGTCATCAACAAGTTCTGATGTTGATCGGTTGAATACCAGTGATAATGCAGCTATCTGGCATGAAAGACTGGGGCATGTGGGGATGGACAAGCTGAAAGCAATGGTGGTGAGAAGCCTTGTGAGACTCTTTCCTAGAATGTTATCCTTCGGCGGCTGTCAAGCTTGCACGGGATGTCAACATGGTGTAGCTTATCGCTTTACGTTTGATAAGGCATAGTCCAGGTGTAAGGCACCATTGGAGGTTATCCATGGTGATCTGGTGGTACCGACCGTCACGTCCAGTCTTGGATGTAGTAGGTACATGCTGATATTAGTTGATGATTACTCTAGGTATACTTGGGTGTACTTCATGAGGGAGAAGTCGAACACACTCCAGTTGTTTGCGGAGTTCAAGAAGCTTGTGGAGGGACAGCTTGGTGATGAGTTGTAAATATACACATTTTTTAGTATTTTATTTAAGTAGTTTTAGAATGTTTTAGTTATTTTCTGTTATTTTTCTTTAATAATATGCTTCTTTTTGTAAATATTTCCTAACTTTAGTTTATTTTGATTTTCTGAAATTTTTCAGAAATTGTCAAAAAATGACCTGACACGCCCGTGTCCCATGACCGACACGCCCGTGTCACGGCCTCGACGATCGTTGGACTCAACCTGACGCCCTCTACGATCATTGACCTCAACCCGAGCAGGACACGCCCATGTCCGAAGATTCGACACGGCCATATCACGCACTCGACGCTTCCAGCTCAAAGTTCATCCTTCTTCAACCTGACAAGGACACGCTTTCCAACATGCCCATGTTCCAATTTCTGACATGCCCGTGTTCAAAATTTCGACACGCCCGTGTCACCAGTTCGACTCAGCCACTGCCGACATCAAATTGCCAGTTGTTCTGACACGCCCGTGTCACGCAACCTGACATGCCCGTGTCGGACACATGTCCCGACCCGCTGCTTCCAGAAAATCGCCAGCTGACCAAAGTTTGACCTCTCCAACACACCAGCCATGACACGCCCGTGTCACTCAACACGACACGCCCGTGTCACCCCACTTTTTTGCCTATAAATCAAAGTTTCTGTATGCACTCATGTTCTTCTTTTTGGACCATTTTGCCTAGGGTTTTTGCTGCTTGATGTATTCCAAAGCCTTGTAAGGGAATTTTCTCCCCCCTCTCCTTAGCTTTTGTTTTAGTTTCGTTGTAACTCGTTTTTTTACTTAATAATATGTGTTTTTTCTTCTCTTTATATGGTTTTGGAATGCATCTGAGCGCCCTTCCTTATGCAATCTTATTTTTCTTTTGTTTTATCTTTATTACAATGTTTAGTTTTAGGAATTTCTCCTATTTTCTAGCCGTCGTAATCACAATTTTTTTTTTTGCACCTTAGTGTTTAGGTTTAATTATCAAGTTTTTAGCCCTTTTTTAGCTTTGTATTCACTCTTATGAACTTATAAAAATCGTTTTAAAAGTGGATTTATTTTCTTTAACTTGGTTTTTTTAGGATCATAAAACTTTTCATTCTCTTTTAGCTTTATTTCCACTTTTTATGCGTTTCTATAAAATTATAAGAATGAAAATGTTATCTTTTTAATTTTTTGCTCACTTTGTTTTCGCTTTTATTTTCAAAAAATTTTGCTACTTTAATTTTTTTTTCTCTTTTTATGCATTTCTACAGCATTCAAGCGGTAGAAATGTAGTTATTTTAATTTTCCAGTCTCTTTGTTTTTCTTATTTTTCATTTGCATGTGTGCATGTATGAGTTAATTTTTATAGCTTTCTTTCAATTTATGTAGAGTGTATGCGTGTGCGCATTTATTTTCGCCTACTCATTAAGAGTTAAATGACATGTTTTCATTTATGTAGAGTGTGTGAGTGTGTTTTAATTTCAAGAAGAGTGTGTGAGTGTGTTTTATTTCTGTAGAGTGCCTGCGTGTATGAGATAGCTTTTTCTTCTTTAATTTTCCGCTTACTCGTTTGAGTAGGACTCACACTTTTCAGCTTTCATTTCCCGCCTACTCGTTTGAGCAGCACTCACAATTTACTGCTTTATTTATCGCTTTCATTTACTGCTTTCATTTTCTGCTTTCATTTTATCGCTTTCTTATGCCGTCCCCATTCCGATGAGTGGATAATCGTTCTTAGCCCTCAGTATCGAAGAGAATTGAGACAAATAAACTAACTTTTAATAATTAAAGGTTCTCTTTTTCTCGTTAATTAAAGTACTCTAGGTTTGCCCCGAGTATACGACGCGTAGGACCACATATCGATGTGTGGGCTCTATTTCCGTTGTCCATATGCTAGCTTGCCGAGAGGCCGTGCGTATAGACCGATCACCCTTCGGTAAATAGAGTTGTGTGCATAACCTCGAGAGAGGAGAAGCGTAACTCTACCGGATTGGGTTCCCCACCCAATAACGGGTTTCTTAGTGTAATGCAGGCATTAAGAGGAATCCTTCGTCGGACTAACGTTCGGTCGAATAGTCTTAATGATCTGGTGAGCGATATTACCTAGAGATAGGTGTGCTCATTCTTTTGGAGCCTCCACGGCCAAGTCTGCCCTTTTATTAATTTGAAATTTAGGATCTCTAGTTATTAAAAGTTGCTTTGGTTCAAATTTCTTCAGCGCCGTTCCGCTATTTCTTCATCTGCATTTTCCGCTTTCATTTTCTGCATTCTTATATATATATATATATATATATATATATATATATATATATTTCCGTCATTTATTAAAAATCAAACGACAAAAACTATCTTCGGTAAAATAATAGTCCATTCAGGGAAAGAGTAGAAATAGTCAAACTGACCCCGAGAACAATACGACCCCGATATTCCTCCCCGAGAATATCCTGTACTATATGCGATAGGTGCACTTGCCTCCTTTCGTTTAAAATGAAATATCGCTCCCAAGCTCAGCCCTCTTATATCTTTTATCTAAATAAAACCCCCTTCTCTTCTCTCTTGTCTATCTTCTAAAAATAAATAAAGGCGCTCGCGGCGCGCATCACTTGGTCTGCGGATCAAGAAGTTGAGAACGTGCAACGGAGGTGAGTTCGGCTCAACCGTGTTCTCTAACTTTTACAAGAAGCATGGAATCTGAAGGGAGCTTTCTTGTGGACATACTCCAAAACAAAGTGGAGTGGCAGATTAGAAGATCCATCTTTTGACGGAGACCTGCAAGTGTTGGCTTCAGTACAAAGGCATTCCTAAGGTTTTTTGGGCGGAAGGGATGGCATGCGCGACACATGTCATCAATCGGATGCCTCTGAGTCCGATCAACACGAAGACTCCATATGAGCTGATGTTCATGATAAAGCCCAGTGTGAAGCACCTTAGGGTGTTTGGATCTACCTGCTTTGTACACACTCCGGATGCTCTCAAGACGAAGCTAATCTTTGTTGGGTATGATGAGCAGAAGAGAAGATGGAGGTTTATGGATACTGCGATGAAGAAGTTCATCATGTCGAGATACATTGTCTTCAATGAGCTGACGTTGTTTTTGGGTAGCTCAGATGAGGAGCTAGAGGTGAGCAGGTCAGATGGTAGGCTGGAGGAGGCTACTGCTAAGGTTCAGATGGAGCTTCCTGTGTCACCAGAAGCTTCAGGTTGTTCTAGCTCCGGGGCAGAGGTGTTTGGGTCGGGAAGCAGGGGGAATGATGCTCCAGGTGCTTCTGACTCGAAGACGGTTATTTTTGGCTCAGGAAGCAGGGGGAGCGTTGCTCCAGGTGCTTCTTATTCAGGTAGCAAGGGGAGCAATGTTCCGAGCAGTTCTTGTTCAAGAGCGGTGGTTTCTGGTTCAGGTAGCAGGGGAGCGTTGCTCCAGGTGCTTCTTGTTCGAGTACAGTGGCTTCTTATTCATGAAGCAAGGAGAGCATTATTCTGGATTTGCCTGGGAACGGAGCTGGTTCAGGAGCAGCGGAGGTGGTTAGCCATGATCAGACTCTTCAGAGGTCGAAGAGGGTCATAAACCTACCAGTTCGATATTGCAGAGGAAATATAGTGAGCTTTGTCTCGTGTTTTCTCACAGGTCCTCAGATCGAGAAAGGGTCTTCTAGCTGTGACGACACCACTGGATTCAAGGAGGTGAATGATGCGAAGGATGAGGATGTGACTACTCTCTGAGGAGACGAGGCTTGGGGACTCATGCCCAAGATCGTTGGTGATACTCCTGTGATGTCCAAGTGGAGGTCAAGGCTGAAGAAGAAGGAAGAGGGAAGCATGGCTCCTCTTGGGAGATGCTGGAGGGATCCCTCATGATCTAAGATATGCAGGGCAGGGACTATGTCTCGGACATCTTCTCGAAGGCACTATCGGATGGACTAGGTGCAAGGTTACGGTAACTGTTGGGGTTGCTCACCACTTCTCACTTCAAGGGGGAGTGTTGAAAATGTTGAAGTGAAAGTGGGTGATTGGGCGATCTGAGCGACCTGTCTGTGCGACTTATATGGATAGGACTGACAATTAGCCAGGTCAGTGGAGCTGTTGTAGTCAGCTTGTTCTTTGGTAGCCTGGGCTATCTGTTCGTGCGGACTGTTAAGACAGAGGCGGCGGCCAGCCAGACCAGCTTATGCTCAGCCAGCGGTTTGGTCCTAGAAGCTAACCAGGAGGATAAATTCTCTATATGTGGAGTGCAGCAAGATGCGGACTGGACTAGAGCTTGGCAGATCGGCATGGAAGATGCCTTGGCCTAGCTCTGTTAGTGCGGCTAGTGGAAGCCACAGGGATCGCCAGTTAGAGCGGACTGGATCTAGAGGTCGCCGAGATTGGCGGACTATTTCCAGTATCCGCCAGTAAGCGCGGACTGGCACTTGTGGCCGGTGGTGTGTATTTGGTTGGATCTGAACCAAGTCCAGGTTTGGCTCAGTATGGCAAGATCACGCAGTTAAGCGCAGACTGCTTTTCAGTTTGCCAAGCTCAGCAGTAGTGCCATGTGCCTTGGTTGCGAGCTTGGGGTATGCGGATTGGATGTGAGTCCGCAGGGCGCGCGGACTGGAGCGATGTCTGCTGATAGGTGGATAAGATGTTGCTGCAGAGTTTAGCTGGTGGCGGCGTACTAGCTAGGCCTTTGGTGATAAGGAAGATAGAGGTTGTTGTCCGGACTTGGTGATGCTACTTGGCGGGCTGGCTATCCGGGACAGGTCGCGACGAACTGGATATGTATCCGCAGCTTGCGGATACACTTGCTTCTTACTGCGGGATGGGGGCGATTATCCTATCATCTAGGGCGGTAACCACACTCCTCATCATGCCTATAAATAGGACCCACTGTCACATCAATGATAAGCGAATGAACATTAAGTGAACTCGCGGATAGTTGCTACGGACTGGATTTTTGTATCCGCGCGGTTTGAGAAGCTGGGTCGGGTTGTGCTGTACAAGTTGTGCGGATAGCACTGGAAGGCCAGAACTTGGTTCTGACTATGGTCAGGGACAATGCGGACTCTGCGGATAGAAACCAGCGGTTAACTATAGGTCGCGGGTTGTAGCTATGAAGTAACGTCCCGATTCGTGTTAGGCCCCTCGAGCGTACTTCTGAGTCGGGAGAGCTGACTTGGGTCCAGGGAGTGTAGGAAACTAGGCTTACACTCATTTGGAACAGAGAAATTGGTCCAGAATATGAAACGGGTAGAGACACGGGCGTGTCCCTACCCGTGTGCATCGAGTAGAACTTGAGAGGCATTGAGTGGAACTCAACAGGGCGTATCCCGAGAAGTACACGGGTAGGGACATGGGCGTGTCCATACTCGTGTCGAGAGGCGTTGAGTGTCGAGAGGCATTGAGTGGAACTCAACAAGGAGTTTCCCGAGAAGGATATGGGTAGAGATACGGGCGTGTCCATACCCGTGTCGAGAGGCATTGAGTGTCAAGAGGCTTTGAGTGGAATCGACAGGGCCTGTCCCGAACAGGACACGGGTAGAGACATAGGCGTGTCCCTACCTGTGTGCATATCTCCACGAAGACGGCCATGTCTCCCGAGCAGGACACGGGTCAGAACACAGGCATGAAAATGGCCGTGTCGCGTGACACAGGTAGTGGACATGGGCGTGTCCCTACCCGTGTTTGTGTCCATACTCACCATCGACGACGCTTCACCCGAGCGTGACACGGGTAGGAACATGGGCGTGTTCCTACCCGTGTTGGTCCTATTTATATAGGATTAACCGTTTTTTTCTTCCTCTTCCCAAGCTTTCTTTTCTGTGGAGAAACTGCTGGAGGAGGGAAGGAGTTGCTGGAATCAACTATACTCCGTGGATAGCCAACGCCGCCGAGGAAAAGAAGATGCCATCACGAAGAGTAACGCGATCCATAGTCGGAAACAGCGGAAATGCCAGAAATGATGAGAGTTCTCCCCTCTCCCTTGGTGCTAGATTTGTAGTTAATCCTAGGTGAGATATCGACTCAAAAGAGTCTTGATGTGTGAGATTGAGACTCCTAGGATGAGGCCATGCTATGACTTATGTTCTAGGGGTTAGTCATCTTCAACCTCTCCTTCTTTCAATGTGATGATGAAGATGGTCTCGTGAAGAGAATTGGCCTTATGAGGGTGAATAAGGGAGGAGGATTCCTATTGTGATTTGGGAAGATCCTCTAGAGGAGGAAGATGAACCGATGCCGTTCATTCTGCCTTAAAATGCGTGCAGAAATCTGTGTTCTGCGCGCGTCGATCTTCATGGCATTTTTAAGATGAGACATGGCCAGATTCGGGCTTCCGACTAAACACAAAAGTCGTAGGCCTTGGTGAGATCTTTCCAACGAGTGGTTACACATCTTCAGACGAGGTCTGTAGCCAAAGGTAAGCCTGATCGAAATTGACTGCCGATAATGTAGACATGCTGAAACTGTAATTTGGATGTAACCATCTTAGAAGCCGGTTTCAAGTATGATACAGCTAAATCTGGGCTTCCGACTAAACCCAAAAGTCATATCCCTTAGTAATACCTATCCAACGATGGGTTACACATTTTCACCGGATTCACATAGCTTCAGTAATACTCGGTTGAAGTTCTATATTTTATATGATTATTGCATACCTTGTTCTATTGCTTATATAATCCCTACTAGGACAGGTAATGAGATTGAGGGTAGATAACTTGAAGGATTATTGTGACTTGTTGGTTGATCTCTTACATTCAAATGATAAAGTAAGCCTACTTGAACGAAATGGTTGGATGGTAGATCCCTAGGTTCACTACTGAGTAGACAAGTTGGATTGAGTAAACAGCTAGATATGTGAACTGGTAATGCGAGCTCGAAATGTTGGAAGAGGATTAATTAAGGTTAGTGCATGGATATGTAAATGGTTGATAGTGCGTGAATGTTTGCCGCACCTGATCGTATGGGATGGTAAGGGATTTAGCAAGGAACCCTTGTGAGATTTTGAGCTCGAGATGTGAAATAACATATGGTGTGAGTTGACACGTGGTGTCGTAATCCTGAGTTAAGGATAGTGTGGCAGGTCTACGGGCTCGCCAGTCATCACACCGACGGGAGTTGACGGTTAGACCTTGGGCGGTTGGTCTTGGTCCTCGGTGCTCATTCCCGGGGCTCCTTCCGTGCCAAGTGAACGGTTGTGCTTGGTTTTCGTGCTCATTTCCGAGGCTCCTTCCGGGTCATAACATAGGCCAGTTCGGGGCTAGGATCTCGGTGCACATCTACCCAAAACACCCGCTGAGCCGTAGTACGCATGTGAGCTCCGCTGTGTGTTATTAGCATTGAGGCGTACGGAGGCCTAGGCCAGTTAGTGTGGAGACTAACCTAGTAGTGGAGATGCCCGCTCTACTATCATCATCTGGCCACGATGGTTGACGCCCAAGATGTTAGCTACCTGCTCAAAAAGTGGGAACTGCAGAGTTTGTGTCGACACAACAATTGCTTGTGCATGTTCATGGGTGAGTCATAACATAACATTCATTGCAAAGCATTACATCGCATACACAAGATCCTCATCGTATAAGTTTGTATGGGAACTCTTATATGATGAGTTACTTTTCTGTTGATCCGATCCTCAATTTATATGTCTGTATGGGCATTCATATAAGTTGAGTTACTTTTAGTTGTAGCTTACATTCTCATACTCTGTTGTAGAAGTAGAACTGCTAGCTTAAAATGTTGATGTTACCGTTATACTATACTTTATTGCTACTCATGTCATATATATTACTCCACCTGTTTGTACTGTTGCTTCATTAAATATATTGTACCATGATCCTTTCTCCACCCGGTGCCGAGGAGTCGCCGAGGGAGAGGATGTGAAACCACTTAGTCTTCATGACTAACGGTTGCTACGTCTTCCTTTTTAGGAGGAAACCCCGCAGGCGGAGCAGCAGCAGGTTTTGCAGCAGGACAGCCATGCCACGACGACGGGGCCTGAGGGGACGGTACGGTCGTTACCGTCGGTTACTGATGCGAGTGTGAGAGACTTGATGTATCCCTTTTGGGAAAAATTTTACTCATACTCTGATAGTTTAGAAGCTTGATGTAGCTTCTTCTTTTGTTATATTTGGACTTATATATGAGAGGTCTAAGTTGTTAGCCTAAATCACCTAGAGGGGGGTGAATAGGTGAAATGCGTGTCAAATGCGGAATTAAAAACTAACACAACAAATATCAAGCAATCACAGACGACAAAAGATTTATAGTGGTTCCCCAATTTTGGGTACGTCCACTTTCCTCACCGATCTAGCAAATCACTAGACTCGGCTACTCCACTATCTCGGATTGAAAACAATCCTACACCTCGGAACCACGTTCCTACAAATCTCGATCCCAAAACGGATCTACAAAAACTCGGAAGACAAAACTTCCTACAAATCTCGGAGAATTAAAACTCCTACAAAAATATTGGTTGTGATTACAAACAAACACACTATCAGATCTGGATCTGTATCCGTCTTCTTCTTTAGGAACTTCGGCTTGATCAGAAAATGTAGAAGACGACTAGAGAAAGATCCACGAATCTGAGATCTAGAACCACCTCGATCGAGAAAGTAGATCTGGAATCTTCAAGGCTCGGCAAGATCGAGTGATTCTCTTTCTTCTGGATCGCTGGAGAAAAGATCGATGAAAACGAAGGTCGCGATCCAAACTTTTCTTCTTCTTTCGTGAACGGCAATGGCGGCGGCGTGAAATTAGGGTTCACGGAATTTCTCTTTCTTCAAAAGAATATTTCTGTAATTACGCTTAAAAGTCATTTCTGAAGAGACCTATTTATAGGTGGGTTCCAACGGTCATAATATTGATTAATGATGACACGTGGACCAATCAGAATTGACAGATTCAAAATACTTATGATGAAAATGGACTTAGAAAAATTCTGGAGAAGTTGACTGCGATACTCGAGTAATGGAGGATATACACGAGTATGGAGAGATGGATTACTCGAGTAGCAAGAAGCAGTATACTCGAGTAAAGAAAGAGAGAAATACAGGAGAGAAGAATGAATTACTCGAGTATCAAAAATGGTATACCCGAGTATCAGAATTGTATACTCGAGTAATAGAAAAGTATACTCGAGTATCAGGGTCAATTACTCGAGAATGGGAGAATTTACTCGAGTATCAAAAATCAATTACTCGAGTATGAACATACTTACCCGAGTATCAGAAGATATACTCGAGTATAGAGAAAACTTACTCGAGTATCAGAAGTTATACTCGAGTATCAGAAAACACTTACTCGAGTATCAGGGTATTTACTCGAGTATCAGTACTTTGAACTTGCAGAGAAGAGAAGAAAAGGATCTACTCGAGTATCAAACATGATTTACTCGAGTATCAAGTTACTTACTCGAGTAACTAACTTAACTACTCGAGTATAGATATATCTACACGAGTATTCAGACCCTACTCGAGTAAGCCAAACTGATTACTCGAGTATCTCACTAACTACTCGAGTATGAGACACAGACTACTCGAGTATTAAGACCTTACTCGAGTAAGTCTAACTGACTACTCGAGTATCTCTAACTACTCGAGTATGTTTTACTAACTACTCGAGTATTAAGGACTTAGAAAAAAATTCTATGAGGAAATTTGCTCCAATGCTTCTGTCCATCAATCCAAGTGCATGAAGGAAGTGTATCCCAATAGAGAGGCTATACATGGGCCAACACTTTGAATCACACAATGAGGGATTACATTGTATGGTCCTGTGTTTGGTGACCCATTATAGACTGACATTGGTCTACACTTGGTATTAAGGACCTGCACACATACAACTTAAACACAGCATCAAATACACCTTAATTCATCTTAGTTCAAGGTCTGACCTCCTACAAATCTGAGGCATTGTGGAGACAAACCCCAACAATCTCCCCCTATTTGTAGATGTCAGCACTCTCTATACTAAGGTGAATTACTTAGGAGTAAAAGAACAAAAAGCATATCAAGGAGAATAAACCTAATTAAAACAGGATAGACAAAATATGGCCATAATCAGAATTAAATATATATATATGAGGAAATGTTTTTAAAGCACATAAACAAAATAGTCCAATTCCACTTTCTCAGATCCACTCATGATGGAGTATCCTTGTGCATTCTTTCCCTTTTGAGCTGTTGCCTCTCCAGGTAGCTGTAAGGCTTTGGGAAATAAGTCCTGGGCCTGGGAGGAGCAGCAGGGTTGTTGTGTCCCCAGTTTCTGTCATGGAGTCTGATTTTAATCTGTGAAGCTTCATAGGCTTTCCACTCTGAGTAGCTGTAATGATTGTCTCTGTTTTCCCCATGATCTGTCACTAATTTCAGGGTATCAAGAATAAGGGATTTGGAGGTTGGACTCCAAACCTCTGAGTGAACAATTGCTGGATCTCTTCTGGGTTCAGAACGACTTGCAGAAGCACCTTCACCATACTTTCTTTTCCTCTTAGATGGACCTTGAGAACTGGAAACAAAATCATCTTGCCACATGTCAGAGTAGTTAAGAGGAGGCTCAGTCAGATCACCCTCAGGTCTAGGAGAGAAGACTGGCACACCACTTTCTGGAATGGTAGCTTGGACAGGGGCATCTGCAGATGGTTGCTCTTCAAGAGGATTTAGGTGCTGAGGAATGATGGCTGGGTTGAGCTGAGCATTGGGGAAGTTCATGTTATGCAGCCACACAGCAGTGTCATAGGTATAAAACTTTACAGATTGAAGTTGAGAGAGAATGTCTGCTTTCATTTCCTTTACAATTCCATCCACTGTAGTTTGAGCCTGTTGAGAGAGAGTTTCAACTTGTTCTTTTGCAACTGCTTGGGCTTGCTCATAAAGTTTTTCCACTTGTTCTTTTACAACTTTCTCCCCCTTGCTGATATCTATGTTTAGCTTTGCAATGGCTTCATCTTTGAAGGTGCCCACTTCATTACATACTTTCACAACATTCATTTCAGCTCTCTCATCTAGCTTGATCTGATTGTGAGCTACTGTCTCTGCCTGGTTTCTTAGCTCACCTATGCTTGTAATGGTGTGGTCTATGGCTTTGCCTCCAAGTTGGAACAACCTTTTTAGTTCATCAGTATTTGCTTGGATTTCTGCAAAGCCTCTGCTCATCTCTGTTTCAAGAGCAGAGACCTTGGATGTTACTGATTGCAGAGAGGCATCAAAGTAATCTCTCTGTTCTTTGAGCATAAGCTCAATCTTGCTGATTATATCTGAAGAGGAGGGAGCTGAGGTTGGTTCAGGAGCTGAAGCAGCAGGGGCAGGAGCAGGGGCAGTCCAAGGAAGGATTTCTGTGATCACCACTGAGCTGACTGCTCTCTTGAATGGAACTGGTTCAACATCTT
The DNA here is from genome assembly GCA_039513925.1 of Platanthera zijinensis. Classification (NCBI taxonomy): domain Eukaryota; kingdom Viridiplantae; phylum Streptophyta; class Magnoliopsida; order Asparagales; family Orchidaceae; genus Platanthera; species Platanthera zijinensis. Next base: position 111,847,943 of record CM077091.1, read on the forward strand.
CTTCTGAGGGTAGGAGAGAGGGCATGGAGAAATCCAAATTCTTCAGAGGTGCCTCCACAGGATCTGGAGACATGTCCTCATCATCAGACAGGAGAATATGAGCTGATTTGCTAGGCTCACTCTCAGGAGATTGGACTGGAGATTGGACTGGAGTTCTTGCAGGAGATGGAGCTGGGGTTCTTGCAGGAGATGGAGCTGGGGTATGGACTTCAGACTGAACTGGAGACTTTGCAGCTGAGTCATTCTGGAAGAGAGGGGCATCTGAGCTGAGCTCATCAATGAATTTGTTGATATCTTCAGCTGTAGACAGAAGGTCTGCTGAGTCTGGAATCTCTGAGTCTGGATTTGCTGATCGAATATCTGCTGGAGGAGGAGAGATTGGAGGAGTAGGAATTCTTACTTCTTCTTGTTCTGGAATTACTGATTGTGAAGAAACCTGATTCTGAGGTAGAGAAGAGGCAGGCTCCCCCTCAACTATTGCACTAGTGGTAGCAGTAGTTTGATGTAGAGAAGGAGATGGAATCCTGTCTTCAGGGAAACTGTTGTCTTGGTGTTGCTCTGAGGTGGCATCAGCCTTGGAGGCTTGGGCAGGGTTCATGATCTTGAGGTCATACCTCTGAATGGATGATATTGAGACTTTCTTCATGTGGTGAAGAGGAGTCCCTTTAGAGAAGTCAAACACTGTAGGATTGATCTCATGGAGGAGGAGGGAGATAATCCTGGCAAAGCTGGGATGTTTGACGCTTTCTTTGATCTTATCCAGTATCATCATTCCAAACTGAAACTTCTTCCTGCAGACAATAGCTTGCATAACATCAAAAAGATTTTGTGATACATCTCGAATGGAGTAAGTCTTGCACCAGAGGATTTTGGCAATGATGTCAACTAGAAACTTCCCTTCTGAATTGAACAGAGAGCGGTTCAGGGTTTCACCTCCACCTTCTGGATCTCGACCACAGAATAAGGAGGTGCGGTCGGCATCTGCCTTGTCTAAATCATCTTCTTCGTCGACCACGGGCATCCGAAGCAGAGTGGCGACAGAGGTTTTATCTAACCGAACATCAACTCCCCTTACCTTTGATTTCAGAACTGTACCATTGTGTCTAATCTTCAAGTTTTTGTAGAACTCTTCAACATCAGGAAGCAAAAGGCGGCAAGGTTCTTGAAGAACGAAGGTCAATCCGGCCGTGTCCAGGAGAATCAGAAGGTTCTTGAAATCATCGGAGATATCTTCAATGCCATCAGTCACTAATTCCGAGCCGATTCCAAACTTGGAGGAGGGAGGAGCCATCAGCGATTCGGAGATCTTTCGGTGAAGGAAGACGAAGAGCAGGGTTTCGGGAATACGAACAGCCGGCGGCTACTCGAGTGAATGAGAAGTGGAAAGGACTTTGTCGTTTTGAATATATATATATAAATAATCCTAATTAGGTTTAAAACGAATTAAGTATAAAGACATACCTGAAGAGGCGGCAAATTAGTTGTGCTAATAGAGAGTTTGAAAAATTCCAGAGAAATCCGATTACACGAGAGAAGTTTACGGCATACACGAGTAATCCTTAACATATACTCGAGTATGTACTGAGTATACACGAGTATTAAGTCTAGACGGATTTTTCCATACTCGAGTATAAGAAATTCATACTCGAGTATCAATCTGATTACTCGAGTATATGAAGTTCAATACACGAGTATTAAATTCTGAAGACTTTTCATACTCGAGTATAAGGAGTGCATACACGAGTATTGATTTGATTACTCGAGTATATTTGACTTGTTACTCGAGTATTCACTATTTCACTCGTGTAAATGTAACTATTCTCGAGTCTCAAATTTCTTGAAGGAATTTCCACTAAAAAAAAAAACTGTACCTCAGAGTATCCAACATTTCTGACCTCTTCTAAATTTCTGAGTCCATCATTGGTCTTCTTTGTTAAGCAGTCCAAGCTCAGTTTTGAAGAATGAAAACTTGGACTCATCCAGCGGCTTGGTGAAGATATCTGCAACTTGCCTGTCTGTGGAGACATACTGTAGATCTATATCTCCATTTTCCACATGCTCCCGGATGAAATGATAGCGAAGCTCTATGTGCTTGGTCCTGCTGTGGGAGACTGGGTTGTTGGCTATTGCTATGGCGCTGGAAGAGTCACAGAACAGGGGAATGTTCTGGAACTTCATGTTGTAGTCTTCAAACTGATTCTTGATCCATAACAGCTGTGCACAACAGCTGCCTGCAGAGATGTACTCTGATTCAGCCGTTGAGATGGCTACACAGTTTTGCTTCTTACTGCTCCAGGAAATGAGTCTCCTTCCGAGGAATTGGCAAGTCCCGGAGGTGCTTTTCCTGTCGTCTTTGCTTCCTGCAAAATCTGCATCTGAAAATCCAATTAGTTCACTATCATTACTTCTCGGGTACCATAAGCCAAGATTTGGTGTTCCTTTGAGGTATCTCAAAATTCGCTTTGCAGCAATGTAGTGAGATTCCTTAGAGTTCACCTGAAATCTAGCACATACACATGTCGAGAACATTATATCTGGCCTACTTGCAGTAAGGTAGAGCAAGGACCCAATTATGCTTCTGTACTTGGTTTCATCAAAAGGTTTCCCTTTCTCGTCCTTGTCCAGAGACATAGCTGAGGCCATTGGAGTCCTCATAGATGTTGCATTCTCCATTCCGAATTTCTTAAGCAGCTCTTTGGTGAACTTGGTCTGAGAGATGAAAATTCCATCCTCAGATTGTTTCACTTGAAGCCCTAAGAAATACTTCAGCTCTCCCATACTGCTCATTTCAAACTTCCCTTGCATAAGTTTAGAAAACTTCTTGCAGAGGTTGTTGTCTGTAGAGCCGAAAATAATGTCATCGACATAGATTTGCACTAGCAAAATCTTGCCCTTTATTTCCCTAAGAAATAATGTCTTATCTATCTTTCCTCTCGTGAACTTGTTCTCAAGAAGAAAGGTAGATAGCGTCTCATACCAAGCTCGAGGAGCTTGCTTAAGACCATATAGTGCTTTTTGCAATAAGTAAACATAGTTAGGAAAGGTTGAGTCAACAAAACCTGGCGGTTGCTCTACATACACTTCTTCCTTTATGTCACCATTCAGGAAGGCGGACTTTACGTCCATCTGATAGACGGTAAAGCCCTTCAGTGCAGCGTAGGCAAGAAATAACCTGATTGCCTCCAGTCTTGCTACTGGAGCATAAGTTTGGTCGAAGTCGATCCCTTCCTCTTGACGATATCCCTTGGCGACAAGTCTGGCTTTATTCTTTATAATTGTTCCGTCTTCATCCATCTTGTTCCGGTAGACCCACTTTGTCCCGATGACGTTCTTATGCTTGGGTCTAGGAACAAGTGTCCAGACTTTGCATCTTTTGAACTGATTTAATTCTTCTTCCATGGCTAGAATCCAGGATGCGTCGGAGTTGGCTTCCTCAAATTTCTTTGGTTCAACCTGTGAGAGAAAGCTTAAGTGTAAATTCTCGTTAGTTGTACCTCGACGAGTTCTGACACCATCCCGAGGATCTCCTATGATTTGGTCAACAGGATGATTGATGAGTGGTTATTTATACATGTTTTGCTCTATGTTTTAATATCATTTCTAATTCAATGTTGTAATAATTTATGTCAAACCGTAAATAAATGGTTTTTTTTAGTTTTATTCTCCACTTAGTTTATTTTGCATTTTTAACCATCACTTGAATCTACTCTATTATGTTTTGTGACAATGTTAACGGTCCGAACGGTTTGGACAACCTGAGCGGAGCTGAACTATCATGTTATTTTCAAAAATATATATAGGATCTAATAATCTATATATAATTACAATAATAATAATAATGTAAATAAAAAGAGTTAATATAATGTACATAAATTAATTACAATCTACTTATAAATTATAATAAATAGTATAATATGTTAAGTATTATTTTTAAAGTATTATTTTAATTATTCTACTAAGTAGTAGTATAATAAATTATTAATATTATGTATATTATAAATTATTAATATTCAAGTATTATTATAATAGTAATATTATGTATATTATCGTTTAATAAAATAATTTTCTATTAAGAATATATAATATAAAGTAATATTTTAAGAATACCTTTTTTTTATATTATAAATACTATCATAATATTTTAGATGGTATAACATAAGAATTTTAGTATGTTAAATCTGTTTGCTATATATTATATATAATATATTCAGCATAGAAGTAATCAAGTCCAAATGGCCAAGTGGAGTGGGAGATTTGTTGAGATTCATGAGGTTGCCAGTTCGAATCCGGCTGCTATGTTTTTGCGCCAATTTAATCCCAACCCGCCAGCTTCCTGCTCGACCCGCGACCCGCCAGCTTCCTGCTCGACCCGCAACCCGCCAGCTGCCTGCCTGCCCGCGACTCGCCAGCTGCCTGCCTGCCCGACCCGCCATCCTTATCCAGCCACCAAATCAGCTGCCAGCTCATCAAAAAGCTGCCACATGTCAAGCTATCCAATAGCCAGCTGTCCCAAAAGCTGATTTTCAGCTTTTTCAAAAGCTGTTTTGCAGCTTTTCCATAAGCTGTTTGACAACTTTTCCAAAAGTGCTTTTTCAAAAGCAATTTTTCTTCTTCTATAAATAGAGGGCCAGAGCTTTGTAAAATTATTCGAACTCCAGCAGATTCCTTAAGAACTGTTAGGACTCCCCAGCTCTCTGACAAGGAACTGGTAGTAGCTTTCAAGTATTCTAAAGTTCTGTAAGTTGTAATTTTTCAGCTTTATTTTCAGTTTTTTAAAAAGTTGTAATATTTTCGGACTTTATAAAATAGACTCTTTCAATTTCAATTCTGAGTACTTTACTGCTTTCTTTTACTTTATTTTTTTTATACTATCCCGAATGAAAGGCGAAGCTCTGCTTATGTCCTGGATTAAGATAGTGTAAAACTGCTTTCAAATCTATTTTCAAAACCCTATTCTTTCATACTATCCCGAATGAAAGGCGAGGCGAAAGCCTAAGTCCTGGATTAAGATAGTGCGGAAGCGCTGCAAAATTTTACTACCCTATCCCAAAAACAAAGGTGAAGCGAAAGCTTAAATCCTGGATTGAGATAGATAGGTAGATATTATTTTCTGTACTTTATACCGCCCCCATCCTGAGAAGAGGCTAAGAACCCTTAGCACTTGGTCAAGATGAGCTCTGGGCTGGATAATATTTTCAACTATTTCAACTCTACTTTCTAGTTATTCTAACTAGGGTTTTCTGTTAATTGATCATATACCAGGTGACGAGACACTACGTTTACGTTAACCCGTTTAAACGCAAGCCTTCCCGGTCGTACTTTCGAGTCAGTGATGCTACCAAAGGAACCCTCTCGTTAAGTTAGATAATTAAGAAAGAAAGTTGTTCTTTAATAGGCGAATTAATATCCGCTCAAAGTAATTCTGAAATCGAGGACTAAACTCTAAGTCCCTCTCTTAATAAAATCACGTATATAATTTTTAATTTTAAAATAAACCCCACTCCGTTCTTTCGATAAAATAATAGTCAGTTCTAAAAAGTAGAATAATTAACACCGATCCCAGGAAAAATACGACCTTGATATTTTCTACAAAATACTATACTCCTATGCGATAGGTACTCTTGCCTTAATCCACAGGATATAAGTAAGTAAACAAAGAGATAGACTTATATACGTAAAAGATTATATAAAACCAATTCTATCTTCTTTAAAACAAACTTTACTTATCAAGCTTTTTGGCGCCGTTGCCGGGGATTTGTTTATTTGTGTTAATATTTGAAAATAAAAGAACACTATTAATTTTATCTTTTCTTTTTCTTGTTATTTAAAAACCTTAGTTTTTATAAAAATAAAACAAAAATAAAATTCCCTGAATTTAAAACTTTGTTTTTATAAAACCTAATTTTTTATTAACAAGTTTATTAACCACTAACGAATTCTAACAGAAAAACCTAACCTACTATTTAACGTATTTTATATAAAACTTGAAAAAAAAAGTAGTTTATAATAAAAAACCTGCTTTTTTTATAAAACTTCTTTTATAAAAAACTTGTTTTATATAAAATAAAAATAACCTGTTATTTTCCGTTTTTAAGCCTTTTTGTGTGTTTGTATTTGTGTTTTTTACTTAGTTTTTTTTTACTTAGTTTTTTTTTATTTTATACAAAAGTCTTTTTTAGTGTATGACCCGCAGAACTCCATCTGATTTAACTCTTGGACTTGATCCTGAAATCGAACGCACCTTTCGCAGGCGCCTCCGATCTCTGAATCAAGAGCTCGTATTAAATCTGGAAGAGTCCGTAGGCACCGCACACGTTCAAGAAATGGCAGCAGAGCAACAACAAATGCCAGAGGTGGTCCCCCAAAGGACCATGTCTTATTATGCACGACCTAATTTAGATGACACCGGGTCTAGTATCGTTCGTCCACCAATTGCTAATAATAATTTTGAGATTAAATCGAGTATAATCCAAATGATTCAAAATTCCGTTCAATTCGATGGATTGCCCGATGAAGATCCAAACACGCACTTGTCAAACTTCTTAGAAATATGCGACACATTTAAAATAAATGGCGTCACTGATGATGCCATCCGTCTTCGTTTATTTCCTTTTTCTTTACGAACGAAAGCCAAACAGTGGCTAGGTTCTCTCCCTAGAGGATCTATCACCACTTGGGCCGAAATGACCGAAAAATTCCTTACAAAGTATTTTCCACCTGCAAAAACCGCACGTCTGCGTGCGGATATTTCGTCCTTTGTGCAAGGCGAGTCTGAGTCTCTTTATGAGACTTGGGAACGTTTTAAGGAATATCTACGTCGGTGTCCACATCACGCACTGCCAACTTGGCTCCAGGTACAAATATTCTATAATGGTTTGAATATTCAAACCAGACAAGCCATTGATGCTGCCGCTGGGGGCACGCTCAATAACAAAACCCCCGAGGCCGCTCAAACCCTCTTTGAGGAAATGGCCATGAACGCGTACCAGTGGAACGTGCCAAGGTCACGCCCTAAACAAGCTGGGATATATGAGCTCGACACTTTTTCTACTTTAGCACTCCAAGTAGAAAATCTAACAAAACAATTGGCAGGAATAACTGCTTCCTCCACCTCAACTACTTGGAATCCTAATAATAATGTAATTGAAGAAATCGATTATATGGGGAACTCTTATAGACCTTCCTATAATCCTAATATTAACTCGAATAATAATTCTTATAATCCAGGATATAGGAACCATCCTAATTTTTCATGGAGCAACCCCAATAATGCTCAACGCCCTCCAACTGCAAATCCAAGTGGATTTGCACCGCAACCCCCACAACCACAAACACCACCACCACAACCGAACCAATTTAGGCCAACCCCGATAGAAGACATATTCACGAAATATGTCAGTATCAATGAGTCCAATATCCGGAACCTGACCGGATCAATTAAAAATTTAGAAACACAAATTGGACAAATATCAAAAATGCTATCGGAACGCCAACCTGGTAATTTGCCAGGAAATACGGAACCAAATCCGCGGGATACTGGCCATTCCAGTAACCCATCAAGTTGACAAGCCGTCAAACTACGAAGTGGCAGGGAGCTACCACCACCCGTTAGGGTAGAAAAAGAAGCTAAGGTTAGCCTTCCTACACCACTTCCCGTTACGACTTTACCTCCTCAACCCCCGCGAATTTCTTCCACACATGTTGTTTTACCTTATCCATCTAAATTAAAAGATGAGCGAGAAGATGAACAATATAAAAATTTTCTAAAAATGTTAAAACAAATTCAAATCAATATACCTTTCTGCGAGGCAATTGCACAAATGCCTAAATACGCAAAATATTTAAAAGCGTTATTTTCAAATAAAAAGAAACTCGAAGATATTTCGAGGGTTTTTCTTAACGCCGAATGTTCAGCCGTTTTATTACATAAATTACCCCCAAAATTAAACGATCCGGGACGATTTTCTATCCCGTGTCTTTTCGGTAATCTATTAATAAAAGATGCATTAGCAGATTTAGGTGCTAGCATAAATTTAATGCCCTACTCGCTCTTTCTAAAACTAGGATTAGGTAACCCCAGCCCAACTAAAATGAGCATCCAATTAGCAGATCGTTCTATTAAATATCCAATAGGGATAGTAGAGGATGTTCTAGTCAAAATAGACAAGTTTATCTTCCCGGTAGACTTTGTTATACTTGACATAGAGGAAGACGCCGATGTTCCCATAATTCTCGGTCGTCCTTTTCTCGCAACCTCTCGCGCGATAATAGATGTAAGTAACGGTAGACTTCTCTTACGAGTAGGAGATGACGAAGTTACTATCGATATAGATCCCTCTATGAAAAACTCTTTAATAAATGACGATTCCTGCTACCTTGCGGAAGCCTCTTTTGAGGAAAATGGTTTTCCCTATTCTGATTTATTTTCAATAACTGTAGAAGAATCGGACTTGGCAGACTTACCCATTTCAAATGAAATGCCTACCGATGACCCTTTAGAACCTTTTATATCTTTAACTTCTACAACTTTAAAAACTCCAACTTCATATGAAAAACCACCAACCCTCGAGCTGAAAACACTTCCTGCACATTTAAAATACGTTTTCCTTGAAGCCGAATCTAAACTCCCTGTTATCATTTCTGCCGAATTAAATGATAAGAAAACGTCTGAATTAATAGAAGTGTTAAAACAACATCGCCGTGCATTAGCATGGCAAATTTCTGATATCCAAGGACTCAACTCATCTTTTTGTACGCATAAAATATTTTTGGAAGATAACCCTCGTAAATCTATCCAGCCCCAACGACGTTTAAATCCTAATATGAAGGATGTCGTAAAAGCTGAAGTAATGAAATTATTAGACGCAGGAATTATCTATCCAATCTCAGATAGCACATGGGTTAGTCCCGTACAAGTCGTCCCTAAGAAGGGCGGTATAACGGTAGTGCCAAACGCTAATAATGAACTAATTCCAACACGTACTGTTACGGGTTGGAGGATGTGCATCGATTAACGAAAATTAAATGATGCCACCCGTAAAGATCACTTTCCACTACCGTTTATAGATCAAATATTAGAGCGACTCTCGGGTCACTCATATTATTGTTTTCTCGATGGTTATTCAGGGTATTTACAAATTCCTATAGCCCCTGAAGATCAAGAGAAAACTACGTTCACTTGCCCCTTTGGTACTTTCGCCTATAGGCGAATGCCGTTTGGACTTTGTAATGCGCCAGCTACATTTCAAAGATGTATGCTAGCTATTTTTGGCAAGTTAGTAGAGGACGTTATGGAAGTATTTATGGATGATTTCTCCGTATTTGGAGACTCATTCCATACGTGTTTAGATAACCTCGCTCGTGTTCTTCAACGCTGTGAAGACACGAATTTAGTGTTGAACTGGGAGAAATGTCACTTTATGGTCTGCGAAGGTTTAGTTCTCGGTCATAAAATTTCTTCCCAGGGAATCGAGGTCGATAAGGCCAAAATAGAAATAATTGAAAAACTTCCTCCTCCAACAAATGTAAAATCTATTCGAAGTTTCTTAGGCCATGCAGGTTTCTATAGACGGTTCATTCAAAATTTCTCTAAAATAACAAAACCGTTAACTCATTTATTAGAAAAAGAAGCCCCATTTATATTCGATAGTGAATGCTTAGTAGCATTCAATATTATTAAGGACAAACTTATCAACTCTCCTATTTTAGTAGCCCCAGACTGGTCCTTCCCTTTTGAGATCATGTGTGATGCGAGTGATTATGCGGTAGGAGCTGTCTTAGGACAACGAGTAGACAAATATTTTCATCCTATCTATTATGCAAGTAAAACTCTCACATCTACACAAACCAATTATACGACCACGGAAAAGGAACTACTGGCGATTGTATTTGCATTTGATAAGTTTAGATCTTATATTACACTATCGAAAGTTGTAGTTTTTACGGATCATTCTGCTTTGAAATATTTACTAACAAAGGCAGATGCCAAACCCCGTTTATTACGTTGGATTCTCTTATTACAAGAATTTGATTTAGAGATCCGAGATAAGAAAGGCGCAGAGAATTTAGCAGCCGATCATCTTTCTCGACTAGAGAATGCTGCAACAGATACACTCGTGGAAGCCGACATCGAAGATAAATTCCCTGAAGAAAGCCTCCTCTCCCTCGAAAAGGTAACAAACTCTTCTACTCCTTGGTTCGCAGACTTGGCTAACTATTTAGTAGCCCGAGTCCTTCCAAAAGCTTTTTCATTTCAAGAAAAGAAGAAATTCTTTTCTGACTTGAAAAACTACTTTTGGGAAGACCCGTATTTATTCCGAGTCTGTGCCGACCAAGTAATTCGAAGATGTATTTCGAACGAGGAAGGACTAAAAATACTACGGCACTGCCACGAAGGACCAACCGGCGGACATTATCAATCCAACCGGACTGCACGTAAAGCCCTTGAAGCAGGATTCTTTTGGCCTACTTTATTCAAGGACGCTCAAAAATTGGTAAGCATTTGCAACCGTTGCCAACGGTCAGGTAACATTTCTCGTCGGGACGAAATGCCCCAAAACTTTTACTTAGAATGTGAAATTTTTGATCTATGGGGCATAGATTTTGTAGGCCCTTTACCTCCTTCTTTTAAAAATCGTTATATCTTAGTAGCGGTCGATTACGTTTCACGATGGGCTGAAGCGCAAGCTTTACCCACCGCTGACTCGAGAGTCGTCGTTAAATTTCTGAAAACCTTATTTTCACGTTTTGGCACGCCTAGGGCTATAGTTAGCGACTGAGGTACTCATTTTTGTAACACCCAGATGGCTAAAGTGTTAGCCAAATATGGAGTTACTCATAAACTCGCTACCGCTTATCACCCCCAAACAAGCGGCCAAGTGGAGGTAGTCAATAGAGAACTAAAGCGCATATTAGAAAAAACTGTAGATACCAATCGAAAAGATTGGTCCCTCAAATTAGATGATGCACTTTGGGCCTACCGTACAGCATTCAAAACTGCGATCGGTTGTACACCTTATCGTTTAGTATATGGAAAAGCATGTCACCTACCTGTAGAATTAGAACATCGCGCATACTGGGCGCTAAAATTTCTTAACTTAGATACAAACTTAGCCGCCGAACAACGTAAATTTCAACTCAATGAACTTGAGGAATGGCGTGCAAACGCCTATGAAAATAATAAATTTTATAAAGAGCGATCTAAGTTTTATCATGATAGAAAAATTAAATTTCCAAAATCTTTTTCACCAGGTGATCTTGTCCTACTATATAACTCACGACTTAAATTATTTCCAGGAAAATTAAAATCCAGATGGACCGGACCCTATACTGTTAAACAAACCTGGCCATATGGGACCGTTCTTATTTCTCACCCTGAACTAGGAACTTTCAAAGTAAACGGACACCGTTTAAAACTATATTTTACTGGGGACCCTTTTCAAAAAGAACCTGAAACCCTAACACTACTCCATAACCTCGAAATATAAATTCCCTTGTATATTTCCATTTTTTATGCTTTTGTATATTCTGTACATATTTTTCACCTCATACCTATGCTTAACATAAGTATGGGGGTGCTTTTAGCTGCAATATGTTTTTATCACTTTTATGTTATATTTTTCCTTTAAAATAAAAGCATTGTTTATTACTCATCCAAAACAAGTCAAAATTTTCAAAAACCATACTATGTAAATATATTCCAAAAAAATCTGAGTTGATCAAAAATGCAAATTATTCAATTTTCAAATTTACTACTCTTTCTCCTAACTAGATAGATATAAATATCCAGAATACACTTGTAAACACTACCTTATAAAAATTTCATTACAATCAGAGTTAGTTTTTTAGCAAGCCTGCTTTCAATAAAAGAAATACATATATATACAATAGAAGCAAACATATTATGTTCACCAAACAATTGTAGACTGTAATTATCATTACTGCAATCTTGTTACAATATAGAAAATATCAAGCTATTACCATTGCTCTCAAAATTTTTTATCAAAATTATTTTTACAACCCTACCTACTATTTCGCTTGGCATGTTTCTTTACGCACGCAAGCATCTAGGAGTATGTGCTCCTAGAAAAGAAAAGATCTTATGTCCATGGGAATAAAATATTCCGTAAACATAGGCATCCAATAAATGTTAAAAGACCATATGAAATGGAGTATGTGCTCCTAAACATATGCATTGGATTAATTCAAAAGTCAATTCTGCAAAGTTTTTTTTTCTATTTTGGAAAATCTTTTCCTAAAATAGTTGTAATAATGCATGAATATGAAAAAAAAGGTGAGAGGATAAAATTCATCACCTCGTACTTTCAAAGCCTCTGTGTGGGCAAAACCACCAAGTTGATATCCCCTAAAACCACTACAAAATTGAATTAATTTTGTTTAAAATTTTGAGAGAGCATAATTAATAGGTTGTAATTTTTCAACATATCTCATGCAAGATATAGTAGTCATAAAGCCAATCTATCCTTGTTATATCTGATTTTAATATGTGCTTACTATTTGTTTTCCAAAACTTTTTATGGCTATAAATTCTAACTCTGGTATCAATGATATATATCCGATAGCATTTAACTCTTTATTCACCGGATTTTTATACCTGTTTTATCTTGAAGAATTAAATTGATAGTACATAGAAATTTTGATAAATTGTTCATTTACGCAACTCCTACTTTTGCTCTGGAATAGCAAAACATAAGTATGGGGGTATTTGATGAGTGGTTATTTATACATGTTTTGCTCTATGTTTTAATATCATTTCTAATTCAATGTTGTAATAATTTATGTCAAACCGTAAATAAATGGTTTTTTTTAGTTTTATTCTCCACTTAGTTTATTTTGCATTTTTAACCATCACTTGAATCTACTCTATTATGTTTTGTGACAATGTTAACGGTCCGAACGGTTTGGACAACCTGAGCGGAGCTGAACTATCATGTTATTTTCAAAAATATATATAGGATCTAATAATCTATATATAATTACAATAATAATAATAATGTAAATAAAAAGAGTTAATATAATGTACATAAATTAATTACAATCTACTTATAAATTATAATAAATAGTATAATATGTTAAGTATTATTTTTAAAGTATTATTTTAATTATTCTACTAAGTAGTAGTATAATAAATTATTAATATTATGTATATTATAAATTATTAATATTCAAGTATTATTATAATAGTAATATTATGTATATTATCGTTTAATAAAATAATTTTCTATTAAGAATATATAATATAAAGTAATATTTTAAGAATACCTTTTTTTTATATTATAAATACTATCATAATATTTTAGATGGTATAACATAAGAATTTTAGTATGTTAAATCTGTTTGCTATATATTATATATAATATATTCAGCATAGAAGTAATCAAGTCCAAATGGCCAAGTGGAGTGGGAGATTTGTTGAGATTCATGAGGTTGCCAGTTCGAATCCGGCTGCTATGTTTTTGCGCCAATTTAATCCCAACCCGCCAGCTTCCTGCTCGACCCGCGACCCGCCAGCTTCCTGCTCGACCCGCGACCCGCCAGCTGCCTGCCTGCCCGCGACTCGCCAGCTGCCTGCCTGCCCGACCCGCCATCCTTATCCAGCCCCCAAATCAGCTGCCAGCTCATCAAAAAGCTGCCACATGTCAAGCTATCCAATAGCCAGCTGTCCCAAAAGCTGATTTTCAGCTTTTTCAAAAGCTGTTTTGCAGCTTTTCCATAAGCTGTTTGACAACTTTTCCAAAAGTGCTTTTTCAAAAGCAATTTTTCTTCTTCTATAAATAGAGGGCCAGAGCTTTGTAAAATTATTCGAACTCCAGCAGATTCCTTAAGAACTGTTAGGACTCCCCAGCTCTCTGACAAGGAACTGGTAGTAGCTTTCAAGTATTCTAAAGTTCTGTAAGTTGTAATTTTTCAGCTTTATTTTCAGTTTTTTAAAAAGTTGTAATATTTTCGGACTTTATAAAATAGACTCTTTCAATTTCAATTCTGAGTACTTTACTGCTTTCTTTTACTTTATTTTTTTTATACTATCCCGAATGAAAGGCGAAGCTCTGCTTATGTCCTGGATTAAGATAGTGTAAAACTGCTTTCAAATCTATTTTCAAAACCCTATTCTTTCATACTATCCCGAATGAAAGGCGAGGCGAAAGCCTAAGTCCTGGATTAAGATAGTGCGGAAGCGCTGCAAAATTTTACTACCCTATCCCAAAAACAAAGGTGAAGCGAAAGCTTAAATCCTGGATTGAGATAGATAGGTAGATATTATTTTCTGTACTTTATACCGCCCCCATCCTGAGAAGAGGCTAAGAACCCTTAGCACTTGGTCAAGATGAGCTCTGGGCTGGATACTATTTTCAACTATTTCAACTCTACTTTCTAGTTATTCTAACTAGGGTTTTCTGTTAATTGATCATATACCAGGTGACGAGACACTACGTTTACGTTAACCCGTTTAAACGCAAGCCTTCCCGGTCGTACTTTCGAGTCAGTGATGCTACCAAAGGAACCCTCTCGTTAAGTTAGATAATTAAGAAAGAAAGTTGTTCTTTAATAGGCGAATTAATATCCGCTCAAAGTAATTCTGAAATCGAGGACTAAACTCTAAGTCCCTCTCTTAATAAAATCACGTATATAATTTTTAATTTTAAAATAAACCCCACTCCGTTCTTTCGATAAAATAATAGTCAGTTCTAAAAAGTAGAATAATTAACACCGATCCCAGGAAAAATACGACCTTGATATTTTCTACAAAATACTATACTCCTATGCGATAGGTACTCTTGCCTTAATCCACAGGATATAAGTAAGTAAACAAAGAGATAGACTTATATACGTAAAAGATTATATAAAACCAATTCTATCTTCTTTAAAACAAACTTTACTTATCAATGATCCTTCAAGTGTCTGAACTCTAAAGTCCTTGCATCTGGGATCTCTTCAGCCACTGGAGTTATATCTTCAGCTGGGATGTCTTCTTCATCTTGATTATCTCCCTCTCCAAAGGTGGTTGTAGAGGGGATCTTGATGAACGTCTCATCTTTATCTTTAATAGGTTCATCCAAGCTGAGTTCTTTCAACTTTGTACCTGCATCTACAATAGGCACACTAGACGAGTTGCTTTGCAACAGACTCGTCTCATCAAATACAAGATGTATCGACTCTTCCACAACCAGAGTTTTTCTATTGAAAACTCTATAGGCCTTACTATGGCTACTATAACCTACAAAAATACCTTCAAAGCTTTTCTCGCTAAACTTTGTAGTGTGATACTTGCCATTGTTAAGTACGAAGCACTTACAACCAAAGATTCTAAAGTATGAAATGGTTGGTTGCCTGCCTTTTAGAAGTTCGTAAGGAGTCTTATCATGGTCTTTGTTGATGAGTGCTCGATTTTGCACGTGACAAGCGGTGTTGACGGCTTCAGCCCAGAAATACTCTGGAAGTGAGGCATCACTCAACATGGTCCGACAAGCCTCTATGAGTGTTCTGTTCCTTCTCTCAGCCACTCCATTTTGCTGTGGTGTGCGGGGAGAGGAAAACTCATGAAAGATACCTTGACTTTCACAAAATTCTGTCATGGCTCCAGACTTGAACTCCGTTCCATTGTCACTTCTGATTTTGACTACGGAACGGTTGTATTCATTCTGGATTTGCCTGACAAAATTAGTGAAAATACCGAAGGTATCTGACTTGTGTTTCAGAAAGAACACCCACGCAAAGCGCGAGTAATCATCCACAATAACCAACGTATATTCCTTACCTCCCAAACTTCTAACTTGCAGTGGACCAAACAAGTCCATATGAAGAAGCTGTAAACTTCTATTGGAATCCTTGCCTATTATGCTTTTAAACGAACTTCTTGTTTGCTTGCCTTTGATACAAGCGTGACAAGGACTGTCCGTAACGCACTTGACCTTGGGTGCATCACGCACTAAGTTTTGAGAGAATAATTTATTAATAGTTTTGAAATTAATATGTGCTAGTCTCTTGTGCCATTGGTCAGCAAGAGATGCACTACTTTTTGCCAAAAGACACACTGGTGTCGAAGAGTCTATACAAATAAAATTCAAACAGAAAATATTTCTGCTTCGAGTGCCTGATAAAATAGTTTCCATATTGTTAACCGATTTTATCAAACACTTGTCAGCATGAAATTCAACTACGTATCCTTTGTCGCATAGTTGGCTTATGCTGATGAGATTGTGTTCCAATCCTTCAACATAGGCTACATCCGAAAAGGATACGCTACCGTTAGAAATCATACCATAGCCTTTAGTGATTCCTCGATCTGAACCTCCAAAGATGACCTTTGGTCCGTTGCAGACTGAGGTGTAGTTCAGTAGTAGGCTCCTTGTCCCGGTCATATGCCGAGAACATCCACTGTCCAAGTACCAGATTGGCATTTTGGTGGCCTTTGGACATACCTGCAATTACAATCATTTAGCCTTAGGAACCCAAACAAGTTTGGGTCCTTGGTCTCGAGTTAGAATACTCCCCCTACGAGTATTAGCCTCATGAGTGGTCATTCTCACGTTGCTAACTTTAGGGGTAGCAGCATTATTAGGATTGAACCAACAATCACTGGCAAAATGACCAATTTTGCCACAACACCAACAGTTGAACCTGTTGTATCTTTGCCTTGGGTAGTCCTGCCTGACTTTCTGGAATGAAGGTCTAGCAGGAGCCTTACTTTTGGAGGAAGAGGCTTCATGATGATTGCAGTTACATGAAGTCTTCTCCTTCATAGGCTTTTCTACAATGGGTTTTACTTTTGGTGTCTTCTTAAAGTTATGACCATGAGCATAAGGTCCATAGCTTTGAAGCTGAATCTCCTCATAAGGTGCCTTGAAGACACTCTCGCCAAAGTTACGAGGACGAGTCCAACCTTGGTATCTTGACTTAGGCTTCTCAGGGATTGGCCTAGAAAAGTGTCCGTAGGTGGACTCATAATCGAGTTCGTTCGTGGGAAAGATAACTTTCTTGAACACAACAGGTTCCAAGGGAGCTTTCCCTTTTTCTTCAGCAAGAGTCTTTCGGGCAGCCTTATTCTTTCTCTTGGCCTTGTTTCTTCTAGAGGATTTACTAGAGGAGCCAATGTGGCCTAAACCAGCACCCTTGGCCTTAGCAGAGAATTCAGCAACGATTGGAAGAACTGTCTTAGGCTTAGAGAAGCTCTCAACAAGCTTCTTTTCAGCCTCGAGCTGTTTTTCCAGTTCTTTGATGATTTCCTCTTTAAGGTCGAGGTGCTTGAGAGCTTTATTGTATTCCTCCATAGCAGCATTGAAGTTCTCTTGAAGAGAGTTAGTCTTATTGACTTCTACTCTCAAGCTGCTTTCACTAGCCTGTAGAGATTTTATCTCTTTGGCTTGAGTTTTCACTACTCTACGACATTTTTCGTAGGCAGTGAGTAACTCCTTATACTGACTCATGAGCTCAGATTCATCTTCAGAGGAATAGCCCTCTTGCTCATTGTCATCATCAGAGTCAGAGAGAGGAGTGTGAGATTTTACCTCCCCAGTGAACTGGGGGACTTTTTCATCATCTGAATGAGCCATGAGCCCAAAGTAAGCTTCCTCTTCTTCACTTGACTCAGATGAGTCAGAGTCGCTGAGAGTTTTGCTCTTCTTGGCTACTAGGCTTTTCTCTGTCCTCTTCTTATGGTGTGAGGATTTCTTTTCCTCTCTTTTTCCACCCTCTTTCTTTTTGTGAGGGCAATCGGCGATGACGTGACCTGGCTTATTGCAACAATAGCAAATGATGTCAGTTGAAATATGTTTGTTCTGTTTAGAATTGTACCTGTCATGGCTGCTTGAGCCTTTCTTCCGATGATCACCGTCATATCGTGATCTTCTATATGAGGCATCCTTGCCTCTCCATTGCTTCTTCTTGTTCAAGAATTTCTTGAACTGCCTTGAGAGTAGGGAGAACTCTCCATCAGATAGTTCTGAGCCAGATGAGCTAGGCTCAGATGATTCTTCTTCATCAGCCTCAGGAACTGGGGCAGGAGAGCTAGCCTTTATCTTCCTTGAGCTATCTGCCTTTAGAGCGACAGATTTCTCCTTGGATGCAGACCTGCTTGTCTCTTCTTCAGCTTTTCTTGAGTTGATTTGCAGCTCGTAAGACATAAGCTTTCCGAACAGATTCTGCGGGTCCGTCTCAGCTAACCTTCCAAACTCCCGAATGGCACATACCTTATTATCCCATTCCTTGGTTAGGGATCTTAAGAATTTGTCATTGAGTTCCCCGTTGGTGAAGACACGGCCATACACTCTTAGGCCATTAACTATCTTGAAGAAGTTCTCAAAGGTGTCAGCTATGGCTTCCTTATGACCCTGCCTGAAGGCTTCATATTTTTGGTTCAGTAGGGATCTACGATCATCCCTCACTTCTTCTGTACCTTCCATTAGAGTCACAAGGGATTGCCACATCTCCTTGGCAGACTGGCAATGAATTAGATTCTGCAGCATTGAGTCGTCGACTGCACTTGCTATAATATTTTTAGCCTTCTTGTCCAGAGAGACAAGTGCAATCTCATCCTTATCTAGATCCATCAGCTTCTTGGGAACTTGCTTGGTGGGATCTATGGTGGATGCAGTCATAGGAATGTGGGGACCTTCTTCAACAATCATGAAGATCCGGGGATCTACTGCTTCCATGAAGAACTTTACTCTTTCCTTCCACATAGGAAAGTTGTTCTTGGTGCAGATAGGGAGTTTAGCAAAATCCTTGGTCTTACTCATGCTTGATACTTTACAAGAAACAACTTAGAAGGATAAGATCAAGGTGTTAACCTTTTAACGATCAACCTCCCTCTGATACCAATTGAGAGGTCTAAGTTGTTAGCCTAAATCACCTAGAGGGGGGTGAATAGGTGAAATGCGTGTCAAATGCGGAATTAAAAACTAACACAGCAAATATCAAGCAATCACAGACGACAAAAGATTTATAGTGGTTCCCCAATTTTGGGTACGTCCACTTTCCTCACCGATCTAGCAAATCACTAGACTCGGCTACTCCACTATCTCGGATTGAAAACAATCCTACACCTCGGAACCACGTTCCTACAAATCTCGATCCCAAAACGGATCTACAAAAACTCGGAAGACAAAACTTCCTACAAATCTCGGAGAATTAAAACTCCTACAAAAATATTGGTTGTGATTACAAACAAACACACTATCAGATCTGGATCTGTATCCGTCTTCTTCTTTAGGAACTTCGGCTTGATCAGAAAATGTAGAAGACGACTAGAGAAAGATCCACGAATCTGAGATCTAGAACCACCTCGATCGAGAAAGTAGATCTGGAATCTTCAAGGCTCGGCAAGATCGAGTGATTCTCTTTCTTCTGGATTGCTGGAGAAAAGATCGATGAAAACGAAGGTCGCGATCCAAACTTTTCTTCTTCTTTCGTGAACGGCAATGGCGGCGGCGTGAAATTAGGGTTCACGGAATTTCTCTTTCTTCAAAAGAATATTTCTGTAATTACGCTTAAAAGTCATTTCTGAAGAGACCTATTTATAGGTGGGTTCCAACGGTCATAATATTGATTAATGATGACACGTGGACCAATCAGAATTGACAGATTCAAAATACTTATGATGAAAATGGACTTAGAAAAATTCTGGAGAAGTTGACTGCGATACTCGAGTAATGGAGGATATACACGAGTATGGAGAGATGGATTACTCGAGTAGCAAGAAGCAGTATACTCGAGTAAAGAAAGAGAGAAATACAGGAGAGAAGAATGAATTACTCGAGTATCAAAAATGGTATACCCGAGTATCAGAATTGTATACTCGAGTAATAGAAAAGTATACTCGAGTATCAGGGTCAATTACTCGAGAATGGGAGAATTTACTCGAGTATCAAAAATTAATTACTCGAGTATGAACATACTTACCCGAGTATCAGAAGATATACTCGAGTATAGAGAAAACTTACTCGAGTATCAGAAGTTATACTCGAGTATCAGAAAACACTTACTCGAGTATCAGGGTATTTACTCGAGTATCAGTACTTTGAACTTGCAGAGAAGAGAAGAAAAGGATCTACTCGAGTATCAAACATGATTTACTCGAGTATCAAGTTACTTACTCGAGTAACTAACTTAACTACTCGAGTATAGATATATCTACACGAGTATTCAGACCCTACTCGAGTAAGCCAAACTGATTACTCGAGTATCTCACTAACTACTCGAGTATGAGACACAGACTACTCGAGTATTAAGACCTTACTCGAGTAAGTCTAACTGACTACTCGAGTATCTCTAACTACTCGAGTATGTTTTACTAACTACTCGAGTATTAAGGACTTAGAAAAAAATTCTATGAGGAAATTTGCTCCAATGCTTCTGTCCATCAATCCAAGTGCATGAAGGAAGTGTATCCCAATAGAGAGGCTATACATGGGCCAACACTTTGAATCACACAATGAGGGATTACATTGTATGGTCCTGTGTTTGGTGACCCATTATAGACTGACATTGGTCTACACTTGGTATTAAGGACCTGCACACATACAACTTAAACACAGCATCAAATACACCTTAATTCATCTTAGTTCAAGGTCTGACCTCCTACAAATCTGAGGCATTGTGGAGACAAACCCCAACAATATACTTATGTGTGCTTTTGAATTCTGTTTCTATATCATGGTTGGGTTGTCAATGTTTGATATTGGTAAAGGCTGGAAGAATAGGCGTCTTGTAGTACAGGCTAGCCCGAGTGCTTGTGCTATCGCAAGGCAGCTGTTCTAGGCATAAGACCCCTCTCGTATCCTGTTCTATGCTCTGGGAGGGGGGTCTCACAAATGGTATCAGCTTGCTACGATCCTTAATTAGAGAAGTCTTTCAACAATGGTGCCACCCCTGTTCGATTAGTCAGTTTGGTGACAAACTGACGTAGCGGAAGCAGTGGTGTTCCCATATGTAATTCACACTAAGTATGTCCAACTTAGACCTTAAGATTAGCCATCCTGACCTTAGGTTTGTATTCTACGTGTAGATCCCAGTGCACACTGAGCCAGTGGGGGGCACCCCTGCCCCATCCGTACCCACACAGTTCCAGCAATCGGAGCTAGGGCATATACTCACAGTGATCCTAGATGCCTTTAGATACCAACAAGCCCCCGTGCAACAACCAGGCCCGGGTTCCAATTGTGTGAGCACCTTCCGAGCTCTCTCCCCTCTAGCTTACCTTGGGATAAAGTCGGTAGTGTGTACGGAATAATGGCTTGACACTGTGCAAGAACTGCTGGCTGGAATTAGATGCCCAAACAACATGGTCGTGACCCTGGTAGTGACACTCCTAGAACAACACGCCAAGAGTTGGTGGAAGTCCCTCATGGGCTCCACTTTTCAAGGGCGAGTGTATACAGAAATCAGTTGGAGTGAATTCTCGGAAGACTTTTTAGAGCATTTCATCCCGTCGTCTGCTCGGGATGAACTCGAAGAGAGGTTCTTATAGCTAAAGCAAGGGTCCAAGGCAGTGACGGAGTACCAGCAAGAGTTTTAGCATCTGGCCAGATTTGCTGATTCCTACGAGTTGGATGATAGAGGATATGCGAAGAGGTTTTACAAAGGCTTGCGAGACCCCATGAGGCAAGCTCTTTTGTTTATAACAGACTCCATTCTAGCCGAAATAATAGACATGCTAAAGAGGTTAGAAGCAGACCACTTGGGAAGTGGTAAGAGGCCAGCTAAGGGCATGATGGAAGCCGGCCCTAGTAATAGAAGGAGATATGACTTCGGAGAAGGAAGAGGATGTCAGAGAGGTGGCAGGCGTTTCCACCGGAATTATAGAGTGGTGCACCCGGTTCCACAGCCGCCATCATTGCCTTCAACACAGTACCCTCAACAGTTTCAGCAACCTGGTGGGCGGCAGGAGCGAGTGTGCTTCAAATGCAACCAACAGGGCCACATTCGGCGCTACTGCCCGCAACTTTTTGGAAATGCGCCTCTTGCTCTTCCTCTGGCAGCTCCTCAAGGGCGGGGGCACATGCATGGACGAGGACGAGGACCACAAGGAGGAAACCCAGGGCCCGCTTGGAATCAGGTGTATGCGTTGGACATGACACAGGAGCGGAACCCTCAGGAGGTGATTGTAGGTACGTTGCAGTTAATTATCAAACCTTCAGTATTATACTTAAACTGCTTAAAATGTACTAGATACATAGCTTTAAGTATTACTATTGCTACTTAGGCATTGTGGTGGTCGGCGGGAAACCGGCCTATATGTTGTTTGATAACTGTGCCTCGCACTCTTTTGTGTCTAAAGACTTCATTAAAGATATACATGGAGTACAATACTTCACTGGTATTGCTCAAAGAGTACGCCTCCCAGACAGCTCTGAGATGACCGCAACTACTAAGTGCGAATTGGAGATACTCATTGAGGGAAAGATCTTTGATACCCCTGCCACAGTTTTGAGAATACCAGAATTCAATCTCATTCTGGGCATGGCATGATTGGATTGGCACTATGCAAGAATTGACTATGCGGAGAAGCAAATCTACTTGAGACATGGGGATACTGATGTAATCTTCCAAGGTATAAAATTCGCACCACGTTTACTATTATCTTCGATTCAGACCTTAAAAGCTCACATGAGAGGGGATGAAGTATAGATGATATGTTTTGAACTGAAGGAGATAAAAATATATATGAAGGACGTGCGGGTAGTGCGGGATTTTCTTGAGGTATTTCCTGAGAAATTGCCAGAATTACCCCTGCATAGAGAATTGGATTTTCAGATTAAGCTAGTACCAGGAGCCAAGCCTGTCTCCAGGACCCCTTATTGGATGGCCCCAAAGGAACTCGCAGAGTTTAGAGTTCAGTTGCAAGAGTTGGTAGAATCAGGGTTTGTTCGCCCCAGCTCATCACCTTGGGGAGCCCCTGTTTTGTTCGTTAAGAAGAAAGATGGGGCCTTGCGATTATGTATAGACTATCGGGAACTCAACCCACTAACGGTGAGGAACACCTATCCATTACCTCGGATCAATGAGTTGTTCGACCAATTAGTAGGAGCGTATTGGTTTTCAAAACTGGATTTGCGCTCAGAGTATTATCAGTTGAGAATACAAGAGGAGGATATTCAGAAAACGGCCTTTAGTTCAAGGTACGGCTTGTATGAGTTCACTGTGATGCCGTTTTGGCTCACAAATGCCCCATCAGCTTTCATGAGCTTTATGAATAAAGTGTTCGAGCCTTATCTAGACGTATTCATCATCATTTTCATCGATGATATCCTGGTCTACTCCAAGATAGAGGAGGAGCACACTGAACACCTGACCTTAGTATTGAGGAAGTTAAAGGAGCACGCCTTGTTTGCCAAGTTCAGCAAGTGCGAATTTTGTCTTAAGGAGGTTGCCTTCTTGGGTCATGTGATCAGTGGTGCTGGGTTAGCGGTGGTTCCGGCCAAGGTGTGTGCAGTTAAAGAGTGGTCACCCTTGAAGTCAACGGCTAATGTGCGGAGCTTTCTTGGATTTGCTGGGTATTATCGCAAGTTTGTGAAAGGGTTCTCAAAGATTGCCCTTCCTCTCACTACACTGACAAAGAAGGGTGTACCGTATGAATGGACACCCCTGTTGGGTACATTGGAAAATGTGTACCTGATTTGAAGAAGCCCAACTTAGCTCAATGATATACATCAAGGTGTATTTGATGTTGTTTTGAGTTGACATGTGCAGGTGAAGAAGTATTAAAAAATGCAGAAAGATATTCTAAGTCCACATGTCGACACCTGAAGAAATTGTGTCGACACTTCAGAATATTTATGTCGACACTTCAGAATATCAGTGTCGACACAGAGAATGATAGTCGACCACATTTATGTCGACACTAGGATGCAGTGTCGACACATAAAGAAAATCGTCGACCTCAGCACTGGGAAGCGGTGTCGACACCATGAAAGATAGTCGACACCGTGAAAGATAGTCGACCAGAGAAGGTTAGTCGACACCGTGAAAGATAGTCGACCAGAGAAGGTTAGTCGACACCGTGAAAGATAGTCGACTAGTGAAAGATAGTCGACCAGAGAAAGATAGTCGACTCACAGAAGAAGATAGTCGACCACAACTGTGTCGACACTGGGTGGATGTGTCGACACCAGAAGACTGTGTCGACACATATTGGCAGAAGTCGACTATGCTTGTGTCGACACCAGAAGACTGAGTCGACACATTTTGGTAGGATTGAAGATTGTTGTGTCGACACCTGAAGGCTGAGTCGACACATGCTGAGTTCTGAATCTACAACAACTGTGTCGACACACAGGACTTGTGTCGACACATTGCAGAGTCTAGACCAAGTTATTTTCTGAAGAAGCTGTGTCGACTTAAAGGCAACTTAGTCGACATCATCAAAGACTGTGTCGACACCAAAGTCACTTGTGTCGACACAGATAGACAGATTGGTCTCGACACTTTCTAACTGACTGTCTCGACATTTTGCTGTCCAAGGCTAAGGTACAAGAACTGTTTAAAGACTTGACAGCTGTGGGTTGCCACCGTTTAACTGAAGCTGTCAGACCTGTCAGAAAACAGTTAGAAACCGGATCAGCCGGTTACCATGAAGAAAGTCTATAAATAGACACATTCAGAAGGAATTAAAAAGCAGCTAAGCTAAGAAAAATTTTAGAAGAAGATCTAAGAAGAAGAAACAGAAGGATTACGATCCTGTTGAAGTTTCAATTCAAGAAAGTGAAAAAGAAGATCTTCTTCAGAAGGTCTAAGAAGAAGAAGTCTGAAGTATCAAAAGAGGTGTTGGATAGAGGGAGATCCAGTCATCTTGAAGAAGAAGAAGGAAGCCATCAGTGATTTCTCAAGAAGCTGTTTGGAAATCAACTCAGCTAAGTTCAGATTCAAGAAGCTTTGAAGAAAGCTCAGATTCAGTTGATTTCATCAGCTGATCAAGAAGTGTCTTGTCCTCTTCTCTCTCAACAAAGGCAAGACATCAAAATACCTTTTTCTAAATTTCTGTAGGATCTGTTTACACAGATCTGAGTTGTAAGCCTGTGTTATAAAGGCTGAGTGTAGGAGAGGTGATCTCTGAGTGGTAGGGCTATTTGCCTGAGTGTAGGAGAAAGTTATTCTCTGAGTGGTAGGCCTTGAGGCAAGGCTGAGGTAGGGCTGTTGAGCCTGAGTTGTAGGAACCTATCCTGGTTCTGAGCTGTAGGATCTGAGGATCTGAGTATAGTGGAAGTTTGGCCGAATCTAGCATATTGCTAGATAGGTGAAGGGGGAAAGTGGATGTACCCAGACCTTGGGGAACCACTATAAAACATTGTGCAATCTGTGATGCTTAGTTGTCTGTGAATGCTGTGCTAGATGTTTTAAATTGTAATTGAATTCTGCCTAGATTTATACACAATAAATTAGAACCTATTCACCCCCCTCTAGGTGTTTAGGTTGTCTTGAAAGTAATACTATCAAGTGGTATCATAGGGAGGTTCCTCAAAAAGGACTTAACAGTCTGAGGTAGATCTGATAGGTAGAATCAAGATTCAAAAAGATGGGTATTGGTGAGAATCATAAGGAGCTAGGGTCTATGAAATTACCCATATGCAAGAAAGAAATTTTTGGAATTTGGAAAGAAAGAGTCAGACTGTTTATGGAAGCATCTGACCCAAGAATTTACATCACAGTACAGGAAGGCCCCTTCATTCCAATGAAGGTATCAGTTCTTGATGCAAATATCCAAACTCCAAAGAGTTATTCAGAAATGACCAAGGATGAAATCATCTTGGCAACCATGGATAAAAGAGCTCAGAACATTATTGTTAGTGCCATAGATGATTCAACATTTCAGAATCTGATTCACTGCAAGACCTCCAAAGAGATGTGGGACACATTGATTGTCTACATGGAGGGATCTGAAGAAGTGAGGCAGGACAGGAAATCTATGCTCAATCAGGAGTATGAAAGTTTTAGACAAGGAAAATCTGATAGCATAACTGAGTGCTATAAGAAATTCTATAGAATTGTGAATGAGCTTATGTCCTATGGAAGAGTCTTTAGTACTTATGAACTGAATGACAAATTCTTGAGATCCTTAACAAAGGATTGGGACACAAAGATCTGTGCCATAAGAGAAGTGGCTAAATTGGCAGAGATATCTCCTCCCACCTTGTTTGGAAAGTTGCTATCCTATGAAATGCAACTTATGGTGAGGAAGGAGGAGGAAAAGAATTCAAGAGGAGAGCATAGAGAAAAGACTGTGGCATTCAATGCAGAAGCCACTAGAAAGAATAGGAGGAAATCACCATCTCCTCCTAAGGAAGTTGCAGAAGATAGTTCTGAGAATTCAGATAAGGGTTCAGAAAGCTGTGATTCAGATGCAGACTTTGCTGCATTCACAAGGCAATTCCAAAGGTTCTTGAAAAAGAAGCAATGGAAGTCTAGGCCTTCCACATCACAGCAAGTTGATGACTATTATCAGAAGAAAAGGTCATCAAGGAAAGAGAAGAGCAGATCAAAGCCCAGCAAAGCCACTACTTCAAAGATTGTCTGCTATTATTGCAATAGGCCTGGACATGTAGTGGCTGACTATCCTGATAAGAGAAAGGAATCTTCAGACAAAAAGAAGACTTATCAGAAAGGCAAGAAGGAGAAATCCTTTGTTGCAAAGAAAGATAAGAGTCTAACAGACCAGTCAACTTCAGAGTCAGAATCTGAAGCTGAAGCATATATTGGACTATATGCTGCATCTGAAGAAGAGGAGTTTCTGCAGTTGCTAGACTCCATCAATGAACAAAAGGATCATCAGTGTATGGGGCTGATGGCAGGATCAGAAGAGGACATATGCCAGAATCAGTCTGGTCATAATAAGGTACAATGTCCTTCTATTACATCTGTTTGTTGTACAAGTGAAGAATCAGCTACATCTGCATCAACAGATGTAGATGCATCTGAATCTGAAGGAGATGTCTGTCAATTGATAGACAAGTATGGGGACCTGTTGCAGGCCCTTAAGAAAAGCAAGAACCTGGTTAAATCTCAGGCTCAGGAAATTGCTGAACTAAGGGTTGCTACAACTGAGTTAGAAAAAGTTATTGATCAAAAATTAAATGAAATTGCCAAGCTGAAGAATATAACTATTATTCAGATGGGCACAATTAATTATACTAATGATCAAGTGAAGAGTCTGGAAGCCAGACTTAGAATTGAAAGGGATTTAGTGGCTAGTTATTCTAAGCCAAAATCTGTCTTACCCTTGATAGATGAATTTGTCACTCAAAAGGGTAAGGCTGGATTAGGATTTAAAGGTAACTCCAGGGCTGGCAGATTCAAGAGGAAAGGCAAAGCTCTTATTCAGCCACTAAACCTTTCAGTCCCCATAAAGTTTAGTAAGGTGAAAGTGCCTTCTAACAAATATGATCATGAAGACATTCAAGGTCATATTAAGACTAATGTTCTGAAGAACAAGGGTGTAAATGCAAGCAGGCCTACCTATGGTCATAAACCCAATGGTTTTAAGAAATCAGTAGGTGAAGTTGCTACAGCACCAGCAATGAACAGAAATTCTTCTGACAAGGATGTATCTAGATCTAGATACAATAAGTTTGAATGTTGGTGCTGTGGCAAGAGAGGCCATTTTGCATTAGACTGCTGGTATAACACAAGTGTTATAAAGAATAATAATCTACCTGTTAGAAGAGGTTATGATAGCTTTATTAATGCTAACCTGAACCAAGGACCCAAGACTTACTTGGGTTCTAAGGGTAAGTAATTCTGTGTTGCAGGTGAATCCAAGTAACCATGCCCCTATATGGTACTTGGATAGTGGTTGTTCCAGGCACATGACTGGAACAATGGGGCTGCTGAAGGAGTATTCATCTGTCAAAGATGGACCTAAAGTGATCTTTGGTGGATCTGAAAAAGGAGTCATCAAAGGGTTTGGTAACATTTCTTCTAACCTAATTACTATCACTCAAGTGGCTTATGTAAAAGGTTTGAAACATAATCTAATAAGCATAAGCCAGCTAAGTGATTTAGGATATGACATTTCATTTGTTAAAGATGGATGTCATATCAAGAGGTCAAGTGATCAAAAGATCATATTGACTGGGTATAGGAAGAGAAATGTATATTGTCTTAATTTTGAATGTGAGAATAAGGCTTCTCCCATCTGTCTTGTAGCTGATGACAATGCTTCTCATTGTGTTAAGTGGCACAAGAGATTGGCTCATCTAAACTACAAGACAATTGGCCAACTCTTTAGCAAAGAGCTAGTGAGGAATGGACCTCAAATTAAGTGTATAAAGGAAGGGATATGCTCAGCTTGTCAAAAGGGAAAGCAGACAAAATCCTCCTTTCAAAGCCTTGAAAACAAGGATTCTGTGAGGTGCTTATACCTCTTGCATATGGATCTTTTTGGTCCTATGCCAGTTCATAGTCTAGGTAGGAAGGTCTACACTTTTGTGGTTGTAGATGACTATTCTAGATTTACATGGGTGTTCTTTCTGAGACAAAAATCTGAAACCCCAAGTGTATTACTTAATTTTGTAAAGCAAATTCAGAATGAACTGAATAGTACAGTGGTCAAAATCAGAAGTGACCATGGTACTGAGTTTCAATCTGAAAGCATAACAAACTTGTGTAAAGACTTTGGGATTTTCCAAGAGTTCTCCTCACCTAGAACACCTCAGCAAAATGGAATTGCTGAAAGAAAGAATAGAACATTAATTGAAGCTGGTAGAACTCTATTGAGTGACACCTCTCTCCCAGAATATTTTTGGGCTGAGGCAGTTAACACTGCTTGTCATGTAATCAATAGGGCTACTATCACCAAAAGCCACAAAATGACTCCCTATGAGATTGTGAAAGGCAGAAAACCAAATCTATATTACTTTAGGATCTTTGGTTGCAAGTGTTATATACTTAACAATGGCAAGTCATATTTGACTAAGTTTGCTGCCAAATCCCAGGATGGGATATTTGTTGGGTACAACACAAATAGTAAGGCCTATAGAGTCTTCAACTTGACCACTCAAGTTGTTGAAGAATCTGTGCATGTTGTGTTTGATGAAACAAGATTAATCAACTGTGAGTTGTCTTGTAGATCAAATGACTCAACAGGTATAAGCAAAAGTATGGACAAGCTTTCCATTACTGAAGTATCAAAGGAAGATGGGGCATTGGAAAATGAAGGCTTCAGTCCAGGGGGAGAACAAGACACTATAGAAGCTAATGAAAATCAAGAGAATCAGTTAAATGAAGGAGCTGGAGATGTTCAACCAGAAGGAAATCTTCCTCCAGCTACAAGACATTTAAGAGATCATCCAGCTGATCAGATAATAGGTGATCCAAGACAAGGGGTGCAAACTAGAAGCAGAAATCAAAACATAGTTCTACATTCAAGTTTCCTGTCACAATTGGAGCCTAAGAAGTTTGAAGAAGCTATCCAAGACTAGCACTGGATTGATGCTATGCAAGAGGAGCTGAATCAATTCAGAAGGTGCAATGTCTGGGAGCTTGTTCCTAAACCAAGAGGCCACAACATAATTGGCATAAAATGGATCTATAGGAACAAGCTAGATGAAAGTGGAATAATAGTAAAGAATAAAGCAAGATTGGTTGCAAAAGGATACAAGCAGGAAGAAGGGATTGACTTTGATCAAACCTTTGCTCCAGTAGCAAGGTTGGAGGCAATCAGAATATTCCTTGCCTATGCAGCCTATCAAGACTTCAAAGTATACCAGATGGATGTGAAGTCAGCATTTCTGAATGGTGATCTTAAAGAAGAAGTATATGTAGAGCAGCCATCAGGTTTTGTAGATCCTCTTAAACCTGATTTTGTTTATAAGCTTAGGAAAGCTTTGTATGGGTTAAAGCAAGCCCCAAGGGCTTGGTATGAAACCCTGTCTACTTTCCTTATTGAGAATAAATTCTCAAGAGGAAAAATTGACAAAACTCTATTCCTTAGGGAATCCAAAGGCATGATCATCTTAGTTCAGATCTATGTTGATGACATAATCTTTGGATCTACTGAAAACAACCTTTGTAAAAAGTTTGCCAAACTTATGCAAGGGAAGTTTGAGATGAGCAGTATGAGGGAACTGAAATTCTTCTTGGGACTCCAAGTAAGACAGACTGATGATGGCTTGTCCATATCCCAGTCTAAGTTCACCAAAGAATTGATTAAGAAATATGGTATGGAGTCATCCTCCACCATGAGAACTCCTATGGGAACAAGTATGCCTATATGCAAAGATGATGCAGGTAAACCTATTGATGAGACTTTGTATAGAGGAATAGTTGGCTCACTACTATATCTCACTGCTAGTAGACCAGATATTATGTATGCTACATGTGTCTGTGCTAGGTACCAAGCCTGTCCTAAAGAATCTCATTATACTGCAGTCAAAAGGATTCTGAGATATCTTAAGGGCACACCTAATCTAGGTCTTTGGTACCCTAGGAATAGAGATTTTCAACTAACAGGCTATTCAGATGCAGATTTTGCAGGATGTAGAGAGGATAGAAAGAGTACTACAGGTACTTGTCAATTCCTGGGAGGAAGACTAATTTCGTGGAGTAGTAAGAAGAAGACTAGTGTGGCAATTTCCACAGCTGAGTCAGAGTATGTTGCTGCTGGAAGCTGCTGTGCACAGCTATTATGGATGCAGCATCAGCTAAAGGATTATGGTATTCAAGTAAGTAGAACACCTCTTTTGTGTGATTCTAAGAGTGCAATTTCTATTGCTAATAATCCTGTTTCTCATAGTAGAACTAAGCATATAGAAATAAAATACCATTTTCTTAGAGAACATGTAGAAAAAGAAGACATCTCATTGGAATTTGTGAAAACAGATTATCAAATAGCAGATGTGTTTACTAAGCCCCTAGATGAGACAAAATTCAATAAATTCAAAATTGAATTAGGTATGTTAACCATTGATTAGTGTAATCACAAAATCATCAACAATAAAGTTGAAGTGGTAACAAGACATTCAAGTGATATTAAGACACATTGAAGTAGTATAAAGTACTTTGTTATACTTATAAGTTGTGATGAACAAACAGAAATTGGCTAAGTAAGATGGTGTCGAGACATTCAGTAATTATGTGTCGACTCAAGGTAGTAATGTCGACAAGTCAGAGATATTGTGTCGACACAGAAAATATGTGTCGACACTTGAGAATCTTATTGTCGACTTATCCAGGAATGTAGTGTCGACTTCACCAGGATAGTGGTGTCGACACCTACAGATTTTGTGTCGACACTTATACTAAGAGTCGACACAGAATTTCTGATGCTCTACTATATATCCCTAGTGTCGACATAACCGCAAATTGGTGTCGACACATAGTAGACAAACTTGTAGTCGAGTCAATAGAAGCTTGTGTCGACACAATCCATCTGTGTCGACACTTATAGTCTGTTTTTGGCGACTTTTGATCTTCTTTAAACAGAAGGTATAAATAGGTCAAAAACTCATTCTGTCGACACGCTTATAAGGTTTTTGAAACCCTGTGTCGACATTCTCTCTCTCTCTCTTTCTTTCATCTTTCAAGCTTTCTCGACTGATCAATGGCGCCGAAGATTGAAGATAATGTGAATGAAGGATATGAGTTGGTGCGCCAGGCCTTTGCAGCTGCCCCTCTAGATGTTCTTGGGGTTATCTCTCTCCTCTCCGACTCTGGTTTAGAATTTCTGGTCTCCGAACCTTCAAAGATATGGAAGAAGGAGGTGCATGAGTTCTTTACCTCTGCCTCTGTAAACTCTGGAAGTCATGAAATAAAATCCACAGTTCATGGGTCACCTGTGGAGATTACACCGAGTAAGATAAGAACAATTCTGCAATTATCTACAATTGAGAATGAAGAGGATGTCCCTGCTTCTAAATCTAGGGAGGCTATTCAATGGTGTGGATTGGAATCCACCATGAAAATTGGAGCTGCGTTCAATCGGAAAGGAATGAATCAACAAGGCAAGTTCCTGTCAGAAGTAGTAGGAAAGGTTATTCTGTGCAAGTCAGGTGGACATGATATGATTTCTGCCTATATGTTCAGCCTAATGACCAGGATTGTGTTTATAATTCCAACGGATTGGTCATCTGTAATTTTTGAAAAGATTAAGGAAGGGATCAAGAAGCCAAATCTGGCTAGGATAATGAGTATATATCTAAGTAAGGAGATTCCTGAGGTTATGCAACAACAACCTGGAACTAAAATTAATCACATGAGAAGGATGGACATGAGATTGTTCTCCAGATGGGATAGGGTGCTGACCAAAGAGATGCCTGAAGTGGAAAGGCAGGATTCCCCTGAGAAATCCCCAGGTCATGCTACCAGTACTGGGCATCCACAAGAAGAGCAAGTAAGACTAGAGGTTGAAGATCAGCCTGCATCTATACAAGTTCAGGATGCCACAATACCTGCAGTTCAAGAAGAAGAAGTAAGTATACCAGCTCAGCAAGTTTATTCACCTACACAAACTGTATCTACTCATGACCAGGTACAGGTGCAGGGGGAGCTGGTGTATTTTCCTACAAAAGAGATTTCTAATATTTCTATTTCTGCACAGGTCCAGGGGGAGCAAGTGCTAGAAGATGCTCTAATTCATCAATCTCCAAATTTGAATACTGCAAATGAACAAGCCCAGAAGGAATATACTCTGGAGGAGTTATTTCCAAATGATGAAATAATTACTGATAGTCTGGAAGTGGACCAATATTAGTCTGGAAGTGAAGGAATATACTGCAAATGAACAAGCCCAGAAGGAAACATGATCTCAGAGATCATGTTTCTAGAGAAGCCATAAAGGGGGAGAGGATGCTAGTTCATGCAGCCTCAGAGCACTCCAAATGGGTGACCAATAGTATTCGAGCCACATTAGGATATCCCCCATTGTGTGATGATGCTATGGTGGCTGAGTCAGGAATACAAACAAGTCTACTTGAAGGCAATCAACCTGAGGTTGCCCAAGTCATTTACCCCCCTCCAGATTTTGATATGATTGATCAGCAGGTTCAAGGGATGTATAGTCCTCCAAAGGAGGTTACTAATATTGTTATTAGGAAGGTTGATAAGCCTGAGGCTACTTTGAAAGACCAGCAAGATGCTCTTCTATCTAAGAAAAGGTTTAGAGAGTAGGCTGAACTTAAGCCAGACTTTGAGCAGTGGAGTCCTACTTCCAGAAATATAATACTCACTGCATGGAAGGCTGTCAAAGACCAAGTGCAGGAAAGAGGCAAGTGGTACAATGAGATGGAATGGCAGAAGTATGAAGCCAGGCAAGAGGCCATTGTACAGTTTAGAAGAAAAGCCAAGCTGGGTAGGCTGCCTACAGATGCTCTGGAGCCAAGCAAATATTTCCCAAAGCCCTTTCATTATTTTGAAAGGCAAAGGCTCAAGGAAGAACCAAAGAAGAAGGCTGATCTAAAAGGCAAGAAGCCAGCTGAAGATTCTGAAGCTCCTGTGAAGGCTCAAGTTCTATCTGGCAAAGTGATTGTCATTAAAGAGCCTGATCAGTCTTAGTTTTTTAGTTCTTTCAAAGTATTTTGTAATGTTTTGATTAAATCATTAAATGTAATTCTCTGTATTCAAACATTATCAAGTTATAAACAAAATGTTGTTTGGCATCATATAATATTCATTCTGTGATGGATTGTTTTTATGTTTTGTTTATATTAAGTATTCCTGTTATGTCATATATCATCAGTTTATATTTTTTATAAATGGTGTATATCATTGGCTATAGGGTTATGACTTCTCCAAATAGGGGGAGATTGTTGGGTACATTGGAAAATGTGTACCTGATTTGAAGAAGCCCAACTTAGCTCAATGATATACATCAAGGTGTATTTGATGTTGTTTTGAGTTGACATGTGCAGGTGAAGAAGTATTAAAAAATGCAGAAAGATATTCTAAGTCCACATGTCGACACCTGAAGAAATTGTGTCGACACTTCAGAATATTTGTGTCGACACTTCAGAATATCAGTGTAGACACAAAGAATGATAGTCGACCACATTTATGTCGACACTGGGAAGCAGTGTCGACACATAAAGAAAATCGTCGACCTCAGCACTGGGAAGCGGTGTCGACACCATGAAAGATAGTCGACACCGTGAAAGATAGTCGACCAGAGAAGGTTAGTCGACACCGTGAAAGATAGTCGACCAGAGAAGGTTAGTCGACACCGTGAAAGATAGTCGACTAGTGAAAGATAGTCGACCAGAGAAAGATAGTCGACTCACAGAAGAAGATAGTCAACCACAACTGTGTCGACACTGGGTGGATGTGTCGACACCAGAAGACTGTGTCGACACATATTGGCAGAAGTCGACTATGCTTGTGACGACACCAGAAGACTGAGTCGACACATTTTGGCAGGATTGAAGATTGCTGTGTCGACACCTGAAGGCTGAGTCGACACATGCTGAGTTCTGAATCTACAACAACTGTGTCGACACACAGGACTTGTGTCGACACACTGCAGAGTCTAGACCAAGTTATTTTCTGAAGAAGCTGTGTCGACTTAAAGGCAACTTAGTCGACATCATCAAAGACTGTGTCGACACCAAAGTCACTTGTGTCGACACAGATAGACAGATTGGTCTCGATACTTTCTAACTGACTGTCTCGACATTTTGCTGTCCAAGGCTAAGGTACAAGAACTGTTTAAAGACTTGACAGCTGTGGGTTGCCACCGTTTAACTGAAGCTGTCAGACCTGTCAGAAAACAGTTAGAAACTGGATCAGCCGGTTACCATGAAGAAAGTCTATAAATAGACACATTCAGATGAATTAAAAAGCAGCTAAGCTAAGAAAAATTATAGAAGAAGATCTAAGAAGAAGAAACAGAAGGATTACGATCCTGTTGAAGTTTCAATTCAAGAAAGTGAAAAAGAAGATCTTCTTCAGAAGGTATAAGAAGAAGAAGTCTGAAGTATCAAAAGAGGTGTTGGATAGAGGGAGATCCAGTCATCTTGAAGAAGAAGAAGGAAGCCATCAGTGATTTCTCAAGAAGCTGTTTGGAAATCAACTCAGCTAAGTTCAGATTCAAGAAGCTTTGAAGAAAGCTCAGATTCAGTTGATTTCATCAGCTGATCAAGAAGTGTCTTGTCCTCTTCTCTCTCAACAAAGGCAAGACATCAAAATACCTTTTTCTAAATTTCTGTAGGATCTGTTTACACAGATCTGAGTTGTAAGCCTGTGTTATAAAGGCTGAGTGTAGGAGAGGTGATCTCTGAGTGGTAGGGCTATTTGCCTGAGTGTAGGAGAAAGTTATTCTCTGAGTGGTAGGCCTTGAGGCAAGGCTGAGGTAGGGCTGTTGAGCCTGAGTTTTAGGAACCTATCCTGGTTCTGAGCTGTAGGATCTGAGGATCTGAGTATAGTGGAAGTTTGGCAGAATCTAGCATATTGCTAGATTGGTGAAGGGGGAAAGTGGATGTACCCAGACCTTGGGGAACCACTATAAAACATCGCAATCTGTGATGCTTAGTTGTCTGTGAATGCTGTGCTAGATGTTTTAAATTGTAATTGAATTCTGCCTAGATTTATAGACAATAAATTAGAACCTATTCACCCCCCCTCTAGGTGTTTAGGTTATCTTGAAAGTAAAACTATCAACCCCAGTGTGAAGCTGCGTTTCAGGAACTGAAGGACAGACTCACATCCACACCCATCCTAGCCCTTCCATCCGGGAAGGAAGGATTTCAAGTTTACACTGACGCATCATATCAAGGGATGGGAGCGGTATTGATGTAGCACGGGCATGTGATTGCATATACTTCAATATAACTGAAGAAGTATGAAATCAACTACCCAATACATGATTTGGAATTGGGGGCAGTGGTCTTAACCTTGAAGATTTGGAGGAACTATCTATACAGCGTCCACTATGAAATCTTTTCAAATCATAAGAATCTAAAGTATGTCCATACCCAGAAGGAACTGAATTTGAGACAGCGGCGGTGGTTAGAATTTTTGTGCGATTATGAATTCACCCTGAACTACCACCCCGAAAAAGTAAATGCTGTAGCCGATGCTTTGAGCAGGAAGGTACCAGAAACAAGCCCCGACAATCAGAAGGGTATACAGAGTACCTAACCGCATTGAGCATAGTCTGTAACATTCGAGACCATATCCGGGCAGAGCAAGGAAAGGATGCGGCTCTGGCCCCGACAATCAAGTCGATCGAAGATGGGAGTTTGAGGATGTCTCCATGGACTTCCTCCACGGTTTTCCTCACTCATGCTCAGGGAATGATTCAGTATGGGTAATCATTGACCGCCTGACGAAGGTAGCCCGATTTATTCCTATGAAGAAAGAAGCTTATGTGGATATTTTGGTACGCCTCTTTGTTGAGCAGTTTGTACGGTATCATGGTGTGCCAAAGACGATTGTTTCTGACCGGGATAGTCGGTTTACCTCTAAGGAATGGAAGGCTATGCAGGCATATTTGGGTTCACGTCTTACCTTTATCACGGTGTTTCATCATCAAATAGACGGGTAGTCTGAAAGGACTATCAGGACATTGGAGAATCTATTGAGGCTGTGCGTATTAGATAGAGGAGAGCCGTGGGAAAAGCTCTTACCCCTGGTGGAATTTTCATATAACAACAGTCACCAGGCCAGTATCGGAATTATGCCCCATGAAGCCCTTTACGGAAGAAGGTATAGAACACCCTTGTCTTTGGTGCAGGATGATGACCCAAAGGCTTTGGGAATCGAATACATTGATGATACTGATGCGATTGTGAGACTAATACGGGACCGCATGCTTGAGGCTCAAAGTCAGTAGGCAAAATATTATAATGCAAAGCACCATATGGTGAAATTTCAAGTGGGAGACAAAGTATTTCTGAAGATCAGGCCGACGCATGGAGTATCACGGGTACGTGGTGTGAAGAAGCTCAGCCCAAGGTACGTTGGGCCCTACATTATATTGGAAAGGATTGGCCCGTTGGCCTATTGGTTGGAGTTACCTCCAGAGCTAGAGAATTTGCATGACGTATTCCATGTGTTGTCACTTCGAAAGGCGTTATTGCGGCCCGATCAATATGTTCCCACCACTGACGGAGCAGTTGCGACTGATAGGTCGGTGCGACTAGAGCCTGTGCAGATAGTAGACAATGAGATAAGGATGTTGTGCCACAAAAGTATTCCTTTGGTTAAGGTGCTGTGGTCTAATCATGGGAAGGGGGAGTATACATGGGAGCCGGTAGAATTGATACAAAAGCGCTACCCGGAGCTGTTTCATCACGGTAACCATTAAAAGAAGATTTTATTTTATGTTATGTTATGCTTTTCTCTCCCCATAGCCTTAGCCTTATTTCGGGAACAAAATCTTTTATTTTGTTTATAGGATTTGTAACGTCCCGATTCATGCTAGGCCCCTCGTGCGTACTTTTTAGTCGGGAGAGCTGACTTGGGTCCAGGGAGTGCAGGCGACTAGGCTTACATTTGTTTGGAAAAGAGAAATTGGTCCAGAATAGGATACCGGTAGAGACACGGGCGTGTCCCTACCCGTGTGCATCGAGTAGAACTCGAGAGGCATTGAGTGGAACTCAACATGGCGTGTCCCGAGAAGGACACGGGTAGGGACACGGGCGTGTCCATACCCGTGTCGAGAGGCGTTGAGTGTCGAGAGGCGTTGAGTGGAACTTAACAGTGCGTGTCCCGAGAAGGACACGGGTAGAGACACAGGCGTGTCCATACTCATGTCGAGAGGCATTGAGTGTCGAGAGGCATTTAGTGGAATCGACAGGGCCTGTCCCGAGCAGGAAACAGGTAGAGACACAGGCATGTCCCTACCCGTGTGCATATCTCCACGAAGACGGCCGTGTCTCCCGAGCAGGACACGGGTAGGAAAACGGGCATGAACACAACCATGTCGCGTGACATGGGTAGTGGACACGGGCGTGTCCTACCCGTGTTTGTGTCCATATGACACGATAACCGTCGACGCTGCTTCACCCAAGCGTGACACGAGTAGTAACATGTGCGTGTTCCTACCCGTGTTAGTCCTATTTATATAGGATTGGACGTTTTTTCTTCCTCTTCCCAAGCTTTCTTTTCTGTGGAGAAACTGCTGGAGGAGGGAAGGAGTTGCTGGAATCAACTATACTCCGTGGATAGCCAATGCCACCGAAGAAAAGAAGATGCCGTCGCGAAGAGTCATGCGATCCATAGCCGGAAACAACGGAAATGCTGGAAATGATGTGAGTTTCCTCCCCTCTCCCTTGGTGCTAGATCTGTAGTTAATCCTAGGTGAGATATCGACTCAAAAGAGTCTTGATGTGTGAGATGGAGACTCCTAGGATGAGGCCATGCTAAGACTTGTGTTCTAGGGGTTAGTCATCTTCAACCTCTCCTTCTTTCAATGTGATGATGAAGATGGTCTCGTGAAGAGAATTGGCCTTATGAGGGTGAATAAGGGAGGAGGATTCCTGTTGTGATTTGGGAAGATCCTCTAGAGGAGGAAGATGAACCGATGCCGTTCATTCTGCCTTAAAATGTGTGCAGAAATCTGTGTTCTGCGCGCGGCGATCTTCATGGCATTTTTAAGATGAGACATGGCCAGATTCGGGCTTCCGACTAAACACAAAAGTCGTAGGCCTTGGTGTGATCTTTCCAACGAGTGGTTACACATCTTCAGACGAGGTCTGTAGCCAAAGGTAAGCCTGATCGAAATTGACGGCCGATAATGTAGACATGCTGAAACTGTAATTTGGATGTAACCATCTTAGAAGCCGGTTTCAAGTATGATACAGCTAAATCTGGGCATCCGACTAAACACAAAAGTCATATCCCTTAGTAATACCTTTCCAATGATGGGTTACACATTTTCACCGGATTCACATAGCTTCAGTAATACTCGGTTGAAGTTCTATATTTTATATGATTACTGCATACCTTGTTCTATTGCTTATATAATCCCTACTAGGACAGGTAATGAGATTGAGGGTAGATAACTTGAAGGATTATTGTGACTTGTTGGTTGATATTTTACATTCAAATGATAAAGTAAACCTACTTGAACGAAATGGTCGGATGGTAGATCCCTAGGTTCACTGGTGAGTAGACAAGTTGGATTGAGTAAACAACTAAATATGTGAACTAGTAATGTGAGCTCAAAATGTTGGAAGAGGATTGATTAAGGTTAGTGCATGGATATGTAAATGGTTGATAGTGCATGAATGTTTGCCACACCTGATCGTATGTGACGGTAAGGGATTTGGTAAGGAACCCTTGTGAGCTGTTGAGCTCGAGATGTGATATAACATGTGGTGTGAGTTGACACGTGGTGTCGTAATCCTGAGTTAAGGATAGTGTGGCAGGTATACAGGCTCGCCAGTCGTCATACCAATGGGAGTTGATGGTTAGACCTTGGGTGGTTGGGCTTGGTCCTCGGTGCTCATTCCCGGGGCTCCTTCCGTGCTAAGTGAACAGTTGGGCTTGGTCCTCGTGCTCATTTTCAAGGCTCCTTCCGGGTCACAACATAGGCAAGTTTGGGGCTAGGATCTCGGTGCACATCTTCCCGAGACACCCGCTGAGCCGTAGTACGCATGTGAGCTCCGCTGTGTGTTCTTAGCGTTGAGGAATACAGAGGCCTAGGCCAGGTAGTGTGGAGACCAGCCTAGTAGTCGAGATGCCCGCTTTACTGTCACCGTCTGGCCATGACGGTTGACGTCTGAGAGGTTAGCTACCTGCTCAAAAAGTGGGAACTGCATAGTCTATGTCAAAACAATAATTGCTTGTGCATGTTCATGGGTGAGTCATAGCATAAAATTTATTGCAAAGCATTACATCGCATACACAAGATCCTCATCGTATCAGTTTGTATGGGAACTCTTATACGATGAGTTACTTTTCTGTTGATCCGATCCTCAACTTATATGTCTGTATACTTTACTTTATTACTACTCATGCCATATATATTACTCCACCTGTTTGTACTGCTGCTTCATTAAATATATTGTGCCATGATCCTTTCTCCGCCCGGTGCCGAGGAGTCGCCGGGGGAGCGGATGTGAAATCACTTAGTCTTCATGACTAATAGTTGCTACGTCTTCCTTTTTAGGAGGAAACCCCGCAGGCGGAGCAACAACAGGTTTTGCAGCAGGACAGCCAGGCCAGGACGACAGGGCCTGAGGGGACGGTATGGTCGTTACCGTCAGTTACTGATGTGAGTGTGAGAGACTTGATATAGCCCTTTTGGGCAAAATATTACTCGTACTCTGATAGTTTAGAAGCTTGATGTAGCTTCTTCTTTTGTTATATTTGGACTTATATACTTATGTGTGTTTTTGACTTTTGTTTCTATATCATGGTTGGGTTGATAATGTTTGATATTGGTAAAGGACGGCAGAATAGGCGTCTTGTAGTACAGGCTAGCCCGAGTGCTAGTGCTACCGTAATGCGGCTGTTCTGGGCATAAGACCCCTCTCGTGCCGCGTTTTTTGCTCCGGGAGGGGGTCTTACATAGGAGGTCTCTCTTCTACAACTATTTCCTCGGTTCAATAAGCCATTCACTTCTGGCGGCCTGTTTAGTTCGACAGTAGCAGATCGTGTGGTCAGGAGGCTAGGCGACCTCGCGTTTAGGCAGCTTGCTGATTGGCGAGTAGAGTTCCTTGCATTAGAATAACAGACAGTCCGCACGGCTTGGTTTATGGTCTGGAAACCTAGCGGTTTGTGCGGACTCCGTAGTGTAGTAGTAGAACTGACGACTAACTCCTTGAGTCCGCGCAGTTAGATTTCCCTTGTAATTGTTTCTGGTTTCCCTTTGGTTACTTTGGCGAATCATGTCTCTCCATGTATGTCTCGCCTTGTAAAGATTGTTTAGTACAAGATTCTTGCTCTTCTGGTTTACATCTAGTTTACTTAGGCTCGGATAGGTTGAGTGTTCCTGCACCTGGTTTCCCGTCTTCCGCTATATCAAATTTCAACATGGCTTTGAACAAATAACTAAAGGAAGAAGCTGAACCGATGTCATTCATCTTGCTTTAATATGTGTGCAGAAATCTGTTATCTATGCGCAACGAACTTCAAGGACGTTTTCGAGTATGATATAGATAGATCTGGGTTTTTGACTAAACACAAAAGTCATAGCCCTTGGAAAGAATTTTCCAATAGATGGTTACACATTTTTATACGAGTCCTGAAGCCTCAGGAATGTCCAGTCGAAGTTGCTGTTCAGTCATAACTTAAGTACACGTTCTCGGGTTTGTGTAGAATCAGGTTTGGTTTTGGTAGAGAGATCGTAGCAAAATAATGTTGAGGTTTTGGTAAACTTAGTCTATACGTAATCGTAATAAACATATGGTTTTGTGAAACATGATTGTACAAATGGTTTGAAGGAGTTTGATAAACAAATGGTTTGGGTATGTTAGTGACCAAAAGAATTGATACGTTTGGTTGTACAAATGATATTCTTGTGAAATCTGATAGGGATGTGCATGATTATAATAAGGAGAATTAAATGGGTTTTGGAAAGGTGTATGTCTGAGAACTGAATACAAAACCCATAGCTATGTTATCATGCTTGATGTGTATGTGAAGTATCATTATATTATTGTGGTTTTCATATGGTGTTATACTTGTTGTGAATTCTTGATCACGCGGAAAGGAATTTGATGTAGTTAATGCATGACCATGTGATTTGGAGATTAATGGGATGTGTTTAGTAGTCCACTATTTAGAGTTGTGTCTCCCGACAGGTAACAATGTGGGATTGGTGTACTGTATAAGGTGGCTTGCCACCTGTGTAAATGATGAACACTTACGTGGGATGGATATGTTGAAGGGTTGAGGTGCGTATGTGTTTGCCGTACTTGAATGATGTGTTGATAAGACACTCGGTGTGGAGCCCTTGCGTGCAGTTGAACACGTGATGTGAATAATAAACATTGACTCAGTGAGGATCCCTTAAATGTGAAATTGCATGCGGTATGAGTTGACACACGGTGTCATAAGCTTGGGTTAAGCATTGTGGCAGGTCTACGGGCTTGCTAGTCATCATCCTGATAGGAGTTGATAGATAGAATTGGATGGTTGGGCCTTGGTCCTCAGTGCTTACTTCCCGAGGCACCCTCCATACCAATGGATGGTTTGCCTGTGTACTTTGGTGATACGTTCACAGAGACACCTTCCGTGCCATGATGATAGGCCAGCGTAGGGATATGTTCTTGGTACACATCTACCCGAGACCCCTCTGAGCTGTAGTATGTATGTGAGCTTCACTGTTGTGTTCTTAGCTTTGAGGTATATGGAGGCCTAGTCTTGGTAGTGTGGATTCCCGCCTAGTAGTGGAAAGCCCATTCCAATGTCACCGCCTGGCCACGATGGATGATTCCTGAGAGGTTAGCTACCTGCTTGAAAAGTGGGAACTACAAGTCTTTGTCGACATGGAAGTGTGAGTGTGTGTGAGCATGGGTGATTCATCACATTACATTCATAACATTGCATTGCATTACATGCACAAGATCCTTATCATATAAGTTTGCATTGGCATTCTTATATGATGAGTTACTTTACTGTTAAGCCGATCTTTAACTTATATGTTTGTATGAGCATTCATATAAGTTGAGTTACTTTCTTATTGTAGGATCATACTTGTATACTGTTGTTGATAGTAGAACTGCTAGTGTAGATTGATATACTCACTTATTATACATGTTGGATACTTTGATATTGATTAATTTTATACCACCTTCTTATACAACTACTTACACACACACACACACACACACACACACACACACACACACACACACACACACACACACACACACACACACACATATATATATATATATATATATATATAATGTACCCTTTTCCTTTCTTCGCCCGGTGCCTAAGAGTCATCGGGGGAGTGGATGTGATAGCCACTTAGTCTTTATGACTAACGGTTGCTACGTCTTCCTTTTTAGGAGGAAACCCCGCAAATATAGCAACAACAGGTTGCGCAGGAGGGCTGCCAAGCCAGGGTGACATGGACTGATATGACGATTCCGTCGCTTCCTTCGGTTATAAATGTGAGTTTTGTGAGACTTTTATTGTAGCCCTTGGGCAAAGTTTTTATGTACTCTGATATTATAGAAGCCTATTGATGCTTCTTATTATTGATGTACTTGTGGACTTTAT
This sequence comes from Platanthera zijinensis, assembly GCA_039513925.1. Classification (NCBI taxonomy): domain Eukaryota; kingdom Viridiplantae; phylum Streptophyta; class Magnoliopsida; order Asparagales; family Orchidaceae; genus Platanthera; species Platanthera zijinensis. The sequence goes on from CM077091.1 coordinate 111,891,059, forward strand.
ACTTATGTGGATTTTGACTTCTGTTTGTTCTTTATTTTGGGTTGGCATGAATGATATTGGTTTTAGCCGGTAGGAAAGGCGTCTTGTAGTATCGTTCAACCCGTGTGTTGGCGTTACTGCAAGGCGGCTATTCTGGGCATAAGAATCCCCTCGGTCGTGTCTTGTGTTCTGGGAGGGGGTCTTATAAATGGTATCAGCTTGCAACGATCCTCAACTAAAGAAGTCATTGAACAATAGTGCCATCACCGTTCGATTTGTCAGTTTGCGGACAAAATGACATAGCCAAAGTAGTGGTATGCCCATGTGTAATTCACACTAAGTATGCCCAGTTATTAACCTACGATTAGCAAACTTGACCTTAGGTTTGTACCTTTATGAGTAGATTCCAGCGCGTGTAGAGCCAGTAATGGGCACTCCCGCCCCTTTCATCCCTACCCAGTTCCAGTAGTCGGAGTTGGGACAGACACTTATGGCGATCTTAGATGCCTTCATGTCTCGACAGGTCCTAGTTCATCAACAAGCCCCGAGCTCCCACTAGTTGAGGACCTTTTGAGCCCTCTCCCTATCTGCTTATCTTGGGACAGAGTCGGCTGTTCGTAATTAATAGTGACTCGACACTATGCAAAAATTAATGGCTGGAATCAGATGTCCAACCAATATGGCTATGACCTTAGCAGTGTCAGTCTTGGAATTGCATGCGAAGAGGTGGTGGAAGTCCCTCATGGGTTTCACTTTCCAAGGTCGAGTGTACACGGAGATCAGCTGGGAAGAGTTTTCTGGAGATTTCTTGGATCATTTCATTCGCTCGACCGCTCGAGATGAACTTGAAGAAAGATTCCTGCAGTTGAAGCAAGGATATAAGTCCGTGATAGAATATCAACACCTCGCTAGGTTCGCTGATGCCTACGAGTTGGATGACCATGGTTACATAAAACGGTTTTACAAAGGCTTATGAGATCCCCTAAGGAGAGCCCTTTTTTTTTGCGGACTCGAGTTTGGTTGAAAACATCGATATGGAGAAAAGGCTAGAGGTGGATCACTTGGGAAGTGGTAAGAGACCAGCTGAGGGCATAATGGAAGCAAGCCCCAGTTATAAAAGCAGGCAGGACAACAGAGGAAGAGGAAACAATAGAGGTGGAGGTTGCTTTCGCCGGAATTTTAGAATGGAGCGTCCGGCCCCGCAGCCAGTACTACCTCCACTACAACAACTGTACTTGCATCCTTGGGAGCATCAGGAGCGAGTTTTCTTCCAATGCAATCAGTTGGGACACATCCGATGTCACTGCCCACAACTAGGTGGAGATGTTCCCCTTGCTCTTCCTCCGACAGCCCCATAAGGATAGGGACATGTGCGTGGTCGAGGACAAGGACCACGAGGAAGGAATCCTGGACCTGGTCGAGAGAAGATGTTTGCACTGGATATGGCGCAGGAGCGAAATCCTCAAGATGTGATTGCAGGTATGTCGTGATTTGGTTAATATGTTATAAGAATTTCTCTTCAATTGACTACGATATGCTAGGAGGCTAGCTATAAATATTTACGATTGATACATAGGCACCGTAATGGTTAATGGGAAACCAGCTTATATACTATTTGATACCGGTGCCACAAACTTGTTCTTTTCGGCGGACCTTGTTAAAGACTTAGGAGTGCAACAGTTCACTGGTACCGCTCAGAGAGCACGCCTTTCATATGGTTTCGAGATGACCTCATCCACAAAGTGTGGCTTTGAAGTATTTATTGGAGGAAAGATCTTTGAAACCCCTACAATCGTATTGAGAATACCTGAATTTTATCTTATTGTGAGCATGTTGTGGTTGGATTGGCACCATGCCAAGATCGATTGTGCGGCGAAGCAAATCACCTTGAGGTATGGAGACTCGGAGGTCATCTTCCAAGGTATCAAATTTTCTTCCCGTAAGTTATTGTCTTCGATTCAGGCCCTTAAGGCCCATATGGGAGGGGACAAAGTATATATGATATGTTTTGAATTAAAAGAGATGACATCAAGCGTGAAAGATGTGCAGGTAGTGCGGGACTTTGCTGAGGTATTTCCTGAGAAGTTGCCAGGATTACCCCCACATAGAGAGGTGTACTTTCAGATTAAATTAGTACCAGGTGCCAAACCCATCTCTCGGACCCCTTACCGAATGACTCCAAAGTAACTCACAAAGTTTAGGGTTCAGTTATAATAGTTGGTAGAATCAGGGTTTATTCTCCCCAGTTCATCACCATTCGGAGCCCCTTTTCTATTTGTCAAGAAGAAGGACGGAACATTAAGATTGTGCATAGACTATCAGGAGCTCAACCGACTGACGGTGCGGAACACCTATCCCCTACCCCAGATTAATGAGTTATACGATCAGCTGGTAGGAGCGCATTGGTTTTCTTAACTGGATCTGCGCTCGGGGTATTACCAGTTAAGGATACAAGAGGAAGATTTCCAGAAGATAGTGTTTAGCTCGAGGTATGGTTTCTACGAGTTCATTGTGATGCTATTTGGACTCACAAATGCCCCTTCTGCGTTCATGAGTTTGATGAACCGGGTGTTCGAGCCGTACTTAGATGTCTTTGTAATCATCTTAGTCGATGATATTTTAGTCTATTCGTAGACAAAAGAAGAGCATGCAGAGCAATTGACCTTAGTTTTGAAGAAGCTAAAAGAGCATGCCATGTTTTCCAAGTTCAACAAATGTGAATTTAGGGTCCAAGAAGTTGCCTTCTTGGGCCATATGATTAGTGGAGCTGGACTAGCCGTAGACCTGGCTAAGGTGCGTGCCGTGAAGGAGAGTGTAGGATCAAGCGCATACCCAACTGTTCCAAAAGCCCGGACTGTTGGAAAGGGCGCTACTTAATTTCTTAAATAAGTAGCAGAGCGTCATGGGTCAAGTGAAGGAACGCCGAACCCAACAATCACCCCTGACATCCAATACAACTTGTTAGCTCAGATGTGGGGTTACCACATGGCCCACACGGCTCAGAGGTGTGGTTACTACATGTCCACGGTTGTCTTACCCGTCAGACCCTCACAGGTAGAAAGGAAAAATCTGGATTTAATAGCGCCCCCCTATAACGACCCCATCCGTTAAATAACATATAATAGAAGGTTCGGCCGGGGCCCCACACCATATGTCACAAACAGGTGGCGAGGTTACAGGTTAATACCAAAACATATTCGCATCCTAACTAAAAGCATGCTAGCGGAAGCTTTAGATTAATATTGAACTCAACAACCATGAATGTCCACTATATATAAAAAACCACATTTATATATCGCCCCGAAGGAATGTACATCAAATACACAAAAGTTTGGCCTTAAGGCCTTACAGTTAAGCTTTACAAGCATGGATTACAAACATCGGCACGCAGGCTAGCCACACATGAAAATAACAAAGTTCTTTGCTCAGCCTTCGAGGGCCAGCAACAGCAGTAGCAGGGTCTTCAACCCTCTATTTTCCACTCGGCTCTCCAGCACCTGCACAGGGACAGCCCACCAAGATGTTGGCAAATAAGGCAACGGTCAGCATTCAGCTGACCAATTTATAATGACCCTACCCGTTTCCTGGGGCAGTGGTATTCCTTCCCTGCAGGCATAGCATTTCACAACCAGATATATCACACATGGTGCACTCACGCACAATCAATATATCACAAATGTCGGCCATGCGGCCCTACGCTCCGTGCACTCCGGGCACATTCTTGGTGTATCAACAAACCAGGATTCCACCATCGTTCACGGTCTGCAACCCAACGGTATTGAGCATTTAGTCTCAATGACGCGCATGCCTAAGACTCTCATTATGCCACCGACGAAATCCCAATGCCTTGACGCTCTCTTATCAAGCCGATATAACGCAGGTCCAGCTCCACCATTACCCATTTCTCAAGTCGCCATAACATCGCCGAATATCGCCATCCCAGGCCGTGTTGTTCATCCTACCCAGCCCACTCAATAACTCGCGATTTGGGGCGCTACAATCCTCCCCTCCTTACAAGAAATTTCGTCCCGAAATTTGTATACAGGACTCAGGAAACTCTTCAACAAAATGTTGCTACAATATGTCATGTTCTGTACAACATAGAACACAAACTCTTATACAAGATTAGACAAAAAGTTCGGGAAATTTAGCACGCATGGTCAGCTCTTACTCCCATGTTAGCTCCTCACGGCCGCAGTTGTCCCATCTGACCTTGACCATCCTGATTGTCTTGTTCTGCAACTGTTTATCAGCTTTATCCTCGATTCGAATGGGTCGAACCTTTGTCGTTAGCCCAAATTCGACCGTTACACGATCATTCGCAATCACTTGAGCTGGATCTTTTACGACTTTTCGAAGCACTAATATGTGGAACACATCATACAATCCACTCAATTCTTCCGAAAAAGCTAGCTGATAGGCAGCTTCTCCAATTCTCTCCACCACTTCAAACGGACCAAGATATCTTGGAGTTAACTTTTTCAAGCTCCGAATCATGGACACGCCTTTGAAGGGATTGATTTTCAAATAGACCCAATCGCCAACCGCAAACTCAACATTTCAGTGCTTGGCGTTATAATACTTTGCTTGTCTATCTTGGGCTATCAATAGCCTCTCCCGAATAGAGTGTACCATCGAATTAGCTTCTTCGACTTCCTTACATTTAGATAGTTTAGATTCTCCTGTTTCCGCCCAAGATAATGGTGTCCGGCATTTCCGACCATACAAAGCTTTAAGCTATGCCATACATATGCTCGCTTGGTATCTATTATTGTAGGCAAACTCTACCATATAGATATGATCTTCCCACCTCTTACCAAAATCCAAGGAGCACATTCAGAGTATGTATTCCATCGTTCTGTTGGTCCTCTAAGTCTGGCCGTCCATTTGGGGATGAAAGGCCGTACTGAATGTTAACATTGTTCCCAACAACTGATGGATTTTCCTCCAATCATTCGATGTGAAGCTCCCATCACGGTCACTTACGGTGCTACGGGGAACACCGTGCAATCGTACGATTTGCTCAACATAAAGTTTCGCCAAGACTTCCACTGAATCGTCCCTCTTGTTCAGTAGGAAGTGAGCCACTTTAGTCAACCGGTCTACGATCACCCAAACTAAATCGTTACCGAATTGAGATCTCAGCAAACCGTGCACGAAATCCATCGAAATATCATCAAACTTCCATTCCAGAATAGATAACGACTTCAGGAAACCTCCGGGCTTCTGGCATTCAGCTTTTACCAAGGCACATATTTGACATTTAGCCACATAATGTGCGATGTCTTTCTTTAACCCTGGCCACCTGAACAGCTTTTTCATGTCCTTGTACATTTTTGTGCTCCCTGGGTGAATTAAGTATTTCGTAAAGTGAGGCTCATACATCAATTCTTCTCTTAGCTTACCCATACTTGGGACGCACAAACGACCCTCTTTCCTCAAAAGGCTGTCATCCCAGGAGAATTGGTCAATTAAACCATCCACTGCATAACATTGTAGACTTTCATCCAGTTCCATTGCTCGCTGAACCCTATCTGCATGGTCATATTGTACCTCCGTCTAGTTCAAGCATGCATTTACTGTGGAATTCTTATCAACATAAGAAATCTCTAATGCTTCCAACTCCTGGATAAGACTCTCATCATACATCTGCAACCAATTTGCCCTTGACGGAGTCCTATGACTCAAGGCATCTGCGACCACGTTTCCCTTCCCGGGAGTGTAGTGAATATCAAAGGTGTAGTACCCGAGGAACTCCATCCACCTTCGTTGTCTCATATTGAGATCTTTCTGATCCAATAGGTACTTTAGGCTCTTGTGGTCCATAAATATATCCACTTTTACGCCATATAGATAATGACGCCACAATTTAAGTGACAAAAACACCGCCGCCAACTCCAAGTTGTGGATGGGATAGTTTCGCTCATGCACTTTCAACTGGCGTTAGACATAAGCGATCACCTTTCCAAATTAAAGAAGAATGCAGCTTAAGCCGCTCCCTGAAGCATCACTATAAATCTCATAGCCGTCTGTACCACATGGCGATGTCAAAACAAGCGCCGTGGTCATACGACTCTTTAGATCTTCAAAAGCTCGCGCGCACTCTGGCGTCCAAATGAACTTCTTATCCTTCCTCGTTAATGTGGTAAGAGGCAAAGCGATCCGTGAGAAGTTTTCTACAAAACGTCTGTAGTAGCCTGCCAGTCCAAGGAAACTCCTGACTTCGGCCACCGAAGACAACACTAGCCACTCCCATATGGCTCTTATCTTTGACAGATCCACCATAATGCCCTCTCCACTTATCACATGGATAAGAAAAGCCACTGACTACAGCCAAAACTCACACTTTGAGAACTTGGCACAAAGCTTATTTCTCTGCAGGGTATGCAACACCAACCGTAAATGGTTCGCATGGTAAACTTCAGATTGAGAGTACACCAAGATATCATCAATGAAGATGATCACAAACAAGTCCAAGTACTCTCGGAACATTCGGTGCATTAGGTCCATGAACACCGATGGCGCATTAAAAAACCCAAATGACATTACAATGAACTCATAATGACCGCATCATGTTCAAAATGCTGTCTTGGGAATATCACCTTCCCAAATACTCAAGTGGTAATAACCAGATTTTAAGTCCAGTTTAGAATAGACGGTTGATCCCACTAGCTGATCGAACAAGTCATCTATCCGTGGAATCAGATACTTGTTTTTATCTGTCAGCTTATTCAATTCGCGATAATCAATACACAACCACAGATTACCATCCTTCTTTTTCACAAAAAGAACATGTGCGCTCCAAGGTGACATACTTGGGCGTATGTATCCCTGTTCCACCAACTCTTGCAGTTAAAATTTTAGTTCTGCCATTTCCTTTGGTGCTACTCGATATGGCGAGCGGGCCACAGGTTTCGTACCTTGCATCAGCTCAATAGTGAAGTCGATCTCCCGTTGGGGTGGTAACACAGGAAGATCTTTAGGAAACACATCAGCGAACTCCGATACAATCAGAACATCATTCACATTAGCCTTTGGCTCAACAACCTGAATAAGCGTGAAAATAACTCCGCGCCATTCCAAATAGTATTGATGACTTGGAGTGCAGACATCAAGATACCGCTCACTCCTCGCATACTAGCAAACTTAGTCTCAAGCTTGGTATTCTGGCCCAGTGTGATCTCCTTTGAATTGCAATCAATAAAGGCACGCTGCTCCGAGAGCCAGTCCATACCAAAGATCACATCAAATTCCGATATCGGAAGCACAGATGCGTTCAAGCAGAAATCCCGACTTCCTATTTGAACTTGCACTCAGCAAGTCCTATCTGCACACATCATACATCCGTTTGGAAACAACACCTTTACATTTTCTATTGTCACATTACTAGGTACTCCGATTCGTTCTACAAAGTATTTAGAAAGAAATGAATGCGAAGCACCTATATCGAATAGTTCTCTCGCCGGATTGTTCTGAATCAGAACAAAGCCTAAGACAAACACATCATACACAAGCTACACACTAGGTATGAAATATGAAAAGTATGTAATCAATATCTTATATCATACCTGTGACGACGTCACTTTGCTTTATGGCCTCATGCTGGACAAGATTATAAACTCGGGGCTGCGTCTGGTATGCAAAGGACTCCACCACTGCCTTTCAATTATTAGCATATGACACTCCTGTCTTATTTTCCACCTTTGGCAGACCAACATGACAGTTATGGGCTATATGCCCCACTCTACCACATGTAAAGCAGGTACGAGACTCTTGCCCCGAAGTTGCCCCCGATGCGACTATAGAAGGAGCCTGTCCAGAATACTTAGATCTCTTGCTCCATTTCCTTTGGTAGCTCGATTTTCCATAACGGGGCGCTTTGAACTCGGACTTTGTCACAACCAAGTCCCTTTTCCTTGCACTTACTTCATATCCATCTCCAACGCACAAGCCGTATCGACCAACGCCTGAAACCCCTGGTTCACCGAACTTGAGAGTAGGAATCTCAACTCATCCCGCAACCCTTTGTAGAACCGATTGGTTTTACGTTGTTCATCAGCAAAGATAGACCCCGCATAGCGTCCTAAACGTGTAAACTCATGCAAGTAAGTATCGACACTACTTTCTCCTTGCGTTAAATGCTAGAACTCATTTTCCATGGCGATACGTTGTGTGGCTGGCAGGTGCTTTGCAAAGAATAGTCGCAAAAACTCCTCGATTGAGACTTCGGTTAATTGCCTGCCCGCTAAGTGGTGCAACTCTATCTCGTCCCACCATAGCCGAGCATCTCCTTTGAACAAGAAGGTGGCCAAGGTGACCTTCTGATCTTCCTCCGACCTTATCGCCGTTAATATTCGCTTGACCCGCGACAACCAATCCTTTGCCTGCGTTGGGGTTCCCACACCCGTAAATGTAGGAGGATTGAATCTCATAAACTGCTTCAACTACTGTTCAGCTGCTCGTAGATCAACAACCACAACAGGTTCTGGCCTTATACTAACCCGTTCTGGCACCAATGCCGGCTGCACCTGCCCAGTAGGTTGTGCATGAATCATTGCAAACAGCGCCTCAACAACTAAGCGTACTGTTTCCGCAGAAGGAGGAGGTGTAGGCACATCAGTTGGTGTCGCACTCTCATCAAAATGCTGGGGATCAGACTGCCCAACACCACTATGAGTCACCTATAGGTGAACAAGACACACTTTAGCGACGGTGCACAAGCAATAATAACAAAATAGGAACGCACAGGTTCCTCACACAGGTGTATTTCATTCCTTAGTTGACATTCTTGAGTTCATTAATGTTAAAGTGGGTCGCACTTACACGTGCTCGCCACCCCACAAAAGAATTCAACCATGAATTTGAAAGAGGAAGACCGAGACAAGCTGATACCAAATTATAATGACCCCATCCATTAAATAACATATAATAGAAGGTTCGACCGGGGCCCCACACCATATGTCACAAACAGGCGGCGAGGTTATAGGTTAATACCAAAACATATTCGCATCCTAACTAAAAGCATTATATAAGAAGCTTAAGATTAATATTGAACTCAACAACCACGAATGTCCACTATATATAAACAACCACATTTATATATCACCCTGAAGGAATGTACATCAAATATGCAAAAGTTTGTCCTTAAGGCCTTACAGTTAAGCTTTACAAGCGTGGATTACAAACATCGGTGCACAGGCCGACCATACATAAAAATAACAAAGTTCTTTGCTCAGCCTTCGAGGGCCAGCAGCAGCAGAAGGGGCTTCAACCCTTTATTTTCCGCTCGGTTCTCCAGCACCTGCATAGGGACCGCCCACCAAGATGGTGGCAAATAAGGAAACAGTCAGCATTCAGCTGACAAATTTATAACGACCCTACCCCTTTCCCGGGGCAGTTGTATTCCTTCCCTACAGGCATAGCATTTCACAAGCAGATATATCACACAATGTGCACTCACACACAATCATCATATCACAAACGTCGGCCACACGTCCCGACCCTCCGTGCACTAAAGGCACATTCTTGGTGTACTGGCGAACCAGGATTCCACCACCGTTCACGGTCCGCAACCCAACAGTATTGAGCATTTAGTCTTAATGGCGCGCAGGCCCAAGACTCTCATTATGCCACCAAAAAAAGCCCAATGCCTTGACGCTCTCTTATCAAGCCGACATAACGCAGGTCTAGCTCCACCATTACCCATTGCTCAAGTCGCCATACCATCGCAGAATACCGCAGTACTCATGGCCCAACGACAGACGCTGGTCGACTTCACCTTTCCTATTCGGCACTAAACTTTTTAAGAGCTTGCAGCTCACAATAGCCACACAATCCACCAAAGACTAGCTTCACAATCCAAAAGGGGAGCTAATGCTAGCGTTCCTTGTGGTCGCTTGGAGGGTTTAGCAGAAGCTCTCTTTCTGTACCCAAACTCAACCCAAAAATAGCATACAACATAAGAATCACGAGGGTATTTTCCTGGAATTCCACTCTAGTACTTCCTGTTACTACCCTTCACAGGCACAACCCATCGATACCATAACATACACGTTTATACGCGGAGTCTTCTTTGGTGCGCAATGTAACATCCCTCAAACGACTAGACCCCTAGTATTTTGTTTTGTCATGAATAAGTCATGAAAAAACCCTAGGAAGCCCAAAGAAGACCAAGTGGACAAGGCTTAAGGTGAAAATCACCTTGGACTGCAAGTAGTAGAATCCCAAATACAATCCTAGGCTTGACTTTAGGGTTTAACTTGGTTCCATGATCCTATCATGACACCTCTAACCCTAAGGGATGCCAATATATCACTACAAACCCATTGGGGTCGACCAAAAAGAGGCCAAGATGACTCAAGTCCGGGAAACGTCAAGTGTGTCGACAAGACTCGGCGAGTAGATCAGGTATCTACTTAGACAAGTGTTTGGGCTCGGGCGTTGAGTGTGTGGAGTGCACTCAGCGCCATGGACTGTTTGGCGTTGAGTGGCGTCGAGTGCAGTCAACACCATAGGCTGAATGGAGTTGAGTGCGTTGATTGCACTCAGTACCGTCTTGCCATAGACTGAATGGCATTGAGTGAGTTGAGCTCACTCAACGCCATAGACTGAATGGCATCGAGTGAGCTCAGAGTGAGCTCACTCAATGCCGTCTTGCCATAGACTGTATGGCGTTGAGTGAGCTCAGCTCACTCAACTCCATAGACTAAATGGCGTTGAGTGAGCTGAGCTCACTCAACTCCATAGACAGATGGTGTCGAGTGAGCTCAGCTTACTCAACACTGTCTTGCCATAGACTGTATGGCATTGAGTGAGCTCAACGCCATAGACTGAATGACGTCGAGTGAGCTCAGCTCACTCAACGCCGTCTTGCCATAGACTGAATGACATTGACTGATCTGAGCTCACTCAATGCCATAGACTGAATGGCGTCGAGTGAGCTCAGCTCACTCAACGCCGTCTTGCCATAGACTGAAATGGTGTTGAGTGAGCTGAGCTCACTCAATACCATAGACTGAATGGCGTCGAACGCCATTGTACTTAGAAAAATTTCTGGCGAATTTTCGACATGTTTGCTGGTTAGGCTGAACCGGATCTTCTCTGGAATTGTGCCAAGCTAAATTAATAAGCCTCGATTCTTTTATTAAGACTCATTTTAAATAAAAACAAACGGTCAAATGGAAGAATGCCACATGGCAGACGGTTTGACCCGAATTCCTTGTTAATGAAGAGAGAGAAAGTGAAGAGTTTATGCCATGCATGGCCTGGGAGGCCAAGGGCCCACTCTCTTACTAGAATCACCTCCACTGGCCAGTTAGGAGAAGGACAAGGGCCCACTCTTCTTGCTGGAATCACCTTTTCCCCCCGATCAGTTAGGAGAAGGCCAAGGGCTTTCTCGGCCATGGCAGCAACTAAGAGAGAGAAAGAGAGGAGAGTAATGAGGAAAGACTTTGGGGCTTATCTTTCCCTTCCCCAACCACCCCCATTAAATTCACTAGGACAAGGGGAGTGCAGCCCCATTTCAACCAGCTATTCTTTGACTGGATTGAGCCATGCTTCATCCCCCACCTACCATGGACGAAATCCTCTTAAGGGAGGCAATTAATGGCCATGACATCTTACACCCACCCAAAACCCCAACTCTCCTTAAAAGCTCCACTAGACTCCAGGGATTTAGTTCCACACATTACCTGAAAGAGCCGAAGGACTTCACTGTGTTGTAGAAACCGAGCACCGCCACCACCGCTAATGTCTTCCCGGCGATCGACACGTCTTCAGGCCGCAAGAAAGGTCCTCCTCTACTCCTTCTATGGGTAGATCTTAGGAGTATTTTAGGTTAAGAATCGGGCTCAGCTGAACCCGATTAGGTGAAGCTTTCCATGGTTTTTCCAAAAAAAATGGGTGGTTGGGTTCGCCAAAAAACACCCCTCCGGCGGCCGTGCCGCCGCCCGGCAATAGCCCCCACCTCAACGGAGGTGGTGGCGGTGGTGGCCGGTCGGGGAGGTTGCTGGGTGGCCGAGAAAATGTCTTAGATTAAGCTCCAGGTTCGGCCAATCATGGCCTTTTGCTGGAGGAAGAAGACGATTCAGCATCCGTCAGATCTTGCTTCAAGATCTGTGCTGGTTATTTAATCCTTTTCTTTTAAATGAGCTTTCTGTATTATGATAAAAGTCACCTTAGAAAATTAATGAAAAATACTTAGAAGCTCTATATGAGGAAATGGTCAACATGCAAGTTGTAGCCAGTGAAGTCTATTTTAATTTAAAATTTATTTGAACCAATTTAGGTAAGTGGTTTGATCACAACACCCATTTTGGTGGGGTCTATACCTAGGGCTAGGTAGAGTTAAAATGAGTGCCCCCACTTCATCTATTATCCAAATGGCTTGAAATTTGGACAGAGAGTCACCATAGTCTATACCTAAGTCTTTCCCAAAAATGAGAATTTTTGGGGATAAGTTTCCTATAGGTTTTGTAATTATTTAATAAACCATGATTAAATTAATTAAAGGACCAAATGACCTCCAAACCCTCCCAAATTTTGGTGAGTGATCCTTGGGGTCATTATTAGGCTCTGTATAAAATTTCATCACATTTAGAGATGATTTGGTTTGAAATTTTGCAAACCTTAGCCTTTCAATAATAAGGGTATTTAGGTCAAAAGTGCACTTGAGGTTTGAATGGTCAAATCACCTCAACAGAGGCTGCGAATTTGACCACTAACTTGGCATGACTTTTAACATGCACCCATGGAAGATGGGGCGGATTGGGCTAGATTTGCCTTAGGACCCAAATTCAAACCTATGTTTGGGCTTTGGGGGTTTAAGAAGGGCATGTGGTCAAAAGACCTTGAAATGATTTGAAATTTGGAGGAGAGGACTCTAGGGTAGTTAGAGTCCTCTGGTAGAAATCTTATTGGATTTAGTGAGGGTTAAACCCCTTCAAACCCTAATCCTAGTTTAGGTCACAAAACTTTAAATGGTAAGTTGGATAGTCAAGGTGTTATGAAAAGTTGTAGAACTTGGGTGGGGTAGTCATAAAGTCAGTAAGAGCTTTTGTTAATTTTATTGGGAGATTTGCAAGTATATTATTAGTATCTCCTTTGCAAGACATGAATTCGCCTCTATTACTTATTTGATTATTATAGCCTCTCTGTTCACTGGAATGCTATTAAATTGAGGTAGAGGAAGATTTAGACTATTATATCCATACATTAATTTTACTATCATTTTTAGATGTATATTACAAGTACATACTTCACAAGCTCATCAAAATGGAAAATTGTTCAATAATTTATTTAGAGCTCATTACTTGTTAGAAAATTATGAAACTTGATTTGTAGTGGTATTAGATTAATATCTTTGTGAAGAAATTAATTCATAATTTTTAAATGCTTGTTTGCAGAACTTGCTTTACAAATCCTTGAATTTGAAAACCTGATCAATAAATTATTTAGAGATCATTAAAGGTTGGAAAATTGTGAAACTTGGTCAGTAGTATGGATATCTCAATTCTTACATAGGGAAATTAATTCACAATTTTTGGTTGAAGACTTTCTATACTTACTTCATTAACACATCAAAATTGGACCTGTTTTAAAATAAACTTTAGAGCTCTTATTTACTAGAAAGAAATTGTTAGACCTTGGATTTACAGTAATAATGATGCCTAGTATTTATCATGATTTTGTGAAGCATTTTGTATGACTGAGTAGGGTACTTCATGTTCAAACCTAGGTCTTGGATTAGTTAGGAAAAATTAGTTAAATTACTAATTAAATTAGGAAAATTATGAAATCCTAGATTAATGCTAATCATGGCATGGTAGACCCCCAATAATTATTATAAGAATATTGGATGATAATTTTAAGTACCTCCCATTGCATACATCATATAGCTTTGGATGGTCTGCATTTAGTAAAACTGCAGAAATCATAATATGATGCAAAATGAACCTAGGGAATTGAGACATTTGTGTATTATTCTGGTAAGTAGAATGAATTCATCATCAGAGTCGTGATGAGGAGTGGGAGGTTAGACAAGTGGTAAGAGGTGCTGGGGGACGACAAAACATCGTCTTTCCCGTGGAGGGAGAAAGAGTCAAAATATACTAGGGTTAGATGCAGTACAACATGAAAGTGATGTGGATTTGGGTAACAACCAACAAAAGTAAGTTCCTTATGAAAGGGAGCTTTGGGATTTAGCCCATTGTAGTTCTTAGTGCCCTCGAGAGCCCTTCACGGGGTATACCTTGGGCAGTCCTGGGCTAACCTAAACTGTAGGAATAATAAACTTCAAGAGCAACTAGTATAACTAAGGTTACACTTCTCACATCCGGGTGTCTCGGGAAGTTAGTTGACTAGGATGTCCGGGCGGTAGGCTCGGTGGTTGTGGAAATGGATTAGCCCGGAAAACCGAGGGCTCGGTAGATAATTGTGACGGACAGGTTAGTCAGGGAGCTTTGGATCGGTGGAAAATACATTAATATTGCATGTGCATAAAAACAAGGTGGTGGGTCTTCGGTATTGGACGGTCATTCACACCGATGTCGATAGGTTGACTCGGCAGTGTGGGACACTTGGCAAGGAAAAGTCTGGTGGATATGGCCAGCATAGTACGTGGAGACTCTAGGTTGTGTCCTTCTAGAGGCATATGTAAGGGCTAGGCCTGGTAGTGTGGATACCCGCCTATGAGTGGGGGGCCCGACCCACTGTCTCCGTTTGCCACTACAGAGGTTCCTGGGAGCGAAGCTAGCTTCCCAAATAGGGGGAACTAAAGGTATGTGCGCATAGAGTCATGTGTGTGAGTTGCACTGTTTGGACAAAGACATTAACCCACATAACATAACATTGCACATCATGGAATAAACATTCCACCCTTACCCCTAAAGTATAAATCGGTATGGGATGGTTTATACATTAGGCCTTGCAAAACGACCTCGTAGCATATAGGCTTGTGTGGGCAGGTCTATAAGTTAAGGTAATGCTATATAATAACTTATAAACTGCTTACAACCGACACTCTATCATATAAATTGGTATGAGACTCTTTATACGATAGGAGCATTGCAGAAGATCCCTTAGCTTATAAGTCTGTATGGACATTCTTATAAGTTAAGGTTACATGTTTCATATTATGCCTTCGTATACTTGTGCTTACTCTACATGCTTTTGCTACTACTACTTGTTTACATAGAACTGCTAAATTAGCTCCATAGTCACCTGCCATTTTGTACTCTCCACTTTTATAGCCCCCTTTCCTCCTCCCCGCCCGGTGCCTAGGACCCATGGGGGGAGGGGTAGGGGATTATAGGGCTTAGTCTTTATGACTAATGGTTTTCAGACCACCACATTACAGGGGCTCCGGATGGGAGTCAGGGTCCAGAAGTACAGGGACCAGCACCAGCGGAGCACGGTGCGCATGGAGGTGGGCTAGTCTAGTACTGGAGCACCATTGACCAGCTCCATGAGTGATTAGTCTTTCTTATAGCTTCCGCGAGAGATTGTAGTGAGGATCAGATGTACCGGGCTTAAGCCCATATATATATTTCATCTGTACTGACACTTTGTAGTACTCTCTCTTTTCTATATCGATGGACTTGTGATTTCTCATTTTATATGTTGTTTTTATGACTCATTTACATTTCAGTTTATGATTACTACTCACTCTTTGTTGATCAAATAGGCTAGCAGAATCGGCGTTTTGTAGTGGCAGCCTTCCCGAGTGTCGGGGCCACCGCAAAACGGCTATTCTAGGCATAAGACCTCGGGGTTTGAAAAAGAAAAAAAATGGGGTCTTACACGCAAAATGAAACATCACCAATCCAGACCAACCTGTCCATATGGGATTCACAGAGCATGCCTATTCCGTACTACACATTTCCGAATCTTTATGCAAGACTTGTTGGGGATATCAAGAATCAACTCAAGGGAAATCCCTCCATAATCCACCTTTTGGTGGGGGAAATCCATTTATATGCCAAAACAAGGACTTCACATGTCCAAGGAAGAAAGATCGTTACCCTTGACAATCT
The DNA here is from genome assembly GCA_039513925.1 of Platanthera zijinensis. Taxonomy (NCBI): domain Eukaryota; kingdom Viridiplantae; phylum Streptophyta; class Magnoliopsida; order Asparagales; family Orchidaceae; genus Platanthera; species Platanthera zijinensis. The sequence goes on from CM077091.1 coordinate 111,907,069, forward strand.
CTTTGGAGCCATGGAAAACTATCCGGATGAAAAGCACCGCAACGGCCTTGCCTCCACAAATCTGGACTCGACTTGCGATTCGGGGCTCTGAAGCTCCACCGATAGCCAGATTCGTCCTCCTCCTCCTTCCTTTCTCTCTCCACTCTCTAACACTTTAGAAAGAGAAAGGCTTGATAGAAATGAGAGTTTATCCTTCAAATCTCTGCCTTAACACTACAGGGATAGCTTTGGACCGTCGGAACCTAATTGAAGGAAATGAACGGCCACAAATCGCTCTGAAACTCAATTTCCTAGGCCAAACACGGCTTATGACATGCCCATGTCACAGGCCGTGTGCCTTAAGCGGCAAAGAAACCGACTTTGCCAGAATAGGACACGGCCCTGTGACACGCCCGTGTCACAGGACGTGTGCCAGATACGGCTTCGGATATGCCCGTGTACAGCCCGTGTTCAATAGACCTCACAAACTTGGCCAAACATAGAGAAAGACATGGCCCTTGACATGCCCGTATCATAGGCCGTATGCCCAACATGGCTTGCCTCTGGAGGATTGTCGAGTGGAATTTGTCGAGTTTAGCAGGACACGGCCCTGGACACGCCTGTGTCATAGGCCGTGTGCCACACTCGACACCGCCCATCACCACACTTGAGTACACAGAGCAGGACACGACCTTTGACACTCCCGTATCACAGGCCATGTGCCTCACTCGAGACCCACTCGAGACCATCCCGTGCCACACTCGAGTACATAGAGCAGGACACGACCTTGGACACGCCCATGTCCCAGGCCGTATTGTTCAGCCTACACAGCCAACTCAAAAACTAAAGATTTGGGGTGCTACACCCCCGGTCTTGAATGATGGAGACAACGACCTGCAACGTTTTATAGACGGCGACGACGTGCTTATGAATGACCATGTGGAGCGTCGCCATAATATCCATCCTGAATTCAAACCAATGTATTAATAATTAATAATAATTAATTAAATATTATTATTAATTATTAAGTCATTTTCATGTTTTATTTTAATTTAGCATTTTTTATTGCATTTAAATAATTCATGTAATGATGGGTGCTTATAACAATCATAGGTTGTTTTAGTTATTTCATTTTTTGTATTATGATGGGTGCATATAACCATCATAACTTTCATTTTGAATTTTGAATTTTGAATGGAGGGAGATTGAGTGGTGTAGGCTATATATAGCCATGTTATGAAGGAATAATTAGAGAATAAAATAGAAGAAAAAACCCCCTCAAAATCTTGTGAAGATTTCCTTCCTCCTCTCCTCTCCTCCTCTCCTTTCTCCTTCTCCAAATTTCGGCCCCCCTTGTCTCCCTTCTCTATCTCGGCTTCTCCTCCTCCTCCTCCCTCTTCCAAAGAGCACCACCCGAGCCCCTCTTTCTCCAAACTGAGCCCACTCACATCCTTGCTAACCACAACCGACCACCAAAACACCACCACCATCAAAGAACCCGAACCCTCATCAACCCCATCAAAGTCTGCCACCCCCTTCACTACTAACCCGACCACCACCTTCACCCTCACAAAAAAACCGACACCCTCCTCCTTGAGTAAATCGGCCAAGGCAAAGGTTGCCTCCTTGTGGACTCCAATTCCGGCGTGAAGCGACGAAGGCGGTCAAGTTTCTCTCCTTTCGGCATGACTCCGGCGGAGCCATTGAAGAAGCGATCCAAGTAGAGAGAAATCAGAATCATCCATTCCGATTAGGTAACGAATCCTTTCTACATTTTTTGTGTTTCTCTTCCTAGATTAATTTGTGTGGTGGATTTTCTTAGCGTTAATTTGGATATCATTGAAAACATCGTGGTTATCTTTTATTATTTGTAGCTTCTTCTTTATTTCATTTACATTCGAAAAGGTTTGGCGAACCTTCGTTCCTTTTGTTGGGAGAGATCTACCCTTTCCGAATCGTATTTTATTCAGTAGATCTCTTTTGGTACAATACCGCTCGTTTGGATCGTGTAGGTCCCTTTAGCCGGAAAGAACTTTGGCCAATAGCCCTTGTTCGATCCTAATCGGTTTGGCTACCCATACGCTAGTATAAAATTGATAACATTAATTACGTGGTGTTGCGTAGATCGAGTGTGCGAGTGTAGAATTTGGTTCGTAGAGGGATATTCGTGTGCATTCGTAGATATATTTCGTGTCAACGTGCAAGCCTGCACCAATTTGGTATCAGAGGGAGGTTCACTTCAATGTCCTAATTAGAACCCTCCCCCTTTGATTATATTTTCGCCGACACGCACTTGCACGTTTCATTGCACAACATATAAAGCAAATTTTGAATTTTTGGTCTGCAAATAGCGGCCTAAAATTTTCAATTTGTTCTCAAATTTTAAAAAAAAAATTCTGGAAATTCTCTATCATTTTATTTGTAAGAAATCAAAAAAAATATTTTATTTTTATTAAGTCATTATTTTTTATTAAATCTTTATAAATTTTTAATTTTGGTTTGCAAATAGCGGCCTATCTTTTTATTTTTTTCAGCAATTTTTTTTTGTTTAATAATCTTCATATTATTTTCAGCAAGAAAAAAAAAAAATAAATATTTGTTATTTTAAGTAATTAGCAGGAACAATTACATCTTTGAAAATTAAATAGGGTCAGATTATTTAGGCTTTATTTGTTTGGGCGTTTTGATACTCCATTTTGGGCAAACGCCGCCGGAAGGAGGGAAAACAAATGAACCTTCGACGGCATTTGCTCCGTTTCCACCCGTCTGCCTTGAGAAACGCTCCAAAAAGCTCCGTTTGGAGCAGCCACTTCCCCCCTCCGATTCGAATACTCCGTTTCCACCCGCCGGATCAATCCACCACCGCCGAACCAAATGAAGCCTTAGTCTTTGCATGTGCACTAGTTCTGAGTGAGTTCTTCTCTCCGATTCTTACTAAAATGGCATATGACGTATATGCTTCCCGGTTAGACTATCCATATGCTAAGGATATGGCTAAACACACCCCTAGGGCACACCACATTTATCCTACTTATGACGGTTTAGGATGCCCAAGAATTTTTAGAGATTGGCTTAAGGGATTAGAAAATTATTTTAATTGTCACTTATGGGACGACCACCAAAAGGTTAACATAGCCTGAGATCGATTAGTAGGTCAAGCCCTCGTGTTTTGGCTAAACGAAGAGTGTCGTGTTGGTAGTTATAAACATGCTTGGCCGACAATTCGTAGCCTACTCTCGGATCAATTTGATCCCGCCTATCTCCGAACTACTAACACCAAGCCTGTGAGTGAGTATCATTATGGCGCTAGTCCCATACCTGCCTATAGGAATGATTATACACCTAACGCTAGATCATTTTCCCCCAGAGGTCGGCCTGCCCATAGTGTACCTAATACCACCTTTAGGGAAACCATTCCTATTAGGTCTTATGCTTTGGACTCAAAAGATGTTACTCTTATAGCTTTGACTCATTTATCCTCGACATCTAAGCCTCCAAATATAGTTACTGATACCTATGAGGATGCTGATGTAGATGTGGTATCTCTTGATCCTGAGGATAACCAACTAGGTGAGTGTATTCCGTCATGAACTATAGTGCCCTTGTGTCAGATGATTACTACATGTGAGTCTAGTGGCGTATCTGATCGTGGATCTATAGAGCGTTCTACCCCGATTACGCCCGTAGACCCTTGTGAGTCTCCCCCCCAAGTTACCTACATTAGTCGTTGACTCTCCTGTTGAGTCTGAGGCTGTGTCTAGGACTGTGCCCGTCATTGAGGACGAGGCTAATTACGCTGACGATTTGAGTGAAGATGAGGAGATTGGTTACCCTAGTGACCTGGATGAGGATTTATCCTCTGAGGAATCGTCTTCTCTTCCCTTTGACGATGTTTCTGAGGCATCACCCTTGATTATCATGGAGTCTTCGGTTGACCAAGTATTGGTATATGTTTCAGCGGTGTTGGGAGAGTCATCTTGGGATGGATGTATATCTTGGGATGAACTTAGTGATGCATATCTGGGAGATAGTTCATTGATATTATCGTCGTTGTTTGAGATTCAAGCTAATTTAGATTCTCCCCGGGATTTAATTTGCCCAATCCTCTATCCAGATTTTGACGATGTACCTACATCATTGGAAGATTTGGATAGCAAAGAAAGTGTTATATTGGAAGATTTGCCTTGTGTGGGAATGTTATTTTTGGATGACGTTAGCGCTGAGGACCCGAAAGGCATTTCCTTGATGTTTTCCTCGTTTCCTGAAGCCCAATCTGGATTAGAAATTTTGTCGGGTTCAATTTTGCCAACTTCATAGACCGTTATTGATTCTGATTTGGAGGAAGTATCTAGTGGGTTGGAAGACATTTTGGCTGAATTGGTAGAGTCATCCTGTGATGAATGTTTATCTGAGAGTGAGTTAGGTGATGACGATCCGGTTGTGTTTTCTGTGAGGACGAATCTACTGTTTGATCTTCCTTTTGACTTTGATGACTGGCACTCGGAGGAATTTTCTTGGACGTTAAATTCATGTTTTGACGAAGAGTATAACTTATCTCCTCCTCCGAAATCGACCATGCTGACTCTCCCTCCGGTTCACTTGACTCGATTGGATGACTTGCTAGGACTTGAGATGGTTCTTTTTAGTCCGAGACAAATTGATGTGCCCATTTTGGAGACCGGTGCTGCTTATGACTTGGATGACGTTAATTATAAAATTAGAATTGCGACTTTGATGCCTATGAAAGTCATCTTTGATTTTAAGGCTCCCGTACCCCCAGATTTAACCCCATTACCCTCCATTTTCGGGTTGAGTCACATAGCGCATGGGTTCACTCCACACGGTAGCGAGATATTTAGGCGCACTTGTAATAAATTACTCTATATAGTTGCGTCTTATGATTATTTATATGCTTGTTGCTCGCCGAATGAGATCGTGCACGAATTTAAGTACAAGTGCCTTTTTACTTGACTTCGTTTCCACTGTCTGATAAACCAAGTCAACTCGCACTAGTTTATGCCTCTCATGTTCAAAAATTATATAAGCACAGTAGTGAAGCACTAGCCATACAAATTATATTTTATCAATTTCATGCTAGTTTACATAGAAGAGCGTCTCACTATATGATTTGCAATTTAGTTTTGATGCGTCTCGTCCCTGAACGGTTGCCTTCGGGCACTATAGAAAGTTGGCGAGTTGGTGAGCTGGACCTTTTTCGGATAGTAAGGAAATTAGGAGAATACACATATCATTTGAAGCTTTCCACTGATTGGGGTATTACCCCTATTTTTAATGTTTCTAATTTAATGCTATATGTTTCTCCACCACTAGAATTATCTGCCTGTCCATTTGGGTCCACTTTATTTTCTTATGGTTTGGGTAGTGAGCTTGTGCCTGGATCGTTCTCTTCATCGGTCTTCACTGGAGGTATGTTGGTTGTTGATGTAGAAATTTGCTTTCCTTTATTGCCTAATGCTTTTCCAAGGTTCCCCAGGACCATCTTTTTGCATGACAGGATACTCCAGGTTGAAGTGCTCTCCTTTTCATGTGGTGATGTTTACCACTCCTTGATTCGATGGCGTGATCGTCCGGACTCCGATGACTCTTGGCTTAATAGATCGGAGGTGGCTCTTTTGGATGTTGCTCTCCCGCGCTGGTGCATTCAGCCTAACACATCGGTGATGAGTACTTTTGAGTGGGGGAGGATTGATGGAGACGACGGCCCACAACGTTTTAAAGACGACGACGACGTGCTTACGGATGACCATGTGGAGCGTCGCCATAATATTCGTCCTGAACACAAACCAATATATTATTAATTAATAATAATTTATTAATTATTATTATTAATTATTAAGTCATTTTCACGTTTTATTTTAATTTAGCATTTTTATTTTTATTGCATTTAAATAATTTATGTAATAATGGGTGCTTATAACCATCATAGGTTGTTTTAATTATTTCATTTCTTGTATTATGATGGGTGCATATAACCATTATAACTTTCATTTTGAATTTTAAATTTTGAATGAAGGGAGATTGAGTGGTGTAGGCTATTTATAGCCATGTTAGGAAGGAATAATTAGAGAATGAAATAAAAGAAAAAAATCCCCCTCAAAATCTTGTGAAGATTTCCTTCCACCTCTCCTCTCCTCCTCTCCTTTCTCCTTCTCCAAATTTCGGCCCCCCTTGTCTCCCTTCTCTATCTCGACTTCTCCTCCTCCTCCTCCTCCTCCTCCCTCTTCCAAAGAGCACCACCCGAGCCCCTCCTTCTCCAAACTGAGCCCACTCACATCCTTGCCAACCACAACCGACCACCAAAACACCACCACCATCAAAGAACCCGAACCCTCATCAACCTCATCAAAGTCGGCCACTCCCTTCACTACTAACCCGACCACCACCTTCACCCTCACAAAAAAATCGACCACCCTCCTCCTTGAGTAAATCGGCCTAGGCAAGGGTTGCCTCCTTGTGGACTCCAACTTCGGCATGAAGCGACGAAGGCGGTCAAGTTTCTCTCCTTCCGGCATGACTCCGGCAGAGCCATTGAAGAAGCGATCCAAGTAGAAAGAAATTGGAGTCACCAATTCTGATTGGGTAACGAATCCTTTCTACATTTTGTGTGTTTCTCTTCCTAGATTAATTTGTGTGGTGGATTTTCTTAATGTTAATTTTGATAGCATTGAAAATATTTTGGTTATCTTTCATTGTTTGTAGCTTCTTCTTTATTTCATTTACATTCGAAAAGGTTTGGCGAACCTTCATTTTCTTTTGTTTGGAGAGATCTACCCTTTCCGAATCATATTTTATTCGGTAGATCTCTTTTGGTACAACACCACTCATTCGGATCGTATAGGTCCCTTTAGCCGGAAAGAACTTTAACCTATAGCCCTTGTTCGATCCTAATCAGTTTGGCTACCCGTACGCTAGTATAAAATTGATAACATTAATTACGTGGTACTACGTAGATTGAGTGTGTGATTGTAGAATTTGGTTCGTATAGGGATATTCGTGTGCGTTTGTTGATATATTTCGGTGCCAACGTGCAAGCCTGCATCATTGAACCCGTGACCCCCTCTGATACCAAATGTAGGATCAAGCACATACCCAACTATTCCAAAAGCCAGGACTGTTGGAAAGGGCGCTACTTAATTTCTTAAATAAGTAGTAGAGTGCCACGGGTCTAGTGAAGGAACGCCGGACCCAATGGAGAGGTCGCCTTTGAAGTCAGCGGATGATGTACGGAGCTTCCTTGGACTTGATGGGTATTATCGCAAGTTCGTGAAAGGATTCTTGAAGATAGTCCTTCCCCTCACTGCTTTGACGAAGAAAAGTATGACATATGAGTGGACACCCTAGTGTGAGGCTGCATTTCAAGAGATGAAAGATAAAATTACCACCACACCCATCCTAGCTCTTTCATTAGGGAAAGAGGGATTTCAAGTTTACACTGATTCCTCCTATCAAGGGATGGGGGCAGTGTTGATGCAGCACAGGCATATGATCGCTTACGCTTCAAGGTAGTTGAAGAAACATGATACTAATTACCTAGTATATTATTTAGAGGTGGGAGCAGTGGTGTTCGCCTCAAAGGTTTGGAGGCATTATTTATATGGTGTTCACTAAGAGATCTTTTCGGATCATAAAAATTTGATGTATGTCCACACTTAGAAGGAACTGAACTTGAGGCAGCGGCGGTGGTTAGAGTTTTTGTGTGATGATGAATTTACATTGAACTATCACCCGGGAAAAAAAACTCTGTAGTAGATGCTTTGAGCAGAAAATTACCAGTCGAGCCCTGAGTCTCGGATGATGAGTATGAAATTAGCTCGAGTGCTCGAGGAGATGGAGATCACATTGGTGTGTAAGGATGATTTCGAGACATATATTGAATATCTAGCTACCATGAGCATAGTGATAAGTAAAGTTTGTTTTAAAGAAGATAGATTTGGTTTTATATAATATTTTACGTATATAAGTCTATCTCTTTGTTTACTTACTTATATCCTGTGGATTAAGGCAAGAGTACCTATCGCATAGGAGTATAGTATTTTGTAGAAAATATCAAGGTCGTATTTTTCCTGGGATCGGTGTTAATTATTCTACTTTTTAGAACGGACTATTATTTTATCGAAAGAACGGAGTTGGGTTTATAATTAAAAAAACTAAAGATAGAAAAATATATAGACGTGATTTTATTAAGATAGGGACTTAGAATTTAGTCCTTGATTTCAGAATCAATTTGAGTGGATATTAATTCGCCTATTAAAGAACAACTTTATTTCTTAATTATCTAACTTAACGAGAGGGTTCCTTTGGTAGCATCACTGACTCGAAAGTACGACCGGGAAGGCTTGCGTTTAAACGGGTTAACGTAAACGTAGTGTCTCGTCACCTGGTATATGATCAATTAAGAAAACCCTAGTTAGGATAACTAGAAAGTAGAGTTGAAATAGTTGAAAATAGTATCCAGCCCAGAGCTCATCTTGACCAAGTGCTAAGAGTTCTTAGCCTCTTCTCAGGATGGGGGCGGTATAAAGTACAGAAAATAATATCTACCTATCTATCTCAATCCAGGATTTAAGCTTTCGCTTCACCTTTGTTGTTGAGATAGGGTAGTAAAATTTTGCAGCGCTTCCGCACTATCTGAATTCAGGACTTAGGCTTTCGCCTCGCCTTTCATTCGGAATAGTATGAAAGAATAGGGTTTTGAAAATAGATTTGAAAGCAGTTTTACACTATCTTAATCCAGGACATAAGCAGAGCTTCGCCTTTCATTCGGGATAGTATAAAGAAAATAAAGTAAAAGAAAGCAGTAAAGTACTCAGAATTGAAATTGAAAGAGTCTATTTTATAAAGTCCAAAAATATTACAACTTTCTAAAAAGCTGAAAATAAAGCTGAAAAATTACAACTTACAGAACTTTAGAATACTTGAAAGCTACTACCAGTTCCTTGTCAGAGAGCTGGGGAGTCCTAACAGTTCTTAAGGAATCTGCTGGAGTTCAATTGAATTTACAAATCCCTGCCGGTCTATTTATAGAAAAAATTTTCAGGTGACACGCCCCCTGACACGGGCGTGTCGGGTAGGGCGTGACAGGGTCACGGGCGTGACAGGGTCACGGGCGTGACATACAGGCTGTCGGGACAGGTGGCAAGCCAGCTGGAGATTTGGATAGACTTGAACTGGTCACGGGCGTGTCGAAACGGGTCACGGGCGTGTCATGCATGTACTTCAACAGGCGGCACGGGGCGTGGCGACAGCGCGGCAGCTTGCTGGACTTCTGGATAGAATTTGGTTAGGTCACGGGCGTGTCGCCTTTGGCACGGGCGTGTTCAGCAGGCGTGACCAACGATTTCCTGAGTTTGAGCTGTCCAGCAAAATAGCAGAAAACGGAATTTAAAAAGAGCTGTCACGCCCTAGGTCACGGGCGTGACCTAGGGGCGTGACCTAAGAAAAATTACAAAATTTCAGAAAAAACTTAAAATTTAAATTTAAAACAAAAAATACAATATAATAAAAATAGTTAGTTTTATATAATAAAAACTAAGGTTTTTATTTATAAATATGTATATTTAATATGAAATAAAATTGTATATTTTTATACTCATCAAATACCCCCATACTTAGATTTTGCTATTCCAGAGCAATAATAGAGTTGAGTATTTTTACAAGGTTAATAAATTTTCTATTTACTATCAATTTAATTCTTCAAGATAAAATAGGTATAATCATCCGGTGAATAAAGATTTTTTATCGTACATATCATTGATACCAGAGTTAGAATTTATAGCCATAAAAGTTTTTTAAAACAAATAGTAAGCATATATTAAAATCAGATATAACAAGGATAGATTGGCTTTATGATTACTATGTCTTTATACGAGATATATTGGAAATATGCATTCTATTATTTATGCTCTCTCAAAATTTTAAACAAAAATAGAATATCAACTTTGGAAGGGTGGAATTTTTACCTATACAATAGGTTTTTGTAGAAGTGATAGATTTTTGTATTCTATCATCTTTTTATCTAAGTTATGCGTTGTTATAACTACTAAGGAATGTAATTCCAAAGTGGCAAAAAATTACAAAGCATACTTGAGTTTTTAATTGAATCCAATGTATATTTAGAGGAGCACATACTCCTTTCCATATAATCTTTTCATATTTATTGGATGCCTATGTGTACGGAATGAAATCTTATTCCCATTGACATAAGATCTTTTCTTTTACTAGGAGCACATACTCCTAGATACTTGCTTGCGTAAGAAAACATGCCAAGTAAAAAAAATAAATAAATATTCAAGAGTTAGATAAAAAATTTTGAGAGCAACTATAATAGTTTGTATTTCTTATATTTCGTTAAGAATGGAGTAAGGATAATTACAGTCTATAATTGTTTGGTGAACATAATATGTTTGCTTCTATTGTATATATATGTATTTCTTTTGATATTGAAAGCAGGCTTGCTAAAATAATAACTCTGATTGTAATGAAATTTACAAGATAAGATTTTACAAATTTATTCCGGATATTTATATCTATCTAGTTCTGAGAAGGAGTAGTAAAATTGAAAATTGAATAATTTGCATTTTCGATCAACTCAGATTTATGGAATATATTTACATAGTATGGTTTTGAAAATTTTGAATTGTTTTGGTGAGTACTAAAATAAACAATACTTTTATTGAAAACATATAAGAAATATCATAAAAGTGAAAATAACTTGCAGCTAAAAAGCACCCCCATACTTATGTTAGGCATATGTATGAAGTGAAAAATATGTACAGAATATACAAAAGCATAAAAGATGGAAATATACAAAGGAATTTATATTTCGAGGTTATGGAGTAGTGTTAGGGTTTCAGGTTCTTTTTGAAAAGGGTCCCCAGTAAAATATAGTTTTAAACGGTGCCCGTTTACTTTGAAAGTTCCTAGTTCAGGGTGAGAAATAAGAACGGTCCCATATGGCCAGGTTTGTTTAACAGTATAGGGTCCGGTCCATCGGGATTTTAATTTTCCTGGAAATAATTTAAGGCGTGAGTTATATAGTAGGACAAGATCACCTGGTGAAAAAGATTTTGGAAATTTAATTTTCCTATCATGATAAAACTTAGATCGCTCTTTATAAAATTTATTATTTTCATAGGCGTTTGCACGCCATTCCTCAAGTTCATTGAGTTGAAATTTACGTTGTTCGGCGGCTAAGTTTGTATCTAAGTTAAGAAATTTTAGCGCCCAGTATGCGCGATGTTCTAATTCTACAGGTAGGTGACATGCTTTTCCATATACTAAACGATAAGGTGTACAACCGATCGCAGTTTTGAATGCTGTACGGTAGGCCCAAAGTACATCATCTAATTTGAGGGACCAATCTTTTCGATTGGTATCTACAGTTTTTTCTAATATGCGCTTTAGTTCTCTATTGACTACCTCCACTTGGCCGCTTGTTTGGGGGTGATAAGCGGTAGCGAGTTTATGAGTAACTCCATATTTGGCTAACACTTTAGCCATCTGGGTGTTACAAAAATGAGTACCTCGGTCGCTAACTATTGCCCTAGGCGTGCCAAAACGTGAAAATAAGGTTTTCAGAAATTTAACGACGACTCTCGAGTCAGCGGTGGGTAAAGCTTGCGCTTCAGCCCATCGTGAAACGTAATCGACCGCTACTAAGATATAACGATTTTTAAAAGAAGGAGGTAAAGGGCCTACAAAATCTATGCCCCACAGATCAAAAATTTCACATTCTAAGTAAAAGTTTTGGGGCATTTCGTCCCGACGGGAAATGTTACCTGACCGTTGGCAGCGGTTGCAAACGCTTACCAATTTTTGAGCGTCCTTGAATAAAGTAGGCCAAAAGAAACCTGCTTCAAGGGCTTTACGTGCAGTCCGGTTGGATTGATAATGTCCGCCGGTTGGTCCTTCGTGGCAGTGCCGTAGTATTTTTAGTCCTTCCTCGTTCTAAATACATCTTCGAATTACTTGGTCGGCACAGACTCGGAATAAATACGGGTCTTCCCAAAAGTAGTTTTTCAAGTCAGAAAAGAATTTCTTCTTTTCTTGAAATGAAAAAGCTTTTGGAAGGACTCGGGCTACTAAATAGTTAGCCAAGTCTGCGAACCAAGGAGTAGAAGAGTTTGTTACCTTTTCGAGGGCGAGGAGACTTTCTTCAGGGAATTTATCTTCGATGTCGGCTTCCACGAGTGTATCTGTTGCAGCATTCTCTAGTCGAGAAAGATGATCGGCTGCTAAATTCTCTGTGCCTTTCTTATCTCGGATCTCTAAATCAAATTCTTGTAATAAGAGAATCCAACGTAATAAACGGGGTTTGGCATCTGCCTTTGTTAGTAAATATTTTAAAGCAGAATGATCCGTAAAAACTATAACTTTCGATAGTGTAATATAAGATCTAAACTTATCAAATGCAAATACAATCGCCAGTAGTTCCTTTTCCGTGGTCGTGTAATTGGTTTGTGTAGATGTGAGAGTTTTACTTGCATAATAGATAGGATGAAAATATTTGTCTACTCGTTGTCCTAAGACAGCTCCTACCGCATAATCACTCGCATCACACATGATCTCAAAAGGAAAGGACCAGTCTGGGGCAACTAAAATAGGAGAGTTGATAAGTTTATCTTTAATAATAATGAATGCTACTAAGCATTCACTATCGAATATAAATGGGGCTTCTTTTTCTAATAAATGAGTTAACGGTTTTGTTATTTTAGAGAAATTTTGAATGAACCGTCTATAGAAACCTGCATGGCCTAAGAAACTTCGAATAGATTTTACATTTGTTGGAGGAGGAAGTTTTTCAATTATTTCTATTTTGGCCTTATCGACCTCGATTCCCTGGGAAGAAATTTTATGACCGAGAACTAAACCTTCGCGGACCATAAAATGGCATTTCTCCCAGTTCAACACTAAATTCGTGTCTTCACAGCGTTGAAGAACACGAGCGAGGTTATCTAAACACGTATGGAATGAGTCTCCAAATACGGAGAAATCATCCATAAATACTTCCATAACGTCCTCTACTAACTTGCCAAAAATAGCTGGCATACATCTTTGAAATGTAGCTGGCGCATTACAAAGTCCAAATGGCATTCGCCTATAGGCGAAAGTACCAAAGGGGCAAGTGAACGTAGTTTTCTCTTGATCTTCAGGGGCTATAGGAATTTGTAAATACCCTGAATAACCATCGAGAAAACAATAATATGAGTGACCCGAGAGTCGCTCTAATATTTGATCTATAAACGGTAGTGGAAAGTGATCTTTACGGGTGGCATCATTTAATTTTCGATAATCGATGCACATCCTCCAACCCGTAACAGTACGTGTTGGAATTAGTTCATTATTAGCGTTTGGCACTACCGTTATACCGCCCTTCTTAGGGACGACTTGTACGGGACTAACCCATGTGCTATCTGAGATTGGATAAATAATTCCTGCGTCTAATAATTTCATTACTTCAGCTTTTACGACATCCTTCATATTAGGATTTAAACGTCGTTGGGGCTGGATAGATTTACGAGGGTTATCTTCCAAAAATATTTTATGCGTACAAAAAGATGGGTTGAGTCCTTGGATATCAGAAATTTGCCATGCTAATGCATGGCGATGTTGTTTTAACACTTCTATTAATTCAGACGTTTTCTTATCATTTAATTCGGCAGAAATGATAACAGGGAGTTTAGATTCGGCTTCAAGGAAAACGTATTTTAAATGTGCAGGAAGTGTTTTCAGCTCGAGGGTTGGTGGTTTTTCATATGAAGTTGGAGTTTTTAAAGTTGTAGAAGTTAAGGATATAAAAGGTTCTAAAGGGTCATCGGTAGGCATTTCATTTGAAATGGGTAAGTCTGCCAAGTCCGATTCTTCTACCGTTATTGAAAATAAATCAGAATAGGGAAAACCATTTTCCTCAAAAGAGGCTTCCGCAAGGTAGCAGGAATCGTCATTTATTAAAGAGTTTTTCATAGAGGGATCTATATCGATAGTAACTTCGTCATCTCCTACTCGTAAGAGAAGTCTACCGTTACTTACGTCTATTAACGCACGAGAGGTTGCGAGAAAAGGACGACCGAGAATTATGGGAACATCGGCGTCTTCCTCTATGTCAAGAATAACAAAGTCTACCGGGAAGATAAACTTGTCTATTTTGACCAGAACATCCTCTACTATCCCTACTGGATATTTAATAGAACGATCTGCTAATTGGATGCTCATTTTAGTTGGGCTGGGGTTACCTAATCCTAGTTTTTGAAAGAGCGAGTAGGGCATTAAATTTATGCTAGCACCTAAATCTGCTAACGCATCTTTTATTAATAGATTACCAAAAAGACACGGGATAGAAAATCGTCCCGGATCGTTTAATTTTGGGGGTAATTTATGTAATAAAACGGCTGAACATTCGGCGTTAAGAAAAACCCTCGAAATATCTTCGAGTTTCTTTTTATTTGAAAATAACGCTTTTAAATATTTTGCGTATTTAGGCATTTGTACAATTGCCTCGCAGAAAGGTATATTGATTTGAATTTGTTTTAGCATTTTTAGAAAATTTTTATATTGTTCATCTTCTCGCTCATCTTTTAGTTTAGATGGATAAGGTACAACAACATGTGTGGAAGAAATTCGCGGGGGTTGAGGAGGCAGAGTCGTAACGGGAAGTGGTGTAGGAAGGCTAACCTTAGCTTCTTTTTCTACCCTAACGGGTGGTGGTAGCTCCCTGCCACTTCGTAGTTGGACGGCTTGTCAACTTGGGTTACTGGAATGGCCAGTATCCCGCGGATTTGGTTCAGTATTTCCTGGCAAATTACCAGGTTGGCGTTCCGATAGCATTTTTGATATTTGTCCAATTTGTGTTTCTAAATTTTTAATTGATCCGGTCAGGTTCCGGATATTGGACTCATTAATACTGACATATTTCGTAAATATGTCTTCTATCGGGGTTGGCCTAAATTGGTTCGGTGGTGGTGGTGTTTGTGGTTGTGGGGGTTGCGGTGCAAATCCAATTGGATTTGCAGCCGGTGGGCGTTGAGCATTATTGGGGTTGCTCCACGAAAAATTAGGATGGTTCCTATATCCTGGATTATAAGAATTATTATTTAAGTTCATATTAGGATTATAGGAAGGTCTATAAGAGTTCCCCATATAATCGATTTCTTCAATTATATTATTATTCGAATTCCAAGTAGTGGCGGAGGAAGCAGATATTCCAGCCAATTGTTTAGTTAGGTTTTCTACTTGGAGTGCTAAAGTAGAAGAAGTGTCGAGCTCATATATCCCAGCTTGTTTAGGGTGTGACCTTGGCACATTCCACTGGTACGCGTTCATGGCCATTTCCTCAAAGAGGGTTTGAGCGGCCTCGGGGGTTTTGTTATTGAGCGTGCCCCCAGCGGCAGCATCAATGGCTTGCCTGGTTTGAATATTCAAACCATTATAAAATATTTGTACCTGGAGCCAAGTTGGCAGTGCGTGATGTGGACACCGACATAAATATTCCTTAAAACGTTCCCAAGTCTCATAAAGAGACTCAGACTCGCCTTGTACAAAGGAAGAAATATCCGCACGCAGACGTGCGGTTTTTGCAGGTGGAAAATACTTTGTTAGGAATTTTTCGGTCATTTCAGCCCAAGTGGTGATAGATCCTCTGGGGAGAGAACCTAGCCACTGTTTGGCTTTCGTTCGTAGCGAAAAAGGAAATAAGCGAAGACGGATGGCATCATCAGTGACGCCATTTATCTTAAATGTGTCGCATATTTCTAAGAAATTGCATAAGTGCGTGTTTGGATCTTCATCGGGCAATCCATCGAATTGAACGGAATTTTGAATCATTTGGATTATACTCGATTTAATCTCGAAGTTATTATTAGCAATTGGTGGACGAACGATACTAGACCCGGTGTCATCTAAATTAGGTCGTGCATAATAAGACATGGTCCTTTGGGGGACCACCTCTGGCATTTGTTGTTGCTCTGCTGCCATTTCTTGAACGTGTGCGGTGCCTACGGACTCTTCCAGATTTAATACGAGCTCTTGATTCAGAGATCGGAAGCGCCTGTGAAAGGTGCGTTCGATTTCAGGATCAAGTCCAAGAGTTAAATCAGATGGAGTTCCACGGGTCATACACTAAAAAAGACTTTTGTATAAAATAAAAAAAAGAACTAAGTAAAAAAAAACTAAGTAAAAAAAAACACAAATACAAACACACAAAAAGGCTTAAAAACGGAAAATAACTAAAAACAGGTTATTTTTATTTTATATAAAACAAGTTTTTTATAAAAGAAGTTTTATAATAAAAGCAGGTTTTTTATTATAAACTACTTTTTAATTTTTTTTTTTCAAGTTTTATATAAAATACGTTAAATAGTAGGTTAGGTTTTTCTGTTAGAATTCGTTAGTGGTTAATAAACTTGTTAATAAAAAATTAGGTTTTATAAAAACAAAGTTTTAAATTCAGGGAATTTTATGTTTGTTTTATTTTTATAAAAACTAAGGTTTTTAAATAACAAGAAAAGAAAAGATAAAATTAATAGCGTTCTTTTATTTTCAAATATTAACACAAATAAACTAATCCCCGGCAACGGCGCCAAAAAGCTTGATAAGTAAAGTTTGTTTTAAAGAAGATAGATTTGGTTTTATATAATCTTTTACGTATATAAGTCTATCTCTTTGTTTACTTACTTATATCCTGTGGATTAAGGCAAGAGTACCTATCGCATAGGAGTATAGTATTTTGTAGAAAATATCAAGGTCGTATTTTTCCTGGGATCGGTGTTAATTATTCTACTTTTTAGAACGGACTATTATTTTATCGAAAGAACGGAGTTGGGTTTATAATTAAAAAAACTAAAGATAGAAAAATATATAGACGTGATTTTATTAAGATAGGGACTTAGAATTTAGTCCTTGATTTCAGAATCAATTTGAGTGGATATTAATTCGCCTATTAAAGAACAACTTTATTTCTTAATTATCTAACTTAACGAGAGGGTTCCTTTGGTAGCATCACTGACTCGAAAGTATGACCGGGAAGGCTTGCGTTTAAACGGGTTAACGTAAACGTAGTGTCTCGTCACCTGGTATATGATCAATTAAGAAAACCCTAGTTAGGATAACTAGAAAGTAGAGTTGAAATAGTTGAAAATAGTATCCAGCCCAGAGCTCATCTTGACCAAGTGCTAAGAGTTCTTAGCCTCTTCTCAGGATGGGGGCGGTATAAAGTACAGAAAATAATATCTACCTATCTATCTCAATCCAGGATTTAAGCTTTCGCTTCACCTTTGTTGTTGAGATAGGGTAGTAAAATTTTGCAGCGCTTCCGCACTATCTGAATTCAGGACTTAGGCTTTCGCCTCGCCTTTCATTCGGAATAGTATGAAAGAATAGGGTTTTGAAAATAGATTTGAAAGCAGTTTTACACTATCTTAATCCAGGACATAAGCAGAGCTTCGCCTTTCATTCGGGATAGTATAAAGAAAATAAAGTAAAAGAAAGCAGTAAAGTACTCAGAATTGAAATTGAAAGAGTCTATTTTATAAAGTCCAAAAATATTACAACTTTCTAAAAAGCTGAAAATAAAGCTGAAAAATTACAACTTACAGAACTTTAGAATACTTGAAAGCTACTACCAGTTCCTTGTCAGAGAGCTGGGGAGTCCTAACAGTTCTTAAGGAATCTGCTGGAGTTCAATTGAATTTACAAATCCCTGCCGGTCTATTTATAGAAAAAATTTTCAGGTGACACGCCCCCTGACATGGGCGTGTCGGGTAGGGCGTGACAGGGTCACGGGCGTGACATACAGGCTGTCGGGACAGGTGGCAAGCCAGCTGGAGATTTGGATAGACTTGAACTGGTCACGGGCGTGTCGAAACGGGTCACGGGCGTGTCATGCATGTACTTCAACAGGCGGCACGGGGCGTGGCGACAGCGCGGCAGCTTGCTGGACTTCTGGATAGAATTTGGTTAGGTCACGGGCGTGTCGCCTTTGGCACGGGCGTGTTCAGCAGGCGTGACCAACGATTTCCTGAGTTTGAGCTGTCCAGCAAAATAGCAGAAAACGAAATTTAAAAAGAGCTGTCACGCCCTAGGTCACGGGCGTGACCTAGGGGCGTGACCTAAGAAAAATTACAAAATTTCAGAAAAAACTTAAAATTTAATTTTAAAACAAAAAATACAATATAATAAAAATAGTTAGTTTTATATAATAAAAACTAAGGTTTTTATTTATAAATATGTATATTTAATATGAAATAAAATTGTATATTTTTATACTCATCAAATACCCCCATACTTAGATTTTGCTATTCCAGAGCAATAATAGAGTTGAGTATTTTTACAAGGTTAATAAATTTTCTATTTACTATCAATTTAATTCTTCAAGATAAAATAGGTATAAACATCCGGTGAATAAAGATTTTTTATCGTACATATCATTGATACCAGAGTTAGAATTTATAGCCATAAAAGTTTTTTAAAACAAATAGTAAGCATATATTAAAATCAGATATAACAAGGATAGATTGGCTTTATGATTACTATGTCTTTATACGAGATATATTGGAAATATGCATTCTATTATTTATGCTCTCTCAAAATTTTAAACAAAAATAGAATATCAACTTTGGAAGGGTGGAATTTTTACCTATACAATAGGTTTTTGTAGAAGTGATAGATTTTTGTATTCTATCATCTTTTTATCTAAGTTATGCGTTGTTATAACTACTAAGGAATGTAATTCCAAAGTGGCAAAAAATTACAAAGCATACTTGAGTTTTTAATTGAATCCAATGTATATTTAGAGGAGCACATACTCCTTTCCATATAATCTTTTCATATTTATTGGATGCCTATGTGTACGGAATGAAATCTTATTCCCATTGACATAAGATCTTTTCTTTTACTAGGAGCACATACTCCTAGATACTTGCTTGCGTAAGAAAACATGCCAAGTAAAAAAAATAAATAAATATTCAAGAGTTGGATAAAAAATTTTGAGAGCAACTATAATAGTTTGTATTTCTTATATTTCGTTAAGAATGGAGTAAGGATAATTACAGTCTATAATTGTTTGGTGAACATAATATGTTTGCTTCTATTGTATATATATGTATTTCTTTTGATATTGAAAGCAGGCTTGCTAAAATAATAACTCTGATTGTAATGAAATTTACAAGATAAGATTTTACAAATTTATTCCGGATATTTATATCTATCTAGTTCTGAGAAGGAGTAGTAAAATTGAAAATTGAATAATTTGCATTTTCGATCAACTCAGATTTATGGAATATATTTACATAGTATGGTTTTGAAAATTTTGAATTGTTTTGGTGAGTACTAAAATAAACAATACTTTTATTGAAAACATATAAGAAATATCATAAAAGTGAAAATAACTTGCAGCTAAAAAGCACCCCCATACTTATGTTAGGCATATGTATGAAGTGAAAAATATGTACAGAATATACAAAAGCATAAAAGATGGAAATATACGAAGGAATTTATATTTCGAGGTTATGGAGTAGTGTTAGGGTTTCAGGTTCTTTTTGAAAAGGGTCCCCAGTAAAATATAGTTTTAAACGGTGCCCGTTTACTTTGAAAGTTCCTAGTTCAGGGTGAGAAATAAGAACGGTCCCATATGGCCAGGTTTGTTTAACAGTATAGGGTCCGGTCCATCGGGATTTTAATTTTCCTGGAAATAATTTAAGGCGTGAGTTATATAGTAGGACAAGATCACCTGGTGAAAAAGATTTTGGAAATTTAATTTTCCTATCATGATAAAACTTAGATCGCTCTTTATAAAATTTATTATTTTCATAGGCGTTTGCACGCCATTCCTCAAGTTCATTGAGTTGAAATTTACGTTGTTCGGCGGCTAAGTTTGTATCTAAGTTAAGAAATTTTAGCGCCCAGTATGCACGATGTTCTAATTCTACAGGTAGGTGACATGCTTTTCCATATACTAAACGATAAGGTGTACAACCGATCGCAGTTTTGAATGCTGTACGGTAGGCCCAAAGTACATCATCTAATTTGAGGGACCAATCTTTTCGATTGGTATCTACAGTTTTTTCTAATATGCGCTTTAGTTCTCTATTGACTACCTCCACTTGGCCGCTTGTTTGGGGGTGATAAGCGGTAGCGAGTTTATGAGTAACTCCATATTTGGCTAACACTTTAGCCATCTGGGTGTTACAAAAATGAGTACCTCGGTCGCTAACTATTGCCCTAGGCGTGCCAAAACGTGAAAATAAGGTTTTCAGAAATTTAACGACGACTCTCGAGTCAGCGGTGGGTAAAGCTTGCGCTTCAGCCCATCGTGAAACGTAATCGACCGCTACTAAGATATAACGATTTTTAAAAGAAGGAGGTAAAGGGCCTACAAAATCTATGCCCCACAGATCAAAAATTTCACATTCTAAGTAAAAGTTTTGGGGCATTTCATCCCGACGGGAAATGTTACCTGACCGTTGGCAGCGGTTGCAAACGCTTACCAATTTTTGAGCGTCCTTGAATAAAGTAGGCCAAAAGAAACCTGCTTCAAGGGCTTTACGTGCAGTCCGGTTGGATTGATAATGTCCGCCGGTTGGTCCTTCGTGGCAGTGCCGTAGTATTTTTAGTCCTTCCTCGTTCTAAATACATCTTCGAATTACTTGGTCGGCACAGACTCGGAATAAATACGGGTCTTCCCAAAAGTAGTTTTTCAAGTCAGAAAAGAATTTCTTCTTTTCTTGAAATGAAAAAGCTTTTGGAAGGACTCGGGCTACTAAATAGTTAGCCAAGTCTGCGAACCAAGGAGTAGAAGAGTTTGTTACCTTTTCGAGGGCGAGGAGACTTTCTTCAGGGAATTTATCTTCGATGTCGGCTTCCACGAGTGTATCTGTTGCAGCATTCTCTAGTCGAGAAAGATGATCGGCTGCTAAATTCTCTGCGCCTTTCTTATCTCGGATCTCTAAATCAAATTCTTGTAATAAGAGAATCCAACGTAATAAACGGGGTTTGGCATCTGCCTTTGTTAGTAAATATTTTAAAGCAGAATGATCCGTAAAAACTATAACTTTCGATAGTGTAATATAAGATCTAAACTTATCAAATGCAAATACAATCGCCAGTAGTTCCTTTTCCGTGGTCGTGTAATTGGTTTGTGTAGATGTGAGAGTTTTTCTTGCATAATAGATAGGATGAAAATATTTGTCTACTCGTTGTTCTAAGACAGCTCCTACCGCATAATCACTCGCATCACACATGATCTCAAAAGGAAAGGACCAGTCTGGGGCAACTAAAATAGGAGAGTTGATAAGTTTATCTTTAATAATAATGAATGCTACTAAGCATTCACTATCGAATATAAATGGGGCTTCTTTTTCTAATAAATGAGTTAACGGTTTTGTTATTTTAGAGAAATTTTGAATGAACCGTCTATAGAAACCTGCATGGCCTAAGAAACTTCGAATAAATTTTACATTTGTTGGAGGAGGAAGTTTTTCAATTATTTCTATTTTGGCCTTATCGACCTCGATTCCCTGGGAAGAAATTTTATGACCGAGAACTAAACCTTCGCGGACCATAAAATGGCATTTCTCCCAGTTCAACACTAAATTCGTGTCTTCACAGCGTTGAAGAACACGAGCGAGGTTATCTAAACACGTATGGAATGAGTCTCCAAATACGGAGAAATCATCCATAAATACTTCCATAATGTCCTCTACTAACTTGCCAAAAATAGCTAGCATACATCTTTGAAATGTAGCTGGCGCATTACAAAGTCCAAATGGCATTCGCCTATAGGCGAAAGTACCAAAGGGGCAAGTGAACGTAGTTTTCTCTTGATCTTCAGGGGCTATAGGAATTTGTAAATACCCTGAATAACCATCGAGAAAACAATAATATGAGTGACCCGAGAGTCGCTCTAATATTTGATCTATAAACGGTAGTGGAAAGTGATCTTTACGGGTGGCATCATTTAATTTTCGATAATCGATGCACATCCTCCAACCCGTAACAGTACGTGTTGAAATTATTTTGGAAAGTTGGAGTTGAGTGAACTCAACGCCACTCAATGCGGCGTTGAGTGCATTGAGTGCACTCAACGCCATTCGACGAAAAGAGTTGAGGCGTTGAGTTGACTCAACGCGAATCAACGCGACATTGAGTGCGTTGAGTGCACTCAATGCCATACTTAGAAGATATCTCGAGTAACTGGTGTCAAGTGTGTTGAGTGCACTCGACGCCATTAAGCTAAAAGGTGTCGAGTGCGTTGAGTGAACTCAATGCCACTCAACTCTTTTAACATAAATTATTCTGGCGGATTAGGATTTGAGTGCGTTGAGATTGCATTGAGTGCACTCAACGCGGCGTTGAGTGCACTCAACGCACTCAACGCATTTAACTTAAATTGTTCTGGCTGATTAGGCATTGAGTGCACTCAACACAACATTCAGTGCACTCAACGCTTTTAACTTTAAGTTGTTATGACATCTTTAGGCATTGAGTGCATTGAGTGGACTCAACGCGACATTGAGTGATATCAATGCCACTCAACTCTTTTGTACTTAGAATTTTCTAGCTATTGTAGGCATTTAGAACGTTGACTGGACTCAACGCTTTTTGCCTTAGGCGAATTTTCGACCCTGTTTGCTGCTTCATATCAATAGGCTGAACCGGGTTTTTGGGAATTGTGCCAAACCAACTTAAATGGGCTGCATCCTTTCAAAATGATATATTTGCGCAATATAAGCGGTCCAATAATCGGACGACATGTGGAGGATAGTTTCAATTGAAATTATTCTTATAAAAGAAGAGTGAACTTTAGATAATTCGGGATGGCATCCCTTGAAGCACTTTATGTGAGGATATGTAGAACTCCATTATTATGGGTGCAGGATGAGGATCCAAAGGTTTTGGGAATCGAATATATTGATGATACCGATGCTGTTAGATTGATACGGAACCGCATGCTTGAAGCTCAAAGTCGGCAGGAAAAATACCATAATAATAAATATCGGATGGTGAAATTTCAAGTGGGTGAAAAAGTTTTCTTGAAGATCAGGCCGATGCATAGAGTTTCACGAGTGCGTGGTATGAAGAAGCTCAACTCGAGATATGTGGGGACCCATGCTATATTGGAAAGAATTGGCCCTGCGGCCTATCGGCTGGAGCTACCACCAGAACTGGAAAATTTGCACGAGGTCTTCCATGTGTCGTCGCTTCGAAAGACACTATTATGACTTGATCAACATGTTTACACCACAGATGGAGCAGTGGAAACTGATATATCTGTTCGACTAGAGCCAGTGCGGATAGGGGGTGCCAATACGAGGAACTTGCGTCAGAAAAGTGTACCTTTAGTGAAGGTCTTGTGGTCTAACCATGGGAGGGAATAATATACTTGGGAGTTGGTGGACTTGATGCAGAAGCGCTACCCGAAGTTGTTTCCCCAAGGTAAAATTTAAGCATGTTATATTTCCATGCTTTATCTCCCCCACAACCTTAGCCTTATTTCGGGGACGAAATCGTTTGTTTTATTTATAGGATTTGTAACATCCCATTTTATGCTAGACCCCTCGCACGCTTTTTGAGTCAAGAAAGCTGACTCAAGCTCGAGGTGCACCAGTAACAAGTGTCGAGTGATACTTGACTAATTGGGTTAATATGACTTAGAATCATTCTGGATGTTATAGGCGTTGAGTGGTCTCAACACCACTCGACGAATTTAACTTAGAATAATCCTGGACTCGACAAAGCGTCGAGTGCGATGAGTGGTCTCAACACCACTCGACGAATTCTGACACAGAAATATTCTGGATGTCTAGGAATTGAGTGAACTCAATGCCATTCGATGAGGCGTCGAGTGCATTAAGTGGTCTCAACGCCACTCAACGCTTTTGACTTGGAAAGTTTGGCACTTAATGAGGCGTTGAGTGGTCTCAACTCCACTCAACGCTTTTGACTTAGAATATTTCTGGACTCAAAGCGTCGAGAGCATTGAGTGGTCTCAATGTTATTAGACGAGGCATCGAGTGCGTTGAGTGGTCTCAACGCCAATCAACGCTTTTGACTTAGAAAATTCGGCTCTCAACAAGGAGTTGAGTGGTATCAATGCCACTCAATGCTTTTAAATTAGAAGGAGTATGGAGGCGTTTAGTGAACTCGACGTGACTCGACGGGCATCGAGTGATCACGATGAATCTCGACGATTCATCGAGTGTGTATGGTATACACGACACTTTTGACTTAGAAGATTTTTCGGCCCACTATTTACTTGTTCATATAAATGGACTGAACTGGGTTTTCGGGAATATGACAATTGACTTATTTGGACCCGGACATTTCGACAAGACTTAATTTAAATAATAATGGGCGGTACAGCAATAGGGTGACACGTGGCAGGCGGTTTACCCTAATTCTTACTATAAAAGGAGACTTACGAAAAACCCTAGCTATCTCTTCACTTCTTTCTGAGCAGCTACTTGTCGAACTCGACGAGAAAAAGAAGGTTGCCGGTGTTGGATTTAGTTGGAGGAGAGACTATTCCTTTACGTGAAGAACAATGCCAACGAGATGAAGATGTCGCCAAGGAGAGTGATGAGATCCATGGCCAGAAACAAGGTGAGCTTCCTACCCACTCCCTTGGTTCTAGATCTGTAGTTATTATCTAATAGAGATGTCTACTCAAAAGAGTTTGACTTGTGAGATGAAGATCTCCTAGGAAGAGACCATGCTAGAACCTTGTACTAGGGATTTGATGTCTTCAACCTCTCCTCTCTTCTTTGTGAAGATGATAGACTTGGTTTCGTGAAGAGAAATGGTCTTTTAAGGGCGAATAAGGGGGTAGGAAAATCTGTGAGTGGCTTTGAACAAATAACTAAAGGAAGAAGTTGAACTGATGTCGTTCATCTTGCTTTAAGATGCGTGCAGAAATTTGTTTTCTATGCGCAAAAAACTTCAAGGCCATTTTCGAGAATTATACAGCCAGACCTGACTTTTTTACTAAACACGAAAGTCGTAGCCCTTTGAAAGAACTTTACAACGAATGGTTACACATTTTCATACAAGTCCTGTAGCCTCGGGAATGTCAAGTCGAAGTTGTTGTACAGTCATGACTTAAGTACATGTTGTTCTCGAGTTTGTGTAGAACCGGGTTTGGTTTTGGTAGAGATATGGTAGCGAAATAATGTTGAGGTTTTGGTAAACTTAGTCTATACGTTATCGTGATAAACATATGTTTGGTGAAACATGATTGTAAAAACGGTTTAAAAGAGTTTGATAAATAAACGGTTTGGGTAAGTTAGTGAACAAATTAATTGATAAGTTTGGTTGTACAAATGATATTCTTGTGAAATCCAATAGGGATGTACATGATTATAATTAAGAGAATGAAATGAGTTTTGGAAAGAAGGTGTGTTGTCCGATAACTGAATACATAACCCATTGCTATGTTATCATGCTTAATGTGTATGTGAAGTATCATTATATTATTGTGGTTTTCATATGGTGTTACACTTGTTGTGAATGCTTGATCATATGGAAAGGAATTGGATTTGGTTAATGCATGGCCATATGATTTGATGATTAATGGAATGTGTTTAGTAGTCCACTACTTAGAGTTGTGTCTCCCTATGGGTAGCAGCGTGGGATTGGTGTGATGTATAAGGTGGCTTGCCACCTGTGTAAATGATAAACCCTTACGTGGGATGGAAATGTGGAAGGGTTGAGGCGCGTGTGTGTTTGCCGCACTGGAATGATGTGTTGATAAGGGACTCGGTGTGGAGTCCTTGCGTGTTATTGAGCATGGGATTTGAATAATAAAAAGGGACTCAGTGTGGATTTCATAAGTGTAAAATTGCATGCGGTGTGAGTTGACACGCGGTGTCATAATCCTGGGTTAAGGATAGTATGGCAGGTCTACGGGCTTGCTATTCGTCACTTCGACGGGAGTTGACAGATAGACTTGGATGGTTGGGCCTTGGTCATCAGTCCTTACCTCTTGAGGCACCCTCCGTACCAATGGATGATTAGCCTTGGTCCTTTGGTGAAACGTTCCAAGAGGTACCTTCCATGCTACGATGATAGGCCAGTGTAGGGATATGTTCTTGGTACACATCTACCCGATACCCCTCTGAGCCGTAGTATGCATGTGAGCTCCACTATTGTGTTCATAGCGTTGAGGCATACATAGGCCTATGCTTGGTAGTGTGGATGCCCACCTAGTAGTGGAATGCCCGTTCCACTGTCACCATCTTACCACGACTGATGACGCCTGAGAGGTTAGCTACCTGCTCGAAAAGTGGGAACTACGAGTCTGTGCCGACATGGTAGTGTGCGTGTGTGTGAGCATGGGTGATTCATCATATTGTATTCATAACATTGCATTACATTACACACACAAGATCCTTATCATATAAGTTTGTATGGGCATTGAGTTACTTTACTATTAAACTGATCCTTAACTTATATGTCTGTATGTGAATTCATATCAGTTGAGTTACTTTCTTGTTGTAGGATCATACTTGTTGAAACGGAAAAGTCGGCCTCTGTAGAGTTCACCCTTGGGGAAGAGGTGATCGTGCACTTACTTCTCTCTCGCGAGCCAAATGACTAAGGAAAAATAATAAGGGACAGACTCAAGGGCTCGACATGGAGGTTCCACCACAAACCTTGAAGATCTTAGAGCGCTTCACCACCCTAGCCAAATGCTGAGCTAAGGATACCTCAGAAAGCGCAAGAATACTGGGGCACAATTAAAGCATGCCTTCTAAGGTTCCCCCTTAGGGCTATTTATAGATTTCTGAAAACAACTTGTAAATAGCCAACCTCTGCTGTTCTAAGCAGCTATGTGCAACCCAACTGTGTCTGCCAATAGCGTAATTCTGCTGTTCCAACAGGCTATAAACATGCCAACAGGGGTAAAATAGTAAAAACTCATCACAAGAGACTAGGCGAGTGGCCCTATGAAACCTTCACTCGTCGGGGGCAGCGAGTGCTTGATGGAGATAACACTCGCCGTCTCTTCTTAGCCCTGTGCGAGTGCGGGCTCGACCTGCCCCACTCGCCTATTGCATGCTGAACCCCCTGGGGTAAGTGCGAGCCGATCCACTCCACTCGCCCGCTGCTTGCGGAGCCCATGGGGCGAGTGCGATCCGACCCGCTCCACTCTCCCCTCAAACATCCACCCCGCTTGGGTGAGCCAGACTACTGGACTTTGGCCGATCTGGATCCTATCGGCCGCTACAAGCCAGATATGGGGTTGTACACAATCCCCGCTCTTTGCGAGGTTGGCCCAAGCTCGGAAAGAAACATCAAACCCCGCAATATGCGGAGAGTGCGACAGGGGCCAGAGAATCTTTTGGTGGGCTCCACCAATAGCTATATATATAAGTTCGCGTACCTGGGTGACCTTTGCAATTCGCTCTTACTTGAGCCTTTTCGAGATGCCTCTCTCCAAAGAACTCCAAGAGAAGCTCAGCCGTGCCCGCGAGCTCAACGTCGCTTGCGCTGACGTGTTAGTCGGCCTGCTTCCCATCGCTATACTGCGCGAGCCAACAAAATCCAATCCTGCCAAGATGGCCAAGTCCATCCCAAAGGATGCTGAATCCATCTACCACGACCTAGATTCTACCTTGACTCCTGGGCTCACCTCCTCCAAAACAACTGCCAACCTCAAGGGGAAAGTAGTCGTCAATATTCCCGCCAACCCCGAGGACCATCAATCTATTGCAGAGACCTCCACATTGCGAGTCCACACCCACATGACAAATCGCAGACTCAGAATCCCCACGACACTTGCTTGCAGAGTAAATCACCCCCCTTTGGGACCACGGGGTTGGATTCACTGAAAATAAGATCGCCAACTCACACTCCTTCTCAATAGCCCGCACCTACTTCTACACTCGCGGGGAGAAGGGCCGGGGACATCCCGGTTCCCAACTTCAACCTCATCTCCCCGGGAATCCATCCTCCAGGTCATGACAAGAACTTGGCTCTGCCTCCTCTGCACACCTTCCAAGAACTGCCGAGCTCATCCCGTTTGCTCCGCTTTCTCTAGAATGTTTTGCTTAGGACTCTTTGTTGCTAGCACCCTCCTTCTGCTTGATTAGATTGTTTTTTGCAGGGCTCCCTTCTCCGTCTGAAGTTGAAGAATCTTCAGAACAAGATCGCCAATCACCACCCACTGAGCCTTGGGTAGAAAGCTTCCTGGATGACTCACTGGATCCTGTCGAGCTGAGGCAGTGAGTAGTGGAGGAGATGAAGGAGCAGGACATCGCCCTGAGCTAACTTCGAGCGGACAATGCATATAGAGAGCAGAGACTGCAGGCGCTGGATCGGGACTACGTGCTGCTCGCAGACAAGGTGGAGCACATGTCGGCGAGCGAGATGATGTCCCCTACCCTAGTTATGGAGAGAATTGATGAAAGCCTGCAGACCTTCGGCAGGGAACTGGACCTTGTCCGCGAGTTCCTCAACTTGTGCCGACCTCCGGGGATGTTGGCGTGAGGCCGGGGTAGATGGAAATGGCTCCCTAGCTGAGCCTACCAACCCTCGCCCCCTAGTGCCCCAGCTCGAGCGGGTTGACTGAACTTTCTTTTCTTATTATAAACATCATTATCAGGGCTGAGAACGTCCCTGTCTATAAAAACTTAAAATTTTTTTAGAACTTAGTAATATTTGAAAAAATAGGATGTGTTATCTAGGTTCAGCTCGCACTAGGATAGGCCAGATCAATGGGTGGCAAGCTGGAATCGGCGTGCTGGGGCTTGAAAGCTGGACCGACCGGTCAGCTTGGCCATAAATCCGGTTTTCTATAAATAGGCCCCCTCACCAACCCCCTAGCTATCACCTTAATTTCATTCATACCCCCTTTGCTGCCCTGCTCGCTACCTGCTCTCGTATCCTAACTCTTTTGCAGACATGTTGAAGATGCGACATGATGCCGACGGTCGGTTCAAGTGTGCCCATTAGTTCGCCGAATACCTCTTTTTTGATACAAACACCACCGAGCGCGAGTTCTCCGCCTTCAATACCGAGTACCTGCCCCTCACCTATAAGGCGTGTCGGCCTAGAGAGGGCGAGGCCATCAACACTTTCTACCGGAACGAGCTCGCCTTCCTCATTTCGCACTTTGAGGTGGGGTTGCGCCTCCCCTTCTGGCCGGAAATCCGCCAGAAGCTCAAGTACTTTTGGGTCGTTTTGGCCAGCTAAAACCGAATGTGATCGCCATGATGGTCACATTCACCTGCCACCTCCGCCGAGAATGGATCGAATTCAACCTCACCGTCTTCCGCAAACTCTTCACCTACCACGCGACCAGCGACGAGGTCGCCTTCCTGATGGTCTCGCACATCAAGATCCGTGAGACCACAAATAAAAACCATAATTTGGTCTCCAAGGTCATCTTCATCAAGGGCGACTTGGGCAACATTCCCTTCTCCCCCCCAACAAAAGAGCGAGGAGGTATATCGACCTCCAACGCTATCCGACGTCAACGCCGAGCTGCACAGGTTCTTCCTGGGGAAGGATGATGATTATTTTCTCCACGCTAATGTGTGTTTCCAATTGATGATGCAAGTATACCTATCAATCAGAGTATATAATCAAGTGTCGTACTTCGACTCAGGGCTTGTCGAGTACTTGTACTCATAAGAAAGAGCTATTATCTTATCGGAGAAAAAGTTGGTTTTTGTTTAAAACAAAAAAGGACGCGTTATGCTAAGAAAGATAAATTCGATGTTTGGGAAGCTAGCAGTTGATCTATAATCCCCTTGGGCTAAAATAAACCTTCTTAAAAATTACAGAAATGTGAGTTCTTAAATTTACTCACTCGACCGTGGATGTTCCCAAAGAAAAAAGCATATCTCTCGAGCTCATGCTTTTGACTAACCTTAGGTTGATCGAATAAGACCTCTCGGCCAGTTGAAACCCCTAAGCTTGCTTTAGGCGGTGAAACCCACTATTGGATTTGACTCCAATCCAAAAGATTTATGTCATCCTCTCTTGAGGGGTGCATGCAACTCCTTTTATCTTTGAGTGATCTCCTCGTATCCGCAACCTCTTGGTCATTTAGGATACAGATCTTAGATTGAAAACCATATCCGCGAAATATGAATTCGACAAAATATAATTCAAAGATAAATCGTTAGTGAGCAAGATTAAGAATAAGACACTTTTGATAAAAATGAAAAGTTTTTTTTATTCAAAGATTCATCATGATCAAGTGCTAAATGAAAATTAACTACTTATTATGATTAGGGAATTACAACATAAGGTAGGGAAAGACATGATTAAAATGAAAAGCAAACTTGAATTGAAACTTTCACAATGCAAAACTAGACTAAGAAATGGAAAATACAACAAAATAAAATAGCAAACTACAAGACTCCAACTCTCCAAAATCAACCCTGAGCATCTGAAGCTGTCTGGAATTTGTAGGAAAAATTGCTTGTCAGTCACTCCCCTAGGTCACACACGTTACCTTTGGGCGTGTCCGGCTTGGAATCATCATCTTGAAACCACAGTAACTTTGGAGGAGAAACCTCCAAAATCTATTAAATGACGGGTCACTCCCCTAGGTCACGCCCGTGACCTAGGGCGTGTCAGATCTGCTTCTTGAAAATGACAGGAATAAAATGCTGTTGATGGAGGAGTCACGCCCGTGACCAGGGTGTGTCAAGCTGGAAATGACAATCTATCGGCAATGGCAAGAACGACTGAGTTATTGGCTGGAAAATGCTCCTGATATGCTCAAGGTCATGCTCGTGACCTAGGCGTATCATTTTAATCCGATGTGGCAGGGTTCTGACAGTTCTTCCTACGGCAGGCACGCCCCATGCAAGGGTGACACGGGGGTGTCAAAAGCGATGCGGGCATGTCAAAAGAGATACGGGCATGTATGTGGTAGCTCGATGTTCTTCGAGCAGTGATGTTGGTTCTTATTGTCATGCCTATGGGACATGCCCAAGGATGGCGTGTCACAGGGCGTGTCACGGGGCGTGTCTGGGCCGAGAAGGGGTAAACTCCAGTTTTGCTCCAAATAATTTATAGATTATTCCTGCAAGATTGAAAATAATTTTGTTAGAGCAAATAAATATAAAATACAAAAAGTAGTTAATTATAAACTTTAGATTATAAAATTGATATATAATATCTAACTATTAATAGAAAATAGTAAATGAAAAATAGAAATAATTAGAGTTATCAAATACTCCCCATGCTTATCCGTTTGCTAGTCCTGAGCAAACAACTTCCTATAGGGAGTAAAAAAATTTTAATGCTAGAAAAGAAAATTGAACCTAAGGAGTAAAATGCGAAGTCTTATGCCTATGCTTGTAGTTATTTTGGTAGAAAAACTTACTCATCTTACAAATTAGGTTTTTATTTTTCTTATAAATTATTTCCACTATTATTTTTACTTTTAAAATGAAAATTCGGTAAATCTTAAAATTATATTTAGGGAGAATGTAGTGTGTGTACTAAGATAACATTGCACGAACGAAGATCGAGATACCCTCCAAAAAAATCCATCAATGTCGATGGCCATTGGCTTGCTCTTTCACACTCTCGCCACGACACTAGTTCAACTTATAAACTTAAATCAATAGGACATAATTAGGTTGAAACGTAGGCTTAGGTTTTTCGTGAAGGTGGTCAAAGATAAAATCAATGGCTAGTCACACAAAAACCTAGAGAGAGCTTGCACACAATAATTTGTTATGGCTTTAAGAACTCAGCCAAATTCCTAATCCTTTTGTATTTTTCTTATTTTTTTCTTTCAACTCTCTTATCATGTTGAAAATTTTCTTCTACCTCTTCATTTTTTTTCATAATATCTTTTTTATTTATCATTATTTTGAAGAGGAAAGAAGAATAAATCAACTCTTTTTTTATAAGAAAAGAGACGCCAAAAATAAAAAGGCTCCTAATAACTCACAAATCGTATTTATATATCTATGTTCAAGCTTGGACTTAGGTGTGCAATTAGGTTGATTTTTATGCTTTGGTAAAATGCTTGGTGGAGCTAAAACAAAAGATAGGGTAATAGGCACAAAATGATTTAATAAAGATAAAATTTTAGGTGCGGGTGCAAAGTCTCAAACTGGCCAAAAGAAGTGCATAAATCATATTTATGCTAATGAGTTTAACTTATACAAAGTCTTGAGAATAGCTAGAAAGCAAGTTCTAGACATCGAGAAAGAATATCTCTTTCTTGATCCGCGAAATATCGCTTTAGTAACTCCTACTTACTCACCTAAATTATTTTAGATTTTACCGGTTTTCAAAATGAAAGTAAAATAAAACATTTCCACGCATTTAGAAAAATGAAAATCTTATTGTATGCTGAATATTTAGATCTACATAAAATTCTACTTACACTGGCACTTAGCTAGAAACACAGCATGAACAACAGTTTTACTCCAAAATTCAAAATTTCAATTAAAACATCAAAATTCTCTAAACACTATATAAAAGTTAAATTACTAGGAATTTTGCATGTGAATAAATATAGAAATAACGACTTCTCTAATTAAAAATTAAACCTAATTTTTTTTGTTACTTCTTAGACTTCCCGAGGTATACCCTGTGAAGGGCTCTCACCGGTACTAGGAGGTAAGATGGGGTGACATCTCAAACGTCCTTTTCTAAGAAATTTAATTTTCAAATTTCTAAGTTTTTTTTCGTTTTTAATTTTTTTTAAAAAAACATAACAAAATATAATTTTTGAATTTTTTGATATATATAATTTTTAAAATTTTTAATTTTTGAATTTTTTGATATATTTATATTTTATAATTTTTAATTTTTGAAAAATAAAATCTTTGTGTGTGTGTTTTTCTTGAGAAATATCCCTCCCCATACTGAAGTAATACATTGTCCCTAATGTATAAATGAAGAAAAGAAAGAAAAGGAGACTTCCCTGAAGATGTCAAAGCAGCACCAAATGGTACCTATAAGACATTAGCAAAGCAAAACATAATATTTCATAGATTTTTCATAATAATAATAAAAAATACATGAAAATAAAAGCAAAGATACATATATAGAGATAGGAGACCCACTACAAGTCCAAAGAAAAGAAAAGAAAGCTACTCCTTTTCGGGAGCGTCCCCGAGCTGCTGATAGAAAGTCCACATGGCCGCGAACTCGCGGGTAATATGCTCCATGAAAGAAGCATGACTACGCTCCAGCGCGGCAAAGCGTCCATCAAAATGAGTAAAACGACCGTCGAAATGAGTCTGCATCTGGTCTAGGCGAGTATGAATCAACCCAAATTGATGATCCAAATAATTTGGAGGATTGGGCCTTGTAGTAGAGTGCAGTAGTGGTGGCAAAATCTGGGGAGAGTGATGAGTATCGCTGGGACCGACACCAAGATCAAGATCAAGATCCCCGCCACTGACTGATGGGGGAATACCCTCAAACTCGCCATCATGTCAGTGCGCTAGGACAAGGGACTAAAGGGTCGGAAACTGGAGGAACTGTGACATCTGCATGCAGGTCAGCCGCGGAAAGGCATCCTAAAGGCCGTTCTGCTTGGCGAGGAAAGTAATAAAATTGTCTCCATGAACTGCTCCCAACCTCACATTTTCAGCCTGATGACGGAAGAAAATTGCGAGCATATAACCAAGGTTGAGTGGGGCCCGATAAAACATACTATATAAATATAGTAAATCTGCCCGAGACACCGCCCCATGGCTATCGTCGCGACCGGTAAGAGTAAAGGTGAGGAGGTTATGGAGAATGCGCAAAGCAGGGGAAATAAGGTGGCTGCCCTTCGATTTCTTTGGGGTGTAGGGGGCGATGTCTTTATGGATTTAAGACCAAAAGGTGAGGAGGTTGAAATCAGAAGGAAAATCAGTTTTGAGGTCGAGATAGGCGGGAGAATGGGAAAATGCCTCTGAGCAAAAGCCCATGGCGATATTGAGTTAGCAGATGGTGAGCTGATGCATCATCCCACCCATGCAAAAGATGATGAAATCGTCAATCGCTGCCCAACGAAACCCAAAGGAAGCCAATAACTCAATGGTGAGCTTAAGGAAAGCCGACTCTGAAATAGAAAAGAGGGGAGTCCATCCCGGGGTGGATAGAAATTCCCGAACCAACTCCGCCACTCCAAAGGGTGTGAGGATCGCCTAGTCCAAGATACAGAAAATGCCAAAGGGTTTGGCGTGCAATCGTTCGCTCCGGTCCTGTTGGGTGGAGTTTTCAAAGAGGATCATCACTTCCGTAGAGGCAGGATCCGCGGGGTGCTCGGAGGAAGAGGCCGTGGAATGAGGGTGGTGGCGAGGCATGATGAGTAAAAAAAATGCAGAGGAGTTTTCGGCCATAAGGAGAAAGGAATAGGGGGGTTTGATGAGTGGAGGTATAGAGAGAAGATAAGGGTGTGAATTCCTATTTATAGGAATTCACGGGTCGCTCACGCCCCCCTGTCACGCCCGTGATAGGGGGCGTGTCAAGCACGGGCTAATGCGGGAAGGAATCCAAGGCACGCTGCCTCAAATTTGTGGGTCATGCCTAGAGTCACGCCCGTGACTCTGGGGCATGTAAGGGGGTATCCTAGGGGGCCGCATGGGAATCCGAGGCGTTAGCCTCAAATTCCACTATCACGCCCCACGGTTGTAACATCCCATTTCCGGCTAGACCCCTAGGAGTCAGATTTGTCGTGACGGAACCCTAGGAATCCCAAAATTGGAAATAAAGCGACCAGTATTGCGGGTCACGGGTTAGTCACGCCCGTGACCGGCCCGTCACGCCCGTGACCTGGGCGTGTCTACTTCGACGATCGTCGATCTCCACGAGACGATCGTCGAACGCGCTGTCTGGGCATGTCACGCCCGTGACCAAGATGTCACGCCCGTGACTTGGGCGTGACTACTTCGACGATCGTCGATCTCCACGAGACGATCGTCGATCGTGCTGACGGGGCATGTCACGCCCGTGACCAAGGTGTCACGCCCGTGACTAGGGGCGTGACCCCATCGACGATCGTCGATCGCCGTGAGACGATCGTCGAGCTTGCGCCCCGGGCATGTCACGCCCGTGACATAAGTGTCACGCCCGTGACCCAGGGCGTGACCCCATCGACGATCGTCGATCTCAATTCGACGATCGTCGACCTTGAAATCTGCTGTTCGGGCCTGTCACGCCCGTGACCCAAGAAGTCACGCCCGTGACCATCCATCGACGATCGTCGATCTCAATTCGACGATCGTCGAACCCAGAATGGGCTACCCGGGCCTATCACGCCCGTGACCTATGTGTCACGCCCGTGACATTGGCCGAAACGACGGTTCAGGCCCAAAATAATTTTAACGCGCGTGGAAATAAATGCTGGCTTGGGAAGTTACACCAGGAGTAACTACCGGCCGTTTTCCTTCTGTAATTATAAAATAAATGAGGAAAAGGTGGTCCAATAGAAAACCGCCAGCTGGACGCACCTGTTCAGTTTCCACCGTTTCTTATCCCTTCACCGTAACCGAAACGTTAAGACATAATGGCGGTTACCATTTCATCTTCCCACTTCCTGAGTTATAAAAGCCCACTTAGGGAAAGAGGAGAGGTTTACACGCTCAAGCAAACGAAGCAGATCCTTGTTCTTGCTGTAAAGAGGAGTTCAGCAACGCCACCACCGCGCCATGGCACCTCGTCGCTCTTCTCGCCTCCAAACCGCGAACAAGGTCCTCCTCTACTCCTTCTCTCTCATGGGTAGATCTTAGGATTCTTAGAAAGGAGATTCGCGCTCAACGGAGCCGGATCCATCTCTCGTTTTCATGGAAAAAACCATGAAAAAGATATTTCGAGTTCGCCGGAAACCGCCACCTCCGGCGGCCAAACCACCGCCGACCGCTAGCCCTCGCCTCAACGGAGGTGGTGGTGGTGGTGGCTGGCCAGGGAGGTGACCGGACGGCCGGCAACGGATCACGGAAATGTTACAGGAAAATGGCTTCCTGGTTCTGGTTTTCGCGTTCATAAAGAAGATGAACAGTAGAATTAATATTTTAATACTTAGATTATTATATATTACTTATGGAAAAATAGGTTATTTGGATATATGTTGAGGCTGCAAAACGAGGCACTTAGAGGCCGATTTAGGAAAAATGACCAGACACAAAAGTTGTAGCCCTCTGGGTCTACTTTAATATAAAATTAATTTTATTCAATTTGGGTGAGTGGTTTGACCACAACACTCATTTTGGTGGGATCAAGACCTAGGCTAACCAGAAATTGAATTGGTTGCCCACGGTTCATAACAGGTCCAAATGACTTGAAATTTGGTCTGGAGGTCTATAATATGTATATCGAGAGGCTGTCCAAAAATGAGAATTTTTGGAGAACTTTTGCCTAAAGTTTTTGTAAAAATTTAATAAATAATATAAAATTAATTAGGAGATGAAATTAAGTCCAAACTCCCCCAAATTTTGGGTGGTGGTCCCTGGCATCAATATTAAGATCTGTACAAAATTTCAACTCGAATGGTCGAGTTTTGAATAGGGAAGTATCAAGTCCTAGATAGGTCTTGGCGAGGGGTACTTTG
This sequence comes from Platanthera zijinensis, assembly GCA_039513925.1. NCBI lineage: Eukaryota > Viridiplantae > Streptophyta > Magnoliopsida > Asparagales > Orchidaceae > Platanthera > Platanthera zijinensis. The sequence continues at coordinate 111,943,577 of CM077091.1, forward strand.
GGGAAAAGTACGATTGGGGATGGATTGGACAAATCTCCTCAAAAGAGGCTGATGTTGTTGGCCACTGATTTGTTGGGACTATGTCTACCCTCTTGGGTAACATGGTGTGGCTTAGGGTGGATTTTACCCTAAGAGATTGGCTCAACTCCAACGGGTGGGAGTTTGAGGTTTGTGAAGGACATAGGAGCAAAAGCTCTTGTATGCCCTTGAAATTTGGAGGAGAGGGGGATGATATGATGAAAACCCTCTGGTTGAAATAGTGATGGATTTGGAGGTAGTTAGGTACCTCAAAAGTTGAGATGTAGGATTAGGATGGAAACGTAATTTAGTTATTTTAAGCACTAAAGCTAATCCAAAAATTGTGAAACTCGGGAGGAGGGGGTTTTAGGATGTTTTAGACTCATGGTAATTTTTCTGGAATTTTATGATTAATATATATTATACTTCCTGTGTTAAAGGATTATTAGCCAAATTTGTTGTTTTAATTAATTTGAGGCTTTACATTAATTATAATCAGTTAAAATTCTGGATTTAGATCTTGACTTGTAGAACATTGATCCCTGAATTTTTATAGAATTTTATGTTGAGTAAATCTAGTACTTTATTCACAAATGATAGAAAGGGCTTTTATGTTTAAAAAATTATTATGGATAAAATGCTTGCTGGAAAATTATGAAACTTAGCCAGTGCAAATTTTAGGCCTTATTCATCATGTCATAATTTATTTAGAATTTTTGGAAGAATATTTTCTGTATTTGATTCATAAACTATAGAAATTAGAGATTATTTCCAAAATAGTTTTCAGGTTATTTTGATGATAGAAAATTATGATACTTAGGATTTAGCCTTCTGAGATAGTCTACTAATTATCATAAATTTGCTGGACATCTTGCATGAATAATTAGGATAGTTCATGTTCAAACCGGTGGCCCTTGAGATTTTCGAGGAATTTAATTAAATGCCAATTAAATTAAGAAAATTTCCATTCTCTGGATTTAGGTTATTTATACCAAGATAAGTCTCCAGTAAATAGTTTAGGGCATTTGGATGAGTAATGGATCATTGCATAACCGGTTCGACATGTAGCCTAGGTCGGTCTGCATATAGCAGGTTGTGAGATGCAATAGGACACGATCTGAGAAAGTATTTGAGGTTTAAACAATTTGTCTGGGTGAACAATTGTGGAAGAAATTACATTAGGAAGATATAAAGAGTAGTGAGTAGTGGTGATAGCTAGAGTTAAGAGGTGCTCGGGCTCGACGAAAGATCGTCTTCCCCGAGGAGTGGAAGGTTTAAAAATCACCCTAGGATAGTCTATCGTAATATGAGAAGGGAATCGGGCTAAGGGAAAACAACCAATAACAATAAGTGCCTTGCGAAAGGGAACTTCGGGCCGTAATGCACCGTCTTGGTTCCTAGTGCCCCTTGAGAGCCCTTCACGGGGTATACCGGGGGCAGTCCTGGGCTAACGTAAACTGTAATAACAAACCGACAAGAGTAACTTAGTAACTAGGGTTGCACTCTTCACAACACTGTTGGCACAGGAGGTTGATGAGAGCTTCGGCTCGGTTGATTTGGAAACGGACGGGATGGTCCGGGGAGCTTCGGCTCGGTTGGTTTGGAGACGGACGTTTTGGTCCGGGGAGCTTCGGCTCGGTTTTGTGTGCTTACGATTTAACTTGCATGTGCATAAAATAGGAAAAGTTAAGGTGGTGGGTCTTTCGATATCGGGGAGTTCGATTGCACCGACACCGATATCGTTGACTCGGCGGGGTGATTAGCACTCCGCCAACAGAAGTCCGGTGCGCCAGCCGGCAAGAGTACGCAGGCGTCCGCTTTGTGCACCAAGCGTTGAGGCGTACGATAGGTCAGACCAGTGTGCTTTACTGGTTTTGGAGGTGGGCGAGGCCCAACCCACCGCTTCCGTTTGCCACTACGGAGGTATCCTGGGAGGTAACGGCTCCGAAAGGGGGAACTAAAGGTCTGTGTGCACAGAGTCGGGTGTGTGAGTTGCACTGCATGACATAACATACCCACCATATAGTTGCATTTCATAATCATTCATAACAACCTTGACACCTAAAGTATAAGTGGAATGGGACGCTTTTACATTAGGACCTGCAAAACGACCCCTTGGTCTATAAGCTTGTGTGGGCAAGTTTATAAATCAAAGGTTATTTTCAATATATAATAACCCCTGCTGTTTGATAACCGACACCCCAAGGTATAAGTGGTATGGGACACTTATACGATGGGAGCCTTGTAAAAGATCCCTTTGCTTATGTGTTCTCGCATAAGTGAAGGTTTAAATTCATTTAATTGCTTTTCTTACTGCTAGACCTATTACAACAACTTATTAACTGCTCACCTAATACAACTTGCTAGATTAGTCTCCGCTGCCATCTGTTTTCATGTTAATCTCCACCTTCTTGTCCTTCCCTTTCTTCCTCTCCGCTAGGTACCTAGGAGCCATGGGGGGGGGGGGGGAAGGGGTAGGGGATGATAGGGCTTAGTCTTTATGACTAACGGTTTTCGAACCGCATCTTTTAGGGGATCGTGGAGCCCAGCATGGAGGAGCAGCCCCAGAGATCGGTGCGCCTAGAGATGGGGCAGTCTAGCTCCGGAGTTCACACAGCCGGGACCGTGAGTCTCGATCCTTGAGTAGTTTACTGTTTCGCTTCCGCATGAGAGACTTGTAGTGAGGACATTTTGTACCGGGCATAAGCCCGTATTTATAGTACTCTGATGTTTCTGTGGACACTCCCTTCGTGGAGCTTACTTAGTAACGGTCCAGGCCCGTCAACCCCGCGGGACCCAGCTGGCACCGCCGGCCCACCAGTAGTCCAGACCCGGGCCCACTACTGGCAGTAAGCCTATCACATTCAAGCCTGCAGGCCATGCACCCCAACCCCTCTCCATCCAGGCGGGTTGTTGGTGGCCGTAGCCCCCCTTTGATGAGGTAAACTCGATAGTCAAGCCCGCACTACGGGGACTTCCCAGGAGGTCACCCATCCTAGTACTACTCCAGCCCGAGCACGCTTAACTATGGAGTTCTTTCAATCTTCATCACCAAGTGAGCTGCAGCTTACTTGGTGATGAAGATTGAAAGAACTCCATAGTTAAGCGTGCTCGGGCTGGAGTAGTACTGGGATGGGTGACCTCCTGGGAAGTCCCCGTAGTGCGGGCTTGACTATCGAGTTTACCTCATCAAAGGGGGGCTACGACCACCAACAACCCGCCAGGATGGAGAGGGGTTGGGGTGCATGGCCTGCAGGCTTGAATGTGATAGGCTTACTGCCAGTAGTGGGCCCGGGTCTGGACTACTGGTGGGCCGGCGGTGCCAGCTGGGTCCCGCGGGGTTGACGGGCCTGGACCGTTACTAAAAGTGCACTTTTTATTGTAACGACCCTGGTGCGTACGTAACAGCGTTACGGCTCCGCCCTCCAGGCATCGCTACCGGGCTGCAGCCCAAGCACCCCAACCCCTCTCCCTCCACAGGCGGGTTGTTGGTGGCCACATCCTCCCTTTGATGAGCGAACTCGACTGTTAAGTTGGGCCGTACGGGGACTTCCCAGGAGGTCACCCATCCCAGTACTACTCTCGCCCAAGCACGCTTAACTATGGAGTTCTTTCAACCTTCATCACCAATTGAGCTGCAGCTCAATTGGTGATGAAGGTTGAAAGAACTCCATAGTTAAGCGTGCTTGGGCGAGAGTAGTACTGGGATGGGTGACCTCCTGGGAAGTCCCCGTACGGCCCAACTTAACAGTCGAGTTCGCTCATCAAAGGGAGGATGTGGCCACCAACAACCCGCCTGTGGAGGGAGAGGGGTTGGGGTGCTTGGGCTGCAGCCCGGTAGCGATGCCTGGAGGGCGGAGCCGTAACGCTGTTACGTACGCACCAGGGTCGTTACAATAAAAAGTGCACTTTTTGTAACGGTCCAGGCCCGTCAACCCCGCGGGACCCAGCTGGCACCGCCGGCCCACCAGTAGTCCAGACCCGGGCCCACTACTGGCAGTAAGCCTATCACATTCAAGCCTGCAGGCCATGCACCCCAACCCCTCTCCATCCAGGCGGGTTGTTGGTGGCCGTAGCCCCCCTTTGATGAGGTAAACTCGATAGTCAAGCCCGCACTACGGGGACTTCCCAGGAGGTCACCCATCCCAGTACTACTCCAGCCCGAGCACGCTTAACTATGGAGTTCTTTCAATCTTCATCACCAAGTAAGCTGCAGCTCACTTGGTGATGAAGATTGAAAGAACTCCATAGTTAAGCGTGCTCGGGCTGGAGTAGTACTGGGATGGGTGACCTCCTGGGAAGTCCCCGTAGTGCGGGCTTGACTATCGAGTTTACCTCATCAAAGGGGGGCTACGGCCACCAACAACCCGCCTGGATGGAGAGGGGTTGGGGTGCATGGCCTGCAGGCTTGAATGTGATAGGCTTACTGCCAGTAGTGGGCCCGGGTCTGGACTACTGGTGGGCCGGCGGTGCCAGCTGGGTCCCGCGGGGTTGACGGGCCTGGACCGTTACTAAAAGTGCACTTTTTTATTGTAACGACCCTAGCCGATCCAACGTGGCAGTGCCACGGCTCCGCTCTAGGCGTCGCTACCGGGCTGCAGCCCAAGCACCCCAACCCCTCTCCCTCCACAGGCGGGTTGTTGGTGGCCACAGCCTCCCTTTGATGAGCGAACTCGACAGTTAAGCTCGCACTACGGGGACTTCCCAGGAGGTCACCCATCCCAGTACTACTCCAGCCCGAGCACGCTTAACTATGAAGTTCTCTCAACTCTCATCGCTCAATGCGGCGGTTCTGGGCCTAAGACCCCGGTGGTTGAAAAAGAAAAAAAAAGGGGGTCTTACAACGGTCACGCCCGTGACCATAGGGTGTGTCGACCTAATTTAACACGCCGTGGGAATCCGAGGCGCGGCCTGGTCAATGCCTCGGATACCCACGACACGGGCATGACATGCCCGTGACCATCTTGGTCATGCCCGTGTCATGTCCGAAAGGACGGGAAAAAGGGTACCAATGAAACCATCCTCGGGTTTCTCAAAACATTCTAAACACGCCATTGACACGCCCGTGACCCATAGGTCACGCCCGTGACATTGGCGTGTACGAGAAAAAAACATAATTTTTTTAATGTTTTTTTTTGTTTAGGGTTTATTTTATTTTGTTGTTGTTGTTTTTTTTTGAGATTCAGATAAACTAGAATAAAAAAATGTTACCTACTTGAAGAATCACGTAGACTTGACGTTCGACCCTATCCGATAGTCATGCATCGATGTCCTTCAAACATGCAAAAACTTAAATATAAAATTAAAATAAAAAGAAAGGATAACCATGGGGTGCCTCCCATGAGCGCTTTGTTTATGGTCATTGAGCTCGACCATAGTCATGCGCGCTACGTTATGGGCTTTTTAGATAGATAAGCTGACACATGAATGGGAAGTTTGGAACCCTCCGCTAGAGATAAATATTGTAAATGATCTAAACTGAGTTCAAGTTCTAAAGTTGGAGGTTCCTCATACGAAGTTCTTAAGTGGTCACTACCTAATTCGAGAGTTTATAAAATAGGTGCGCGTGTGACAAAATGGTTATTACTAATTTCATGAGAAATTCAATTTAGACTTTCAAAATTGTCGTCATGAAAAATAGGCGAATAAAAATTTCCAGAAAATAAGATGGAGTCTTCTTCGGGAGAAGCCTCTAAATAATAACACGAGTCATCATTTGAGAGCAAATTTTTCATAGACGAGTCAATAGTAAAGGTAACTTCTTTATCTCCGACTCTAAGTAGAAGTTTACCATTATTAACGTCTATAACTGTGCGCGAGGTGGCGAGAAAAGGCCGACCGAGAATGAGTGGTACCTCGGTGCCCTCTTCGATGTCAAAGATGATGAAATCTAACAAAAAGATAAATTTATCAACTTTGACAAGCACATCCTCAATAATCCCCATAGGAAGCTTGATAGGCCGATTTGCCAATTGAATGCACATTCTTGTGTGTTTAGGCTCTCCTAATCCCAATTTATTCACTAAAGAATAAGTCATTAAATTAATTGAGGCGCCTAGATCGGCTAACGCACGTGTTAGTAATAAATTGCTAAATAAACAAGGAATAGAGAAACTACCCGGATCGGGTAATTTCTTAGGCAATTTATTAAGTAGAACTGCCAAACACTCCGCGTTCAACTGAACAGTGGAGATATCCGCAAGTTTCTTTTTATTGGATGAAAGATCCTTGAGGTACTTAGCATACTTCGGCATTTGTGCTATCACTTCGCAAAATGGTAAGTTTATTTGAATTTGTTTAAACATATCTAAAAATTTACCGTGATGCTCATCCACTCGGTCTTTTTGCATTATAGATGGATAGGGAAGAGGTGGTTGATAAGCTTTTGGTTTATTAGAATTAGAAGGCTTTAGTGGAGGAGAAGATGAAGAAATCGTTACCTCCGTATCAACCGGAATTGGAGAAGTGGTTACCTCCTTCCCGCTCCTTAGAGTGATGGCTTTGGCTTGCTCCTTTGGGTTGGGCTCTATATTGCCCGGTAGAACTCCTTGTTGGCGATCGGAGAGCATTTTAGCGATTTACCCAATTTGGTTCTCCAAATTACGAAGAGATCCGTTGAGATTCCGAATATTGGCATCATTTGCAGTCGTATATTTGGTAAACAACTCCTTGAGATTGGGAGCTTTTGGAGCCTATGGTGGAAAATAACTGGGTGGAATTGTGGTTTGTGGGCGCGCCGCATTCCCCGGATTACTCCAAGAGAAGTTGGTGTGATTCCTTATACCCGGGTGATAATCATTACCATAATTATTTCCCGAATTAAAAGGTTGCCAATTCGGATTACCCATGTAATCCGTATGCTTGTCAATAGTGGAAGGCTCCCAATATTGGGGTTCACAGGTAGGTGTAAACGAGGAAGCAGACATCTCGTTAATTTATTTATGTAGTTTATCAACTTGGAGAGATAAACTAGAAACCGTATCTATTTCGTACATCCCGACCGGTTTAGGTGGACGAGACCGGGGTGTACTCTACTGATACGTATTCATGGCCATACCTTCTATAAGTTCATGGGCAGCCGTTGGTGTCTTGTTGTTTAGAGTTCCACCGGCGGCGACATCAATATGTTGCCTCGTTTGTTGATTGAGGTCATTATAGAAGGTTTGCACATGCAACCAATCAGGGATGGCATGATGCGGACAATGATGAAGCAATTCCTTAAATCGCTCCCAAGTATCATATAATGTTTCCGTATCAACTTGGGAGAAATAAGTAATATCATTGTGCAACTTGGCCGTCTTAGCGGGCGGAAAATATTTCGTGAGAAATTTTTCCGTCATCTCATCGCAAGTAGTGATGGAGCCTCTTGGTAGATAACCCAACCACTGCTTAGCCTTGGTGCGCAAAGAAAAAGGAAAATGACTTAGCCGAATGGCATCATCGGAAACCCCGTTTATTTTAAAAGTATCACATATTTCTAAAAAGTCAGAAATATGCGCATTTGGGTCCTCATCTTGAAGCATATCAAATTGTACTAATTGTTGTACCATTTAAATGATGCTTGGATTCAATTCAAAGTTATTGTTCGCAATAGCGGGTCGAACAATACTTGATTGCGCCTCATCCAAATTCGGCCGAGCATAATAGGACATAGTCCGTTCTTCGACCATATTTGGATTTGGGTTACCCAAAATAGAAGAAAATTGAGAAGAAGGAGAAGTAGACGAAGAAGAAGAAGATGAAGATTAATAAGAAGAAAAAGTGTTATCTACGGATTGCTCAACCAAATCTAGAGAATTGAGATCACGGAGTCTTAGGCGTCGCCGTAAGCTTTGCTCGATCTCCGGATCCAAGTCAAATAGATTTGACGGATTCCCTCGGGTCATACACAAAAATAAAATAAAAGTAAAAATTTTAAGATTTAAAAATTTATAAAATAAAATTTCTCGGACTTCCCAAGGGCTACCCAATGACGAGTTCGCAAGGTACTGGGCAGTATTGCGGGATGAAAACCCAGCACATCCCTTTCGCAAGAAACTTTAATTATAAAAAATTAAAGTTAAAACTTTTAAAGAAAACAAACAAAATAAAAAAAGAAAATGATAAAATTAATAGATTCTTGCTTTCAAAATATCAACAAAGAAGATCCCCGGCAACGGCACCAAAAACTACGTCAGGAGCAGGCCCTCAGTTGATGGCCTAAGAGATGGTGAAGTTGTTGGAGGAGACACAGATATCTTTAGTGTCCGAGGATGATCCATAGCTATATTCGGAGTACCTGCATCGATGATTGCCACCGATGACATTCGGGATCACATCAGGGATGGGCAAAGGCTCGATGCGAGGGCAGAGCCGATATTTAGGGCCATTGAGGAAGGCACGATGGGGGATTAATCCTTGAGAGATGGAATGCTATGTTTTAGAGGTAGGGTCTATATACCTGCAGGAGGCCAGATTCGGGAGGATATTATGGCAGAGGAACACGGTAGCATCTATTCTGTGCACCCATGGATCACGAAGATGGCAACAGACCTCAAGAGGACGATGTATTAGCCGGGCATAAAGAAGGATATTACATACTTCGTGACCCATTGCGAGGCCTGTCAGCTCGTAAAGGCGGAGTGCAAGAGCCCGACCGGATTATTACAACCACTTATAGTGCCGGAATGGAAGTTTGATGACATAGACATGGACTTCATCCACGGGCTACCTCGGTCGCATGCCAGGAACGATTCGATTTGGGTCATCGTTGACAGGTTGAAGAAAGTGGCCAGATTTATTCCAGTTGCGAAGGATGCTCCAGTCATTGTTCTAGTGCGGAGGTTCGTCGAGCAGTTTGTGCGTTATCATGAAGTGCCTAAGACGATCGCATCTGATCGGGATGGGCATTTTACGTCCAAGGAGTGGAGGTCGGTTCAGATTTATCTAGGTTCTCGGTTGACGTTCAGCATGGTTTCCACCCCCAGATAGATGGGCAGACGCAGCGCACCAACTGGACTTTGAAGGATCTTCTGCGCTTATGCATTCTTGACCGTGGAGAGCTCTAGGAGAGATTTCTATCGCTGATCGAGTTCTCGTACAATAATAGCCATCAGTCCATCATAAGCATGGCTCCTTACGAGGCATTATATGGACAGAGGTTCAGGACCCCAATATCTTGGATTTAGGATGAGGATCCAAAGGCACTCGGCTTAGAGTTTGTGGAGGACACTGATGCTCAAGATAGATTGATCCGGGACAGAATGTTGGAAGCCCAGAGTAGGCAGGCCAAATATTATGATGCGCGGCATCATCAGGTGGATTTATAGGTGGGAGACCGGGTCTTCTTGAAGATACGGCCAATGTATGGAGTGTCGCCGGTTCGCGGCCAGAAGAAGCTCAATTTGAGATACATGGGGCCTTACAGGATCCTGGAGCGGATCAGCTTTTTAGCTTATAGACTAGAGCTTTCGCCGGAGTTGGCGGGATTGCACGACATCTTCCACGGCTCTTCACTCAGGAGGGCTCTACTATGCCCTAAGCAACTGATTTACACTGCAGACGGCCCGGTGTCCTCAGATCATTCAGTCAATATGGAGCCGATCAGGATCGATTATACGACGGTATGGGTCTTGCAATGCAAGAAGGTTCCGCTAGTCAAGGTTCTGTGGAGAAATCATGGGCAGGAGGAGCACACATGGGAGCCACAGGACTTGTTGCAGCAAAAGTACCCGAATCTCTTCGAGTCAGGTATACCCTCAACTCCTAGGGATGTTACATATTTTTACTTACGTAGAAACCCCGTAGGCTTAACTTTAATTTCGGGGACGAAATTTTTATTTTTATATATTGAGCTTTATAACATCCCTCAAATAACTAGACCCCTAGGTATTGTTTTGTCATGACTAGGTCATGACAAAACCATAAGAAGCTCAAGGGTCAGGTGAACAAGGGCTAAGGTGAAGATCACCTTGGTCTGCCTATAGCACAACCTCACCACCAGACCCAGGGTTTTGACTTTAAGGATCCAAATTAACCCCATGACCCTACCACAATACCCTTAACCCCTTGGGAGATCCATAAGGTCACTAAGGACCCATCGGGGGGGGGGGGGCAGTCAAAGTAGCAGAGTTGGCCTAAGACCACCCTAACCCTATTCTGGTCAAGCTAGCCTACTAAGGGTCAGTTGACCCTTCCTTAGACAAGTGGACCCCACCCATGCCCTCCTAACCCTAAAGTGAGGTCAATGGGTCACCAAGGACCCATTGGGGTCAACCCAAGAGGTTAAGTTGACCCAAGTCAACCCTTGCCCCAAAGGGGTCAAAGTGCCCTTACTAAGGTTTATGTGACCTCCAAAGTGCCAAGTCAACCCTACCTAGACCCTAGGGGAGGATAATTGGTCACCAAGGACCCATTAGGGTCAACCCAAATGTTCATGTTGACCAAGGTCAACCCTAGTCTAGGTGAAAGACTTGATTTAAAGAGCCTAGACACCTAGAGGGGGGGGGGGAGGGGGTGAATAGGTTCTAATTTTCTTTAATAAATTTTAGGCAATTAACTTGTTCTAAGTTAGCACAGATAATACAATTCTCAGCATAGCAATCATAACACAGTACAATACACCAGATTTATAGTGGTTCCCCAAGTTATGGGTACATCCACTTTCCCCCTTCGCCTATCTAGTAGAGAACTGGATTAAGCCCAACTTCCTTCCACTTACTCAGATCCATAGATCTTACAACTCAGAACCAGATTGGTTCCTACAGCTCAGACTTATACAAGTCTTACCTCAGATTCTTCCCAAGAATCCCACCTTAGGCCTCAGCCCTACCTCAACCTTTATCACTAGGCTTACAACTCAGACTTCCACAAATCCTATACCTCAGGCTCTCAGCCTTACCTCAGCCTTTATAATTACAGGCTTACAACTCAGATCTTACAAAAGATCCTACAAGAAATTTAATGTTTTAAAGGTACATAAATTTCACCAGATAGAACTCTCTATTGGTGTGAGCTTCTTGATCAATTCTTGAATAAACTGAATCTTCAGATCCTGACTTAGCTATTTCAAAGCTTCTTGATTGAACAAAATAAGGTTTATTTTCACTTGATGTAGAAGTTGATCTTGAGATAGCTCCCTCCTTAGATTCAGAAAAAGATCAGAATCTTTCTTGTAGACTATTCAGGATCGGCCTTCTTAAGGGTCCCCCTTTTCTTGTTGATGAATTCTCTCTCTTGGACTGTGTTGATTTGATCCCTCTTAATTACTTTCTTAATTATTACTCCTTTGGTTGTCAAGGATCAGTCCTTTATATAGAGTTTCTTAATGATTACCGGCTGATCTGGTTTTTAACAACCTTCTGACAGTTCTAACAAAGGTGTTATACTTGTTGTTTATAATAGCTGTAAAGTCTTCAGTTGATAGTTGAGTCTTCAATGACTTTATAACTTAGCAAGAAACACTCAGCAAATAACTTCACATGTGTCGATATAAATAGACTAAGTGTCGACACAAGCCTTGATGATGTCAACACAGCACTTAATGTGTCAACACAGTCATTCTTCTGCTTCTCGACACAGCTTTTGATTGTATGTGTTGACACAAGTCTTGTGTGTCGACAAAACTGCTTCTGGTCTCGACATAACTGATGCTGACAGATGACGTTGAGTGTATGTCCAGATATCATTGAGTGTGTGTCGACACAAGTCTTGTGTGTCGACACAACTGCTTCTAGTCTTGACATAGCTGATGCAGACAAATGGCATTGAGTGTATGTCCAGACATCGTTGAGTATGTGTCGACACAAGTCCTGTGTGTCGACACAAGCCTTTCAGACTCAGTAAAGCCGTTGTTTAAAGATAGCGCTGAGTGTGTGTCGACACAATTCTTGTGTGTCGACACAAACCTTCTTAAGGTATCGGCACAATTCTTGGGTGTCGACACATGCCTTTCTTCTGGTGTCGACATAACTCCTGGGTGTCGACACAGCTTCTGCTTCAGGTGTCGACACAATTCCTGCCTCAGGTGTCGACACAATTTTGGGTGTCGACATAGCTTCTTCTTCAGGTGTCGATAAAATTCTGGGTGTCGACACATGCCTTACTTCTAGTGTCGACATAACTTCTGGGTGTCGACAAAATTCTTCACAAGTGTCGACACTTGTACTTAGAGAATTTTCTTGCAAACCTTACACCTTCACAATGAAACTCAAACATCCATCAAATACAAATTGATGTATATCAATGAGTAAGATGAGGCTTCTCTAAATCTGGTACATATTTTTCAGTGTACCCAACAATCTCCCCCTATTTTGAGAACTCATAACCCTTAGTCAAAGATATACATCACTCATAATAAAACACAGAAAGAAATAGATGTACATACATTTCACAGCAGGATAACAACTAACATCAATACTGAAATTGATTTCATTCATTAATCCAAAAAGTCCAGGTTTACATGTTTTTTTATAGAACAAAAAAAACAAAAGATTACATTGTTCTAGACAATAGCCTATTTATCCTAAGATAGACTAGGCTCCTTAATTACAATTCCCTTCCCAGATCTGATCTTAGCCTGCACAGTAGGTTCAGTATCATCAGCTTGTTTCTTTCCTTATAGATCCTTTTTCTTCAATTCTTCATCCTTTATCCTTTGCCTTTCAAAATAGTGAAAAGGCTTAGAGAAGTACTTGCTAGGCTCCAGAGCATTAGCAGGTAACTTCCCAGCTTTTACACTCCTCCTGTACTGAAGAATGGCTTCTTTCCTGGCTTGATACTTATTCCACTCTTTCTCAGAATACCATTTACCCCTATCATGGGTCTTATCCTTCATATCTTTCCAGGCAGTCAAAATAATATTCCTGGAAGTAGGGCTCCACTACTCAAAATCAGGCTTTAATTCAGCCTGTTCTCTAAACCTTTTCTTAGACAGCTGTGATTTCTTCTGAGCTTCCTTGGCTGCCTCTGACATTTCTACTTTTTCAATGATAATATTCTTGCCTCCTGTGGAAGGCTATACATTGTCTGAACTTCTTGTTGGACTATGTCAAAGTCAGCTGGAGTATAAATGACCTGTGCAACCTCTGGCTGATCTCCTTCAATGTAGGAAGGTTGCACTCCAGACTCAGCAATATTATCATCCTCACATAGGGGTAGAAATCCAAGAGTAGCTTTGATGGTATTAGATACCCATTTCGCATGATCATAGCTGGCTTTGATTAATATTCTCTCCCCCTTTATGACTTCTCTGGCTGTATGATCTCTAAGATAAGTCTTTTGAAACCTTATTTGATCAGCCAGATATTCTGTACCTTCTTTATAGTAGGCTTTGAACTTAGTCAGGGTATCAAAAATTGTCTTTTGAGAGGCTTCAATGGCTGATTGGACAGCAGCTAGATCTGCCTGTATCTGCTTGGATACCTCAGTTTTCAAATCAGTAGCAATATTTCCCAGTTTTTTGAGTATTTCTTCATGTGAGTCTTTGAGGTTTTCATTTGATCTGAACTGATTTTCTAAGATATATCCTTATTTAACTGCAATGTCCTCAACTTCAGTTTTTATGAGCTGTTGTTGCTCAGCCAAATATACTACAGCTTTACCTCCCTTATAGAAACAATCTGTCATCTCTTTCTTATACAAATTGACTTCAAATCTAATGGACTTGATGTCCCATGCTAGCTGGAAGTGCATATCCTTATGTGTCTAATCCATATATTTCTCTAAGGACTGCCTTTGTTCATCCAATTTTACTTATAGTTGGACCAGTAATGAACTGAAGTCCATGCTCGGAGAAGGTGGTGGTGTGACTATTTGCAAGGCTTTCTTGTAGCTTGAGCTCCTTTTCCTGATTTCTACCATTTTCCTTTTCTTAGCCATAGAGGCTTCCTCATCATCAGAAGATTGTGATGAGCTTTCTATATAAACTGTGTCCTTATTAGAAAGAGCATTCAATAGCTCCTCCCCCCCAGTTCTTGGCAGTTCCTTTTCTTCTATTTATTGTTCCCCCTCAGTCCTTGCTGCAGGTAAATCAGGAAACGGATCTTCCATAGTTACCTCCTACTGCATCTGAATAGGAGGAACAAGATTAGTTTGGTAAATAAAAGGTTCTCCCTGGACATCCAGATTTTTGTCCAGGGCTTTCTCTATAAAGAAGATACTTACTTGCTCATCTTGAGCTGTATCTTTCATCTGCACATCTTGTGCTTCATTCTTAGCAATTTCCAGTGCTTCTTTGTTTATATATGATACAATGTCCATCACTATATCAGTAGCATACTCACTCTCCAGAGTAGCTTTAGCAATACCTCCCCCTTGGGCAGGCAGCTCAGATAATTCAGTGTCTTGTACTGCTGGTTTAGTCTGTGCTCCCCTGGAGTGGAGTCTATCTGTTGCTTGGGGTGCTGACTGCTCTCTTCTAGATCTTGAGCTTCTTTTTGTTATTGGTCTTCATCTGAACTGAAGGCTACCTCCTCCTCAGAATCACTGGCGGATTCTTCTTGCTGAACAATTTCTTTCTTTTTCTTATTTTTCTTGACCTGTTTCTGTGGAGTAGAAACCTCTTTGGTCAATACTCTATCCCATCTAGATAGAATCCTTACATCCATCCTCCTCATATGGTTGATCTTGGATCCTGATAGTTGGTTCATAACCTCTGGTATTGTTGAAGATAGACATAAACTTAGGATCCTAGCCAAATTTGGTTTCTTTACTCCTTATTGGATCTTGTCAAATACTATTGATGCCTAGCCTGTTTTTATAGTGAATATGACCCTTATCATTAGATTGAATATGTAGACTGAAATTCTGTCATGTCCACCAGTCTTACACAGAATCACCTTGCCTACTATTTCAGACAGAAACTTTCCTTGGGAATTCATCCCTTTCTGGGTAATGGATGATCCAACTTTGGTATTAGGGTTAAGTCCGCACCAACTTAGTGCTTCTTTAGTCATGGATGGAACTATTTCACCATCATCCTTAACCATCGGAAGTTGGAGCGATTTCCTGATCATCTTTAGTGTGAGTTTTACTCTTGTATCCTGAACTGTGGCTTTGATCTTCTTCCCTTCAGCGTACACAGTTGCTGATGAATAAAATTCCAGTACTTCCTTTTTCCAAATTCTTGTTGGTTCTGAGACCAAGAACTCTAACCCATTTTCCGAAATTAGGGTAATTACACCTTGGATGTATTGTGAAGCTGACGAGAATCACCACGAACAAGCTCATAACCTTCATTCACCTTGTCGTCTTGGTGGGGCGCCATTGACGAGAGAGAGAGAGAGAGAGAGAGAGAGAGAGGGAGAGAAAAGAGGAGAGAAGTGAATATTTATGTCGACACAAGGTCTAGAGTCGAAAAATCCGAAGGCATAGTCGACCAGATTTTGACTCCCCCTATTTATAGTCTATTGGTAAAGGGGTAGGTCAAAGGACGCACCTTACTTAGTAAAAATACTTGTCGACATAGTTGTACATGTGTCGATATAAAAGACTTAGGTCTCGACAAAACATAATTTTTGTCGACATGTCTATGTGTCGACATATCTATGTGTCGACATACTTGTGTTAGTGTCGACACGGGCTGGTCATGTCTCGATATAGTTGTGTCGACACCTATTCTTCTGTCAACACAGATACTGTTTCTGTGTCGACACATCCTTTTTCTTTGTCGACACAACATTTTGAGTGTGCCGACACAATTTGTTTGTGTCGACACAAACTTTGTACTTAGACAAATTTCCTGAGAAATTTTATACTTAAATATTCTACTTAGGAATGCTTGTGCTGACCTACTCTAGGTTTAACATACCTAATTAAATTTTAAAATAATTGAATTTAGTTTCATCCAGAGGTTTTGTAAAAATATCAGCAATTTGATTATTTGTGTTCACAAATTCTAGACTAATATCTTCCTTCTCCACATGTTCTCTTATGAAATGAAACTTAATTTCTATATGCTTAGTTCTGCTGTGTGAAAAAAGATTTTTAGCAATAGAAATAGCACTAGTAGAATCACAGAATAGTGGAATTCTACTTCATTGATGTCATAGTCTTCAAGTTGATGCTTTATCTACATCAACTGTGCACAGCAGCTGCCTGCAGCTATATATTCTGACTCAGTAGTTGAGATAGCTACACTTGTTTGTTTTTTGCTGCTCCATGACACCATCCTTCCACTTAGGAATTGACAAGTTCCTGTGGTACTCTTCCTGTCTTCTTTGCACCCTGCAAAGTCTGCATCTGAAAAGACTGTTAGCAATAAATCTTTATTCTTAGGGTACCAAAGACCTAGATTAGGTGTGCTCTTAAGATATCTCAAAATCCTCTTGACAGCAGTATAATGAGATTCCTTTCGGCATGCTTGGTACCTAGCACAGACACATGTTGCATACATGATGTCAGGTCTGCTAGCAGTCAAGTAGAGTAGAGAGCCAATTATTCCTCTATACAAAGACTCATCAACAGGTTTCCTTGCCTCATCTTTTCCTAGAGGCATACTTGTTCCCATTGGAGTTTTCATGGTGGAGGATGAGTCCATACCATATTTATTAATCAACTCCTTGGTGAACTTAGACTGAGATATGGACAATCCATCATCAGTCTGTCTAACTTGAAGTCCCAAGAAGAACTTCAGCTCACCCATACTGCTCATTTCAAACTTCCCTTGCATAAGTTTGACAAACTTTCTACAAAGGTTGTTTTCAATAGATCCAAAGATAATGTCATCAACATATATCTGGACTAAGATGATCTTGCCTTTAGATTACCTAAAGAATAGAGTTTTGTCTAACTTTCCTCTAGAGAATTTATTCTCAATAAGAAAAGAAGATAAGGTTTCATACCAAGCCCAAGGGGCTTGTTTCAAACCATATATAGCTTTCTTAAGCCTATATACATAGTTAGGATAGTGAGAGTCTACAAAACCTGAGGGTTATTCAACATAGACTTTCTCTTTTAAGTCACCATTCAGAAATGCTGACTTTACATCCATCTGATATACCTTGAAACCTTGATAGGCAGCATAGGCCAAGAATAACCTTATAGCTTCTAGCCTTGCTACTGGGGCAATGGTTTGATCAAACTCAATCTCTTCTTCTTGCCTGTAGCCTTTTGCTTCTAGTTTGGCCTTGTTCTTGATTATGGTGACATTCTCATCAAGTTTATTTCTATAGATCCACTTGGTTCCTATCACATTGTGATCCTTTAGTTTAGGAACCAGTTCCCAGACTTTACATCTTTTGAATTGATTCAGCTGTTCTTGCATAGAATCAATCCAGTTTGTGTCAAGCATGGCCTCTTCAATCTTCTTGGGTTCTATCTATGACAAGAAACTTGAACATAAAACTGTGTTCATGTTCTTGCTCCTGGTTAGTACACCTTGACTTGCATCACCAATGATTTGATGAGCTGGATGATCCTTTAGGTGTCTTCTTGCTGGAGGAAATCTGCCAACCTCTTGGCCTTCTTCATTTTCCTCAACCTGATGCTCCTCATTGTCTTCTTCATCCAGTGAGTCTTGTTCTCCTCCTAGACAACATGCATCCTTTTCTTCATCCAGCCTAGCAGGTGCTTCTTTATTGATAGTCAGCTTGTCCAGCCTATCCTTTAAACCTGTAGAACTACCTGAAGAGCTAGATAATTCACTGTTAATCAAATTAGACTCATTAAATACTACATGGAGAGATTCTTCTACAACTTGTGTAGTCAAGTTGTAGATCCTGTATGCCCTACTATTATTGTTGTACCCAACAAATATCCATTCTAGGGATTTGGCAGCAAACTTAGTTTGGTAGTGCTTACCATTAACTAGGACATAACACTTGCTACCAAAGATTCTGAAGTAGGAACTATTTGGTTTTCTACCTTTCAAAATCTGATAGGGAGTCATCTTATGTTTCTTATTGATGGAGACTATATTTAGTACATGACATGCAGTATTTTCTGTCTCAGCCTAGAAGTACTCAGGGAGAGTAGTGTCACTAAGTAGTGTTCTACTTGCCTCAATTATAGTCCTATTCTTTATTTCAGCAACACCATTTTGCTGGGGTGTTCTAGGTGAGGAGAACTCCTGATGAATCTCAAGTTCTTCACAGAAATTTGTCATACATTCAGACTGAAATTCAGTTCCATGGTCACTTCTAATTTTGACCACTGAATTGTTAAATTCATTTTGAATTTGTTTAATAAAGGTCTAGAAAATAGTAGGAGTTTCAGATTTCTTCCTCAAGAAGAAAACCCGTGTGAATCTATAATAGTCATCCACAATAACCAATGTGTATACTTTCCTACCAAGACTATGAATTGTCATAGGACCAAACAAATCCATATGAAAGAGATATAAACATCTCATTGAATCTTTAGTATCAAGTACATGGAAAGAGGACTTAGTCTGTTTGCCCTTTTGGCAAGCTGAACACACACCCTCTTTAATACACTTGACTTGAGGACCATTCCTCACTAACCCCATACTGAATAGCTGTCCTATAGACTTATAGTTCAAATGAGCTAGCCTCTTGTGCCATTTGACACACTGTGATGCTTTCTCACCTACAACTATACAAATGGGTGAGTTGTTACACTCACAATCAAGGTTAAGACAATATACATTCCCTTTCCTAGTGCCAGTCAGAATGATCTCTTGATCACTTGACCTCCTTATTTGGCACTCCCCTTTGAGGAAAGAGATGTTATAACCTAGACCACTAAGTTGACTTATGCTAATCAGGTTATGTTTCAGACCCTTCACATAAGCCACTTGAGTGATAGCAATAGAATTACTAGAAATGTTACCAAATCCTTTGATGATTCCTTTTTCAGATCCACCAAATATTACTATGGGTCCATTCTCTGTGGGTGCATAATCCCTCAACATTTTTCTTGTTCCAGTCATGTGTCTGGAACATCCACTATCCAAGTACCATATAGGGGTATGGCCACTTGGATTCACCTACATCAAAGAAAGATTTACCTATCCTTAAACCCAAATTGTTATTGGGTCCTAGGTTCTTGTTAGTTTGAAATCTATCATGCTTACCTGCAGCTTTTCTGACAGGTAAGCTGTTCTTGTTTTTAACACTTGTGTTGAACAAACAATCTATGGCAAAGTGGCCCACCTTGCCACAACACCAACACTCAAATCTATTGTACCTTCTCTTAGGTACAAGCTTCTCAACATTATTGCCAGCATTCCTTTTAAGTATTGGTGCTAGAGCAGCATAACCCAAAGATTCCTAAAGAACATGATGGGTTTGTTTATAGAGTGGCCTATTGGCATATATACCCTTGCCAATGAGATCTCCATACTCATAGTGACCATGAGTAATATCATGATCATACCTGTTTGTAGGTTGCACCACTTTCCTAAAGGAAATAGGGGTTTTGAGGCTAGTGGCTGAACTGGGCCTTTGCCTTTTTCTTGAGAATTGGCTGCCCAAGTACATTCCTTGATGCCTAGTCCTGTCTTTCCTTTCTGAGATATGTAGTTATCTATTAAAGGCAAGAAAGACTTTGGCTTTGAAAATTTAGCCACTAGATCCCTTTCTTTGTGGAGTCCTTCCTCCAGATTCTTGATATGATTTTCTTTGAAAGAGATTATGCCCATCTGAATAATAGTTATGTTCTTCAGTTTGGCAACCTCCTTCAGTTTCAAATCTATCAGCTTTGCTGATTTTGATGCAACCTGCTTAAGAGATTCAATTTCCTTGGCCTGCTCTTTGACAAGAAACTTGCTCCTCTTCAGAGCTTGCAACAACCCACCATACTCATCAATGAGTTGATGTACATCCCCCTCAGAATCAAAACCATCCACTTCTCTTGAAGTTGATGCTACTGATTCTAAAATAGTAAAATAATCAGAATCTAAGGGAGAACTGTATACCTTACTTAGACCAGGCTGATACTAGCACTAATCATCTTCTGATAGAGCCATCAGCCCTTTACATCAATAGTCTTCAACTCCATTTATGAAGTCCGGCATTTGTAGGAATTCTGATTCCCTAAAATCCTCTTCTATAGAGAACAACCCAACATATGCTTCTGCATCATCCTCTTCTCCAGATTCTGAGGATGAAGAGTCTGTCCAACTCTTCTGCTTCTAAGCAACAAGGGATTTCTCCTTCTTGCCTTTTACTTGATGCTTCTTTTTGTCTTTAGACTCCTTCCTCTTATCAGGACAGTTAGCTATGACATGTCCAGACCTGTTGACGCAATAACAAACAATCTTAAAATTAGTTTGTTTACTAGGTTTTGAGGCATACCTGTCCTCTTTGGGAGTCTTCTTTTTCTTGTAATAATCATCCTTGGAGAAGGATGTTGATGGTATAGTTCTCCATTTCTTCTTTTTCATAAACCTTTGTAACTGCCTTGTAAAGGCAGCAAAGTCCTCATCAGAGGTGTGGCTATCTGATGTGTTGTTGTCAGGATTTTCTTCTTCTGCCTCAGCACTCTTTCTGGGTGGAGAAGGAGACTTTCTCCTACCCTTTCTTGTGCCTTCAGCCTTGAAGGCTACCGACTTCTCTTTGTACTCAGACCTACTGCTTTTCTCCTCCTCTTTTCTGGCAGTGAGCTGCATTTCATAGGAAAGCAGCTTTCCAAATAGTGTGGTTGGAGGTGTATCAACAAGCCTGACCACCTCTCTGATGGCACATATCTTTGTGTCCCAGTCCTTTGTTAGTGATCTGAGAAACTTGTCATTCAATTCATATGTGCTGAAGACTCTTCCATAGGTCATCAACTTATTTACTATCCTGAAGAACTTCTTGTAACATTCAGCTATGCTGTCAGACTTTGCTTGTCTAAAGCTCTCATATTCTTGATTTAGCATAGATTTCCTGTCTTCTTTGACTTCTTCAGTTCTCTCCATGTAGACAATCAAGGTGTCCCACATCTCCTTAGAGGTTTTGCAATGCACCGCATTCTGAAATATGGCATCATCTATAGCACTTACAATAATGTTTTGTGCTCTTTTGTCTAATGTTGCCAGGATGATCTCATCCTTTGTCATTTCAGAATAACTCTTTAGGGTTCTAACATTTGCATCCAGAACTGATACCTTCATTGGAATGAAGGGGCCTTCTTATACTGTGATGTAGATTCTTTGATAAGATGCTTCCATGAACAACCTGACCCTTTCCTTCCATATGCCAAAGCATTCTTTCCTGCAGATAGGCAGTTTCATAGATCCAAATTCCTTCTGATTCTCATTTGAACCCATTCTTGAAATCTGTTAATTGCCTTGGAGATTAACTCAGACTATTAGGTCAATCTTTGAGTAACCTCCCTCTGATACCACTTCAAAGACTTGATTTCAAGAGCCTAGACGACTAAAGGGGGGGGTGAATAGGTTTTAATTTTCTTTAAAAAATTTTAGGCAATTAACTTATTCTAACTTAGCACAGATAATATAATTCTCAGCACAGCAATTACAATACAACAATCACAGCACACTGATCACAGCACAGTACAGTAAACCAGATTTATAGTGGTTTTCCAAGTTATGGTTACATCCACTTTCCCCATTCACCTATCCAGTAGAGAAATGGATTCAACCCATCTTCCTTCCACTTACTCAGATCCACAGATATTACAACTCAGAACCAGATTAGTTCCTACAGCTCAGACTTATATAAGTCTTACCTCAGATTCTTCCCAAGAATCCTACCTCAGGCCTCAACCCTACCTCAGCCTTTATCACTAGGCTTACAACTCAGACTTCCACATGTACGACTCCTCTGGCTCTCAGCCCTACCTCAGCCTTTATAATTACAGGCTTACAACTCAGATCTTACAAAAGATCCTACAAGAAATTGAATGTTTTAAAGGTACATAAATTTCACCAGATAGAACTCTCTATTGGTGCGGGCTTCTTGATCAGTTCTTGAATAAACTGAATCTTCAGATCCAACCTGACTTAGCTGTTTCAAAGCTTCTTGATTGAACAAAATAAGGTTGATCTTCACTTGATGTAGAAGTTGATCTTGAGATAGCTCCCTCCTTAGATTCAGAAAAAGATCAGAATCTTTCTTGCAGACTGTTCAGGATCTGCCTTCTTAAAGGTCCCACCTTTCTTGTCGATGAATTCTCTCTCTGGGTCTGTGTTGATTTGATCCCTCTTAATTGCTTTCTTAATTGTCACTCCTTTGGTTGTCAAGGATCAGTCCTTTATATAGAGTTTCTTAATGATTACTAGTTGATTCTGTTTGTAACAACCTTCTGATAGTTCTGACAAAGGTGTCAGACTTATTGTTTATGACAGCTGTCAAGTCTTCAGTCGACAGCTGATTCTGCAATGAATTTATAACTCAGCAGGAAACACTCTGCAAATAACTTCAGATGTGTCGACATAAATAGACTAAGTGTCAACACAAGCCTTGATAATGTCGACACAACACTTAATATGTCGACACAGTCATTCTTCTACTTCTCGACATAGCTTCTGATTGTATGTGTCGACACAAGTCCTGTGTGTCGACACAACTGCTTCTGGTCTCGACATAACTGATGCTAACAGATGACGTTAAGTGTATGTCTAGACATCGTTGAGTGTGTGTCGACACAAGTCCTGTGTGTCGACACAACTGCTTCTGGTCTTGACATAATGCAGACAAATCGCGTTGAGTGTATGTCCATACATCGTTGAGTGTGTGTCGACACAAGTCCTGTGTGTCAACACAAGCCTTTCAGACTCAGTAAAGCTGTTGTTGGAAGATGGCGCTGAGTGTGTGTCGACATAATTCTTGTGTGTCGACACAAACCTTCTTCAAGTGTCGACACAGTTCTTGGGTGTCGACACATGCCTTTCTTCTGGTGTCGACATAACTCCTGAGTGTCGACGCAGCTTCTGCTTCAGGTGTTGACACAATTCCTGTCTCAGGTGTCGACACAATTCTGGGTGTCGACACAGCTTCTTCTTCAAGTGTCGACACAATTCTGGGTGTCGACACATGCCTTACTTTTACTGTCGACACAGCTTCTGAGTGTCGACACAATTCTTCACAAGTGTCGACACTTGTACTTAGAGAATTTTCTTACAAACCTTACACCTGCACAATGAAACTCAAACATCCATCAAATACAAATTGATATATATTAATGAGTAAGATGAGGCTTCTCTAAATCTGGTACATATTTTTCAGTGTACCCAACACTAGGTTTAGGTCAAACTAGCCTAAATGGGCTAACCCAAGCTCAAACTCATTTCCCCCACTTGGGCTAACCCTTTTTTAATGATTACTATGAGTTAGTGGGCTGCCATTAGGCTAGAGAGATGATCAAAATCGGCCAAGGTGAATAGGAGAGAGAAAACTCCATTTTACCCTTTAATGGAGGAGAGAGAAAGTGGGGAAATAAGGGGGCATTCATGACATAGGAGATCAAGAGCCCCTCCCCTCAACTCCTTTGGCTGGATTCATCTTCCCTGGATGATTTGGAGGAGACCAATAACCATAATCAGCCCAAGTTCACCCCCCACCACCATGGCCAAAAATGACCTTTAATGTCCATTAATGGCCATTTCAGCCTACACTCTTCCCCTACCCCATTTGAGTGCTTTAAAAGCATCATTGGGCATCAGGGAGTCATTTACACCCTTTCCCCAACGATTTCGAGCCACTTGACTGTGTTGTTGCAGAACTCTGGTGACACCTCCACCGCAAATGGCAACCCGATGATCGGCTCGACTCCAAACCACCAATAAGGTCCTCCTCTACTCCTTCCATGGGTAGATCATAGGTCTAATTAGGGACAAGGATCGGGCTCAATTGAGCCCGATCAAGGGATTGATTTTCATGGTTTTTTTTGAGAAAAATGAGTGTGCGGGATCGCCGGAATCTGCCCCTCCGGCGGCCGTGCCGCCGCCAATCTACATCCACCACCTCAATAGAGGTGGTGGAGGTGGTGGTCGGCCAGGGAGGTGGCCGGGTGACCGGCAGCGACAGCTTGAAGTTGTCTTAGGAAGAGGGAATCGGGACTGTCCGCTGGAGCTTGAAGATGACCAGATGCCATCCATGCTCATTTAAGATCTGTGCAAGATCATGTTATATATATTATATATATTTGGTATAATTCTGTCACACAAAATCAGTCAACTTAGGAATTATTTTAAAAATACTTAGAGGCCTGTAAAGAGAAAGTGTTCAACATGTAAATTGTAGCCCTACGAGTGTACTTTAATTTAAAATTAATTTTGAACCAATTTTGATAACTGGTTTGACCAGGTCACTCATTTTAGTGGTGTCTATACCTAGGGCTAGTCAGAGATTAAAATGAGTGCCCCCACTTCATCACATGTTAAAATGACCTGAAATTTGGACAGGGAGTCATTCTAACCTATACCTAAGTCATGTTCAAAAATGGGAATTTTTGGAGATACTTTTTTATAGTTTTTGGAAAAATTAATAAAACATATACAATTTAATTAGGTATTTTAAACACCTCAAAACCCCCCAAAATTTTGGTGCGTGATCTTGGGAGATATTATAAGGCTCTGGTAAAAATTTCACCATATTTGGGTTTGATTTGATAGGTTATTTGTGTAGGCAAAGATTAATCCATTTAGGTCAATTTAGGGCAAAGTACTCTAAGTGTTCTTGAGTTAGCCAACCACATACAAAGGTGATGGAACTTGGAACTCTACCTTCCTAGCACATAAAACACCCCCCTTCACTGAATTTGGGTTGAGGTTGAAGGGTGGAGCCCTAGAACTCTAGGGTAGGCTCTATGTGTGCTAACCTAGGGTTTGAAGGTCATGGAGTCATATGACCTTGAAATGACTTGAAATTTGGTGGAGAGGACTCTAGGTTAGTCAAGGTCCTCTGGTAAAAATATTATTGGATTTAGAGGTTGTTAAACCCCCCGAAACCCTAACCCTAGTTTAGGGCACAAGTTATATACATGTATGTTAGGCTATCAAAACTCTGTGAAAAGTTGTACAACTTGGGTAGTGTAGCCATAGGGTTAGTATGAGACTCTGGTAACTTTATAGAAAATTTTGGAACAATAATTTTAGTACCACCTTTGCAATACATGGTTAGCCCTTGATAATCATTTGTTTATTATGATCACACTTTTCACTGGAAAATTATGTAATTTGGGCAGAAGAAGTTTTAGATCATTGTGCTCATACCTGAATTTTGCTATAATTTTTAGATGCATATTTTCAGTACTTACTTCACAAGCCTATAAGTATGGAAACATGTTCAATAATAGATTCAGAGCTCAATGCTTGTTAGAAAATTGTGAAACTTAATCAGTGGTGACGAAACTACTGACGGCAGTCGACCCTAATATGCCCCGGCTATTGGAACCTATAGCAAATCACTGGCCGGTGGCCACGATTATCCTGTCTCATTGGGTCATGGATCTGCATTGGTGGAGGAGCTAGTGTAGAAGGAGGCATCTGCTCCTGGATGAAATTAGGATTATAATATCGTCCACCCCTCTTGTGGCTCATTCCTCTGCCTCTCTGTGATCCCCGAGTGCTCTCCCCAAAGGATGACCCATCCAGTGGTCTCTTTCCCCTTCTCTATACCATCAGCTGGTCTTCCTCTAACTTCATTTCCATCTCGATGATCTGAGCCAAAGTGCAATGCGAGATGAATAGTATAGACTGCCTCGTAGAGTCTCTAAGTCCCTAGTAGAATCTCTTTGCGTGCCTCCTGTCATCTAAATCATAAATCCCCGTAAACTTGGCTAGATGGGAGAACTCCCTCTTGTACTCTATCACTAATTTTCTCCCCTACTTGAGGTTCAAGAATCTTTCCTCGAACTCATCTCTGCCATAACAGATACGAAGTGCTCTAAGAAGACCTCACTGAACTCCTCCCAAGTGATGTCTGACAGCTCCCGATCAGAATACGTGGAGTCCAGCAGGGACTTCCACCACCTCTTTGCATGAACGTTTAGTGCAGATGTTGTTAAGGAAACCTCCTTGCTGATCAGGAAGCTGATGCCTACTAGTATCTCCTGAATGGTCTCTAGACACTCCTCTGTCTTCACTACAATCTCTATCCCATGGTACATTGGCGGATACAAACTCTTGAATCCATTTATCCAACTCGATCTCGGATTTGGCTGCTGGACTGGGGCTTGCTGGTCCCTGAAGGCATCGAGGATGGCCGTCAGAGTCTGCCCCATCTCCGTCTACTAGAAAAGTGTGGCAGGTGGAGGGGGAGGAACGATATCCTGTAGTACGGCGACCCGTGGGGGCTACAAAAAAATAAGGTTTAAATTAGGGTTGGCCTAACTCATTGTTTTAAATGGACTGTTTTCTATGACTATTTACACATTGGCACACCATTGCTTATGCTGCATAATTTGTCCGCAAACTAATGCTCGAGCGGGGTGTTCCAGTGTTATGGAATTCTCTCTCAACGATCGTCTGTTTAATGAGTTTGTAAGACCCTAAACCCCCTTACTCAGGGAGGATACCTGGTCTTATGCCAAGAACCACTGCCTTTCGGTGAAACTAGCAAACACAGGCTAGTCGACACCGCAAGACATCGATGCTGCCGGCTTATACGATCATTTACTTGTAGGGCAATTATGAATAGAAGTACATCAAGTAGTTATAAAATAACTATCAAGTCCACAAGTCACAGTAGAAAAATCATAATAGATATAGATGAAAATTACAATAGTATAGAATGAGTACAAAAATGAGAGAAGGGCTTATGCCCGGTACATGTCAAATTGTATCAAGTCTCTCTCACATACAAACACTAAGCGGTAGCTGTAACAAAAACACTCGTCATCACATGATACTGAACTGCAGTAGTAGTAGTGCACGACAACTGCTTCTTAGGTCCTGCCACCTCGTCCTGCTGGTCATGCTGGCGCTCCATATGCTCAAGCTCCTAAAATGATACGGTCACAACCGACCGTTAGTCATAAAGACTAAGACATTTTATCCTCGCCTCACCCCCGCGACTCCTAGGCACCAAGCAGGAGGACGAAAACAGAGGACAACTAAGTAGTACAAAATGGAAGCAGGTGACAGTATATCTATTCAATCATGGTTATCTTTCTAAAAATTATATCATTATTCCAACAGTTCTTATAGCATAAGTAAAGTAAATAAAGTAGTAATGAAAAGAAGTGCAATAAGTAAAGTAGAACTGAATGAACTAGTTGTAAGTAAAGTAAAGAAACTGAGTAGAAAGTAAACTATCTACCGCTACACTAACATCACAAGAGTATCTTAACTTATATGAATGCCCATACAAACTTATATGTTAAGGTTTTATAAATATAATTTATCATATAAAAGGGCCCATAGTAATTTATATGATAAGGATCCATAATGAGTATGCCCTAAGTATGTATGTATGTTATGATGAGTTATGCGGGTTATGATTCATACAGGTGCTACTCACACACACGACTCTGTGATCACGGACCTTTAGTTCCAACTTTTTGGAGTTAGCTGAACTCTCTAGTACCACCGTTGTGGCTACGACAGCAGTGGAGCGGGCATCTCCACTTCCTAGATAGGTATACACACTACCAGGCCTAAGCCCTTCGTATGCCTCTGTACATGTCCAAGGTGCACTCTAGAGTCTCTGTGCACTTATTTTTTGTCCATTTTCACCAGTATTTTTGGTTGGGTGTGCATTTTTGGGGATTGTCTTTCAGACCACAGTATAAAAAAACCTACTGGCCCCTCAAACTCTTACACCTCACCAGAGTCACCATACTATCGTCAGTGTGATGACTGGCCAGTATTGAATGACCCGGAACAAATATGTTCTATGCATATGCAAGTATTTCAAACCTAAGCCTCCAGCTCACAGGACTTAAGCCGTCCTGAATCCAAACATCCGAGCCTCCTGGTCGCAGGACTAAACCCGTCCTGAATCCAAACATCTGAACCTCCGGCTTGCAGGACTAAACCCACCCTGAAACCCTCCAAACCTATACGGGTGAGTTTGTTACATCATTCCCTTAACCTATTAGACTAGTCTTGCCTAATTCATGATATACATAGCAGTTTAGGGTTAATCCTTGAACTGCCCAGGGCATGCCCTGTGAAAGGCTCTCGAGGGCACTTGGAACTACTATGGGCTGAAGCCCAAAGCTCCCTTTCTCAAGGACACTTACTTTTATTAGTGTCTACCCATTACTAATACCCTAAGCTCATTATTACTCTTGAGTAAACCTAATGACTTAAGGTACTAATAGGGAGAGTGACGATCTTTCACCGGACCCCGTTATAGATGTTCTCCTTGTGACTTGCACTCTAACACTCGTTACAATGTAGTGACATATTTATGACACCAAGCAAGGTTTCAACTTCCCAATACATCTCTCAATCCAACCAGCTATCATTTCCTTGTGGGTCTTAGAATTACTCGTCACTTTTTACTAAGCGCAACCCATGACAACCCATATGAGATGACTTCCAATTCCTTGAGCCAAAGGCCTCCTAATTATTATCATGTGATCATTATAGGTAATTCAGAATTCCATAATTTTCTTAATCATTTTGGACCATAATTAAAATTAATTAATTAAGTGACCTAGGTCACGTTGAACATGAACTACCTAACCAATGGTCCATAAACTCTAAATAAATTATCTAATGTTCATATAGGTTAAAGATATCTGTGAACCAAATATCTTAATTTTTCAGCTTGATTTGACCCTTATTTTCCATTTATGATTGAAATACCATTATCTTCCTTTTTCAAATGAAGTACTAAGAATAATCATGTAAAAATTCAAGAAAAATTTCTACTTATTAATATTAACAAGATAATGGTCAAAACAGATTTTCATACTCATAGTCAGTGATTTGTCCTAAGATATTTATATGTTAAGATAATTACAAAAATGCCACTATTATAATATTCAACATTAGTAATCATCCAAAAATCTTGATAACTTTTATAGGGATTCATAATGAATAAATAAGGACCTAGACATTTTCTCATAATTTTCCATGAATCATTGCTTATGTTTTTGATCAAAGAGTCATAAGGGTAAAAATGTAATTACACTATTTATACATGGAATAATTCTCCAAAGTGCTCATAAATTTTTCTAGAGAAGTAAAATGACCTATTAGGGCTTGGATCAACAATTTGGAATTTTCTAAGTTCAGTAGCCCTATTTTTCATTTTAACACCTAAATGTGCTAAATTTGAAATAAATGCAACTTATGGGATTTTTGATTCCAAAAAAAATCCCAATTTTCTTATGAAAGGAGTATTTTACCTCCATAAGTCTCTGTCCAAAATTTCATGGACATACATTGGGCCAAATGGGCTAAACTCCCATTTTACCATTTACACATTATTTACAAATCTACCTTCACCATACATGTTGGATCTTTAAACATAAAGAGATTCAAATGGCTCCAAATTTTTACAAAGGCCATAGGATGGCCTAAGAGCCTTGACACCCAAATTGGGGGCATTTAGAATTGGGAATCTCCCTAAATTCCATTTATTTAATAATTCATATTTTTATTAAAACTGTAGAAAATTATTCTCCACAAATTCTGATTTTTGGACATAGTCTAAGTATGGCATACACACATAAATGACCTAAATTTCACAGCATGTGGACTTATAGTTTATCCTAGACATCCATTTGAAGTTCTGCCCTAGTCTAGGAGCAGACCTAGGAGATTTACCCTATAAGGAGCTACTGTGCTCCAAATTACAAGTTTAGGGTGTCAAATTAAATGTAAGACCTAAGGCAACATTTATTATGTAGAATAATTTCTCTGAATATGCCTCTATAAGGCCAAACATTAACATACGAATGATTTTTTAATATGTGATAGAAATACACATAAATATCATAAATACTATAGTTTAATTAATGCAGAAATGAATGGCATCGGGTTATCTTCCCCGATAACAAACTGTCCATATATATCCTGACTTGGCCGACTTGATCCAGTATTTTTGGCAAACCTGAGCAACTTCCACTGCCGGCGATTATCGCCCCCACCTTCGTTGTTGTGGTAGCTAGCATTTCCCAGCGATATGGCCGCCGGATGCGACTCCTCCGACGAACCCGATTTAGAAGAAAAGATCGGAATTTTTTCATCTTTCTCACATGGCATCGGGCTCAATTGAGCCCGATATCTCTCATAGTGGATCAAGAATACTAGCACAGAGGGAGGGGAGGAGAAACAAACACTTAATCGTGCTTGGTGGCAGGTGAAATAGTGGTGAGCCATGGACGATGCTTGCTTCGGCGAGTTAGCTCCAAAGCTCGATTCTTCGGCTAAAGTTTATCTCCAGGAGTCGTTTTCCACTCCTCTGGCTCAACAAAGGTGACAGTGGGTTTAACAAGGTAGGGGAGTGACAGTTAGAGTTTCTTGTCTCTTCCTTTTATAAGAAGAATTAGGGTTGCAGTTGCTTGCCACGTGTCAGCATATTGTTGGACCGCCAATTAGTTTGAGTTACTATGCCATGTGTAACCTTAGTATTGGACCGCCAATCATTTCTTTAAATAAGTTTTCTTGATAAGATTAATGTATTAAATAGGTTGTTGAAGAGATCGGGTTCAAACTTGTCATCCTCACATATCCCGAAAACCCGGTTCAACCATACTGGTGAACTAGACCGAAAATACTCTAAGTCCAAAGGCATCGAGATAACTCGATGTTTCTCCTAATGGAATTGAGTTCACTCGACGAACTTGACGCTTCATCGAATATCGTCGATTCCTTTAAACCCACTCGATGCTTCGTCAAATGGTGTCGAGTTCACTCGACGCCTATTGATCAAGAACAAATTTTCTGAGTTTAAGAGTATGACATTGAGTCTACTCGACGTACTCGATGCTTTGTCGAATGGTGTCGAGTTCACTCAATGCACTCGATGCCTTGTGATTCCAGCACAAATTTTCTAAGTTAAGAACATGGCGTTGAGGCGACTCAGTGCACTCGACGCTTCATCGAATGGCATCGAGTTCCCTCGACGCCTATTGATCCATAAAATTTTTTTCTGAGTTTAAGAGTATGACAATGAGTCCACTCGACGCACTTGATGCTTTATCAAATGGCGTCAAGTTCACTCAATGCACTCGACGCCTTGTGATCCAGAATGATTTTTCTTAGTCAAAGAGCATGGCATTGAGTCCACTCAATGCACTCGATGCTTTGTCGAATGGCATCGAGTTCACTCGACGCACTCGACACTTTGTCGAATGGTGTCGAGTTCACTCAACACCTAATGTTTCTGAACAATTTTTTCTAAGTTTGACTTGACCCCCTTTAGTGGGACCTATGTGAATCCACCCTAACTCCTTGGGTCAAACCAAGCCTAATCCTTTTTCACTCCCCGCATGTTCTACCCTAATCTAAGGCTAATGGGTCTAGAAGGAAATGGGATGGAATTATCAGTGCATCTAGTCTTGATATGTCACATTTAATAGTTTCATGATTATTGCTCGTAAGAGGATGGAATACATGCCGATTGAGATTATGATTGTGGAAATAAATAATAGTTTGGGATTTTACTGATGATCAATGATGTTTCTTTATGCTAAATCTAATGCTCATGATGAACGATATAAATGTTGGGGCATTTATATTTAGGTAAAAAGGGACACGAGGTGGAGCCCTTGCATGCTTAAGGGTACGGGTAAGATGTAATATGAAGGGACTCGGTTGGAGCCCTTGGATGTTTGAGATAATGGAAAGGTGTGAGGTTTGTGCGTACATGTGTGTTTGGCCGCACGGTGTTTGATCCTATGTTGAAAATTAATGTGGCAGGTCAACGGGCTTGCCAGTCCTCACACCGACAGAAGCCGCTAGTTGAACCTAGGATAGTTGGGCTGGGATCTTTGGTGCTTACATCCCAAAGGCCCCTTCCATGCCTGTTGAGCCGGTTGGGGTAGGCTCTTTAGTGCTTACTTCCCGAAGACCCCTTCCGTGCTGTTAGTCAAGTTGGGCTGGGATCTTGGTGCACATCTACCCAAGACCCCTTCTATATCGTATACGCGGGAGCTTTAGTGGTTGGTGGATGATAACATTGAGGCATACAGAGGCCTACGCATGGTAGTGTGGATACTCGCCTAGTGGTGGAGATGCACACTCCACTATCCCCATTTGGCCACAATGGGTGATGTCAGAGAGGATCACTACCTCTCGAAAAGTGGGAACTAACTTCTATGTCGACATATCAAATGTGTGTATGTGTGTAAGCATGCATGAGTCATCATATTGCTTTCATTTCATTGTATTGTACCGTATAAGATCCTCATTATATAAATTTGTAAGGACACTTTTATATGATAAGTTACTTTGATGTACCCGATCCTTAACTTATAAATTTATATGTGCATCTTTATATGTTATGTTAAATTTTGTACTATGATTTAATATGCTATTAGAATAGATATTACATTACAAATATTGATCTTTACCGCTGACACCTGCATACTATTGATGTACTGTTATATACATCTACTGTTGGATTCACCAATACTATTCTATCACCTCTTTGATATATATATATATATATTATTGCTATATTATGCCCCTCTTACTTTTCCTCCTCCCGGTGCCTAAGAGTCTTCAGGGTGAGTTGATGTGAAGTCACTTAGTTTTTATGACTAACGGTTGCCACACCCACTTTTTTAGGACGACACCCCTATTGGGTCCATTGTTCCCAATGTCCCTGATTTGTGAGAAGTCAAACTGGTAAATGACACACACATCAACAGTATTTGATGTGCATTTGAGGTTTTGAGTGCAGGTTGTCCATATCACATTGATTGGACATGTGGACACAATAAGTGGTTGTTGTACATAACAAAAATTGACTAAGTCCACCGGCGTTGAGTGGGTCAAGCTCACTCAATGCCAGAGGTATAAATTCTATTTTTCATTGTAGAAATTTGCCTAAGTCCACAGGCATTGAGTGAGGACAACTCACTCAACGCCATATAAAATATAGCGTTGAGTCTATCTCAGCCTAACTGGCAAATAGCAAAAAATTTGGTTAAGTACAAAAGCGTTGAGTATAGTCTACTCACTCAACGCCATATAACATATAGCGTTGAGTCTGTCTCATCCTAACTGGAAGATATCCAAAAATATGGCTAAGTCCACAGGCATTGAGTGTTGTCTACTCACTCAACGCCATACAACAAAAAGGCTGTGAGTCAGGCTTAGTCAGTCTAAGCCTAGAGAAATTGGCTGAAATTTTGGCTAAGTCCACAGGCGTTGAGTGTGGTCTACTCACTAAACACCATACATCTTTAGCGTTGAGTGTTGCTGTGCCAGTCAACTACATAGAAATTTTGGGCAAAATTTTCACTAAGTCCATAGGCGTTGAGTGTAGTTTACTCACTTAATGCCAAATAACAAAAAAATTCTATTAAGTAGTTTGGCATTGAGTGGAGCTTACTCT
Organism: Platanthera zijinensis; assembly: GCA_039513925.1. Classification (NCBI taxonomy): domain Eukaryota; kingdom Viridiplantae; phylum Streptophyta; class Magnoliopsida; order Asparagales; family Orchidaceae; genus Platanthera; species Platanthera zijinensis. The sequence goes on from CM077091.1 coordinate 111,976,942, forward strand.
CTCAATGCCAAGACGCAAAAATATTTGCTAAGGGAAATAGCATTGAGTGAGGCAAGCTCACTCAATGCTCTCAACGCCTTGTAGCAGAAATTTGGCTAAGTCAAAAAGCGTGGACTGCTTGACTTTCGTCAAGCTCAACTTCGTCGAACTAAGCTCAACGCTCGTCAAACTGAGCCAAATTATTCAGTTTATCCTGGAGTTCATCAAACTCAGTTCAACCTTTCGTCAAACTAAGTCCACAGTTTGTCGAACTGAACTTATACTTTCGTCGAGCTGAGCTCGACATTCGTCGAGCTGAGCTCGACATTCGTCGAACGCAGCTCAGCTTTCGTCGAGCTCAATACTTAGAATTTTGTCTAAGTTTTGTGGCGTTGAGTAATACCTACTCACTCAATGCCTTTGGTTTTGATGATTGAATTTTATCTAAGTCCAGAGATGTTGATTCATGCTGACGTCAACAAATTCAAATAGTCAACTAAAATTGAAATGGTATGGAATTGCTGCTAGAGACGTTGGCGACCAGTTGTCATCATCTTCTGCACTTTCCAAGGAATATTTCCATCATAAAGTGTTGGGGCCCACACACAGCAAGGAGCCATTAAATCAAGATTAAATGGAAAGCATGCACTGGATGGCTTAATCTCAGCCATCAATCCTGGTGGTGGGACCCACTACTCAATTTGCCTTCAGAGTATAAAAGGAAGAAAATCGGCCAGAATAAAAAACAACAACAATCGATTCCTTATCTAGGTTTTCTGAAAATGAAAAAGTGCGGACAAACTTCATCTTCTTACCTGCCATTTTTGTCGAGCTTGAAGAAGTGGTTCTGCACAGAGAACCTTGCTGGGAAGGAGATAGCTGAAGCAATTACCATCTGCTACAGCAGGATTAGAATCCATTCTAAGGTAGTTGATCTACAAGTTCTACAGAGAAAAAGAAAGCTGGTTGAAGAAAGAATCTACTGCCTACTTCATTGTCTTCAACAGCAATTGGTTGGACTGATATCTGCTCAGTCCAGGAAGAAGAAGACACAGAGTTCTTGATCTGGTGTCTAATCATACAACCTTTCTTGTTCTTTTGTTTAGATTCTTTGTGAATCTAGAGTTGTAAGCTTATATTATAAAGGATAAGGTCTTTGTGACCTGTGTTTGGCTTAGTGCCTTGTGAAAGGTCTTTGTGACCTGTGGATTGGCTTAGTGCCTAAGTTTTAGGTCTTTGTGACTTGTGTGGTCCTGTGGGATCTGTGCTGTAAGCTATTAAGTACCTTAGTTCTGGAGGGAGTGATAAATCTAACACACTATTAGATAGGCATAGAGGGACAGTGAATGTACCCAAGATTAGGGAATCACTATAAAATTGTTGTGTCATCTGTGAATTTTCTTGAAAGCTAATAACTAACCTAATCACAAGCACATAAATCTGATAACAAATTATAAAAGTTAAAATAAAGACAAAAACCTATTCACCACCCCCTTTGGGTGTTTAGCTAACCCTGAAAATAAGACTTTCAAGTGGTATAAGAGGGAGGCTACACTTTAAAGGCCTAATAGTCTGAGTAGACCTCCAAGGTTAGCAATAAGTCTGTGTCTATGGGTTCAGGAATGACCAACAGGGAGCTGAGTGCTGTAAGACTTCCAATCTGTAGGAAGGAAGATTTTGGCATCTGGAAAGCAAGGGTGAGGCAGTTCATTCAAGCTGCTGACCCTAGGATGTATATTATAGTTGAAGAGGGACCATACATCCCAATAAAGGTCTCTGCACTGGATGCTAATGTCAAGACCCCCAAGATATATGATGAGATGACCAAGGATGAGTTGGCCCTGGCCTCAATAGATAAGAGGGTAAAGAATATCATTATGGGTGCTATTGATGACTCTACACTTCAGAATCTGATCCATTGTACAACAACAAAGGAAATATGGGAAACACTTGTGATTTACATGGAGGGGACAGATGAATTTAGAGATGATAGGAAGTCCATGCTCAACCAAGAGTATGCGGCTTTCAGGAAATCTAAGGGGGACAACATAACCACCTGTTATGAAAAGTTCTTTAGGATTGTGAATGAGCTAAAGACTTATGGAAGAATATTCAGTCACTATGAACTGAATGATATGTTCCTTAGATCTCTATCTAAAGAGTGGGACACAAAAATCTATGCCATCAGAGAGGTGGCAAAGCTGGGTGACACTGCTCCTCACACCCTTTTTGGGAAGCTGCTGTCATTTGAGATGCAGGTGGCTGCAAGGAAAGAAGAGGAGAATAACAACATGTCTCAGGCAAGAGATAAGAATGTAGCTTTCAAAGATAAAGGATCCAGCAAAAGTAGAAGAAAGTCTCCTTCTTCACCAAGGAGAGATGCTGAATCTGATTATGGAAAATCAGAGAACAGCTCAACAGACTGCTTATGGTCTGATGAAGATTTTGCTGCCTTCACTAGGCAATTACAGAAGTTCTTAAAGAAGAAGCACTGGAGGGGCAGGCCTTCCACCTCCTCTCATACTAAGGATGACTACTATAAGGGCAGAAGAAAATCCTATAAGGAGGACAGGTATGGTTCTAAAACTAGTAAACATGTTTCATCTAACATGACTTGTTATCACTGCAGAAATCATGGGCATATGATAGCTCACTGCCCAGTCAAAAGAAAGGAACACTGTGAGAAAAAGGACCACCAACAAAAAGGAAAGAAGGAAAATCCCTCATTGCCAAGAAGCAAAGAAGCTTGACTGACTCCTCCACATCAGAGTGAGAAGAAGAAGCCTACATTGGGCTGTACTCTACCGAAGGAGCTGTTGAAGCAGACTACATCAAACGTCTGGCTGCTTTAGAAGAAGAAGCTGAGAAGGTTCATCCTGCTACCAGGATTGAAGACAGGGCCCCTCTATCACAATCTTATAGTGATTCAGAGGTGAATTTTGAAGATGGCAGCTGCTGTCTTGGGCTGATGGCTAAGTCAGATGAAGAAACCAGCTAGGATCAACCTGGTCCAAGACAGGTAATTTTTGTCACTAGCTCTGCATGTTCAGATTATGAATCAGTTCAAGATTCTTGTTCCTCTGCATCAAGTGATGATGATGGCTCAGAATCTAAGGGAGACATCAATCAATTGATTGATAATTATCGTGCACTTCTACATGCTCTAAAGAAGAGCAAGCTTCTGGCCAAACAGCAGGCTCAGGAAATTATTTCTTTAAAGCTTGCTGCTTTAGAATTAGCAAAATTGCTGAATCTGAAGATGCAAGAAGTTAGAAAATTGAAGAATGTAACAATCATTCAGATGAGCATCATAACCTTCAGGAATAACCATATCATAAATCTTGAAGGAAAGCTCCAAAAGGAGAGGGAACTAGTGGGTAGCTATTCCAAGCCTAGCACAATGTTGCCCTTGATAGACTCATTCTTATCCTAAAAGGGAAAGAAAGGGTTGTGATTCAAGGAAAAGATAAGAGCTGCTAATCCCAAGGGAAAGGACAAAGCTCAAGTAGAGCCACTAGCCTCTAAGCCTCCTGGAAAATTTATTAGAGTGCAATTTACCTCCAATAAACATGACCATGAGAGTATTTATGGTCACTGGAATCATGTTAGACCATATTGTGTGAACAAATATGTTCCATAACATGGTGGTAGTTACCTCAAAGGTGCAAGTACCTATGAGAAAATACAAATCCCCTATCCTGGACCATTTGTGTTTGGTGCAATAGCCCCTTCAGTCAAGGGTAATGCTGCTAACTATTCTCAAATTCCTCCAGCCCACTCTAAGACAAAGGGCAAGGCTGTCAGTAGACCTGACCTCGGCATCTCTGAGGCCATCAAGAGTGTTCTTCCTGAAAATAAAGCTACTGCTAGAAGGGCTCAAGATATCTCAAGCACTTCTACTGCCAGGCCCACCACTTGTCAGACTGGAGCTGGAAAACCATGGAACATGACTGCTAATACTCCTTCTAGATCTAGAGCTACTGTTAACACAACCACTAGACTTGCTCCAAAAAGAAGGTATAACATCCATGAGTGTTGGTGTTGTGGAAAGATATGCCACTTTGCTGTTGATTGCTGGCATAATCATAGTGTGCATAGAGCAAATGTTAGCTTGCCTATCAGAAAAGCTGCATGTAGGCAGAATTATTTTCAATCTAACAATCACCAAGGACCTAATAAAAATTAGGGTCCTAAGGTTAATTGATTTGTATTTTACAGGTTAGTCCAAGTGCTCATACCCCTATATATTACTTGGACAGTGGATATTCCAGGCATATGAATGGAATAAGGAGCATGCTAAAGGAATATGCTCCATTAAAGAATGAACCAAAGGTTATCTTTAATGGGTCAGAAAAAGGGGTGACTAGAGGTTATGGTAAGATCTCTAATGGCACAATCACCATCACTAGAGTAGCCTATGTGGAAGGGTTGCAACACAAACTGATAAGCATTATCCAACTCTGTGATATTAGCTATGACATAGTATTCCACGAGGATGAGTGCTAAATTAGGAGGTTAAGTGACCAAGTGGTCATCTTAACAAGCATTAGGAGTGGAAATGTGTACTGTTTAGATTTTCCATGCTCTAGCAAAGAATCACCTGTATGCCTTGTTGTAGATGAGAAAGCCTCTTCCTGTGTCTAGTGGCACAAGAGCCTAGCCCATCTAAATTATAGGACCATAGGCAAGCTGTTCAGCAATGATCTGGTTAGGAATGGGCGTAAGTCTATATGCACTACGGAGGGTATCTGCTCTGATGCCAAAAGGGCAAACAGACTAAGACCTCCTTCAATAGCATTAACACCAAAGACTCAGTGAGGTGCATATACCTCTGCATATGGATCTGATTGGTCCTATGCCAATTCAAAGTCTAGGTAGGAAAGTCTACACCCTTGTGGTTGTTGATGACTTTTCTAGATTTGCCTAGGTGTTCTTTATAAGGAAGAAATCTGAAACCCTTGATGTCTTTCAGACATTTGTCAAGCAAATTCAGAATGAATTCAACAGCACGATTATTAAGATCAGAAGTGACCATGGCACTGAGTTTCAGTCTGAGTGCATTACAAGATTCTGTGAAGAGATAGGGATTCATCAAGAATTTTCCTCTCCTACAATACCCTAGCAAAATGGAATTACTGAGAGGAAAAATAAGACTCTCATAGAGGCTGGTAGAATCTTACTAAGTGACTATTCCCTCCCAGAATACTTCTGGGCTGAGGCAGTTAACACTACACGCTATGTACTTAATAGAGCTTCTATCACCAAGAGCCACAAGAAGACTCCCTATGAGACCTTGAAGGGAAGAAAACCAAACCTGAGATATTTCAGGATCTTTGGTTGCAAGTGCCATGTGCTCAACAATGGAAAATTCCATTTAACTAAGTTTGCTGCCAAGTCCCATGAAGGGATCTTTGTTGGGTACAACACACATAGTAAGGCATATATAATCTACAACTTAACTACCCAAGTTGTAGAAGAGTCAATGCATGTTGTTTTTGATGAATCCAATATGGTTAACTGTGAGCTGCCAAGCTCCTACTCTTATAGTATTACATGTATAGAGCAGATGATGGATAGGCTGACCATCAAGGAAGCTACCCCCACAGTCTAAGAAAATGATGATGGACTACCTACTCCAAGAGAAGGGGACAACATACCTGAAGAAAATGAAGACCAACTAGCTAAAAAACCTGAAGATCAGCAAGCTGCAGCTAGATTTCCTCCAGCTATCAGGAATCTAAGGGACCACCAGTACACCAAATCATTTGTGATGCAAATCATGGAATCCAGACCATAAGCCAGAGCATGAATACAACTCTCTACTCAAGCTTCCTATCTCAAGAAAAGCCAAAGAAGTTTGAAGAAGCAATCAAGGACCAGTTCTGGATGGGAGCAATGCAATAAGAACTGGACCAATTTAAGAGATGTAAGGTCTGGAAGTTGGTCCCTAGACCACAAGGACAAAATATCATAGGGACTAAGTGGATCTACATGAACAAGTTGGATCAAGATGGTATTATTGTCAAGAATAAGGCTAGACTGCTGGCTAAAGGATACAGCCAAGAAGAGGACATAAACTTTGACAAAACCTTTGCCCTAGTAGCCAGATTTAAAGCCATAAGGATTTTCCTTGTATTTGCTGCCCATCAGGGATTCAGAGTCAACCAAATGAATGTCAAGTCAGCATTACTGAATGGGGAACTAAAAGAGGAAGTATATGTGGATCAACTACCAGATTTTATAGATTATAACTCTCCTAATTTTGTTTATAAGCTTAGGAAAGCTCTATATAGGCTAAAGTAAGCCCCTAGGACTTTGTATGAAACCTTGTCCAGCTTCCTCATTGAGAACAAATTCTCAAGGGGAAAGATAGACAAGACCCTATTTCTAAGGGAATCAAAGGGCAAGCTTATCGTAGTCAAGATATATGTCGATGACATTATCTTTGGATCTACTGATGATAACCTTTGCAGGAAGTTTGCTAAACTTATTCAAGGGAAGTTTGAAATAAGCAGCATAAGTGAACTCAAGTTCTTCTTGGGACTCTAAGTAAGACAGACTGATGATGGCTTGTCTATATCCAATTCCAAGTTCACCAGGGCGCTAATCAAAAAGTATGGTATGGAGAATGCCTCTTCTATGAGAACTCCCTTGGGATCAAGTATGCCTATAGGCAAAGATGAGGCAAGGAAACCTGTTGATAAGTCTTTGTATAGAGGGATAATTGGTTCCCTTCTATACCTGATTGCTAGTAGGCCTAACATCATGTATGCCACATATGTTTGTGCTAGGTATCAAGCCTACCCTAAAGAATCTCATTTCTTTACTATAAAGAGAATCTTGAGGTATCTTAAGGGCAAACTAGATCTTGGACTATAGTACCCTAGAAATAGGGATTTTGATCTAATTGGATTTTAAATGCAGATTTTGCAGGTTGCAAAGAAGATAGGAAAAGCACTACTGGAACCTGTCATTTCTTACGAAGAAGGCTAGTTTCTTTGAGCAGCAAGAAGCAAACTAGTGTGACTATATCCACTACTGAGTCAGAATATCAGTAGGCAGCTGCTGTGCTCAGTAGCTGTAGATCCAACATCAGCTCCAGGATTACAACAATCAGGTAAGTAGAACTCCTCTCTACTGTGATTCTACAAGTGTTATTTCTATTGCTAGGAATCCTGTCTCATATAGAAGGACTAAGCATATATAAACAAGATATCATTTTATTAGGGAGTATATGGAGAAGTAAGACATCAGTCTTGAGTTTGTCCCCACAGACAAGCAAGTGGCTGATATCTTCACTAAGCCATTAGATGAAGCAAAGTTCAACACCCTCAAATTTGAGTTGGGTATGCTGAACTAGGTATAGCTTCAGGCACTCCCTTTTGCATTTTTTTGGTGCAGGTATTGTTCCTCTTGCTAGACATACAGACTCCCAAGTAGTATCAGTTCATTGATGTTTCTACTGAGGGGGAGTAAGTTACTCTGGAGAGAAGAGAGAAGGTTATCCAATAGAAGGGCCAGCCCCCATCTGTGTATTCTGTAGAAGTCAAAAAGGGGGAGAGAAGAGAGAAGGCCCTAGTAAGGGGGAGTCATAGCAAGTGGGAGAGATGACAAAGGGGAAAGAAAGACATGTGAAACTCAAGTAAACCTTGCAGCAAAACAGGGGGAGTAATTGATGCTCACCATACAGGAAATGAGGTACATTTACTTATAGCTTATCAAAATTTCAATAGTTATTTTGCTGTATAGGTTATGTGTATCATTGAACAAGGAAAGAAGACATTTTTTTTGATAAAGGTTGATAAGAGTTTTTACTTCTTCAAATAGGGGGTGATTGTTGGGTCCATTGTTCCCAATGTCCCTGATTTGTGAGAAGTCAAACTGGTCAATGACACACACATAAACTATAATTGATGTGCATTTGAGGTTTTGAGTGCAGGTTGTCCATATCACATTGATTGGACATGCAGACACAATAAGTGGTTGCTGTACATAGAAAAAATCGACTAAGTCCACCAGTGTTGAGTGGGGAAAGCTCACTCAACGCCAGAGGTATGGATTCTATTTTGCATTGTAGAAATTTGTCTAAGTCCATAGGCATTGACTAAGGACAGCTCACTCAATGCCATATAACATATAGCGTTGAGTTTATCTCAGCCTAACTGGCCAATAGCAAAAAATTTGGATAAGTACAAAAGCGTTGAGTATAGTCTACTCACTTAATGCCATATAATATATAACATTGAGTCTGTCTCAGACTAACTGGAAGATAGCCAAAAATATGGCTAAGTCCACAGGCATTGAGTGTAATCTACTCACTCAACACCATACAGAAAAAAGGCTGTGAGTCAGGCTGAGTCAGTCTAAGCCTAGAGAAATTGGTTGAAATTTTGGCTAAGTCTACAGGCGTTGAGTGTGGTCTACTCACTCAATGTCATACAACCTTAGCATTGAGTGTTGCTATGCCAGTCAACTCCACAAAAAAGTTAGGCAAAATTTTCACTAAGTCCAAAGGCGTTGAGTGCAGCTTACTCACTCAACGCCAGATAACAAAAAAATTATGTTAAGTAGTTTGGCGTTGAGTGGAGCTTACTCTCTCAATGTCAAGACGCAGAAATATTTGCTAAGGCATATAGCATTGAGTGAGGCACGCTCACTCAACGCTCTCAATGCTCTCAATGCCTTGTAGCAGAAATTTGGATAAGCCCAAAAGCGTGGACTGCTTGAATTTCGTCGAGCCCAGCTTCTTCGAACTGAGCTCAGCGTTTGTCAAACTGAGCCAAATTACTCAGTTTAGCTTGGAGTTCATCGAACTTAGTTCAACCTTTCATCGAACTAAGTCCACATTTTGTCGAACTGAACTTATACTTTTGTCGAGCTGAGATTTACGTTCGTCGAACGGAGCTCACCTTTCGTCGAGCTCAATACTTAGAATTTTGTCTAAGTGTTGTGGCGTTGAGTGATACCTACTCACTCAATGCCTTTGGTTCTGATGATTGAATTTTGTCTAAGTCTAGAGATACTGAGTCATGCTGACGTCAGCAAAGTCAAATAGTCAACAAAAATTCAAATGGTGTGGAATTACTGCCAGAGATGTTGGCGACCAGCTGTCATCATCTTTTGTACTTTCCAAGGAATATTTCCATCATAAAGTGTTGGGGATCACACACAACAAGGAGCTGTTAAATCAAGATTAAATGGAAAGCATGCATTGGATGGATTAATCTCAGCCATCAATCCTGGTGGTGGGACCCACTGCTCAATTGGCCTTCAGAGTATAAAAGGAAGCAAATCGGCCAGAACCAAAAAAAAACAACAATCGATTTCTTGTCTTGGTTTTCTAAAAACAAAAAAGGGCGGCTGAACTTCATCTTCTTCCTCGCAATTTTCATCGAGCATGAAGAAGTGGTTCTATATAGAGAACCTTGCTGGGAAGGAGATAGCTGAAGCAATTACCATCTGCTACAGTAGGATCCGAATCCATTCTGAGGTAGCAGATCTACAAGTTCTGCAGAGAAAAAGAAAGTTTGTTGAAGAAAGAATCTACTGCCTACTTCATTGTCTTCAACAGCAATTGGTTGGATTGATATCTGCTCAGTCTAGGAAGAAGAAGACACAGAGTTCTTGATCTGGTGTATAATCATACAACCTTTCTTGTTCTTTTGTTTAGATTCTTTGTGAGTCTGGAGTTGTAAGCATATATTATAAAGGCTAAGGTCTTTGTGACCTGTGTTTGGATTATTGCCTTGTGAAAGGTCTTTGTGACCTGTGGATTGGCTTAGTGCCTAAGTGTTAGGTCTGTGTGACCTGTGTGGTCCCGCGGGATCTGTGCTGTAAGCTATTAAGTAGCTGAGTTCTACAGGGAGAGCTGAATCTAACACACTATTAGATAGGCACAGAGGGACAGTGGATGTACCCAAGATTGGGGAACCACTATAAAATTATTGTGTCGTGTGTGAATGCTCATGAAAGCTGATAACTAACCTAATCACAGACACAAAAATCTGATAACAAATTAGAAAAGTTAAAATAAAGACAAAATCCTATTCACCCCCTCTGCATGTTTAGCTAACCTTGAAAACAAGACTTTCAACCCCACATACAGAGTAGCAGAAGCACCTCGTGAAGGAGGAAATTCAGGCCAGGGGGACAGGGCCTAATACGATGATACCCTCACTTCCTTTTGTGACTGATACGAGTTTTGAATGTTATGATGTAGCCTTCGGGTAGTATTGTGAACTTTGATATTACATGAGCTGATATAGCTTCTTATTATGATGTACTTTTTTGGGCATTTACCTTTTTGTGGATCATAACTTCTGTGTTATTCAATTTTTTTGGGTTGGCATTTGTGTATTGGAAATTAGCCAGCATAATAGGCGAATTGTGGTGCAGATTAGCCCAGGTGCTAATGCTACCACAAGGCGGTTGTTATGGGCATAAAACTTCCCTAGTCCGTATCTTGAGTTCCAGGAGGGGGGGGGGTTACACGTCAGCCAATCTATATGGGAGAAATTGACTCAGTAGCTCATCTTCAAGCTTTTACATAAGAAGTTGCTCTAAGGTGCCTCTCAAATATAATAAAATGCATACTTTTGTCTACTTCCTTGGATGAGCAAGCAAGGGAATAGTTCTATGAATTATATCCCCAGTCCATCACCTAGTTTGTCGAGCCCCAAAGGGAGATTCTTCTGATATTTGACATTTCAAAGAAGAGGAAGAGTGGTCTTGCAACCCTCTTCTAGATCAAGCAAAGAGAGAATGAGCCAGTAGCTCTTTTTGTTGACCAATTCTAAAATGAAATCTTGGGAGTAAAGAACATTGATCCTTATTTCTAAAAAGTTGCTTTGGTCAATGGACTCAAGGAAGGCCCCTTGTAGTTCAAAGACACCACCAAAGAACCTGCTACATATCAATAGTTGATTAGTATGGTTAATAGGTTCATCGAGCAGGAGAATACCAACTCCACCTACATCTCCTTGTTGACTGCTAAAGCCAACTTGGGGGATGTTGCAGGCACTTCCATTGCAGCCCATCAGCTAGTGAGATCACCTTATCCAGAGTTCAACCCCCCACTTAGAGGGGAAGGAACTTTCGCCATTATCGCCCTTTCCAAGGACATCAACAATTTTAGAATCAGAAACTCTCATTGGCCACCGCACCCGCTCCACCTTTTCATGCTCTTCAGATCATGCCAGTGTACCGGAAGCAGTACACTCAGCCTTATCCTCTACCACCAATTGTCCAGACTCGATATGATGAATCTCAAGACTCCTTCACGGAGTTCAATGTCTCTATGGAGGAAGTAGTGCAGATTCTACAAAAGAGGCTTGATTATAGGAGGCCATCTTCCTTGAAAGTTGAAGTCAAGTCCCGCGACCTTTCTTTGTATTGTGAGTATTATAAGGAAAGGGAACACCTTACAGAGAACTGCAGAGCTCTCTACATGCTGGTGAAGAAACTTTTGGGATAAGGGAAGCTCTAGGACTTAGTTCGCAAAGAAGCTCTAATCATGCCTTACCTCTATGGGCAAGGAGGTGACTAGAGTATATTGGGAATATGAAGAGGTAGAAGACGTCGACTATCTCGGTGATGATAATCTAGGAGGCCGGTGCATTGAAATGGATAATGAAGGATTCCTCGACCACCACTTTTGCATCTATGGAGGGGTCGAACCTGAATCATCCCGGAAGTTTAACATTGCAAGGGTATTCCATAAGTAGGTAGCTGCAAACTCCACCTCTTCTCTGGAAAAGGGCATCATCACCTTCATCCAGGACGACCTCCCACCAACTACAAATCCATTCAATGATGTTGTGGTCTTCAAGGCTTTCATTGAAAACTATACAGTTCAAAAGATATTAATTGACATAGGAAGCTTGTTAACCTCCTCTTTAAACCAACTTTTGAGGCCCTGAAGACTATAAAGCCTTCGATTTCCACCGAAGGGCCCCTCTATGACTTTTTAGGAGAGAGGAAAGAAGTGGAAGTAAGTGTCACACTCTCAGTGACACTTGGAGGAATCACCAAGCTAGTATAATTGATCGTGGTAGATGCTCTGAAAGTGAAGGGATAGATACTACTCTAGAGGGGGGGGTGAATAGAGTTATCAAATTTTGCACAGACAAAACTTAATAGTCTACCCAACTCCCATGGAGTGAAGTGCGGAATGAAAAGATTATTGATATTGATTGAACCTTAAAGCCAAACACAAGTGATGTGTACAAACACAAGCTAACTGTAATTACAGTTAAGCTTGGAAAACCTAATCAGCAACTAGCAACCTAGTTATATCTAATCACAGCCACAATGCAGGAATTAAACAGTGGAATCCAGACGACACAAGGAAATTTATAGTGGTTCCCCAAACAACTTGGGTACGTCCACTCTTCTACCCACACGGTAGGAATCCACTCAGGTTTTTGATCAGGTGCCCTGCCACCAACAGGATCTGCTTCAGGTAGATCCAGAAACCCTTTAGACTTTTGATCAGGTGTCTAAAAACCAAGCACAGGTTTTTGATCAGGTGCCCTGCCACCAAGGGATACTTTTGAAGGGAGTAATAACCCTGTACAGGAGGGGGAAGAAGGTTAAGATGTCTTCTCTATTTTACAAAGATTAGAGAAGCACAAAAGCTTGCACTGAGCTAGAATGCTCTAAAGAATCAAGGCTCCCCCTGGCTCAAGAATGTCCAGGTGAAGTCTTGCTTTAGTGCAGAAAACTCTTCAGAAAGTTCTGAAGGAAAAGCTACAGGAAGAAAATAAATAATAAAATCAAAGATCTTCAAGCAGCTATCTTCTTCTTCTTCTTCTTCAAAGGAACTCTGAGTTTGAACTTCCTAAAAGCAGGAGAACTCAGGTGAAGAAGAGATGAAGATCTTAACACTTCTCAGTTAGATGGAAAATTGCTGAGAGCAGGAAGCTTGAACTTGATGAAGGCTTGAGTGCTTGAGAATGTGTGTAACACTGGTTAGCTATTAGCTAGCTTGAATCCTTCTTCAAAGGGTCCTTTTTATAATCATCAGCAAGCAACGGCTCTCTTCCATTTGAATTATTTGTCTTCTTCTAAGCCTTGAGACCTGGGCTGTAAATATCAAGAAGACAGAAACATCTCTGCAGCAAAACATTCTATAAAGGGAATAAACCACTTTCTAAGAAGCTGCAGGCTTAAATCAAATAACAGAAGGACTAAATAAAGTCACATCAGAAATAATCTCTTTATAGCAAAAGAAGACTTTTCAGTCTAACGGCTATAAAGGGCTGACAATAGATAAAGTAGTTTATAATGACAGCTAATAAGACAAACAACTTTATCTTAAAAAGATTTGACTCAGGCAAAAGAGATGGAGCAAATATTGCCTGGTTATTTTATCATACAGCTTAAAATACTGTGCCAGAAAATGTATTAATTAATTAAATATAATAAATAAATACAAAATACAAAGGCAAACAGAAAACGTCGAACGACCCTCGAAGATCGTCGAACGACGCACGGAGATCGTCGAACTATCGGGCAGATAGTCGAACGATCCAGGTAGTCGACCTATCGAGGAAGATAGTCGAACTACCCCGGCAGATAGTCGAACTATCAGAACAGATAGTCGAACTATCAGATAGTCGATCTATCTAGGACAGATAGTCGAACTATCAAGCGCACAGAGATAGTCGACCTATCAAGCAGATAGTCGACCTACTTCAGAAAACAGATAGTCGATCTATCAAAAGATAGTCGAACTATCAAACCAAACCAGATAGTCGATCTATCAGCAGATAGTCGAACTATCAGATAGTCGAGCTATCAGGACAGATAGTCGAACTATCAAAGGCAACAGATAGTCGAACTATCAACAGATAGTCGAACTATCAAGACGAAACAGATAGTCGAACTATCAACAGATAGTCAAACTATCAAAGCGGAACAGATATTCGACCTATCAACAGATAGTCGAACTATCAGATAGTCGATCTATCAGAACAGATAGTCGAACTACCTCGCCAAGCAGATAGTCGAACTATCAACAGATAGTCGAACTATCAACGCAAAACAGATAGTTGAACTATCAACAGGTAGTCGAACTATCAACGCAGACAACGCGTCGACCAACTGATAGACGATCGTCGATCAGCCGATAGACGATAGTCGAGCGGCGTTCGACTATCGTCGAACGAAAAACTTACTTAACCAAATTCTCAATCTGGAAAAGTGAGGACTCTACAGCTAGACTCCTAACCATTGACCATAAGTATTTCTTGGGTCAAGGGGCACAAAGGATAGGGCTAAACTCAAATCAAAACTAGGGTACCAACAATCTCCCCCTATTTGAGTTAAGTCTCTCAACATCTAAAACATACAGCTAGCTAAAGAGCAATAAAATAATATAGAAAATAGTTAACAATTAACTAGCAGATTATCAAACAGATAAACAAATATAGCGCAGCAGTTAATCAAACTATGGATCAACAGAGTCAGGCTTAGCTACAGAAGAACTAGAAACAAAAGAGATTTTCCTTAAGGGATCATCAGATTCTTTCTTTGACATTTTCAGGTCCTGCGCACCAATGATCTTCAGCTCTGTAGCTCTTGGGACTACTGCTTCAGGATGTTTTTCCATATATTTTGATGGATCAAAAATCTCAGGATTAACCTGGAACTTTTCAAATTCTTTCTTTCTGTAAGCAGACATGGTAGTTAGACCAGTCGCATCTTTTCCTTCTGCTCTAGCTTTTCTTATTTGGGCTTCTCCAACTATTTCTTGAAAGCGAGCCATCCTAAAGTTAGGATCGAGCTCAGGATTTTCATACACAGGCTCAGGAGAAGCAGCATCAGCTATTTTATCTTGAATAACTAGATAAGACATTAGAGTATACTTAGCAAAAAGGGTTCTTGCTAGAAATTTTAGAACAAAGTAAACTATTTACCTTTTGATACAATTTCCTCAGTCTGAACTGGTGTTGGAGATATAATTCTCTTCTTTGGAGAAGGAGGTGGGGAAAAGGTTGGTCTTTGAATCACAGTCTCCTTCATTTGTCTTTGAGAACCATAAAATGATTTGCTTTGAGAGCTTTGATAACCTTGTCTTGGCTGGGGCTGAAAAGACGCAGATCTTCCAAAAGAGGCAGCAGGATCAGCTGATAGGTTCCCAGAGGCTCCTGCACCAGGAGGTGGAGGAGGAGGACCTCTGGGAGTCCATCTTGATACAGGACTATCATACCTCTTAGTTCTTTTTCTTTCTTTCTGCTGATTCTTTGAAAACCTCATCCAGTGCTGAAAATCCTTGGATTTAGGGTCAATGCCCTTCAGAATGTAATAGGGAATATCATTATCCTTACTGGGAGGAGGAGGAGGAGCAGCTTTTCTTTTCTTTGAGGCAGCTTTCTTTCTCTTTGACTTCTCAGAAACATCAGAATCATCATCATCATCAGAATGAGATGAGGGAGGATTTTCATAAGGATCATAGGCTTCTGAAACAGCCTTTTCTTTAAGCTTAAGATCAGATTTCTCCCTTTCCTCTTCCATGGCATCCAGAGCCAGAAGGGAATCTAAGTCCAACCCTGGAGAGTCATCCCAGATGGTTGACTTTTCAACTTGCAGATCTTTTTCCTTTTCTTTTAAAGATTGTACTCTTAAATCCCAGGCTGCTCTTGCTTGAACTTCTTCCAAATTCAGAACAGGAGAGTCAACTTTGACTTCATCTTTCTCAGACTCATCTTCTTTATTATCTAAAAAGGATTCCAATTCAGGATCTACTTGATTATCAGAAACACTTGGATCAGCTTCAGAGATAACTGCTATGATCTGAGCAGCTAAATCTTCTTTAATAACATCTGTAAAATTATGAATACATATCTGCTAAATAAGCGATAATCATCCCCTCAAGGTATTCACAAACTATCAAATTAATCGACTCATCAACAAAACGAATGAAAGAGTTACCTTCATACTTAACCATCTCCCATGATTCATTCAGATATGAAGTTATAATTCCCTCTAGGAATCTAGCAATCACAGGAGAGGTAAGATCTTCTAAGCAGACTTTAACTGCAATCTCAGATAACAAGATTCCATCTGCTATTTCCTTATCAGACAAAACTGGAGCTATTTCTTTCTCAGCTGGAGCAGATTCTTCCTCAGCAGGAGCAGATTCTTCCTCAGCAGTCATTACAACATCTGGAACTATTTCTATCTCAGCTTGAGCAGATTCTTCCTGGGCAGACATGACTGTATCCTTTATAGCTGGAGGGGAGGCAGGATGGTCTGAGGCATCTTCATGGAACATCTCCCCCTGCCTGATTTCAGTGGATACTGAAACCAGGCCCCTTGAGGAAGATGGCTCAGCAGATTTTGAAAGGGATTTGATGGAGGCAGATAAGAGATCAATGGAGGCTGCAAGGGGAGCGATTGCCTCTTCAATCATGGTTTTGATTGAGGGGGTAATCAGCTCCACAATGCGGGAGATAAGCTCAGGAGAGATCTCAATAGATGAAGGATGTGAAGTGGATGGAGCTGCAGCAGATATGGTAGTGGTGCTGGGATGAGAAATGGTGTGGACAGGGGATCGAGCAGGAGATGGAGCAGGTGATGGAGCAGGAGAGTTAATTGGGAAATTAATTGGGGAATGAACGGGAGATACAGGAGGAGTAGGAATTCTCTCTGATCCTAACAAATCAAAGCTAGGAGCAGATATCCTAGCCAGATGTGCAGGAAGAGGAGAGGCTGGAGGGGAAAGAGGAACAACCGTAGTTGTTTCTGGAGCAGCAGAGGAAGAAGGTCGTACTTCAGCTGAAGTTGATGGTACTTCAACTAAGGCAGACGGCAAAGCAGAGGAGGAGGAAGGAAGAGCTGAGCCAGCTTCAACATGGTGAGGAGTGACTGATTCAGTCCTTGTGTCCTCAGATGTTGCTGGAGCAGGTTTCACAAACGTTCTCTTCCACTTAGAGAACAGGTTGGGGTCCATCTTCTTGCTTGCATTGATTGTTGTTGCAGTTGAACTTAGCAGCTGGGGGTATTTTTCTTTAAGGAAGATTCCAATGACCCTTCCTAGGGTGACTTCCTTCTTACCAGTCTTTTTCCTGATTAAATCAAACACAACTGCTGCCCAATCGATCCTTTTTCGATTAACAATCGCACACATGAGTGCGAATTGCTGCCTTGTTACATTATCGTGGGCAGAGTGCTTACCTAGGAGCACTTTTCCTACTAACTCAGCCAGGAACTTGATCTTGAAAGGAAAATTCACTTTGAGCAGCTTCGTGGGAATGCCCTCAGCATGTCCCAGCTCAACCAGCATTCTTCCAAATTCCTGAGCGTCTTGCTCATAATCCTCGTCTCCATTAACTAATCCAAAAACATCAGATAAAACGGCCGGAGTCAAGATTACCTCTTCTCCGCCGATGGTACCGATCATCGATTCGTCTGTGGAAGACGACGTGAAAGCCCATTCTTTGATTTCTGGAATGTTGATCTTAATCCTTGCAGACATTAATTTCTCTAAACCCTGATCCCTGCATAGCTGTAGAACTTCTACGATTCCTGCATCGCAGCTGCTGAATGCGTCAAAATCCACGCTAAATCCTGCATCAAACTTCACGACGGCTAAAACTGCTGGGGAAACCGCCATGGATTCGCTGGAGAAAGCTCGAGAAAGCTGCAGAGAACGAAGAAGACGAAACGCCCGGAAATCGCAAGCGGGAAAGCAGACTGCGAAAGGGCACGCTCCGTCGACGATAAAACACAAGATCTTTTAACCTAGGTCGACTATCGGCTTTATATTAGACCGGGAATAGTCGATCTATTAAAAAGATACTTGACCCGATAGTCGAACGGCCGTTCGACGATCGGCTCAGAAGCAGAGTAGTCGAACCGTCGTTCGGCAATTTCTGGCTTCACAAGCAACAAGCTGTCGTCGTTCAGAGATCGACGATGAGCTCAACCTGTTCGACGATGGTCGAACGTCGATCGACAATCTTCAAACAGATAAGCTATCATTAACCAGAGGTCGACGATAGGCTTAATCCGTTCGACGATCTTCGATCATCGTTCGACGATCTTCAAGCAGATTTCAATATAGGCAGATACAGTCACACTTAGTCTCGTCCATTAATCATGCCTAGTTGAACTAAAAAGAACAGATGCTTCTGTTCATCTAAAGGCTTGGTGAATATATCACCTCTCTGAAACTCAGTGGATATGAACTCAAGACAGATCTTGTTCTTTTCCACACAATCTCTCAGGAAATGGTGCCTAATCTCAATGTGCTTGGTTCTAGAGTGGTGCACTGGATTTTGTGCAATAGAAATGGCACTGGTACTATCACACATGATCTTGGTGTTCTTGTGTGAATAACCATAATCCACAAGCTGGTTTTGAATCCACAGGATCTGTGAACAACAACTGGCAGCTGCTATATATTCAGCCTCTACAGTTGAAGTTGAGACAGAAGCCTGCTTCTTACAGAACCAAGAGACCAATCTCTCTCCCAGGAACTGGCAAGTTCATGAGGTGCTCTTCCTGTCAACTCTGCAACCAGCATAATCAGAATCAGAATATCCAATTAATTCAAATTCTGACTCAGCTGGGTACCAAAGTCCTAGATTTGGACATCCCTTCAGGTATC
Source organism: Platanthera zijinensis (assembly GCA_039513925.1). Classification (NCBI taxonomy): domain Eukaryota; kingdom Viridiplantae; phylum Streptophyta; class Magnoliopsida; order Asparagales; family Orchidaceae; genus Platanthera; species Platanthera zijinensis. Next base: position 111,995,534 of record CM077091.1, read on the forward strand.
TCAGGATTCTCTTTAGAAGAATCAGATGAGATTCCTTGGGGTTGACCTGGAATCTAGCACAAAGGCATGTAGCAAACATTATATCTGGCCTACTTGCAGTTAGATATAATAGGGAACCAACAATGGCCCTATAATTCTTTTGATCAACTGGCTTGCCGTGATCATCAGAATCAATAACTACATTAGTAGCCATGGGTGTAGGCATTGCTGAAGCATCAGCCATCCCAAATTTCTTTACCAATTCATTGGCATATTTGGATTGGGAGATGAAGATACCATCAGCATCTTGCTTAACTTGGAGACCAAGAAAGTAAGACAGCACACCCATGCTACTCATCTCAAACTTGGAATGCATCAAGTTGGAAAACTTTTTGCACAGTTTGGGATCAGTGGAGCCAAAGATAATATCATCTACATACACCTGAACTAACGGGATTGTGTCCTTGTGATGCTTGACGAAAAGGGTTCTATCAACTACTCCCCTAATAAAGTTGTGCTCTAACAGGAAACTAGCTAAGGTCTCATACCAGGCCCTAGGAGCTTGCTTTAGTCCATAAAGAGCTTTCTACAACTTAAAAACATGAGAAGGCTGAGTTGAAGAAACAAACCCTGGTGGTTGTTCAACAAACACCTCTTCCTTAAGCTCACCATTTAGGAATGCACTTTTGACATCCATTTGGAACACCTTAAACTTCATGAAGGCTGCATAGGCCAAGAAGATCCTTATTTCTTCTAGCCTTGCAACAGGAGCAAAGGTTTGGTCATAGTTTATACCTTCCTCCTGTCTGTAGCCCTGAGCTACAAGCCTAGCTTTATTCCTTACTATAATTCCATTTGCATCTAACTTGTTTCTATACACCCACTTGGTGCCTATGATCAGTTGGCCTTTAGGTCTTGGAACCAAAGTCCAAACTTTACATCTCTCAAACTGATTGAGCTCCTCTTGCATTGCAATGATCCAGTGGGGATCTAGCTCTGCATCTTTAAAGGTGAGGGGCTCAACCTGTGAGAGGAAACAAGCATGCATCACATCCTGTCTTAATTGGTGTCTTGTTTGCACACCAGCTGATATGTCTCCAATCACTTGAGATGTGGGGTGATCTCTAAGTATGACAATATCAGCAGGTGGGATGTGATCTTCAGCAACAGTTGGGATTAATTCCTCAGGAGGAATTTGATCTACTGTTGGTGGTACAACAACAGCTTCAACAGCTTCAGCAATGTCTTCATCACTGTCTGATTCAGTGATCTGAAGAGTTGATAGTTGAAGAATTTCTTGAGGGGCATCAGGTACCTGCAAAGAACTGGAGGAAGGAGAATTTTCCTTCTCCTTGTAAAACATCTGAGACTCATCAAAAGTCACATGCACAGATTCTTCTATCTTACAGGTAGACTTGTTATAAACCCTATAAGCTTTGCTTACTTGGGAATATCCAAGCATAATTCCCATTGAAGCTTTTGCTTCAAATTTTCTAATATATTCTTTATTATTATTATGAATATAAACAATACAGCCAAAAATTCTAAAGTAATTAATTTTTGGTTTCTTTCCTTTAAGCAACTCATAAGGAGTTTTACACTTAAGTTTGTGTATCAAACTTCTATTCAAGACATAGTTGGCTGTACTAACAGCTTCTGCCCAATAGGATAGAGGCATGTTAGCATCTGCCAACAATGTACTAGCAGCTTCAATTAGTGTTCTATTCTTCCTTTCAACTACCCCATTTTGTTGGGGAGTTCTAGGAGCTGAGAAGCTATGTTTGATACCTTCTCTCTCACAGAATTCTTGCATGAGAAGAGAGTCAAACTCAGTACCATGATCACTTCTGATTAAAGCCACATGAGTAGAGTACTCAGTCTGCACACAAAGTAGAAAGTCTGTAAGGGCTTTGAAGTTATCAGACTTAGTTCTCAAAAAGAAAACCCAACTGAACCTAGAGAAGTTATCTACAATTACTAATGTGTAATACTTCCCTCCTAAACTCTGTACATTTATTGAGCCAAAAAGGTCCAAATGTAATAAATACAGGATTCTAGGAGAATCACTTTTATTTACAGATTTAAATGAATTCTTGGTTTGCTTGCCTAGCTGACAAGCCTTGCATAGGCTCTCCTTCTTGTAGGGGCAAGAAGGTAAACCTCTAACAAGGTTGTGCTTAGATAACCTAGATATATTTTTAAGGTTTACATGACTAAGCCTTTTATGCCATAGGGAATTATTATTAAGGGTTACTTCATTAAACAGGCAGATTTCAGAATGAGATGAATTGAAATCTACTAAATAAATATTACCTATTCTAATACCTATTAAAACAATATTATTATTTAAAGTAATATTGCAAGAGGAGTTAGAAAATGAAACCTGGTATCCAGCATCACATAGCTGGCTGACTGAAATCAAATTATGCTTCAGTCCATTGACATATGCAACTCTCTTGAAAGTAACTGCTCCAATTGTGATCTTGCCATAGCCTTCTGTCTGACCACAGCTGGAGTCTCCAAAGATAACCTTTGGGCCGAGCTTAGCTTTGAACTTTGACAGAAGATCTTTATTTCCTGTCATATGCTTAGAGCATCCACTATCCAAATACCACTTATTTTGAGTGATTGGATAGGCCTTCACCTGCATGACATTTATTTAGACAGTGTGGACCCAGGTAACCTTGGGTCCCTTGTTTTTTACATAAGAAAAACTGGAAATATATGAAAATGCAGGCTGAGGGTGATAACCTAGTGGGTGAGATCTCCTAGGTGGGATTCTCCATGAAGATGATGGGTCAACAAACCTAGGGTTTCTATTTTCATTTAGGTTTCTATGGTACTGATTATGATTTTGAAAATCATATTGAAAACGTCGATCGACGTTCGACGATGGGTGCTCAGATCGTCGAGCTTCGTTCGACCATTGAGCTTCCGATCGTCGAGCGGCGTTCGACGCTCTTTGCATTTCTTTAAAAAATTTCTTTCTCTTTTCTCTCTTAGCTTTATTTAAGGTTTTATTAACCAGATTTACTTGCTCAGTGTTCTTCATTCCACTAGCTGAAATGAAATTCACTGGAGTTGAAAGATTGTTTTTAAGAAGAACTGGGGGTTCACTGGTAGAAGCTCCTAAGCCTAGTTTGTCATTACCTGACCTAGTGTTAGTCATGCTGGTAATTTCTAACAACTTAAGGCTTCTACCATTAAGTGATTCTTCTAACCTCTTAGACTTAGCTAACTCTATTTTAAGAAATTTAATTTCTTCACTACAAGTAGTGAGATCTTCCTTTAACCTAATATTTTCTGTAGCAATTACTTCTGAGTCAGCTAACTTATTTCTATGTTCTTTTATCTCCTTTTCTGAGCTAATCAAATCTAAGCATAAAGATTTAAATTCTAATTTAAATTCTTCTGAAGTAAAATCATAAGAAGAGAGTACCTCATCTTCTGTAGGCATCTCTTCATCAGAATCTGAACTCTCTGCAGCTGAGTGGTTGCTGCAGGCATCTATTACCATCAGGCAAACTTCTTTTGCCTTCTTCTCTTCCTCATCCTTACTGGAGCTTGAGGAGGAGGATTCTTCATCAGAATCACTCCAGGTTTCAGCAATGAAACCTCTCTAATTTTTCTTGTTCTTGTAGGAGGATGGCTTGGAGTGCTTCCTGTGTTGTTCTTTTTCTTTCCTCTTGTCTTTGTTTTTCTCCTCTGGACACTCTGGCAAGATATGTCCAGGCTTCCTGCAACCATAACAAATAATTTCTTTAGCAGGAGAGCGATCATACCTTGGTTTGTCTTTATAGCGTGAAGACTTCTTTCTGAACTCCTTTCTTCCCATCTTGAGAAATCTTTTGGCAAACAATGCCATAAGTTCCTCATTAGATTGGCTGCCTTCAGAAACATCTGCAGCCTTAAGAGCTAGAGATTGCTCTTTTCTTGTTGGAGTGGGGGTCTTGGCTTCAGCTTCAGCTTCTCTGGTCTTCAGCACTTGCTCAAAAGACTTGAGCTTGCCAAGGAGAGCTTCAGTTGAGATCTCATTAGTACTTCTGGCTTCCTTGATGGGCCAGATTCTTAGATCCCATGTGCTAGGGAAGCACATAAGAATCTTATCATTGACCTCTGTCAATGATATGTCCTTGTCCAGGGTCCTCAGCTCATTGATGATTGAGCTGAGCCTGGTGTACATAGCTTCAACTGATTCAGCATCAGTTTTCTTGAAGTTCTCATACTGGGAGATCAGGTTGGACCTTCTGTCCTTCCTTTCATCAGCTGAACCAGCTATAATCTGGTTCAGTGTGTCCCACATGGCCTTTGCTGAGGAGCAGTCAGCCACCTTCTGGAACACCTCATCAGACATTGTCTGAGCCAGTATGTTCATTGCCTTGGAATCTGTAATTTTGGCCTTCTTGTATTCATCATTGTAATCTGGAGGAGGCACTGCACTCATATCAGATGATGAGGCAGTGGCAGCAGCAGGTGCTCTTGGGGGACCTGACAAAATAGAAGCAAAGATGCTTTCATCAATAGAGTTCATATATAATTTAATCCTTGCCTTCCAGATGCCAAACTTAGCTAAGTTGCATGCTGGAGGTCTGGTGCTAGAATAATCCTTGGACTGGGCCATGATAGTGAATATCTATAAGCTCTTGGTATCTATCAGGATCTTGTGACTTAGGTGTTAGCCTATACAGTCAGTCAACCTCCCTCTGATACCAATTGAAAGTGAAGGGATAGCTACTACTCTAGAGGGGGGGGGTGAATAGAGTTATCAAATTTTGCACAGACAAAACTTAATAGTCTACCCAACTCCCTTGGAGTGAAGTGCGGAATGAAAAGATTATAGATATTGATTGAACCTTAAAGCCTAACACAAGTGATGTGTACAAACACAAGCTAACTATAATTATAGTTAAGCTTGGAAAACCTAATCAGCAACTAGCAACCTAGTTATATCTAATCACAGCCACAATGCAGGAATTAAACAGTAGAATCCAGACGACACAAGGAAATTTATAGTGGTTCCCCAAACAACTTGGGTACGTCCACTCTTCTACCCACACGGTAGGAATCCACTCAGGTTTTTGATCAGGTGCCCTTCCACCAACAGGATCTGCTTCAGGTAGATCCAGAAACCCTTTAGACTTTTGATCAGGTGTCTAAAAACCAAGCACAGGTTTTTGATCAGGTGCCCTGCCACCAAGGGATACTTTTGAAGGGAGTAATAACCCTGTACAGGAGGGGGAAGAAGGTTAAGATGTCTTCTCTATTTTACAAAGATTAGAGAAGCACAAAAGCTTGCACTGAGCTAGAATGCTCTAAAGAATCAAGGCTCCCCTTGGCTCAAGAATGTCCAGGTGAAGTCTTGCTTCAGTGCAGAAAACTCTTCAGAAAGTTCTGAAGGAAAAGCTACAGGAAGAAAATAAATAATAAAATCAAAGATCTTCAAGCAGCTATCTTCTTCTTCTTCTTCTTCAAAGGAACTCTGAGTTTGAACTTCCTGAAAGCAGGAGAACTCAGGTGAAGAAGAGATGAAGATCTTAACACTTCTCAGTTAGATGGAAAATTGTTGAGAGCAGGAAGCTTGAACTTGATGAAGGCTTGAGTGCTTGAGAATGTGTGTAACACTGGTTAGCTATTAGCTAGCTTGAATCCTTCTTCAAAGGGTCCTTTTTATAATCATCAGCAAGCAACGGCTCTCTTCCATTTGAATTATTTGTCTTCTTCTAAGCCTTGAGACCTGGGCTGTAAATATCAAGAAGACAGAAACATCTCTGCAGCAAAACATTCTATAAAGGGAATAAACCACTTTCTAAGAAGCTGCAGGCTTAAATCAAATAACAAAAGGACTAAATAAAGTCACATCAGAAATAATCTCTTTATAGCAAAAGAAGACTTTTCAATCTAACGGCTATAAAGGGCTGACAATAGATAAAGTAGTTTATAATGACAGCTAATAAGACAAACAACTTTATCTTAAAAAGATTTGACTCAGGCAAAAGAGATGGAGCAAATATTGCCTGGTTATTTTATCATACAGCTTAAAATACTGTGCCAGAAAATGTATTAATTAATTAAATATAATAAATAAATACAAAATACAAAGGCAAACAGAAAACGTCGAACGACCCTCGAAGATCGTCGAACGACGCACGGAGATCGTCGAACTATCGGGCAGATAGTCGAACGATCCAGGTAGTCGACCTATCGAGGAAGATAGTCGAACTACCCCGGCAGATAGTCGAACTATCAGAACAGATAGTCGAACTATCAGATAGTCGATCTATCTAGGACAGATAGTCGAACTATCAAGCGCACAGAGATAGTCGACCTATCAAGCAGATAGTTGACCTACTTCAGAAAACAGATAGTCGATCTATCAAAAGATAGTCGAACTATCAAACCAAACCAGATAGTCGATCTATCAGCAGATAGTCGAACTATCAGATAGTCGAGCTATCAGGACAGATAGTCGAACAATCAAAGGCAACAGATAGTCGAACTATCAACAGATAGTCGAACTATCAAGACGAAACAGATAGTCGAACTATCAACAGATAGTCGAACTATCAAAGCGGAACAGATAGTCGACCTATCAACAGATAGTTGAACTATCAGATAGTCGATCTATCAGAACAATAGTCGAACTACCTCGCCAAGCAGATAGTCGAACTATCAACAGATAGTCGAACTATCAACGCAAAACAGATAGTCGAACTATCAACAGGTAGTCGAACTATCAACGCAGACAACGCGTCGACCAACTGATAGACGATCGTCGATCAGCCGATAGACGATAGTCGAGCGGCGTTCGACTATCGTCGAACGAAAAACTTACTTAACCAAATTCTCAATCTGGAAAAGTGAGGACTCTACAGCTAGACTCCTAACCATTGACCATAAGTATTTCTTGGGTCAAGGGGCACAAAGGAGAGGGCTAAACTCAAATCAAAACTAGGGTACCAACATGCTCCTAGCAGCTACTACACTATCTTTGGAAGGCCAATACTCACTGAGTTTCTGGTAGTAGTATCCACCAAACACCTAGCCATCAAGTTTGTTGTACAGGGGAGGCAGTATTGAGTTAGGAGTGACCCAAAACTAGCTCGGGCGTGCTATATTAGGATGGTCAACGTGATCGAGCAGACTCCTCCTCTAGAGGTCTGAATTGTTGTTCTTTAAGTGTCAAATTCCTCAGAAGCTGCTGAAGAACCATAGGAGGAAGCAAGAGAAGGACCTCACCTAGAACCTTCCCAGGAGACTTAACAGTCATTATTGCTGAGGAAGAGGCGAGGAATCTCTCCTTCAATGCTGAATTGCTAAAAGATGAGAAGTCCCAGTTGATTTCCTATCTGTTAGAGAACATGGACACCTTCACTTATTCTATGGAAGACATGTCAGGAGTTGACCCAGATGTCGCCTGCCACCATCTTAACATCAGCCCAAGTTTCGAGAACATCAAGCAGAAGAAGAGGATGGTGGTGATGACCCTTGCTGAGCCGATCAGAGAGGAGGTAAATAAACTCAAGGAAAAGTTTATTCGTGAAATACAATACCCCAATTGTGTGTCAAATGTTGTAATGGTTAAAAAGTTAGGGGGGTGAAAGTCTTTGTTTTCAAGGTAGCTAGCAACCTAGAGAGGGGGGGGATAAGTTTCTTGATTTCTTTTGACTTTCTTTTATTTTCTTCTTTAAGTGCTTAATGTGTTGATAGTTATCTGCTTTCAAGAACCTATAATAATGAAACAACACAACAAAAAGCACACACCGAATATATAGTGGTTCCCCAGATTATGGGTACGTCCACTCTCCTCCCACCTTTCTAACTTCTAGTTAAATAAGGAACTTCTCCAAAACTCAGCTCAAAGAGCTTACACCTCAGATCGCACAGGATCTCTCAGTCTCCTCCAAGACTTACAACTCAAGCCAAATCCCTACCATAGAGCAAACTTGCTCCTATGACTTAGTGATCAACTGATCACCTACCTCAGGCCCAAAAGGCCCTACAACTTAGGATGGGAGGACAGACCTACCTCGGATCCACAAAGGATCCTACCTCAGAGAGAATGAATCTCCTATAGCTCAGGCACAAAGGCCCTACCTCAGATCCAAAGGATCCTACAGCTCAAGCACAAGTGCCCTACAACTCAGAGAGAATGACTCTCCTACCTCAGGATCAAAAGCCCTACAGCTCAGTGATCAAATGATCACCTACCTCTGATCCAAACTGGATCTTACACTCAGAGAGTATAAATCTCAAACAGCTCAGGCAAAACTGCCCTACCTCAGGCTCAAGAGCCCTACATCTCAGATCCAAAAGGATCCAACAAAAATACAATGGTTTTAATTAATTTTACATAGAGAAATTTCTCTGTGTCTGCTACTAGAGCTGTTTTATCTCAACTCTAACCATCTTCACAGCAGTTGAAAGATGTTCTTCAATAAATGGCTTCCTCTGCTGGAAGTATCTCAGAAAACTATTTTTGAACTTTACTGTAGAAGACTGAAGATCTGTTAGGTCTTGAGTTCTTCAAAAAGCTACTGGACCTATAGAAGACTGAAGACTCTCCTCTCTTTCTTTATCAGAAGTGTTTTTTTAACTTGCTGTAGCAGAAGAAAGTGCTACAGCTAACTGAACTTTTAGTTCAGCTGATCGACTTCAAGCTTTTTCCAGGCAGCAATGGTGAGGAAGATGAAGTCCAGCCACTCTTTTTTTTGAAACAAAACCCTAAAAGTTGAGTTCAACATCCAGTAGTACCCCCTTTATATCTTCCGCCGATTAACGACTCCAAGAAGTAGTAGGGACCACCTGCAGCAAACAACTGCACCTTTCTTTAACAAAAGAAGAAGTATAGTAGCTTTTCGACAGTATTTGTCATGTTCTGTAGCTTCCCCACACTTGATTTGAACTCTGTTGACTTTGTCCATTTTGACTTACGTCATCAGATTATGGACTTAGCCAATTTCACAAATTCACTCTAGGCATTGAGTGCGTTGAGTGAACACGCTTCACTTAATGCAAAAACCCTTAGTCAAATATCTGGATCATCCTACACTATAGGCATTTAGAGAGTTAAGTGCAATGGCTTTGATAGTTTAACTTTCAAGGCAGCCTAAACACCTAGAGGGGGGGGGGGTGAATAGGTTCTGCTTCTCTTTCTAAAACTTATAGACAGAATTCAATTTATTAACTAATATAAAAACACAGCAATCACAGAAAACAAAACATCACAGATTGCACTATGTTTTATAGTGGTTCCCCAAGGTCTGGGTACATCCACTTTCCCCCTTCACCTATCTAGCTGTATGCTAGATTCGGCCAAACTTCCACTTATCTCAGATCAATAGATCTTACAACTCAGAACCCAACTGGTTCCTACAACTCAGGCACAACTGCCCTACCTCAGCCTTGCCCCAAGGCCTACAACTCAGAGAATATCCTTCTCCTACACTCAGGCAATCAGCCCTACCACTCAAAGTTCAACACTCCTACACTCAGCCTTTATAACATAGGCTTACAACTCAGATCTGTATCAACAGATCCTACAGAAATATAGAAAATATTGTTTAAATTGTCTTGCCAAGTTGAGAGAGAAAAGGCAATGACAATTCTTAATCAGCTGATGCAATCAACTATTTCTTAGCCTTCTTCAAAGCTTCTTGAAAATGTACTTAGCTGAGTTGATTCCAAACAGCTTCTTGAGAATCCACTGGTGGATTCTTTCTTCTTCTTCAAATTCTGACTTGATCTCTCTCTATCCAGAACTTTGAATGATTCTTCTGAATTCTGATTAGAACTCTTCTTAGATCTACCCTTAGATAGTCTTCTTAGATCTCCCGGAGAAGATCTTCTTAAGTGCCTAGCACTTTCTTGAAATGAGTAGAATGTAATCCTTCTCCACTTTCTGATCCAATGTATTTCAAAGGGTCAGTTCTATATGTTGTTCATCCTTCTTTCTCCTTCTGAATCTGTCTATTTATAGACATTCTTCATGGTAACCGGCTGATCCGGTTTCTAACCGTTTTCTGACAAGTCTGACAACTTCAGTTAACTGGTGATAACCCACAGCTGTCAAGTCTTCAAACAAGTCCTGTGCCTTAGTGTTGAAACAGTCTGTCAGAAAGTGTCGAGACCATCTGTCTATTTGTGTCGACACAATTGACTTTGGTGTCGACACTGCCTTCAGTGATGTCGACTAAATTGCCTTTGTGTCGACACATCTTCTTCTGAAAATAACTTGGTCTTTGACTCTGCAGTGTGTCGACACAAGTCCTGTGTGTCGACACAGTTGTTGTAGAATCATAACTTTAGTAAGTGTTGACTTAGCCTTCAGGTGTCGACACATTCATTTTTTAGCTTTGCTATAATGTGTCGACTTACTCACTATGTGTCGACACATTCTGCTGGTGACGACAAACTTGTGGTCGACTATTTTCTTCTGTGTCGACATATTCAGATGATGTCGACAAACTTGAGATCGACTATACTCTTCAGTGTCGACGCATTCTCCCAATGTTGAGGTCGACGTTTTTCTTCTGTGTCGACACAATTTCCCAGTGTTGTGTCGACTTACTTCTTCTGTGTCGACATTTTTTTTCAGTGTTGTTGTAGACTATGTTATGTGTCGACACTTTTTCCCAGAGTAGTGTCGACTTACACCTTCTGTGTCGACACACTTTCCCAGTGTTGTGTCGACAACTTTCTTCTATGTGACGACACATGTTCCTTTGTGTCGACACTTGGACTTAGAATTTTTTTCTGTAAACTTTAACAATTCTTTACCTGCACATGTCAACTCAAAACAACATCAAATACAACATGATGTATATCATTGAGCTAGGTTGGGCTTCTTCAAATCAGGTACACATTTTCCAATGTACCCAACAATCTCCCCCTATTTGGAGAAGTCATAACCCTTATAGCCAATGATATACACCATTTATAAATAGTATAAAATGATGATATATGACAATACACAGGGATACTTAATTATAAACAAAATAATAAGAACATCATGGATAAAACAATCTATCACAGATTTAACAATATTTTGTTTATTACTGGGTAATGTTTGATTACATGGTTTTTCTTTGACTGATCACATTACATCATTACAAAACATTATGAAAGAACTAAAACATTATCAGGATTGATCAGGCTCTCTAATAACAATCCCTTGGCCAGATTTAATTTTAGCTGTCACAGGAGCTTCTGATTCTTCAGCCATCTTTTTTCCTTTAAGATCAGCTTTCTTCTTAGCTTCTTCCTTGAGCCTTTGCCTTTCAAAATAGTGAAAAGGCTTTGGGAAGTATTTGCTTGGCTCCATAGCATCAGTTGGAAGTCTTCCCAGCTTAGCTTTCCTTCTGAATTGTACAATGGCTTCTTGTCTTGCCTCATACTTCTGCCATTCCTGCTCATTGTACCACTTGCCCCTTTCATGAACTTGATCTTTGACAGCTTTCCATGCAGTGAGTATTATATTTCTGGAAGTAGGACTCCACTGCTCAAAATCTGGCTTCAGCTCAGCCTGCTCTCTAAATCTTTTCTTTGACAGTAGAGCATCTTGCTGTTCTTGCAAATTTACCTCAGGCTTATCAACCTTTCCAAAGATAACATTTACAACCTCCTTTGAAGGACTATACATATATTGCACTTGCTGATCCAATATATCAAAATCTGGAGGGGGGTATATGACTTGGGCAACCTCAGGTTGGTCACCTTCAAGTAGTCCTGTTTGTAGACCTGACTCAGCCACCATGTTATCATCACACAATGGTGGATATCCCAATGTGGCTCTTATACTATTGGTCACCCATTTGGCATGCTCAGAGCCTGCATGAATTAGCATCCTCTCCCCCTTTATGGCTTCTCTTGATACATGATCTCTAAGATCTTCTTTCTGAAATCGAATTTGGCCATCCAAATAATTCACTCCCTCCTTGAAAAATGGTCTTAACTTTTGAAGCTTTTCAGATATTTCCTGTTGAGAGGTTGTGATGGCAGTCTTAACAGATGCAATAGCAGCCTGAAAATTCTTATCAAATTCTTCCATTTCTTTGGCTCTATCTGTAGGTATCCCTGGAACAATCTTCTTCACCTCTTGAATGATCTCATTATGAGATTCAGTTAAATTGTCATTCATTCTTATTTGATTTTCCAGAACATAACCTTGCTTCAAAGCAATATCATCCACCTTTGTAGAGATAGCCTGCTGTTGTTTAGCCAGATAAACTACAGCATTGCCACCCTTGTGGAAGCAATCTGTCATTTCAGTTTTATGCAAGTTGACTTGAAATTGGATGGACTTGATGTCCTGAGCTAAGTCAAACTGAACTGACTTGCTATTTTCATCAACATACTTCTCCAGAGCCATCCTTTGGTCATCCAATTTTACTTGAAGATCTACCATAAATTTATTGTAATCAAAGGCTGGAGAAACTTGTGGAGTTGTTGTCTGCAATGCCTGCTTGTAGTTCTTGCTTCTTCTTTTAAAGACAACAAGTTTTCTTTTCTTAGCCACCCTGGCTTCTTCAGTTTCTGTGTTAGAGGAAGTATCTACATGAATTCTTTCTGTGCCAGGGAGTTGTTGCTCAGCTTCAACATCCACTGGCTCATCCTCAACCTGTGTTTCCACAGCAGCTTCCTGATTAATGTCCATTCCTATGAACTTCTCAATATCTGGTCCACCTCCTTCTTTATCAGCAGCAGTATCAACATCTGGGAATAACTCCTCCATAGTAAATTCCAGTTGAGTGGTCACATCTGCAGCAGTTAAATCTTGAGATATGTTTAACTGTGCTTCCTCTTGGACTTGCACCTCAATATTTGTAGTGGCAGGAGTAGGTGTGGACACTAGCTCCCCCTGAACCTGTGCAGTAATAATAATTTGAGCAATGTCTTTTATAGTAAAATACATTAGCTCCCCCTAAACCTAAGCAGGAGTAGATACCTTTGGAGCAGAAGTGGAAACTGGCTCCCCCTGCATCTGGGCAGGTGTTGATACTTCCTGGACCACAGTTGAGGCAAGCTGTGTCCCTTCTTGTACTTGTTCAGATTCTTGATTTGGTGTAGAGGATTGCACAGGGGTGTCTGGCCTGCTCTCTTCAGGCACATCCTTTGACAGCACCCTATCCCACCTGGTGAATAGTCTCATATCCATTCTTCTCATATGGTTAATCTTACTCCCTTGCAGCTGCTGCATCACATCTGGAATCACCCCAGTGAAGTACAGACTCATGATCCTAGCCATGTTAGGCTTCTTATTCCCTCTTTGATCTTGTCAAAGAGTACTCTTGACCAATCAGTAGGAATAGTAAAAACTATCCTGGTCATCAGGCTGAACATATAGGCAGAAATCCTATCATGTCCACCTGTCTTGCAGAGGATTACCTTTCCAACAACTTCCGACAAGAACTTCCCTTGCTGATTCATTCCCTTTCTGTTGAATGCAGCTCCTATCTTCAATCCTGAATCCAGGCCACACCATTGAAGGGCTTCCCTTGTCTTAGATATAGGAACTGCCTCTTCATTCTCAACCACTTGCAGTTGGAAGAGCTTTCGTAAACTTCTTTGAGTAATCTTTACCTTCGTCCCTTGAATAGTGGACTTAATCTTGAGGCCAGTAGAATGGACTGATGCAGAGGTAAAGAACTCGTGCACCTCCTTCTTCCAGATCTTAGTTGGTTCTGAAATGAGAAATTCTAACCCTGATGCAGAGAGAAGGGTGATAACACCTTGAACATCAGGCGGCGCCTCTGCAAAGGCCTGGCGCACTAACTCATATCCTTCATTGATGTTATCTTCAATCCTTGGCGCCATCGTTGTGTCGAGAAAGCTTGAGAGAAGAGAGAAAGAAAGACTGTCGACACAGGGTTTGAGTCTCGAAAACCTTGAAAGCGTGTCGACACAAAGAGCTTTTGACCTATTTATAGCTTCTGTTGAAAGAAGTTCAAAAGGCGCCAAAAACAGTCTAAATGTGTCGACACAGACGGAATGTGTCGACACAAGCTTCTATTAACTCGACATTTCTTCAGCCTACTATGTGTCGACACCAATTTGTGGTTATGTCGACACCTTGGATACATAGTAGAAAGACAGAAATTCTGTGTCGACACTAAGGACAAGTGTCGACACATATTTTGTAAGTGTCGACACCATTATTCTGGTTGAGTCGACATTACATTTCTGGTTAAGTCGACAATAAAACTCTTAAGTGTCGACACATATTCTCTGTGTCGACACAATATTTCTGACTTGTCGACATAATTTCTCTGAGTCGACACATTATTACTGAATGTGTCGACACATTCTTACCTTGCCAATTTCTGTAACTTCAATGTGTCCTTTTTAACACTTGATTATGTTGTTACTACTTTTACTTACTTATAAACCATTTCAATAGCATTGTTAATGATTTTGTTTAATACATTAATCAATGGTTAACATACCTAATTCAATTTTGAATTTATTGAATTTGGTTTCATCTAAAGGCTTAGTAAATACATCTGCTATTTGATAATCTGTTTTTACAAATTCCAATGAGATGTCACCTTTTTCTACATGTTCTCTAAGAAAATGATATTTGATTTCTATATGCTTAGTTCTACTATGAGAAACTGGATTATTAGCAATAGAAATAGCACTCTTAGAATCACATAAAAGGGGTGTTCTACTTACCTGAATACCATAATCTTTAAGCTGATGCTGCATCCATAATAGCTGTGCACAGCAGCTTCCTGCAGCAATATACTCTGACTCAGCTGTGGAAATTGCCACACTGGTCTGTTTTTTACTACTCCAAGATATTAGTCTTCCTCCCAGGAATTGACAAGTACCTGTAGTACTCTTTCTATCCTCTCTACATCCTGCAAAATCTGCATCTGAATAGCCTGTTAGTTGAAAATCTCTATTCCTAGGGTACCAAAGACCTAGAGTAGGAGTGCCCTTTAGATATCTCAGAATCCTTTTTACTGCAGTATAATGAGATTCTTTAGGGCAGGCTTGGTACCTAGCACAGACACATGTTGCATACATAATGTCAGGTCTACTAGCAGTGAGATATAGTAGTGACCCAACTATTCCTCTATACAATGATTCATCAACAGGTTTACCTGCCTCATCTTTGCATATTGGCATACTTGTGCCCATAGGAGTTCTCATGGAGGAGGATGACTCCATACCATATTTTTTAATTAATTCCTTGGTGAACTTAGACTGGGATATGGACAATCCATCATCAGTCTGTCTTACTTGGAGTCCCAAGAAGAACTTAAGTTCTCCCATACTGCTCATCTCAAACTTCCCTTGCATAAGTTTGGCAAACTTTTTACAAAGGTTGTTTTCAGTAGATCCAAAGATTATGTCATCAACATAGATCTGGACTAAGATGATCTTTCCTTTGGATTCCCTAAGGAATAGAGTTTTGTCTATCTTTCCTCTTGAGAATTTATTCTCAATGAGGAAGGTAGACAGGGTTTCATACCAAGCCCTTGGAGCTTGTTTTAACCCATACAAAGCTTTCCTAAGCTTGTACACAGAATCAGGTTTAAGAGGATCTACAAAACCTGATGGCTGCTCTACATATACTTCTTCTTTAAGATCACCATTCAGAAATGCTGACTTTACATCCATCTGGTATACTTTGAAGTCTTGGTAGGCTGCATAGGCAAGGAACATTCTGATTGCCTCCAGCCTTGCTACTGGAGCAAAGGTTTGATCAAAGTCAATCCCTTCTTCCTGCCTGTATCCTTTTGCAACCAATCTTGCTTTATTCTTTATTATTATTCCACTTTCATCTAGCTTGTTCCTATAGATCCACTTAGTCCCAATTATGTTGTGGCCTCTTGGTTTAGGAACAAGCTCCCAGACCTTGCACCTTCTGAACTGATTCAGCTCCTCTTGCATAGCATCAATCCAGTGCTGGTCTTGGATAGCTTCTTCAAACTTCTTAGGTTCCATTTGAGACAAGAAACTAGAATGCAAAACTGTGCTTTGATTTCTGCTTCTAGTTTGCACTCCTTGTCTTGGATCACCAATTATCTGATCAGTAGGATGATCTCTTAGATATCTTATAGCTGGAGGTAGATTCCCTTCAGGTTGAGCATCTCCAGCTTCTTCATTCTGCTGTTCCTCTTGGTTTTCATCAGCTTCCATTATCTCTTGTACTCCCCCTGGACAGCAGCCTTCATTTTCCAATGCTCCCTCTTCCTTTGAAGCTTCAGCAATGGAGAGCTTGTCCATCTTCTTGCTTATACCTGTTGAGTCATTTGATCTACAAGACAATTCACAATTGATTAATCTTGTTTCATCAAATACAATATGCACAGATTCTTCAACAACTTGAGTAGTTAAGTTGAAGACTCTATAGGCCTTACTATTTGTGCTGTACCCAACAAATATCCCATCCTGGGATTTGGCAGCAAACTTAGTCAAATAAGACTTACCATTGTTAAGTATATAGCACTTGCAGCCAAAGATCCTAAAATAGGATAGATTTGGTTTTCTGCCTTTCACAATCTCATAGGGAGTCTTCCTGTGGCTTTTGGTGATAGAAGCCCTATTGATGACATGACAAGCAGTGTTAACTGCCTCAGCCCAAAAATATTCTGGGAGAGAGGTGTCACTCAATAGAGTTCTACCAGCTTCAATTAATGATCTATTCTTTCTTTCAGCAATTCCATTTTGCTGAGGTGTTCTAGGTGAGGAGAACTCTTGGAAAATCCCAAAGTCTATACACAAGTTTGTTATGCTTTCAGATTGAAACTCAGTACCATGGTCACTTCTGATTTTGACCACTGTACTGTTCAGTTCATTCTGAATTTGCTTTACAAACTTAAATAATACACTTGGGGTTTCAGATTTTTGTCTCAGAAAGAACACCCATGTAAATCTAGAATAGTCATCTACAACCACTAGTGTGTAGACCTTCCTACCTAGACTGTGAACTGGCATAGGACCAAAAAGATCCATATGCAAGAGGTATAAGCACCTCACAGAATCCTTGTTTTCAAGGCTTTGAAATGAGGTTTTTGTCTGCTTGCCCTTTTGACAAGCTGAGCATACCCCTTCCTTTATACACTTAACTTGAGGCCCATTCCTCACTAGTTCTTTACTAAAGAGTTGGCCAATTGTCTTGTAGTTTAGATGAGCCAATCTCTTGTGCCACTTAACACAATGAGAAGCATTGTCATCAGCTACAAGACAAATGGGGGATGCCTTATTCTCACATTCAAAATTAAGGCAATACACATTTCTCTTCCTATACCCAGTCAATATGATCTCTTGATCACTTGACCTTTTGATATGACATCCATCCTTACCAAATGAAATGTCATATCCTAGATCACTCAGCTGGCTTATGCTTATTAGATTATGTTTCAAACCTTTTACATAGGCCACTTGGGTGATAGTAATTAGGTTTGAAGAGATGTTACCAAATCCTTTGATGACTCCTTTTTCAGATCCACCAAAGATCACTTTATGTCCATCTTTGACAGATGAATACTCCTTCAGCAGCCCCTTTGTTCCAGTCATGTGCCTGGAACAACCACTATCCAAGTACCATATAGGGGCATGGTAACTTGGATTCACCTGCAATACAGAATTACTTACCCTTAGAACCCAAGTAAGTCTTGGGTCCTTGGTTCAGGTTAGCCTTAATAAAGTTATCATAACCTCTTCTAACAGGTAGACTCTTATTCTTTATAACACTTGTGTTATACCAGCAGTCCAATGCAAAATGACCCCTCTTGCCACAGCACCAACATTCAAACTTATTGTATCTAGATCTAGATACATCCTTGTCAGAAGCATTTCTGTTCATTGCTGGTGCTGTTGCAACTTCTCCTACTGGTTTCTTAAAACCATAGGGCTTATGACCATAGGTAGGCCTGCTTGCCTTAACACCCTTGTTCTTCAGAACATTTGTCTTGATATGATTCTGAATGTCTTCATGATCATATATGTTAGAAGGCACTTTCTCCTTACCAAACCTTATGGGGACTGAAAGGTTTAGTGGCTGAATAGGGGCTTTGCCTTTCTTCTTGAATCTGCCAGCCCTGGAGTTACCCTTAAATCCTAATCCAGCCTTACCCTTCTGAGTGACAAATTCATCTATCAAGGGTAAGACAGATTTTGGCTTAGAGTAACTAGCCACTAAATCCCTTTCAATTCTAAGTCTGTCCTCCAGACTCTTTACTTGATCATTAGT
Source organism: Platanthera zijinensis (assembly GCA_039513925.1). Classification (NCBI taxonomy): domain Eukaryota; kingdom Viridiplantae; phylum Streptophyta; class Magnoliopsida; order Asparagales; family Orchidaceae; genus Platanthera; species Platanthera zijinensis. Next base: position 112,013,715 of record CM077091.1, read on the forward strand.
ATAATTAATTGTGCCCATCTGAATAATAGTTATATTCTTCAGCTTGGCAATTTCAGCTAACTTTTGATCAAGGACTTTTTCTAACTCAGTTGTTGTAACCCTTAGATCAGCAATTTCCTGAGCCTGTGATTTAACCAGGTTCTTGCTTTTCTTAAGGGCCTGCAACAAGTCCCCATACTTGTCTATCAATTGATAGACATCTCCTTCAGATCCAGATGCATCTTCATCACTTGATGCAGATGTAGCTGATTCTTCACTTGTACTACAAACATATGTACTGGAAGGACAGTTTACCTCATTAGGACCAGACTGATTCTGGCATAGGTCCTCTTCTGATCTAGTCATCAAACCCATGCATTGATGTTCATTGATGGAGTCTAGCAACTGCATAAACTCCTCTTCCTCAGATGCAGCATATAATCCAATATATGCTTCAGCTTCAGATCCTGATTCTGAAGTTGACTGGTCTGACAGACTTTTATCTTTCTTTGCTACAAAGGATTTCTCCTTCTTGCCTTTCTGATAAGTCTTCTTCTTTTCTGAAGATTCCTTCCTTTTGTCAGGACAATCAGCCACTACATGTCCAGGCCTATTGCAACAATAGCAGACAATCTTTGAAGTAGTGGCTTTGCTGGGCTTTGACCTGCTTTTCTCTTTCCTAGATGACCTTCTTTTCTGATAATAGTCATCTACTTGCTGTGATGAGGAAGGCCTAGACTTCCATTGCTTCTTTTTCAAGAACCTTTGAAATTGCCTAGTGAATGCAGCAAAGTCTGCATCTGAATCACTGCTGACTGAACCCCTATCTGAATTTTCAGAACTACCTTCTTCAACTTCCTTAGGAGGAGATGGTGATTTCCTCCTATTCTTTCTGGTGGCTTCAGCATTAAATGCCACAGTCTTTTCTCTATGCTCTCCTCTTGAGTTTCTTTCCTCCTCCTTCCTTACCATAAGTTGCATTTCATAGGATAGCAACTTTCCAAACAGAGTTGGAGGAGATATCTCTGCCAATTTTGCCACTTCTCTTATGGCACAGATCTTTGTATCCCAATCCTTTGATAAGGATCTTAAGAATTTGTCATTCAGTTCATAGGTACTGAAGACTCTTCCATAGGAAATTAGCTCATTCACAATTCTATAGAATTTCTTATAGCACTCAGTTATGCTATCAGATTTTCCTTGTCTAAAACTTTCATACTCCTGATTTAGCATAGATTTTCTGTCCAGCCTTACTTCTTCTGATCCCTCCATGTAGACAATCAATGTGTCCCACATCTCCTTGGAGGTCTTGCAGTGAATCAGATTCTGAAATGTTGAATCATCTATGGCACTGACAATGATGTTCTGTGCCCTTTTGTCCATGGTTGCCAAGATGATTTCATCCTTGGTCATTTCAGAATAAGTCTTTGGTGTTTGGATATTTGCATCAAGAACAGATATCTTCATTGGTATGAAGGGGCCTTCCTGTACTGTGATGTAAATCCTTGGGTCAGATGCTTCCATAAACAATCTGACTCTTTCTTTCCAGATCCCAAAGATTTCCTTCTTGCATATGGGTAATTTCATTGACCCTAGCTCCTTATGATTCTCTCCAGAACCCATCTTCTTGATTCTTGAATCTGCCTATCAGATCTACCTCAGACTGTTAAGTCCTTTTTGAGGAACCTCCCTCTGATACCACTTGATAGTTTAACTTTCAAGGCAGCCTAAACACCTAGAGGGGGGGGGTGAATAGGTTCTGCTTCTCTTTCTAAAACTTCTAGACAGAATTCAATTTATTAACTAATATAAAAACACAGCAATCACAGAAAACAAAACATCACAGATTGCACTATGTTTTATAGTGGTTCCCCAAGGTCTGGGTACATCCACTTTCCCCCTTCACCTATCTAGCTGTATGCTAGATTCGGCCAAACTTCCACTTATCTCAGATCAATAGATCTTACAACTCAGAACCCAACTGGTTCCTACAACTCAGGCACAACTGCCCTACCTCAGCCTTGCCCCAAGGCCTACAACTCAGAGAATATCCTTCTCCTACACTCAGGCAATCAGCCCTACCACTCAGAGTTCAACACTCCTACACTCAGCCTTTATAACATAGGCTTACAACTCAGATCTGTATAAACAGATCCTACAGAAATATAGAAAAGATTGTTTAAATTGTCTTGCCAAGTTGAGAGAGAAAAGGCAATGACAATTCTTAATCAGCTGATGCAATCAACTATTTCTTAGCCTTCTTCAAAGCTTCTTGAAAATGTACTTAGCTGAGTTGATTCCAAACAGCTTCTTGAGAATCCACTGGTGGATTCTTTCTTCTTCTTCAAATTCTGACTTGATCTCTCTCTATCCAGAACTTTGAATGATTCTTCTGAATTCTGATTAGAACTCTTCTTAGATCTACCCTTAGATAGTCTTCTTAGATCTCCTGGAGAAGATCTTCTTAAGTGCCTAGCACTTTCTTGAAATGAGTAGAATGTAATCCTTCTCCACTTTCTGATCCAATGTATTTCAAAGGGTCAGTTCTATATGTTGTTCATCCTTCTTTCTCCTTCTGAATCTGTCTATTTATAGACATTCTTCATGGTAACCGGCTGATCCGGTTTCTAACCGTTTTCTGACAAGTCTGACAACTTCAGTTAACTGGTGATAACCCACAGCTGTCAAGTCTTCAAACAAGTCCTGTGCCTTAGTGTTGAAACAGTCTGTCAGAAAGTGTCGAGACCATCTGTCTATTTGTGTCGACACAATTGACTTTGGTGTCGACACTGCCTTCAGTGATGTCGACTAAATTGCCTTTGTGTTGACACATCTTCTTCTGAAAATAACTTGGTCTTTGACTCTGCAGTGTGTCGACACAAGTCCTGTGTGTCGACACAGTTGTTGTAGAATCATAACTTTAGTAAGTGTTGACTTAGCCTTCAGGTGTCGACACATTCATTTTTTAGCTTTGCTATAATGTGTCGACTTACTCACTATGTGTCGACACATTCTGCTGGTGACGACAAACTTGTGGTCGACTATTTTCTTCTGTGTCGACATATTCAGATGATGTCGACAAACTTGAGATCGACTATACTCTTCAGTGTCGACGCATTCTCCCAATGTTGAGGTCGACGTTTTTCTTCTGTGTCGACACAATTTCCCAGTGTTGTGTCGACTTACTTCTTCTGTGTCGACATTTTTTTTCAGTGTTGTTGTAGACTATGTTATGTGTCGACACTTTTTCCCAGAGTAGTGTCGACTTACACCTTCTGTGTCGACACACTTTCCCAGTGTTGTGTCGACAACTTTCTTCTATGTGACGACACATGTTCCTTTGTGTCGACACTTGGACTTAGAATTTTTTTCTGTAAACTTTAACAATTCTTTACCTGCACATGTCAACTCAAAACAACATCAAATACAACATGATGTATATCATTGAGCTAGGTTGGGCTTCTTCAAATCAGGTACACATTTTCCAATGTACCCAACAGGCTTCACTCAACGCTTTTACACTTAGTCATTTGTTTCACTTGTCTGAAGGCGTTGAGTGAGCTGGCCTCACTCAATGCTTTCTTCTTTTAACTGCTTTCTTTACTGGGCATTGAGTGAACTAGCTTCACTCAACACTTCTAGACTTAGCCGATTTTTGTCTTCTTCTTAGTCTTTGACTGCAGTAGCAAGACTCAATGCTTTTTCTTTGGCATCGAGTGAGCTTTGTTCACTCGACAATTTGGGACTTTATCGAATATTCAGCCCTCCAATACTTAGGAATTGATAGATTTAGCTATACTCGATAATGGCGTTGAGTGAATTGTCATCACTCAATGCCTGTGGACTTGGCCACAAAATAGCTTTGCTGACTTCATGGTTTTGATTGCCCATAACTAACTCAGCGGTTTATGATATATGACATTGAGTGAACTAGCTTTACTCAATGCCTGTGGACTTAGGCAATTTACAGCCTATCCAGCATCTTCCCTTGCATCTGTCTTTGAGTAAACTGGCTTCACTTAATGCCTATGGACTTAGACAAATTTCTCTTACTCCACTCCTTTACTTTGTGAACACCTATCACATCACTCGGAATACTTGTCCTATCATTGTTACAAGGACTAACCTGCATGCATGAACTTAAGTATACATCAAATACAATACTGTGGATATCATTGACATGTTTGACTTCTTCAAATCCTCTTCAAATCTGGGACAATGTGGGCAATGGACCCAACAATCTCCCCCTATTTGAAGAAGTCAAAACCCTCAATAAAATGATTCAATGATATACACTAACATAAGCAACAATAAAATATTTAATTGGAAAATATATAACAAGAGAACAAGTTATTGTTACCACACTTCCTTGCCTGCAAGGTGAACATCTTCACACCTCCTGCCCCTTAATTGTTGTTGCCTAGCCTCTTGATCATTTTGATACCCCATGTATCCTGCTTATATATATTGCTCTGATATCTGCTAAATATATAGATTTGATACCACCACTTTCCTTAACTTATATCCTTCTCCTCCCCCTTTTTAACTTCTAGAAATAGTCAGGGAGGTACTCATGTTCTACTCCCCCTTTCAGAGTACAAAAAAGCAACATTTGCACCAGTTTACCCACTTGTGAGTGCTGAAGGAATGCTGCTCCTTCTCTACAGGATACCATTTGAATCTTCCTCTACAAGAGCGGAATTTATCCCCCTCAACTGAAGCATCCTCTATCATATTCCCTGGTAAACATTCTAGTCCATACCAGTCTTGATAATACTTGAACATGATACCACTGAAGGTATACCACTTGAAAAGCCTTCATTGTAATGAAGAACAATTCCACCTGCAAGAAATAGTATAACCTGTAACAACATGAGGAGTAACTGAAGCTATACCAGGTTCAACATACCCAACTCAAATGTTAAGGTATTGAACATTGCTTCATCTAGTGACTTAGTGAAGATGCCAGCCACTTGATTGTCTGTAGTGACAAACTCAAGGTTGATATCTTCTCATTCCACATGCTCCCTAATGAAATGATATCTTATCTCAATATGCTTAGTTCTACTGTGTGAGACAGGATTCCTAGCAATTTAGATGGCACTAGAAGAATCACAATATAAGGGACTTCTACTTATCTAGAGGTTATCCTTGAGTTGATGTTGGATCCACAGCAACTGAGCACAATAGCTACCTACTGAGATGTACTTTTACTCTATAGTTGAGATTGCAACACTTATTTATTTCTTGATGCTCCAAGACACTAGTCTTCCTCCTAAGAACTGACAGGTGCTAGGAGTGCTCTTCCTATCCTCTTTGCATCCTACAAAATCTGCATCTGAATAACCAGTTAGTTCAAACTCCCCATTCCTAGGGTACCATAGACCAAGATCTTGTGTGCCCTTAAGATACCTCAAAATCCTCTTTGCAGCTAAGTAGTGAGATTCTTTAGGGCAAGACTGATACCTAGTACAAACACGTGTAACATACATGATGTCTGGCCTACATGCAGTTAGATATAGAAGGGAGTCAATTATCCCTCTATACAAAGTTTCATCAACAGGTTTTCCTACCTCATCTTTACCTATAAGCATACTTGGCCCTATGGGAGTTTTCATGGTGGAGGAATTCTCCATAGCAAATTTCTTGATTAACTCCCTAGTGAACTTTGACTGGGATATGGACAAGCCATCATCAGTCTGTCATACTTGGAGTCCTAAGAAGAACTTAAGTTCACCCATACTGCTCATCTCAAACTTCCCATACATAGTTTGGAAAACTTTATACAAAGGTTATCATTAGTAGATCCAAAGATAATGTCATCAATATATATCTTGACTCGGATGATCTTACCCTTAGATTCACTTAGGAATAAGGTCTTGTTTATCTTACACCTTGAAAATTTGTTCTCAATGAGGATGATAGAAAATGGCTCATACCTTGCTCTAGGGGCTTGCTTCATCTCATATAGAGCTTTCCTAAGTCTATAAACAGAATAAGGGGAGTAAGGAACAACAAAACCTGGAGTGTAACGCCCTAGTTTGCTGACCTGGAGACGCTAGAAGATAACGCTCGACAATAGTGGTGCCACGGGCAATGGGTGGCCGTTTTCGTCTATTTTTTAAAGCGTATGATCACTGGATCTAGTGCGCACGACCATTGGCCATGCGCCGCTGCTCGTACGCACTTTATCCCGGTTAGCCAAGTCTGGTTGGGTAAACGCACGATCTTTGGTAAAAGTGCGCACGACCACTTGTCGTGCGCCGCTGCTTGTGCGCATTATCCCTTTCTTTCTGGAGTTCTGCCAAAGGTAATCGCACAACCATGGGATCTATTGCGCACGGCCACTGGTCGTGTGCCACTGATCGTGCGGTCGGGACAGTTCCGTCAATTTATCTTCGTGGCCGTCCGATGCTTCTCCAAATTAAATCCAAAGGCTAGGATCTTCCGCCCAAACGATCTTATTAGGGCTGAGAGGGTTTTTTCTCTCATTATTCTCATCTTTAGGGTTTGAGAGAGGGGTTGGAGAGGAAGAGAAGGGAAGAGGAAGGAGAGAGCTTCTTCCGCCATTGACGGAGCTTCGAAGCTCCGATCGCTGTTCTGAGACCAGATCCGTGGAGAGGGTGTGGAGGCGCTCGTGTCAAGCCGTTCAAAGCAAAGCTTCCATGGTTAGGAGGAGGGGGTGTAAGGTAACGAAACTTATCCTCTTGGTTTTAGGATGCACGTTTAGCATCTTCTATTATCATTTATTTTGGGCTCCAGATCTCTCAAATGAGAGGGGTTTGGGTTGCCATGGTTCAAGATAAACCTCTGGGTCGATTGTGTATGTCCCCGACATGATTTTGCATTAGAGATCCGCTCCAGTGGATTAGGCATTGTGGGTGAAGCCGAAGTCGTGACCGTTAGTCCGACTCGGTGATGTTGTATAGCGAGCTTTGAGGATTCGGTAGAAATCCATTACGGCTAGATGTCGTTATGATTTATGCGTTTTTTTCCTTTTCTTGAGTGAGTACTCGTAGCTGGAACCGTGCAAGGTTAGCTTCGCTTTGGCGGTAGATGGTTTCCTTGGTGCACGCGAACGTTGCGGTACGAATGATGGATTAGGGTGGGGAATTATGGTTGTGCTGTGCTAAGGCGTGGCTACGTATCCATGGTCGGCTGGCTATCCCGTGACGTGCATGTCACTTGGGGAAAGTGTCTCGTCGAGACTAGTCCCCTTCTGTGAGATTGACGAGAACGCCGAGCGTAGGGCAAGCCCTGACAATGAAGCCATGAGCGGGTGGGGTCCAACAAGGGTTCTTAGAATCTGTTGTGTGTGATGCGGAACCCTAACGTGAGAAGTCAGAATTTGTAGGCAAGCCCGAGGTTTAAGGCCTATGTGCAGGTGGGGCCTTTGCAAGATTTCTGTGTAACGACGCTTGGGCCGGTAGGGATAATGTAGTTCCCTTTTGTTTGCGGCTTATGCTAATGGGTAAACGGAAGTACCCAGTGCTTGATGATGTGTTAGATGCATACGAGATAGGGTGCCTTGGGCGAAGCCCGGGTTTGCATACATGTTGCATAATAGGCCCCTTTCACTCTGTTCTAAACATAGAAAATGTGTTTGTTGTATGAGACATCCAAACCTGTTTTATAGCTTTATATATATATTTGCATTTTGTGTACGAAGTGCTGACTTGCAGGTTAGAGGGGTACCCCGGGGTCCATTAGGGGCGGCCGCGAGGAGATGTGTTGGCTACACAGTAGAGGTTAGCCTTTGCTGACCCACGTTACTTAAAATCTTTACAGGGCAAGGATCGCAAGCAGGAGCTAGTGCGCCGGGCGAAAAGCCCTAAGCCTCATGAAGTGTTGTTGTACTTTTAGCTTGTTTCCTTTTTCTTATCTTGGATGATCTATGTTCTGGACATTGTCCGGCTTGCACGCCGAGGTAGCTTAGGAGTGCTTTTGCACATTCATGTTTGACCTTGTGGTCTTTATTTGATGGACTCTTTTGTGTAAGGCCCTAAGGCCATTTAATACTCCTGATAGTGGTGGATAACTTCTAGTGGTTTTTCTTTGTTTCCGCTGTGTTTTGTTTAGAGTTTTGAGTTTGGGTAGTAATATCATCTTATAATACTGAAGCTGTGGCGTATGTTTGTTGTGGGGACCCAGCCGGACCCATATCATACGGTCCTTACAGGGGAGGTATTATAATTTGGTATCAGAGGCAGGTTAGCATTCCAAGGAAAGGATTCGTGGTTGAACGTCAAAATCGAGTCGTGTATAATAAGTTATCCACATAGGAGTATCGCGTGACCATGAGTGTCCTTGTGTTTGAGACTTACAATCAAAGACTGATTTGTGTTTTTCTTTGCTTGTGTTAAGAGTGCAAGCAACGAGACAGGAACGTCGAGGCCAGGAGAAGAGCTCTCGGCAAGTAGCGCTACTACACAAGGTCCGTTAGGCATGGGGGTAACTCCGTCCGACTTTTGCCGCATGCTTGCAGAAGCGATGGTGGCGGCCTAAGATGCATCGACAACGCAAGTAGCAACCCCTGTTGCTTAGGTAGCAACTCCTGCTACCCCGGATACGGCGATGGCCGTGCCGGGCGAGGAAGCCAGGCGGGCAGAGTCGTTGGCTGAAAGGGTGATTGTCGGACATGGTGACCGGCAAATGAAGTATTTACTGAGCTTCCACCCTCCAACCTTTAAGGGAGTCGGCACGCCAACAAATACAGAGGATTGGTGGGCTCAGATTCAGGAGCTGTTGAGATCAACAAAGACGCTAGACGAGAAGAAAGTAGAATTTACAGCCTTCATGTTGGAAGGAGATGCCAAGCTATGGTGGGTGAGCCATAGTGGCCGGCAGTTCCTAGGACGCATCCCGTCCATAGATGAGTTTGGGAATGATTTTCTGAAAAGTACATTCCGGCATCGATAAGGTTAGCCCTCCAAAGGTAATTTCTGCACTTGGTGCACCGAGATAAGACCGTGGATGAATATGTTCAGGAATTCACTCGATTGGGTCGTTATGCCGGAACGACCATGGCGGACGATGAGGAGAGAGACAATCTCTTCTACCACAGATTGAGGGAGAATCTGAGACAGCCCTTCATATCTATGAAACACGCGGGTTTCAACGAATTGGTTGAGGCGGCCAGGATTTTGGAAAGTTATATAGAGCGAACCCAGCGTTGCAAGGGTTTTGCACCCAAGCAAGGGGAAGGGAAGCCTTCTCAGTCCCACGGGAAGTCGGAAGGGAGCAGATGGAAGAAGAAGCCTCACCCATACAAGTCTTGTGAGAAAAGTAACTGGACGCCCGGAGGGTCTCGCTCTAAGGGACCTCTGTCATGCTATTATTGTGGCAAGGCAGGGCACATAACAAGATTTTGTACTCAAGGGTGCACTGAGCAAGAACCAAGAAAGGAGTAGACTTTGCGCTCTGGCCCCAGTGCCGTAGAGAAAGGGAAGATGGCAGAGTCGAGCGCTTCTCGGTTTCAACCAGTGCAGCCAAGGGCCTATAACCTTGGGCAATAGGAAGCGATCCGTCAACCCGATGTGGTGACAGGTATGAGAGTTTAACTTCCACCTTGGGTTTTCATGAATTCAAGCCGTTTATGTGTGTTGCATGTGTTTAGGCTTTGTGATAGTTTCTGGGAACCCCGCTAGGGTACTGTTTGATACGGGAGCGTCACACTCCTTCCTTGCGGAAAGCTTTATCCGGAGGATTGGAGTTGAGTCTTTCTCAACAGACGCAGAATTGAAAGTGCGCATGCCCAATGGGTCATCTATGATGATCATGGCTAAAGGATGTATATGTTGGAGTCTAGATGGAGTCAACTTCATGTTGATGGCGACAGTCATACCATTAGCCGAGTTTGACGTAATATTGGGAATAGACTGGCTAGCAGAGCAGCGTGCAAGTATCGACTGCCTGTCCAAGGTGGTAACCTTGAGGGGCGAAGGGCAAGCAGAAGTTAAGTTTGCGGGTCTTCACGGAGTGGCCTGTTCCCTAGTTTCGGCCATGTAGTTAGTATGGGCGGTTAACCAAGGAGGTGTAGCCCTAGTAGCACCGTTGGAGGTTATATTTTCCAGGTTATCTCTTGGAGAAGTACCTGTAGTGGCAGAGTTCAAAGACGTGTTTCTTGAAGAGCTTCCGGGAGCACCTTTTTGGCGGGAGATTGATTTCTCTATCGAGCTAGTGCCAGAGGGTAGGTCGGTGTCACGTCCTCCCTTTAGGATGACACCAAAGGAGTTGGCCGAGCTTAAAGTTCAGCTGGAGGAGCTTTTGGAGTAGGGGTATATCAGACCCAGTTCTTCACCATGGAGCGCACCGGTGTTATTCGTGAAAAAGAAAGACGATAGAATGTGGGCGTGCATAGACTACCGAGAGTTGAACAAACTAACTATTAAGAATAAGTATCTGATTCCTCGGATAGACGATTTATTCGACCAGTTGGTGGGGTCGGTGGTGTATTCCAAGTTAGACTTGAAGTCAAGCTTGAAGTATGGATACTATCAGTTACGAATTCGAGACAAAGACATACCCAAGACCGTGTTTGGCACGAGGTATGGTCACTTTGAATTTTCAGTGATGCCATTCTGACTGACGAACACACCATCCGTATTCATGGACTTGATGAACCGATTTTTTCACAAATACTTGGACTCGTTTGTAGTCATCTTTATTGATGACATCCTTGTTTATTCCATGTCGGAAGAAGAGCACGAGACTCACTTGAGATTAGTGTTGCAAGTGTTAAGAGAGAACCAGCTTTATGCAAAGTTCTCCGAGTGCGAATTCTGGTTAAAGAAAGTGGCGTTTTTGGGCCATGTGATTAGTGGAGATGGGGTGGCAGTAGATCCAACGAAAGTGGAAGCCATCAGAGATTGGGCAGTATTGAGGACCATTGCGGAAGTCCGGAGCTTTCTTGGACTAGCCGGGTACTATCGAAGGTTTGTGGAAAACTTTTCACGGACAGCTCTACCCCTCACCTCACTAACTCGTAAGGATCAAAAGTTCGTGTGGACACAAGAGTGTAGTCAGGCGTTTGATACCCTGAAGAAAAGGCTGATGACAGCTCCAATCCTAAGTCTGCCAAAGTGGACTGGAGGATTTCAAATTTTCAGCGACGTATCCGGATGTTTTTTTAGGGTGCGTATTAGTGCAACTTGGCAGTGTGATCCCCTTTAGGTCTAGGCAGTTGAAGCCTCACGAGAGAAACTACCCCGTCCATGATTTAGAATTGGCGGCGGTAAGTTTTGCGCTGAAATTATGGCGGCACTACGTTTATGGTGCGAAGGTGGAGATCTACACAGATCATAAAAGTCTGAAGTATCTCCTAGATCAAAAGGACTTAAATATGCGGTAGTGCAGGTGGGTTAAGTTCCTTGGGGAATACGATGTGGCGATTCAATACATGCCAGAGAAAGATAATGTGGTGGCTGGTGCCTTGAGTAGAAAATACTCTGGGCAAGGGAATTGGATCGAAGCTCATGATGAGTGGTTAAGGCGTGACTGGGAGTCCCTCGACATGGAGTGTGTGGCCATAGGCGAGTCTAATGTGACTCGGTTGAACTGGATTGAAATACAGAACGATTTGTGTGATCGTATTCGGGAAGCGACCCATTTGGATGCAGAGTCCCAACCGTACGTGGAGGAAGCTCTAAAGGGCGAGGGCAGTGCTTGGGAGATGATTGATTGGATTCTGAGGAAGGGCGGGAGGATTTGTGTACCGCAGTTTGGCAAGCTCCATGAGGAGTTGATGTTTGAGGCCCACTTCACAAAGTACTCCATTCACCCGAGCAGTACAAAGATGCACTCGGATATGAAGAAATCCTATTGGTGGCCTGGTTTGAAGCGAGACGTAGCGGTGTATGTGAGTCGGTGCCAAAATTATTCCTTGGTGAAGGCCGAGTGTCAGAAGTCGGGCGGGTTTTTGAAGCCTCTTCCTATCCCAGAGTGGAAATTCGATGACATCTCCATGGATTTTGTGCGCAGGTTACCTAGATCGCAGCAGGGTAACGACGCAATTTGGGTGATCGTGGATCGCTTGACCAAAGTGGCACACTTCATCCCAAATCGGAAGGAGGATGGCGTGGAGAAGCTAGTGGAATTATACGTTCGCAACATTGTGCAACTGCATGGGATTCCGAAGAGCATAGTTAGTGATCGTGATGGAAGTTTCACGTCTAAAGACTGGAGGTTGGTGCAAAAAAGCCTGGGCACGAAGCTCAAGTTCAGTACGGCCTTCCATCCTCAAACTGATGGGTAGACCGAGAGAACAAACCGTACTATGGAGGATATGTTGAGGATGTGTACTCTTGACTTTGTCAAGAAATGGGAGGATCATCTCTTCATGGTAGAGTTCGCATATAACAATAGTTACCAAGCAAGTATAAAGATGGCTCCATACGAAGCTTTGTATGGGAGGCAGTGTCGAACACTGATGTCTTGGACAGAGGAAGGAGACACCAAGCTCTTGGGGAAAGAAGTTGTAGCTAACTCTTGTGAGTTGGTGCGAACCATTCAAGAGCGCATGAAGGTGGCTCAATATCGGTAAGCGAAATATTTTAATTCTTACCACAGGAATGTGGAGTTCACGGTAGGAGACTTGGTTTATCACCGTTCAAAGGCGTTTCGCCGATTCGCCGACTCAAGAAGCTGATTTTAAGGTTTTTAGGACCCTTCGAGGTTTTAGAACGGGTGGGAGGAGCAGCGTATCGGTTGGCATTATCCAGTGAGCTTAGTGGATTGCAAGATGTCTTCCATATCTCCATCTTGAGGAAGGCCTTAGTGGAGGCTAGTGTTGTGATCGAATCAGCATCAGTGACGATAGAAGAGGACTTGAGAACGCGAGTTTGTCCAGTTGGTATAGAAGACTCGGAAATTCGGCAGTTGTGAAACAAAGAAGTCAAGCTCGTGAAGGTGCGTTGGGATAACTGCGGGCACGACGAGTTCTCTTGGGAGCGTGAGCAAGCAATGCGCGAGGACTATCCCAGGTTATTTGTTTAAGGATGTTTTAAAATGTTAGCTGATGTGTGGCAACAATGTTTTATTAGTTGCAATTATTGTTATTATTCTTTCTTGTTGTCTCCCTCGATGAGGATTAATTTCAGGGACCAAATTCTTGTAAGGGAGGAGGAGTTGTAACACTCCAGTTTGCAGACTTGGAGACGCTAGAAGCTAACGCCCGGTGGTAGGGGTTCCACGGGCGATGGGTGGCCATTTTCGGTTGTTGTTTAAAGCGCACGATCACTGGATCTAGTGAGCACGACCACTGGTTGTGCGCCGCTGCTCGTGCGCACTTTATCCCGGTTAGCCAAGTCTGGTTGGGTAAACACACGATATTTGGTCAGAGTGCGCACGACCACTGGTCGTGCGCCGCAGCTCATGCGCGTTATCCCTTTCTTTCTGGAGTTCTGCCAGAGGTAATCGCACGACCATGAGATCTATTGCGCACGACCACTGTTCGTGCGCCACTAATCGTGCGGTCGGGACGGTTCCGTCAATTTTGCTTCGTGGCCGTCCGATGCTTCTCCAAATTAGATCCAAAGACTAGGATCTTCCGCCAAAACGATCTTATTAGGGCTGAGAGGTTTTTCCTCTCATTATTCTCATCTTTAGGGTTTGAGAGAGGGGTTGGAGAGGAAGAGAAGGGAAGAGGAAGGAGAGAGCTTCTTCCGCCATTGACGGAGCTTCGGAGCTCCGATCGCCGTTCCGAGACCAGATCCGTGGAGAGGGTGTGGAGGCGCTCGTGTCAATCCGTTCAAAGCAAAGCTTCCATGGCTAGGAGGAGGGGGCATAAGGTAACGACACTTCTCCTCTTGGTTTTAGGATGCACGTTTAGCATCTTCTCTTATTCTCATTTCTTTTTGGCTCCAGATCTCTCAAATGAGAGGGGTTTGGGTTGCCATGGTTCAAGATGAACCTCCGGGTCGATTGTGTCCGTCCCTGACATGATTTTGCATTAGAGATCCGCTCCGTTAGTGGACTAGGCATTGTGGGTGAAGCTGAAGTTATGACCGTTAGTCCGACTCGGTGATGTTGCATATCGAGCTTTTAGGATTTGGTAGAAATCCGTTACGGCTAGATGTCGTTATGATTTATGAGTTTTTTTCCTTTTCTTGAGTGAGTACTCGTAGCCGGAACTGGGCAAGGTTAGCTCCGCTTCGGCGGTAGATGATTTCCATGGTGCGCGGGAATGTTGCGGTACGAATGATGGATTAGGGTGGGGAATTATGGTTGTGCTGTGCTAAGGCGTGGCTACGTCTCCGTGGTCGGCTGGCTATCCCGTTACGTGTATGTACTTGGGGAAAGTATCCCGGCGAGACTAGTCCCCTTTTGTGAGACTGACAAGAACGCCGAGCGTAGGGCAAGCCCAGGCAATGAAGCCTTGAGCGGGTGGGGTCTAGCAAGGGTTCTTAGAATCGGTTGTGTGTGATACAGAACTCTGACGTGAGAAGTCAGAATTTGCAGGCAAGCCCGAGTTTTAAGGCCTATGTGCGGGTGGGGCCTTTGCAAGATTTCCGTGTAATAGCGCTTGGGCCGATAGGGACAATGTTGTTCCCTTTTGTTTGTGGTTTATGCCAATGGGGAAACTGAAGTACCCAGTGCTTGATGATGTGTTAGATGCATATGAGATAGGGTGCCTTGGGCGATGCCTGGGTTTGCATACATGTTGCATAATAGGCCCCTTTCACTCTGTTCTAAACATAGAAAACATGTTTGTTGTACGAGACATCCAAACCTGTTTTATAGCTTTATATATATATTTGAATTTGGTGTACGAAGTGCTGACTTGCAGGTTGGAGGGGTATCCCGGGGTTCGTTAGGGGCGGCCAGGAGGAGATGTGTTTGTTACACAGTAGAGGTCTGAAAGTATCTAGTGTCAACCTAATCAACCTATAAGGGGGGGGGGGGGAATAGGTGTTGTGCAGTCTTTTGTGGAATTAAACTAACCTGCACAAGTAAACAAACAAAACATAGAAAACACACAAAGAATTATAGTGGTTCCCCGATAAGGGTACGCCCACTTTCCATCTTCGACCTATCTTTCACCAAGGGATGACTCGGTCAATTCTCCAAACGGATTGAAATCCAATCCTCACACTAGGAGCAACGCTCCCCTAACCATGGACGGAACCCTTCCAACAACGGAGTCACAACTCCACCACAACGGGTTGCACCCAACCCTTACAAATAGGAATGAAAATTCCTTTACAACAAAATTGAATGTAAATAAAAATACAAATAATGCTTTATGGAGATTCTGATGTCCTTCTTCGTTCATTGAAGATTGCACGAAAAGTACGAAGAGTCCATAACCAAATTTCTCACTTGGAATGGATCTTGTCAAGATCGGCGGCGGCAAGCAAGTGCGGCAGTGATGCTTTGTAAATCCAAACTTCTTGACAAAGCAAACTAGGTCTTCGAACGATCTCAGTCGGATCAAATCTCTCAGCCGATTCAAAAGGGAGAACAAGTCTCGTTCAACGAATCGGAAGACAAGAGATCTCGAGAGAGACACGTGAGACCGACTGCTTGCCTCGGTGCTGTCGTCGAGCAATCAGAGACAAGCTAAGATCAGGGGCGGTGACAACTTCCGATCAGCGACGTGCGTGCGGGCGGAGCTCGCGATGCGCTAGGTCACGGCGTCGGCTTCTCGTTTCATATTTTTGTGTGTACCATAGACAATGGGAATAACATCGTATTTATACCCAAAGGCAAACCCTAAAAGTCCGTTGTGGGGCCCACCTCAAAAATTCCGAGTTTTGGCCGAAATGAGCAAGGCGGCCTGGACCGGTCCAGCGAGCGGTGAAATCTGCCTAAGGCAAAATCGGAGGGAGTCGTTGGTGATTCCCGTCGATGTCGGCGGGGATCACTCCCGACTCCCGTCGATTCTTCCTTGGCAGAATTTCTGACTTTATCGGCCGGAAGTAGTCGGCGGGAGTCACTTAGTGATTCCCGTCGAAGTCGGCGGGAATCACTAACGACTCCCATCGATTCTTACTTGGAAGAATTTTCCTCCTTCCTTCTTTTGATTTTTGGTCTTTGACCCATCCTTGCTCCTTCTTCTGCTCTTGATCTACCTTGACCATGTACTTTAAAATTAGTACAGTCTAATAGAGAGAGCACACGTGGATCAACACACTGATCTACACAACGAGGGATTACGTTGCGTAGACCCGTGTATATTGACCCACTGCACTCTGACATTGGTGTGTACTTAGCATGGAATAGCTGCAAGCACAACTTGATAGAATTGTCAAATAAAATGTCAATTCAACTTAGCTTGTTCAGGCTCTTCTTCAAATAAGGTTTATTGTGGATGCAATACCCAATAATCTCCCCCTATTTGAAGAAGCCTAAACCCTACAGGCTAAGGTGAATAAAATAGATGGAAATGAAAATCATAAAATGAAAATTCAGTTGAGTGTGGAATTCATTACCATTTTCTTGAGAGCAACATAGCCTTAGCCGAGGTGATCTCCCCCTATCTGAGAGCAACATAGCCTTTGTGGCCTACTTAGCATTAGCAGCCACCTTAGCCTTGGCCGAGAGGGTAATCTCCCCCTTTTCGGCTTCTGCAAACCTGGGACTTCACTTGGAGAAAAATTCTCCCCCTCAGTTCTTGCATCCGTGCCCAATCTTGAGTTCCTAGCAGATGCTTCCCTTGATCCAAGAGCCTTGAGCCTTTCAGTCTTCAATCTTCAAAGTTTAGCATGCCGAGTTCAGTTTTGAAGAAATTGAACTTGGCCTCGTCTAGTGGCTTCGTGAAGATATCTGCAATCTTCTTATCCGTGGGGACATAGCAGAGAGATATATCTTTGTTCTCCACATGCTCCCAAATGAAGTGGTGGCGCACTTCAATATGCTTTGTTCTGCTGTGCGACACTGGATTGTTCGCAATTGCAATTGCGCTCGAGGAGTCACAATACATGGGAACTTCTCCGAACTGCAAGTCATAATCTTCGAGTATATTTCTGATCCATAGAATTTGTGCGCAACAGCTGCCTGCTGAGATGTACTCAGATTCAGCCGTAGAGGTTGCGACATAGTTCTGCTTTTTACTGCTCCACGATATAAGCCTTCATCTGAGGAATTGGCACATCCCGGAAGTGTTTTTCCTATCATCCCTGCTTCCTACAAAGTCAGCATCTGAAAAGCCTATCAGCTTGACATCATTGTTTCTTGGGTACCACAAGCCAAGAATTCGTGTACCTTTAAGGTATCTAAGAATCCGCTTTGCGGCGACATAATGAGATTCCTTAGTGTTCACCTGATATCTGACACAAACGCATGTGGAAAACATAATATCCGGTCTACTAGCAGTAAGGTAGAGCAGCGATCCAATTATGCTTCTGTACTTGGTTTCATTAAAAGGTTTCCCTTTCTCATCCATGTCTAGAGACACAGTAGATCCCATTGGAGTCCTCATAGAGGTTGCACTCTCTATTCCGAATTTCTTGAGGAGTTCATTTGTGAACTTCGTCTAAGAGATGAAAATTCCATCCTCAGACTGTTTCACTTGAAGTCCCAAGAGATACTTCAGCTCTCCCATACTGCTCATTTCAAACTTCCCTTGCATAAGTTTCGAAAACTTCTTGCACAGGTTGTTGTCCGTTGAGCCGAATATTATGTCATCGACATAGATTTGCACCAGCAAAATCTTGCCTTTGACTTCCCTAAGAAACAATGTCTTATCTATTTTTCCTCTCGAGAACTTATTCT
This sequence comes from Platanthera zijinensis, assembly GCA_039513925.1. NCBI lineage: Eukaryota > Viridiplantae > Streptophyta > Magnoliopsida > Asparagales > Orchidaceae > Platanthera > Platanthera zijinensis. The sequence continues at coordinate 112,031,406 of CM077091.1, forward strand.
CAAGAAGAAAACTAGATAGAGTCTCATACCAAGCTTGAGGAGCTTGTTTTAAGCCATATAATACTTTATTAAGAAAGTAAACATGATCAAGGAGAGTTGGATTAACAAAACCTGGGGGGTGCGCGACGTATACTTCCTCTTTTAAATCTCCATTCAGGAAAGCAGATTTCACGTCCATCTGATAGATAGTGAATTTTTTATTGAGAGACATACGTCAGGAACAACCTGATCGCCTCGAGCCTTGCAACTGGTGCAAAGGTTTGGTCGAAGTCAATCCCCTCCTCCTGTCTGTATCCTTGAGCCACCAGTCTGTCTTTGTTCTTGATGATGACACCGTGTTCATCCAGTTTATTTATGAAGATCCACTTAGTGCCGATCACATTATGTTTCTTTGGTCTGGGAACTAGCGTCCAAATGTTGCATCGTTTGAATTGATGAAGTTCATCTTGCATGGCCAATATCCACGATGCATCTTTGTTCGCTTCGTCGAACTTCTTTGGCTCAACCTGTGACAGAAAACTAAGGTGCAGAATCTCGTTAATTGTACCTCTGCGTGTTCTGATACCGTCGCGAGGATATCCTATGATCTGATCTCTTTGGTGATCCCTCACGTGTCTAAGCTCTATGAGTCTGGCATCTGGAGCTCCTACAGCTTCTCGGGCTCCTCCCTCTTCTGGGAGAATCTCCCCATCCTGACCGTCATCTTCTCCAGTTGGTGTTGAGGTGGAGACCTTGATGTACTTGGGAGCTTCAATTTTAGCAGTCTCATCTAGACTTAGCTGTTCAAGCCTTGCACCTGCATCTTCAAGAATGCCACTAGAAGAATTGCTGTGAAGCAAGCTTCCTTCATCAAATACAACATTAATTGACTCTTCTACCACTATGGTTTTCTTATTGAAAACCCTATATGCCCGACTATGGCTATTATAGCCCACGAAGATGCCTTCGAAGCATTTTTCTCCAAATTTAGTACGTGGGTACTTCCCATTATTGAGAACATAACATCTACAGCAAAAAATCCTTAGATAGGACATGGTCGGTTTCCTGCCTTTCAATAGCTCATAAGGCGTCTTACGATGGTTCTTGTTGATCAAGGCTCGGTTTTGCACGTGGCAAGCTGTACTGACAGCCTCTGCCCAGAAGTACTCTGGAATAGAAATGTCATTCAACATTATCGTACATGCTTCAATGAGCATTCTATTCCTCCTCTCCGCAACTCCGTTTTGCTGAGGAGTATGCGGGGAGGAAAACTCATAAAAGATACCATGTTCTTCATAGAATTCTGTCATAGCCCCAGACTCGAATTCTGTTCCATGGTCACTTCTGATTTTGACCACGGAGCAGTTAAATTCGTTCTGAATCTGGTTGACAAAATTAGTGAAGATGTCAAACGTATCTGACTTTCGTTTTAAGAAGAACACTCACGTAAACCGAGAGTGATCAACAATCACTAGCACATACGATTTGTCTCCTAAGCTATGAACTTGCACTGGACCGAACAAGTCCATATGCAGAAGATAAAGACATCTGGAAGAGTCTTTTTCTGCAATGCCCTTAAAGGTAGTGATAGTTTTACTTTCAAGACTACCTAAACACCTAGAGGGGGGGGGGGTGAATAGGTTCTAATTCTTGTTTTAAAATTAAGACAGAAAATCACTTCAATGCTGTAATATAGAACAGAAAATTCTGCAGCAAACTCAACACATACAATCATAGATTCTACAGGTACACAATTCACAGATTGCACACAGTATTTATAGTGGTTCCCCAAGGTCTGGGTATATCCACTTTCCCCCTTCACCTATCCAACAGTGTGCTAGATTCGGCCTAACTTCTTCCTTTATCTCAGATTCTCAGATCCTACAGCTCAGAATCCAGAAAGATTCCTACAACTCAGAATATTTCCACATTCCTACAACTCAGGCTAACAAGCCCTACCTCTGCCTTGCCACAAGGCCTACAACTCAGAGAATACCTTCTCCTACAACTCAGGCACAAACAACCCTACCACTTAGAGAACAAATCTCCTACACTCAACCTTTATAAAACAGGCTTACAACTCAGATCTATGAATAGATCCTATAGAATTTGATAAGGAATTTTATAATCTCTTACCCCTGTTGAGAGAGAAGGGATAAGAACTTTCTTGATCAGCTTCTTGAAGAGGCTGATAGCTGAAATCAACTTGATCTTAGCTTTCTTCAAAGCTTCTTGAATCTGAACTTAGTTGGGTTGATTTCCTTTGAATATAACTGACTGGCAGCTTCCTCCTTAGATTCTAGAAATAGATCTGAATCTTCTTGACAGATTAGTTCAATATCTGCTTCTTGAGAGACCAGTGATTGTCTCATTCTTGACTTCAAATAGGTGGATCTCTCTCTCTCTCCAAACCTCTTGAAGATACTTCTGAATTCTTGATTGAATCAACTTAGACTGAATCTGAGTGGATGATCACTTCAGAATGTCTTCTTAGATCTTCTTACGAAGATCTTCTTCTGTGTCTTGCACTTTCTTGATCAGAGATCTATCTCACAATAGTTGTGTTTTTGTGTGTCAATAATGAATTCCAAAATTGAATATCTCTTCTTCTGAATCCATCTATATATATAGACTTCATCCATGGTAACCGGCTAATCCGGTTTATAACTAACTTCTGAGAAGTCTGACAGCTTCAGTAAACCTGTTGTTACTCACAGCTGTCAAGTCATCAAACAGAACTTGAGCCTTTGTCTTTGTCAACAAAGCGTCGAGACTGACTGTCATAAAGTGTCGAGACCATCTGTCAATATATGTCGACACAAGTGACTTAAGTGTCGACACAGACTTTGGTGGTGTCGACATAGCTGCCTTGATGTTGACACAGCTTCTTGACACTACATCTTGAGAATGTGTCGACACTGATTATTTGTGTCGACACAAACACTTCACCATTCATCAGCAATCAACTTGGTCTAGACTCAGCTGTATGTCGGCACAAGTCCTGTGTGTCGACACAGTTGATGTAGACTCAGAACATAGCGTGTGTCGACACTGCCTCCAGGTTTCAACACAGTTGTTGTCGACTCTGCCTTTGTGTGTCGACACAGCCTCCCGGTGTCGACACAGTTGATGTCGACTGACTATTTCTATGTGTCGATACTGCCTCCCGGTGTCGACATAGTTGATGTCGACAATGCTCCTGTGTATCGACACAGCCTCCCGGTGTTGACACAAACTCACTGAAGTGTCGACACAGCCATTTCCAAGTGTCGACACAATCTTACTGAAGTGTCGACACAGCTTCCTCAGGTGTCGACACATGGACTTAGAAATTTTTCTTTGCATTTTAGCACATTCTTAACCTGCACATATAAACTTAAAACAACATCAAATACACCTTGATGTATCTCATTAAGCTAAGTTTAGCTTGTCCAAATCAGGTACACATTTTCTAATGTACCCAACAATCTCCCCCTATTTGGAGAAGTCATAACCCTTTATCCAATGATATACACCACTTAGAAAATAAACATGATGATGTACGTAAGCATTATATTACAGGGTACTTTATAAACAAAACACATATCATAGTTTCATCACAGAATAAAGATGTAAAAGAAAATGATCACAGAACAATGTTTTCTATAATAACTCAAAAATGCTTGTTACAAGTTGTTTACATTGATTTCTTTAACAAACAAACAATTACATAGTTCTTGGACAAAAAAACTAGTAAAGCTTAGACTAAGGCTGGGCTGGCTCCTTGATGACTATTCCTTTTCCAGATATAATCTGAGCCTGCACAGGAGGTCCTGTATCTTCAATAGGCTTCTTGCCTTTCAAATCAGCTTTCTTCTGTGCTTCAGCCTTGATCCTTTGCCTTTCAAAATAATGAAAAGGCTTGGGAAAATACTTGCTAGGCTCCTGAGCATCAGGAGGTAGCTTCCCACTATTAGCCTTTCTCCTGTGTTGAAGTATGGCCTCCTGTCTGGCTTCATACTTTTGCCATTCTTGCTCATTGTATCATTTACCCCTTTCATATACTTGATCTTTTACAGCTTTCCAGACAATTAATATGATATTCCTTGAAGTGGGGCTCCACTGCTCAAAGTATGGCTTTAGCTCTGCTTGCTCTCTGAATCTCTTCTTTGATAACTGAGCATCTTGCTGAGCTTTGATAACAGTATCTGGCATATCAACCTTTTCAATAATCACATTAGTAACTGGTTGTGGAGGGCTGTACATTGACTGAACTTGTTGATGTATCATTTCAAGATCTGCAGGGGGTAAATATCTGCAGGGGGGTAAATAACTTGGGCAACCTCAGGTTGATCACCTTCAAGTAGAGTTGGTTGCACCCCTGACTCAGCCACATTATCATCATCACATAAGGGTGGATATCCCAGAGTGGCTCTAATGTTGTTGGTTACCCATTTGGCATGAGCAGAGCCAGCATATACTAACACCCTCTCACCCTTTATGACTTATCTAGCCACATGTTCTCTCAAATCATCTTTCTGAAATCTGATTTGTCCATCCAGGTAATTGATTCCATCTTTAAAGAATGACTTTAACTTTTGAAGCTGATCAGAAATTGTTTTATGTGAATTAGTAATAGCTGTCTGAAAGGAATCCAATGTTTCCTTTAGCTTCTTATTAAATTTTTCTTTCTCCTTATTTATTGCCTCAGTCATTATAATAACAGTATTTTTAAACTCAGTGACTATAACATTATGTGATTCAGTCAGATTGTCATTCATTCTTATTTGATTTTCAAGGACATAGCCTTGTTTAACAACAATCTCATCCACTTGCTTCTTTATTTCTGCTTGTTGTTTTGCAAGAAATACCATAGCATTGCCCCCCTTGTGGAAGCAATCTGTCATCTCTTTCTTATTTTGATTGACCTCAAATCTTATTGACTTTATGTCTTGGGCTAGATCAAATTGAAGAGCCTTACGACTTTCATCCACATACTTTTCAAGAGCCAATCTCTGCTCATCAAATTTTACTTGTAAATCAACCATAAGCTTGCGGTAATCAAAATCAGTAGTAGATTGTGAAGTAGTTGTTTGCAGAACTTTCTTATAGCTTTGACTTCTTCTCTTAAAGACCATTATTTTTCTTTTCTTGGCCTCCCTGACTTCTTCATGCTCAGACTCTGAAGAACTTTCAATATTAACTCTCTCTTGAGGAGTGGAAGAAATTTCTTTCTCAGCTTCATGTTGCTCCTCCTCAATATTAAACTGCTCCCCCTCAATCCTTACTTGCTCCTCCTCAAATCTTAGGATCTCCATTTTATCTGCTGCTCCTTTAAGATCAGGAAACAACTCCTCAAGAGTGAATTCTTGTTGAGTGTGAGCAGGAGATAGTACTTTCTCAACAGCAGTAGCAACTCCAGAAATATCAAGACCAGTTTGAGAAACTATGTCCTCTGATAAATTGATTCTTTCTTCCTCCTGCACCTGGTCAGAATGTGGCTCCCCATGCACTTATGCAGAGATAGTCTTTTCCTGGACTTGGGTAGTCTTAGTCTGATCCTGAACTTGTTCTCTATCTTGTGCTTCCTGTTCTTGTGCATCTTCATGACTATGCTCAGAAAGGTCATGTGCTGGTGATTTTTCCGTTAGCTCTTGCCTGTCTATATCAGGCATCTCTTTTGAAAGAACTCTATCCCATCTTGAGAATAACCTTATGTCCATTCTCCTCATGTGATTTATCTTTGATCCAGGAATCTGTTGCATCACCTCTGGAATTATTCCAGCCAGGTACAGACTCATGATCCTAGCCAAGTTTGGCTTCTTAATTCCTTCTTTTATCTTATCAAACAGTACTGCAGACCAATTGGTGTGAATCTTAAAGATTACCCTTGCCATCAGGCTGAACATATAGGCTGATATCCTATCATGACCACCTGGTTTACATAAGATCACTTTTCCTACTATTTCAGATAGGAATTTCCCTTGATGATTCATGCCTTTTTTGTTGATGGATGCTCCTATCTTTAAGGTTGGATCCAATCCACACCATTGAAGCGCCTCCCTGGCCCTTGAGTCTGGGACCTTTTCCTCATCATGTATTCTAGGAAGATGGAGAATCTTGCTCAACCTCTTCTGAGACAGCTTGACTTTTTCTCCATGTACAGTGGATTTGATCTTCAATCCTGTTGAGTCCATTGATGCAGCAGTGTAAAACTCGAATACTTCATTCTTCCATATCTTTGTAGGTTCAGAGACAAGATATTCTAATCCGTTGTCTGCAAGAAGAGAAATGACCTGTTTGACCTCCGTTGCGGCATCGTCGAATGCATGCCTAACCAACTCATATCCTTCATTAATGTTGTCTTCAACCTTGGGCGCCATTGGAATGAAGAGAAAGCTTGGTTGGAGAGAAGAGGGATTGTCGACACAAGGTTTTTGTCTCGAAACCCTGGTGAGCGTGTCGACAAAATATGTTCTTGACCTATTTATACCCTTCTAATCAAAGAAGGTCAAAAGGCGGGCAAAAACAGTCTAAAAGTGTCGACACAGTTGGAATGTGTCGACACAAACTCCTAATGTCTCGACAATAAAGTTGACCTCTATGTGTCGACACAAATTGATGATGTGTCGACACTTGACTTACGAAGACGAGAAACAGAAATTCTGTGTCGACACTTATTCGAAGTGTCGACACTTGACTGAATGTGAGGACACCACTTCTCTGGATGTGTCGACACAACTCTTCTAGATGTGTCGACACTGCTTGTCTGGATGTGTCGACATATAGTCCCTTAGGTGTCGACACTTTTACTCTGTGTCGACACAATTTCCCTGAATTGTCGACATAACTTCTCTATGTCGACACTTTATTACTGAATGTGTCGACACCATTTTACTTGTCCAATTTTTGGTAAACTAACCTATGGTCAGCATTCCTAAATTAATTTTAAATCTATTGAATTTAGTTTCATCCAGAGGCTTGGTAAATACATCTGCAATTTGATAATCAGTTTTAACAAATTCTAATGAGATGTCTTCTTTTTCTATATGTTCTCTAAGAAAATTATATCTTATCTCTATATGGTTAGTCCTACTATGTGAAATAGGATTGTTTGCAATAGAAATGGCACTTTTAGAATCACACAATAAAGGTGTATTACTTAATTGAATACCATAGTCCCTTAGCTGATGCTGAATCCACAATAGCTGTGCACAGCAACTTCCTGCTGCCACATATTCAGACTCAGCTGTGGATATTGCCACACTAGTCTACTTCTTACTGCTCTAAGATATCAACCTTCCTCCCAAGAATTGGCATGCACCTGTAGTACTTTTTCTATCTTCTCTACAGCCAGCAAAATCTGCATCTGAATAACCTGTTAGTAGAAAATCTCCATTCCTAGGGTACCAAAGGCCTAGATTAGGTGCGCCCTTTAGATATCTCAAAATCCTCTTGACTGCAGTATAATATGATTCTTTAGGGCATGCTTGGTACCTTTCACAGACACATGTAGCATACATAATGTCTGGTCTACTAGTAGTGAGATATAATCGAGAGCCAATTATTCCTCTATACAAAGACTCATCTACAGGATTACCTGCATCATCATTGCATATAGGCATACTTGTTCCCATAGGATTTCACATGGTGGAGGATGACTCCATACCATACTTCTTAATTAACTTCTTGGTGAACTTAGACTGGGATATGGACAAGCCATCATCAGTCTGTCTTACTTGGAGTCCCAAGAAGAACTTAAGCTCCCCCATACTGCTCATTTCAAACTTCACTTGCATAAGTTTGGCAAACTTCTTGCAAAGGTTGTTCTCTGTAGACCCAAAAATTATGTCATCTATATAGATCTGAACTAAGATTATCTTACCTTTAGATTCCCTTAGGAATAGAGTTTTTGTCTATTTTACCTCTTGAGAATTTGTTCTCAATTAGGAAAGTAGACAGGGTTTCATACCAAGCCCTTAGGGCTTTCTTTAACTAATATAATGCTTTCCTAAGTCTATAGACATAACCAGGTTTAAGAGAATCTATAAAACCTGATGGTTGCTCTACATAGACTTCTTCTTTTAGATCACCATTCAGGAATGCTGATTTCACATCCATTTGGTATACCTTGAAGCGTTGATATGCTGCATAGGCAAGGAACATCCTGATTGCTTCCAGTCTTGCTACTGGGGCAAATGTTTGATCAAAGTCTATTCCTTCTTCCTGCCTGTATCCTTTTGCAACCAATCTTGCTTTGTTCTTCACAATAACTCCATTCTCATCCAACTTGTTCCTAAAAATCCACTTTGTATCAATGATGTTGTGGTCTTTTGGTTTAGGAACTAACTCCTAGACCTTGCATCTTCTAAACTGATAAAGCTCCTCTTGCATAACATTAATCAAGTGTTGGTCTTGGATAGCTTCTTCAAATTTCTTTGGCTCCAGTTGAGATAGAAAACTTAAGTGCAGGACTGTATTCAGATTTCTTCTTCTGGTTTGCACTCCATATCTTGGATCACCAATTATCTGATTTGCTGAATGATCCTTTAGATGTCTTACAGCTGGAGGTAGACTTCCTTCTGGCTGAACAACTCCAGTTTCTTCATTATGCTGCACCTCTTGGTTGTCATCAGCTTCTAGAGAGTCTTGTACTCCCCCTGGACAGTAGCCATCATTTTCCAATTTTTCATCTTCAGTTGAGCCTTCTGCAATGAAAAGCTTGTCCATTCTATTGCTTATACCCGTTGTAATGCATGAACTATAAGGCAACTCACTGTTGATTAATCTAGTTTCATCAAATACAATATGTACAGATTCTTCTACAACCTGGGTACTCAAGTTGTAGACCCTATAAGCCTTACTATTGTTGTTGTACCCAACAAATATTTCATCTTGGGATTTGGCAGCAAACTTAGTTAGATATGACTTGCCATTGTTAAGGATATAACACTTGCAACCAAAGATCCTAAAATAGGATAGATTTGGTTTTCTACCTTTCATGATCTCATAGGGAGTCTTTTTGTGGTACTTGGTGATAGAAGCACTATTGAGCACATGACATACAGTATTTATTGCCTCAGCCCAGAAATATTCCGGGAGAGAAGTGTCACTCAATAGAGTTCTACCAACCTCAATCAATGTTCTATTCTTTCTTTCAGCAATACCATTTTGCTGTGGTGTTCTAGGTGAGGAGAATTCTTGAAAAATCCAAAACTCTTCACACAATCTTGTCATACTTTCAGATTGAAATGCAGTGCCATGGTCACTTCTGATTTTGACCACTGTACTGTCCAGTTCATTCTGAATTTGTCTGACAAAACTGTGTAAAACACTTGGGGTTTCTGATTTTTGTCTCTGAAAGAACACCTAGGAATATCTAGAATAGTCATCTACCACCACAAAAGTGTAGACCTACCTACCTAGACTATGAACTGGCATAGGACCAAAAAGATCCATATGTAAGAGGTATAGACACCTCACTGAATCCTTATTTTCAAGGCTATGGAAGGAGGATTTTGTCTGCTTGCCCTTTTGACAAGCTGAACATATCCCTTCCTTTATACACTTAACTTGAGGACCATTTCTCACTAACTCTTTACTAAAGAGTTGACCAATTATTTTGTAGTTAAGATGAGCCAGCCTCTTATGCCATTTGACACAGTGAGAGGCTTTCTCATCAGCTACAAGACAAATAGGAGAACCTTTGTTCTCACACTCAAAATTGAGACAGTACACATTCCTCTTTCTATATCCTGTCAAAATAATATTTTGATCACTTGACCTTTTGATATGACATCCATTCTTAATAAATGAAATATCACATCCTAAATCACTCAGCTGGCTTATGCTTATAAGTTTATGTTTCAAACCCTTCACATAGGCCACTTGAGTGATAAAAATCTGGTTATTAGAAATGTTACCAAACCCTTTAATGATTCCTCTTTCAGATCCACCAAAGATTACTTTAGGCCCATCCTTGATAGGTGAGTACTCCTTTAGCAGCCCCTTTGTTCCAGTCATGTGCCTGGAACATCCACTGTCCAATTACCATATAGGGGCATGATAACTTGGACTTACCTGCAATATGCTTTGTTCTACTGTGCGATACTGGATTGTTCGCAATTGCAATTGCGCTTGAGGAGTCGCAATACATGGGAACTTCTCCGAACTGCAAGTCATAATCTTCGAGTATATTTCTGATCCATAGAATTTGTGCGCAACAGCTGCCTGCTGAGATGTACTCAAATTCAGCCGTAGAGGTTGCGACACAGTTCTGTTTTTACTGCTCCATGTTATAAGCCTTCATCCGAGGAATTGGCACGTCCCGAAAGTGTTTTTCCTATCATCCCTGCTTCCTGCAAAGTCAGCATCTGAAAAGCCTATCAACTCAACATCATTGTTTCTTGGGTACCACAAGCCAAGATTTGGTGTATCTTTAAGGTATCTAAGAATCCGCTTTGCAGTGACATAATGAGATTCCTTAGTGTTCACCTGATATCTGACACAAACGTATGTGGAAAACATAATATACGGTCTACTAGCAGTAAGGTAGAGCAGGGATCCAATTATGCTTCTGTACTTGGTTTCATCAAAAGGTTTCCCTTTCTCATCCTTGTCCAGAGACACAGTGGATCCCATTGGAGTCCTCATAGAGGTTGCACTCTCCATTCCGAATTTCTTGAGGAGTTCATTTGTGAACTTCGTCTGAGAGATGAAAATTCCATCCTCAGACTATTTTACTTGAAGTCCCAAGAAATACTTCAGCTCTCCCATACTACTCATTTCAAACTTCCCTTGCATAAGTTTAGAAAACTTCTTGCACAGGTTGTTGTCCATTGAGCCGAATATTATGTCATCGACATGGATTTGCACCAGCAAAATCTTAACTTTGACTTCCCTAAGAAACAATGTCTTATCTATTTTTACTCTCGAGAACTTGTTCTCAAGAAGAAAACTAGACAGAGTCTCATACCAAGCTCGAGGAGCTTGTTTTAAGCCATATAATGCTTTATTAAGAAAGTAAACATGATCAGGGAGAGTTGGATTAACAAAACCTGGTGGTTGTGCGACGTATACTTCCTCTTTTAAATCTCCATTTAGGAAAGCAGACTTCACGTCCATCTGATAGACAGTGAATCCTTTATGAGAGGCATACGCCAGGAACAACCGGATCGCCTCGAACCTTGCAACTGGTGCAAAGGTTTGGTCGAAGTCAATCCCCTCCCCCTGTCTGTATCCTTGAGCCACCAGTCTGGCTTTATTCTTGATGATGACACCGTGTTCATCCTGTTTTTTTCTGAAGATCCACTTATTGTCGATCACATTCTATTTCTTTGGTCTAGGAACTAGCGTCCAGACATTGCATCGTTCGAATTGATGAAGTTCATCTTGCATGGCCAATATCCACGACGTATCTTTATTCGCTTCGTCGAACTTCTTTGGCTCAACCTGTGGCAGAAAACTAAGGTCCAAAATCTCGTTAATTGTACCTCTGCGAGTTCTGACACCGTCCCGAGGATCTCCTATGATCTGATCTCTTGGGTGATCCCTCACGTGTCTGAGCTCTAAGAGTCTGGCATATTGAGCTCCTACAGCTTCTCGGGCTCCTCCCTCTTCTGGGAGAATCTCCCCATCCTGACCGTCATCTTCTCCAGTTGGTGTTGAGGTGGAGACCTTAACGTACTTGGGAGCTTCATTTTTAGCAGTCTCATTTAGACTTAGCTGTTCAAGCCTTGCACCTGTATCTTCAAGAATGCCACTAGAAGAATTGTTGTGAAGCAAGCTTCCTTCATCAAATAAAACATTAATTGACTCTTCTACTACTAGGGTTTTCTTATTGAAAACCCTATATGCTCGACTATGGCTACTATAGCCCACGAAGATGCCTTCGAAGCATTTTTCTCCGAATTTAGTACGTGGGTACTTCCCATTATTGAGTACATAGCATCTGCAACCAAAAATCCTTAGATAGGACATGGTCGATTTCCTGCCTTTCAATAGCTCATAAGGCGTCTTACGATTATTCTTGTTGATCAAGGCTCGGTTTTGCACGTGGCAAGATGTATTGACAGCCTCTGCCCAGAAGTACTCTGGAAGAGAAGCGTCATTCAACATTGTTGTACATGCTTCAATGAGCATTCTATTCCTCCTCTCCGCAACTCTATTTTGCTGAGGAGTACGCTGGGAGGAAAACTCATGAAAGATACCATGTTCTTCACAGAATTCTGTCATAGCCCCAGACTCGAATTCTATTCCATGGTCACTTCTGATTTTGACCACGGAGTAGTAAAGTTTGTTCTGAATCTGCTTGACAAAATTCGTGAAGATGTCGAATGTATCTGACTTTTGTTTCAAGAAGAACACCCACGTAAACCGAGAGTGATCATCAACAATCACTAGCATATACGATTTGCCTCCTAAGCTATGAACTTGCACTGGACTGAGCAAGTCCAAATGCAGAAGATAAAGACATCTTGATGAGTGTTTGTCTGCAATGCCCTTAAAGGTAGCCCGAGTCTGTTTGCCCTTCTGGCATGCAGGACAAGGGCTATCTTTGATGCACATAATAGTAGGGGCATCCCTTACTAAGTTCTTAGAAAACAGCATATTAATAGTTTTGAAATTAATATGTGCTAATCTATTGTGCCATTGTTCACAGAGAGATGCACTGTCTTTTGCTACTAGGAAAATGGGGGTAGAAGAGTCTATGTTAAGAAAATCTAAGCAGAAAATATTTCTGCTCCTAATGCCAGTTAATACCGTCTCCGAAGAGGCACACGATATTATCAAACACTTTTCCTTGCAGAACTTAACGTCGTATCCTTTATCACACAACTAGCTTACACTGATCAGGCTTATTGTTTAACCCTTCAACATAGGCCACGTCTGTGATAGAGAATACACCGTTGGATATTATACCATAACCCTTGGTGACTCCTCAATCTGATCCTCCAAAGATGACTTTGGGTCCATTTTCGACTGGGGAGTAATCACGAAATAGGCTTCTTGTCTCGGTCATATGCCCGGAACATCCACTGTCCAAGTACTAGATTGTCGTTTTGGTGGCCTTTGGACATACCTGTAAAACAAAATACGTTCCCTTTAGGAACCCAATCAGACTTGGGTCCTAGATTCCTTGTTAGCACACTCCCCCTCGGGTGGTTAACCCTACGAGTGGTCGGCCTCGCATTGCTAACATGAGGAGTCTCATTGTTTCTTGGATTAAACCAGCAATCCACGATAAAGTGACCAACTTTGCCACAGCACCAACAGTCAAACCTATTGTACCGTTTCCTAGGCTCCTGCTTCACCCTTGGAACGGTGGGTCCAGCTGGGGCCTTGGATCTGGAGGTGGAGGCATCATGATGACAGTAGTCACACGATTTCTTCACTTCCTGTTCCTTCTGTATAACAGGCTTGGCCTTTGGTGCCTGCTTCCTATTATGGCCGCTAGAGAAGTGGCCATAATTCTCCACTTGGATTTCCTCATAAGGTGCCTTGAATACACTCTCCTCGTAGTTGCGGGGGAAGGTCCATCCATCATACCGGCTCTTGGGCTTTTCAACTGAGGGCCGGAAGAGGTGGCCATAGGTTGACTCAAAGTCATGCTCATTGCAGGGAAAGCTAGGCTTTCGGAATGAAATATGACCGAGTGGGGCCTTTCCCTTTTCTGCAGCAGAGGCCTTCTTAGTAGCCTTATTTTTCCTCTTATTTCTGTTTATCCTGGATGATTTACCAGGCTCAGCCACATGCCCTAAGCCAGCCCCCTTATCCTGAGCAGAGAGTTCATTAACTAGAGGAAGAATGGTCTTGGGCATAGAGAAGCTTCTGACAATCTTTCTCTCGGCCGCAAGATGTTCTTCCAGCTTGTTAATTTCTTCCTGCTTTTGGTCAAGGAGCCTTAGAGAATCTGAGTTCTCAGAAGTAAGGTCCAAGTGTTCCTGACGGAGAGATATCAAGTGATGTAGGCCCGCTCTTTCGAGCGTTTTGGTGGCCGACAAATTAACGCGACGCTCTCGAATAATTCTCACGTTACACTCTAGCATTGAATGTCGCTGCGGTTTAATTAATATTATTACTAAACAATAATTACGGAGGGTTCGCAAAGCCCTTCAAGATAGCACCAAGGCGATAGGCCAAGGTCCTCTCAAGCGAAAAGAACTCACACGGTTCGATCGAGCGTGTTGTACCAAAAGAGAAACCACCGAAAACAAAAGATTCGGGCAAGGGTGGTTCTCTCCCAACAAAATACAAACGAGGGCCGCCACGCCTCACGAACTTAAACGAAAATACGATAAACAAGACAATAACTAAAATAAAATAAACCACGAAAAATCAAGCGTTACACAAAATGCGCAATTTGCCAAAGCCACAAGATTTATCTAAGGAAGAGAAACACGTTAAGTAGAGATTTTCGTTACCCAACCAAATTGGATGAATCCGGTTACGCTCAACTAGAATCGTTCCTCAACGGCACCACCAGAGATACGCTGGAGGGAGAGAAATTCGTCGCCTTCTTCGTGTCACGCTGTATTTGGAAAGTCCCGGCGAAATCTTCTGAATATGGAAAGAATAATTCCAAATAAGGCATGAGAGAGAAAAGGTGGCAGGATATCGGAATATTTTAGGAAAGATATTTTTCAATTATGGTAGGTAGAGAAATTATGGTAGGAGGTATATTTAGATTATGGAGAATAAGAGGGGAATATGGTAGAGAATATTTTGGTTTAGGAATGAGATTTGGTAGTAGAGATTAAAGATGGTATAATATCTTGGTGTTTAGGAAGGAGATGTGGGAGGGGGTCGGTTTTGGTGTGGGGGAAAAGGAGAGATGAAAGGTGGCGGTTTTTTTGGGTGTTAGGGTGGCCGATTTTGAGAGGGGTGGTGGAAGGCTTGGTTTGGTGGGGCGTTGTGGTGGTCGGGTTACTGAAAGGAAAGGTGGTGGCCGGCTTGTGAGGGTGGAGAAGAGGGGCTCGACTAGGTTATGGAAGTTGTGGCTCAGTTTTTCTAAGGGAGTGGGAGATGGCCGGTTTTGCGAGGGGAAAATGGTGGTGGTGGTCGTGTAGCAAGGGAGGCAAGGGAGAAAGGGAAGGGAGAAGTGATGGCCGTCGGCCAACACAAGAGGAAGAGGATGGGGGAAGAGGGATTTCGGCCAAAGAGGAAGGAGGAGAGAATTCTTCAAGAGGAGGATTAAGGTTGGTTTTTTCAATTTCATTCATTCAATAATTAAAACATGAAGGATACATGCATATATATAGGCTACACCACTCAATCTCCCTCCAAACAAACTTCAAAATTCAAAATTCAAATTGAACATATGATGGTTATATGTACCCATCATAGTTCATGAAATGAAATAATTAAAATACTACATGATGGTTATACGCACCCATCATTACACATGAAATGGAAATTAAAACATGAAATTAAATAACATTGCAAAAATAAAATAAAGCATAAAAATTAATTAATAATTAATAATAATTTATTAATAATAATTATTAATTATTATTAATATGTTGGCTTGCATTCAGGACGGGTATTATGGCGATGCTCCACATGAACATTCGTAAGCACGCCATCACCGTATTTAAAATGTTGCGGGCCGTCGTCTCCATCAACCGGGTTACCATCATCATCAGAGGGAGGACGCTCCTTGGCGACATATCGTGGGAAGTCTGCTCCATCAATCCTCCCCTCTTAAAACGACTCATCACTGATGAGTATGCCTGCGAGTACTCGTCTGGGAGGTCATTGGTGGGGAAGAAGAACCTGCATGACACAAGGTGGTCTTGGAAGGACCTCAAATATGCATTAGCCAAAAAAGGAAAAAGAATTTCAACAACATCCACCAACATACCTCCGATGGAGACCGAGAAGGAGAACGATCCTAGAAAACTATCACCACCCAACCCAATAGAAAACATAGTGGAAAATATATACGGAGAGGTAGACATTTCAAGTGGCATTAAAGCATAAAGCGTAAAATATGTAACGATAAAAATAGGAGCTATGCCCCAATCAGTGGAAAATTTTAATAGAAACGTCATGTCACCATATTTCCGTAAAATCCGTAAAAAGTAGACTATCCGATTCGTTAATATTTCCAAGGTGCCCGGGGGCATCCGTTCGGGGGTGAGACAAACCAAAACCAAATCTTTCATATAGAGGTGGAAGATTATTTGCTACAACATAGCAAGTAATTTAATGGACACATTTAGAAGGATCAAGAAATGAAAAATACGCCTAATTAAATTAAAACCATGAGGGGAGAACCCATGTGCAACATGACTGGAATTAATAGTAGAAAATAACGGAATTAAGTCAGGTGGCACGAGCTCTTTCAGTTCAAAAATCAAATCAGTGGAGCCTAATGTTATCGTTTTAAATTTGGTATTAAACTTAGTTTTAAAAATATCATAATAATAGGCTTTCAGAAAACGCTCGTCACCAACTACGTTCACCCACATCTTTATAAGTAAGTCTAACGGGAAGGCGGGAATAATAAACTTATCTAAATATAGAGGGCTAAAAATTACGAACTCATCTACTCGAGCTAAGGGAACCGGAGGGAGAGTCGACAGGGTTGACTCCGTAGGGGGAACCAAGTCACACTCAACGTCAAAACATGGATTAAGCGTCCAGGAGAATGCCTCCGGTTGCAAGCCATTAAAATCAAAAGTAAACTCGAATAGTGGATTCGTCCTCACTGAAAACTCATCCTCAGTTAACTTTTCACCACAGAATGAATCCGCCAAATCAGCCAATATGTATTCTAACGCATTAGATATTTTATTCAATTTAGCTCCAGTGATCGTCCCTAAGGTAGGCAAAATTTATATCCGATAAAACTTCTAAACTACCTTGGGCCTCAGGCAAAGGAGCTATCATCAAAGAAAAATCTATCAACCTCCCTCTGATACCAAATTGATGCAGGCCCATGGTTTAGAAGAGAGATTTTCTTGGAGCTTCCAATATATACAGGGATGAGGGGAATGATTATTGGGAAAACTTGGGAATAATTATATATGGAAAAAAAATGAGATAGAAAAGGTGGTAGATTATAATTAATTTTTTTTTTGTTAAATGGAGGTGGTTGTCGGTTTAGGGAGGGGAGGAGGCAGATATTGTCGGGTTATAGGAGGGTTATTAAAAAAAATTGGATTTTTTTTTACTGGAAAAATAAAAAACTAGGCTGCTATTGGCACACCAAATACTAAATTTCAAATTTATTAATAAAAATAAATACTTAATGAAAAATAATTTTTTTTTAATTTATTTTCTTACTAATAATTAGATGGATAAATTCTAGAAATTTTAAATTTTAAATTTTAAGAAAATTAAAATTTTCTTAAGGTCGCTATTTGAAGACCAATAGTTAAAAATTTGATTTTTCATGAATGATATTGCGACGTGTGAGTGCGTGTTAACGTGCTACAAGATGGGGGAGGTGTGCCAATTAAGAAATTGATGTGAACCTCCCTCTAATACCAAATTGATGTAGGCCCGCTCTTTCGAGCGTTTTGGTGGCCGACAAATTAACGCGACGCTCTCGAATAATTCTCACGTTACACTCTAGCATTGAACGTCGCAGCGGTTTAATTAATATTATTACTAAACAACAATTACGGAGGGTTCGCAAAGCCCTTCAAGATAGCACCAAGGCGATAGGCCAAGGTCCTCTCAAGCGAAAAGAACTCACACGGTTCGATCGAGCGTGTTGTACCAAAAGAGAAACCACCGAAAACAAAAGATTCGGGCAAGGGTGGTTCTCTCCCAACAAAATACAAACGAGGGCCGCCACGCCTCACGAACTTAAACAAAAATACAATAAACAAGACAATAACTAAAATAAAATAAACCACGAAAAATCAAGCGTTACACAAAATGTGCAATTTGCCAAAGCCACAAGATTTATCTAAGGAAGAGAAACACGTTAAGTAGAGATTTTCGTTACCCAACCAAATTGGATGAATCCGGTTACGCTCAACTAGAATCGTTCCTCAACTGCACCACCAGAGATACGCTGGAGGGAGAGAAATTCGTCGCCTTCTTCGTGTCACGCTGTATTTGGAAAGTCCCGAGGGAATCTTCGGAATATGGAAAGAATAATTCCAAATAAGGCATGAGAGAGAAAAGGTGGCAGGATATCGGAATATTTTAGGAAAGATATTTTCCAATTATGGTAGGTAGAGAAATTATGGTAGGAGGTATATTTAGATTATGGAGAATAAGAGGGGAATATGGTAGAGAATATTTTGTTTTAGGAATGAGATTTGGTAGTAGAGATTAAAGATGGTATAATATCTTGGCGTTTAGGAAGGAGATGTGGGAGGGGGTCAGTTTTGGTGTGGGGGAAAAGGAGAGATGAAAGGTGGCGGTTTTTTTTGGGTGTTAGGGTGGCCGATTTTGAGAGGTGTGGTGGAAGGCTCGGTTTGGTGGGGTGTTGTGGTGGTCGGGTTACTGAAAGGAAAGGTGGTGGCCGGCTTGTGAGGGTGGAGAAGAGGGGCTCGACTAGGTTATGGAAGTTGTGGCTCGGTTTTGCTAAGGGAGTGGGAGATGGCCGGTTTTGCGAGGGGAAAATGGTGGTGGTGGTCGGGTAGCAAGGGAGGCAAGGGAGAAAGGGAAGGGAGAAGTGATGGCCGTCGGCCAACACAAGAGGAAGAGGATGGGGGAAGAGGGATTTCGGCCAAAGAGGAAGGAGGAGAGAATTCTTCAAGAGGAGGATTAAGGTTGGTTTTTTCAATTTCATTCATTCAATAATTAAAACATGAAGGATACATGCATATATATAGGCTACACCACTCAATCTACCTCCAAACAAACTTCAAACTTCAAAATTCAAATTGAACATATGATGGTTATATGCACCCATCATAGTTCATGAAATGAAATAATTAAAATACTACATGATGGTTATACGCACCCATCATTACACATGAAATGGAAATTAAAACATGAAATTAAATAACATTGCAAAAATAAAACAAAGCATAAAAATTAATTAATAATTAATAATAATTTATTAATAATAATTATTAATTATTATTAATATGTTGGCTTGCGTTCAGGACGGGTATTATGGCGATGCTCCACATGAACATTCGTAAGCACGCCATCACCGTCTTTAAAATGTTGCAGGCCGTCGTCTCCATCAATCGGGTCACCATCATCATCAGAGGGAGGACGCTCCTTGGCGACATATCGTGGGAAGTCGGCTCCATCATCAAGCCAGTGATCTCTTCTCTTAGGGATACTCCCTCAGCCTTAAGGAATTTGACTTCCTTTTTCTGAGCGCTCAACCTCTTTCGACATTCTTCAAATGTATTAAGAAGAAGCTCATAATTTTCGAGGAGTTCAGCTTCACAGGCAGATGGGATCTCCTCGTGATAATCTTCAGGAGACTCAGAGTCAAAGTCACAGTCAGAGAGGGGGGGGGGGGGGTGCAATCTTTTACCTTCCCAGTAAATGGGGGACAATCTCCATCGGAGTCGGAGCGATCCATTAGCCCGAAGTAGGCTTCCTCATCATCACTGGAGTCTGATGAGTCAGATTCACTAATTGTCTTTGGCTTCTTGGCAATGTAGCTCCACTTCTTCTTCTTGTCTCGAGAGGACTTGTGCTCCTCTCATTTCCCCTTATCTCTCTTGCTTTGGTGGTAGTCAGCAATGACGTGGCCTGGCTTATTGCACCCAAAGTAGATAATGTCAGCAGAACGATGTTTGTTCTGTTTAGAATCATACCTGTCAGGAGAGTAATTCTTCTTCTGATGTCTGGAGGAGGAGCCATCTCCTTTTCTCTGATTCCTCATCTTGAG